>OZ012738.1:516527263-517727263 GCA_963859935.3 Lathyrus sativus
CATGTCAAATGGAGAACAAGCACCTGAACAATCAGTAGCTCCTACGTTCTTCATTGAAAACATTGCTGTAAATAGAAAAGACAATTAGAGTTGGAATAATTCACATACCATTATTATAAACAATAAAACTAGTGATGGAGTTTAAAAAAAATATAAAAATAAAATAAGACTTTAACTAATTCGATAAAGACTTCATGTGAAGATAATAATAGAAAATAGATTGTGATTAACTTGTCATTTCTAGAATATTAATAGTACGTATTGGTGAGAAATATTAATAAAATACATACAAAATGTGGCAAGCAACAAGACAGCCAAAAGAGAGAGCCTAACATAAGCCATCTTGTAATTGAAAGAAAAAATAAAGAAATTTGTATTGTTATGAGTATGATTTTGTGTTGCATTGCTTTAAGCAATAATTTATAGAAACATTATGACACTGACATTTTGAACAGAAAGATTTACATGTTTCACCAATCGCCATACTATGCACATGTTTCACTGATCACCATATTATATACATGTTTCACCAAATAAATGTATGGTTTGCAATTAATGAATCATGTTAAATTACCTTTTAGATATTGGTTTTTAGAAAAGTCTTTATACCTGAACTTTAAACACTTGCTATGAGGGGATAGTAACCCTTTTTACAAGAGGATAGTAACACTTTTTACTAGGAGAATCATATGTGTTTTCTCATTAAGACGGTTTGCTATAGATTTAAAAAAAATGTCATTTTTACTTTATATTTTTAAAAAATAACTTGTCTCTTATAAATAGGATCGGAGGGAGTACTTTTAACACCACCCCTTAATTTATTTTCAGCTAACCAAAACTAACAACACCAATTTCATCCCTCGATTGGAGAAATTGATCAGTGTTGATCGCTTTCGTCAAAACATCTGCTAGCTGCTTCTGGGTGCTACAGTGCATAACTTCTAGTACTCCATTCTAAACCTGACTTCTCAGAAAATGAAACTTCCTCTTAATATACTTACTTCTCCCATGCAGCACTGGGTTCTTCGCAAGATTGATTGCAGACTTGTTATCAATCATCAATTTTAGAGGCTTGTTTACCTTGATCTTCAGATCCTGCAGTAAATTTAGAAGGCAAACAGCTTGACATGTAGCCATAACATCTGTAATGTATTCAGCTTCACACGATGTCAAAGCAACAACTGGTTGTTTCTTGGAATACCAATAAATAGGACCTCCCAGATACTTAAACAAATATCCAGAAGTACTTCTTCTGTCAACTCTATCTCCACAACAATCAGAGTCTGAGTAACACATCAGATCTGAATTAACCTTTTCACCAGAAGGGAACAAAACTCCATCTTTAGAGTTCCCTTAATATACCTACCTCAGAATCTTGACGACAACTTGGTAATGAGACCACTTCGGTTTAGTTATGAACCTATTAACCATTCTAACAACATAGCAAATATCAGGTCTGGTATTGCACAAATACCCCAGAAAGCCAACCAACTGCTTGAAAGTTGTAGTGTCTACATCATCACCCTCATAATCAAAATCTAATTTGTGATCTATTTCTGAAGGTGTGACAGCAGCCTTACAATTCAACAACTTAAATCTCTTTAAAAGATCAAGTTCATACTTCAGGTGATGCAAAATTATACCTTTCTCATAGTACATAATCTTCATCCCTAGAAAATATATCATATATCCTAAATCAGTCATCTCAAACTCATTCATAAGCACCTTCTTGAACTTCATTATCTCATCTGAACAACTTTATGTTAGCAATATGTCATCAACATAGAGACACACCATAGTCATATTGCCTTCAGAAGTATGCTGAACATAAACGCCATACTCCATCTCACACTTTCTGAATTCTTGGAGCTTTAAAAATGAATCAATTCTTAGATTCCAAGCTTTAGGTGCTTGTTTTAGTCAATGCATTGTTTTATGTAACATGTACACCATCCCTTCTTGATTTTTTTCATAAATCCAGAGGGTTGTGACACATATACCTCTTTTTGAAATGAACCATTCAGAAAGGAAAATTTCCCATCTAAATGCATCAGAGGCCAATTCTTGTTAGCAGCTATCACAATCACTAGTCTGATTGTCTCATGTCTCGCTACAGAAGAAAACAACTCAATGTAATCTAACCCAGGTTTCTATAGAAAACCTCTTGTGACTAACCTTGCTTTGTATTTGCCAATTGATTCATCTGACTTTAGTTTCACCTTGAAAACCCATCTGACATTGATGGCTCTCTTGTTCTTTAGAAGCTTGGTCAACTTCCAAGTCTTGTTTCTTTCTATTGCCTCAAGTTCTTCTTTCATGGCCTTTAGCCACACTTTCTTCTTGAGAGTTTCTTCTATAATTACTGGTTTAGAGTGTACTAACATGGCACACCAAATGACTTTCCCTTTAGAGTCTACCTCAATATCTTGCAATATGCCAAACTCTACAAATCATTTTGGAATATTTCTGATTCTCTGTGGCCTCTAAACATGTACATAATTTTGTTCAGACGCTGGAACAGTATCAGATGATGGAACTCTTGAAGTACCACCTTCAGAGGCATTACCACCTTTAGAATCAGGAATATTCCTAGAGTTTGGATCTTCATCAGATTCTGAATCACTATCAGAATCTGGATCAGAATCAATATTCACCTTCAAAGTTAGACTCGCCTTTAAACTTTGACTCACCTACAGAGTCTTCTTCTGCTTCAGAGTCATCTTGAGACTTTGACTCATCTTCAGAGGTTAAGTCTCCATTAGATTGAGAAATAACTTTAGAAGTTAACTCATGCGTTAACACCGCACCAGAGTTGGATTGCAACTTGTTCCAATACCAGACTTCTGATTATTTCACAATGATATCTCTACTATCTTTAACCTTGTTAGAGACACGACAGTAGTGCTCATAAGCACTTGTATTGTGGTACCATATAAGCAACATAATTTTGTTTCTATCTGTTACACCCAAATTTTGACCCTAAACCGCTTTCTGTGCGTTTCATAGCATTTCATCATTTGTGCATCATATCCATTATTCATATCATCTGCCATTTTTGCATATAGATTTGTACCTTTTGTTCAGTGTTATCTAAACTCAAGTCTTACAGATTCGAATCAAGGATTATGCCAGGTTATCAATACAAGTATGTGTGCGGTGTGGTGCGAAATTTTAGATAGCATAAAACACATTTTACCCTGAACAGTTACAAAATGATTAGCCAAAATACATTTCTTGGATATGCAGACGGACTGGCTAAATTGTGTCTCAAATATTCGAAAAAATCAACGATTAGAAGTTTTCGAATTTAAGCTTGCAGACGCTAGTTCTTGACCTACTTTCCTTTAAAACCTGACTTAGCGCACTCATCTTATCTCTCGACTAACCTTTAATCATTGTTGACCAGTACGAGCCTTTTCACCGATCCCGGTTGATTCTCAAAATTGACCGAGTGTTATATCTTTTCAAGTTATTCGTTTTGCGTTAACTTTTGTGTGCATTCAATTTAATTCTTTTAAGCATCTCTGTTGCCTGTTTCTGCTTATTTTCCCTGATTTTATTTTTATGTTTTCGTCAAAATGTTAGAATAATTATGTGAATTTCTCAAGCTCGCGTTTTATTTTTTTTAGCATATTTATTTAATAAATGGTGAATTTTCAATTTTTTTCATCTTAACCCAATAAGAACATGACACGTGGCATTCTCTTATTTATTTATTTATTATTGATTTTGTTTTATACTTTTATTCTAAGAATTTGTTAATAATATGTTAATAATACATTAGTAATAATATGTTAATATAATATAATAATAAGTTTTAATATTAATTAATTAATTAATTTTAAGATTAATTAGAAATAGAATTAGAAATTAATTAATTTAAAGTTAGAAATTAGAAAAGTTAATATTATTTTTAAAAAAGTGAAAAGAGAAAGTTAAGAAAATTAAAAAAAAAAACAGAAAATTAATTTAAGAAAAAAAAAGAGAAAAAATATTTAAAAAAATAGGAAAGGGTACAGATGAAATTGGGAATATATAGAGGGGATTTAAGGTTTCATTATTCATCTCCTTCTTTCAGTAAACGCTAGATCAATTTCCAGCCGCCAAACCCTAAGTCCTCACTCTTCACTCTCAGCTCTTAACAGTAAAAAACCCTAGTCGTCGGTATCTTCTTCCCTTTCATTTCTCATCCTGGCCGCCGCCTCCCCTCTCACCTTTCGTCAACCATCCTTTTTCTCCTCCCTCTGTCCAAAACCCTTTCTCTTCTTCTCCGAAACAAAACTCCCCCAGCCGCCACGCAAGCCTTCTCTTTCACCGCAATTGCCTTCTCCATCTTCAATCAAACAAACCTTCCGTTTACCATACATAACCCTTCTTTCCCCTACTTCCCTCACCACCTCTCCTTCCGATTTCACTCTGTCCCACCTTCGATCCAAATAATGATTTGAAATTATCGTATCGATCCAAATACCCCCTTCGATTTTCTGATGCATAAACTACAACTGAAGCTTTTATATCTGTTCAACCACATCAACATCACTGCAAATATGTGTGTATCACCGCCGTGTACTATACCACCGGCCATTTTCATCGCCAAACCCCTCTTCTTCTTCAGAAAAAACGAGCAAAAAACCATAACCACAAAACCCTCATTCAACAGCGAAACCTGTTCCGACAAAGCTCATCGAAAATAACAGCAAGGACACAACAACTCACACCTTCTTGTATTTGAGTCGATGTTTTGTGCGTCGTCTATTTCATTAAGGGATTTCAACAAACTCAATCACAAGAGGTCTCGCAGCTTTAGAATCAGGAATATTCCTAGAGTTTGGATCTCCACCAGATTCTGAATCACCATCAGAATCTGGATCAGAATCAATATTCACCTTTAAGGTTAGACTCGCCTTCAAAATTTGACTCACCTACAGAGTCTTCTTCTGCTTCAAAGTCATCTTGAGACTTTGACTCATCTTCAGAGGTTGTGTCTCCATTAGATTCAGAAATTCCTTTAGAAGTTAACTCATGCGTTAACACCACACCAGAGTTGGATTGTGACTTGTTCCAATACCAGACTTCTGATTATTTCACAATGATATATCTATTATCTTCAACCTTGTTAGAGACACGACAGTAGAGCTCATAAGCACTTGTACTGTGGTACCCTATAAGCAACATAATTTTGTTTCTATCATCCAACTTCCTTCTCTTAGCATCTGAAACATGTTTGTAACAAACAGAAAAAATACCCTGAAATGACTCACACTTTCCTATCTCCAGTCCACTTCTCTAAAGAAACAATTTCCTTTAGCTTCTTGGTTGGACACCTGTTGAGCACATATGCTGCAATGGCAACAGCTTCTCCCTATAAGGCGTGACAAAGCTTCTTCTCCTTCAACATGATTCTTGTCATATCAAGCAAAGTTCGGTTTCTTCTTTCAGGAAGACCATTGTGTTGAGGAGTGTATAGAGCATTCACCCATGCTTAACTTCATTCTCCTCACAGAAATTCTTGAACTCTGTAGATTTGTACTCACATCCACCATTAGTTATGAGAATCTCTAGCTTCTGATCACTCTATTTTTTTACCCTTTATTGTGAATTTCTTAAATTCAGTAAACACCTCGTGTTTGAACTTTATAAGGGATGCCCACGTCATCCTTGTGAAAGCATCCAGAAATGACACAAAGTATTTATTCCCACCAAGTGAAGGTACTTAAAATGGTCTGCATACATCAGAATACACTACTCCCAAAGCATGCTTTATTCTTAGGGCTACTTCTGATGCAAATGGAAATTTAGATTGCCTGCCTTTCAAGCATATCTCACATCACTTCTCAGGCTTCATAATTTTGGAAATTCCATATACCAGCTTCTTATAATTCATATGACCTAAGATTTTGAAGTTAAGATGCCGCCAATCTCTTATTCCACAGCTCACTGTCACCTTCAGCGCCTTCTACATTAAGGCATTAAGTTTAAGTTGTCTTCACATTCATCTTGAATGTACTAATGCTTCCATGATCAGATTGCATAATAAGCTTCTGATCAGAATCATACAACTTTAAAAGATTTTTCTTCATAGTAACTGAGAAAACTTTCGTAATGAGATGACCTACACTCATCATATTTCTCTTCATTCCAGGAACATACCAAACAGCCTTAATCAAAACAGTTTTACTATTCTTCACCTTGACTTTGACATTTCCCATACATTCACTGTTGAAGTATTTATCATTAACACATCTGATCTTTGTCCTCTTTCTAGAGTCAAAATCAACCAACCATTGTTTGTTTCCAGTAAGGTTATTTGAATAGACATTATCAGACTCAGAGTCTATTAATAGCATAGGTTCATCATCAGAAACTTCTCTAGTTATGTTTTCTTCTTCTGATTTCCTTTCATTGTTTGACCAACAATCAGCAGCGAAGTGAACAAACTTCTTACAACAGTAGAACTAAACCTTCCTCATGTCATACTTTTCCTTCCCATTCTAAGCACTCTTCATCCTTTCAGAAGTTGAGATTTCTGACTTCTGAACAACATCAGATTTTTTCCTGGCTTCTGACTAAGACTGCTTCTAATATTTCTTACCAGAAGCTGCTTTCAGAGCCTAGTGTTATACCTCTCTTTCAAAGTTTCTCTCAATTAGACGCTAATCTTGTGCCTCTAAACTACTTTGCAGCTCTTCAATTCTCATGGTGCTAAGATCCTTAAAATGTTCAATTGCTACCACAATGCAATCAAACTAAGGAGTACGAGATATAAGTACCTCTCAATGATCTTTTCTTCAGAGAGAGTTTCTCCATACGACATCATCTCATTTGTGATCAGAATCACTCTTGAGATGTAGTCAGGTACCTTTTCATTTTTCTTCATGCTGAGATTCTCATACTACTTACATAGAGAGTGAAGTTTCACCTTCTTCATGCACCACCATCATAGCACCGTACCAGTGTGTCCCATGCAGTCTTCGTCGTCGTTGAATCAACGATCTTCTCAATCACATTCGCATCCACACACTAATGGATGTAGAACAACGCCTTCTGATCCTTCATCCTTAAATAACACTGAGCATTCCTCTTTTGTTGATGAGATCAAGAACAAGCACACACATCAGAATCATCCACTGATTCCAATTCTTGCCATCGAACATTGAATGTTTAATACTCAAGTTAAAGTGTTCCAAAATGGGTAATTAAAATAAAAAAACTTCCACTACTGTTCCAAAACGGATACAGTCAATTGTTACATAACTACACTCTATTGACATCTACACTTGTTTATATACACAAATAATATTGCCACATAGGAAAAATGCTAACCTTCACTAACTAGGTTAAGCTTAACAAAACTAATACTACTACTGAATATGAATTACTTCTAACACTTAGTGTCTATAAATACCTCCTGCAAAAAGGATTATATTTTTACATGACCAAATAAACCAACACGTCCAAGACCACAAAGATGTCCAACATAACTTACTAATGCCACCGACCCCAAACCTTCCATAAAGTAATTAAAGTGCTCCACCGAATTTGAAATGAAATTAATCTCGATACACCTCAACAAAAAGCAAACAACTTGTCAAACTTTAAGACTAACTTTGCAATTGAAGAAAAGATGTACAATATCTTCTTCTTCTTTAAAACACAGAGGACACGCCAATTCATGCATATCATTAATAACATTCCTCCTTTCCAATTATACTTTAGTTTCCAATTTATTGATTAACAACATCCACATGAATATTTGAATTTCACTTGGAAGTTTTGATTGCCATAACTCCTTAAGAACCTGCAAAACCTCAACTTCCACCAATAACACTGGCTGCTCCAAACTCAGAAAAATGTCATAAATGTGCCTGACTGAACAACCTACTCCATACTTCCACCACACATGGTTTTCGTTGCGAATCTGCATGTCCCAATACCATTCTTCCTGTACCCATTACCCAACCTCCTACATTATAATGTTCGAATTTAAAGAATAATAGTAAAGGTTTTGAAACTGCTACAATAAAGAAAACTTCCCAAGCAATTATGTTTCCAAAATTGAATGTTGTTACCACCCCTAAGTTTACTCAAAATCGCCTTAGTGCGCCAATTGCACTTTACAGGTCCATCCGATGTTAAACCAACTAAACCTTTCAACCAAATTAAAGTAGTTTTATGTGTCCTCAAACAAAGACAGGCCAACATTTGCGCTTGCACGTCACCGTATTTCAATGACATAATCTTGAACCAAAAAGAATCAGGTTTAGACAAAAATCTCCACTTTCAATTACTAAGCAACACGAAATTGAATTTCTTACAGTTTTGACCCCTAGACCTCCTTGCTTCATGGACTTGCAAATTTTAAACCAACTAACTCAATTAATTTTTTTTTCAAATCTCCCCAACCCCACAAAAAAGCTCTTTGTAGTTTGACAATTTCTTGAATCAATCCTTTAGGGGTTTTGAAAAACAAAAAATTGAGTTAAGAATCACTACCTTAGCTCCAAAAGACATTTGCTTCCACTGCCACTTGGATAGTCTTTTTCTCACCTTTTCTATAATATGGTTAAAAGTTGTCCTTAACAGTCTAAAATTATCCAAGTTACCATTGCAAATCAAAACAGGAGTTCAAAACGCACCTCTTCATTGAACCTGAATCCATGAAACTTCTCCAACCGAATAACATTCTTCCTTAACCCTAAAAGCCATTTTGTCACAATAAAAAATAAGAAACTTGATAGTGGATCTCCCTGACGAATATATTTGCCCACTTCAAAGTCCGTTGAGGTACTTCCGTTAATAAGAAGAGACATAGAGCTTGAAAAGACCAACATTTCCATCCACCTAAGCCACATCGTACCAGAATTCGTTCTACCAAACAAGTACCTCAAATACTCCCACGAAACGCAATCATAAGTTGTTGCAAAATCCAATTTCACTAGAAGGCACTCACTTTTTTATTGTAATAGCATAGTCAATAATTTAATTAAGATTTAAACACCATCTATCATAACTCTTATTAGAATAAAGGATGATTGTTGAGGAGTGAAAATTCTAGCAGGCACACGATGGATGTTATTACCAAAGTTATAACATCCACTGTGACATTGACTATTGCACTTATTAATTAGACTGTAACTGAAAGCAGTAAATAACACAACAATTGTTCACCCAGTTCAGTGTCAACAACACTTACATCTGGAGGCTGCCAAGCCAGGGAGGAAATTCACTATTAGCATAATCAATTCAAAGTCAAACCACCAGTTTGCACTTCTCACTTAATCTTTACCCAATGACACTTCAACCTAGAGACACTCTAGACCTGAGTATACCCACTCACTCCCCCTCAATCACACAACAATGATATCAAACAATTACAAAATTTAATATGAAGAGACACTTCATGCAAACCTTGATCTTGCTTCACAACTTTGATCAAGGAACTCACACACTCTTGCTTCACAGCTTTGAGTGAGACACAACTTAGAATCTACCTAACCAATGCAATCATCAACCAGACAATTATTTGGATTACAAGTATTCCTAAACAGACTTTACACATGAAGACTAGCCTTCTTCACTTTCAAGGACTCTCTAATTAGCACTCTCTAATCTTCTGTCAAGAGCTGCTCTTCTGGATTGCTCCTTCTAATATTTATAGCAGTTGTTAGTCCTTTTGGCCTTGGTGCATAGCTTAGGTTTTATCCATAATAAAACCTATCTTTAATAAACTTCACACTTCCCTATTTAATCAGGTATACTTTAACTCGCCTGATGCAGCTATAATGTCTCCTGAATTCCAGCTTGAACTCCTATAAAGTTCCATGCATTCTAGCCTGAGATTCCTCAACCTAAATACCAGAAAACTTAAACCTGTGCTTGATGTCATATGACATATGTCATGACATTGAGTATGACATCCAACTTAACTTATAGTTAGCTGAGTTAACTTACCCTGCACAGTCCATATTATGAATGTACCAACATCAGACATGACATTCACACACACACACACACACACTAATGTTTTGCCACAAAATGCAGCCAATCAAGAGCACTTACAAACTCCCCCTTTGGCAATTTTTTTGGCTAAAACACTCTGCTCAAGCTGCTCAAGTCCTCAGAGTCCTCACAGTTGGCTTTCAGCCCTGTTAAACTTACCTTATTAACCATCTGATAGTTCTCACTTCAGATGTTACTTTTTGCTAAGTAATATACAGAGTTACTTCCCCTTAACTGATGCACTTATCAGCTAGGCACACAACCTGCAAGTAGATCTACAGTCACACATAAAACATCCAGCTTGTGGATGTTCTGACATTCTGATGTCACACACACACACATGTGCTACTCCTCCTGAAGGGATGCACACTGCTCTCATTCTGCTCATAATTTGCAGATACAAGGTTAGCTCCTAGCTACTTCAGCACAAAGCTCCTAGTTCTAACATTCATGCATTCCTATCCAATCTAGAGACACACATATCATCACATCAGTAACAACCCAAGTAGCTGTTATCACATACACAACACATCATCAGCAGCACCTGTGTTTACACCTGCAAGCATGATGATAATCTCATATATACACTGGTACATATGCTCATGCACAGTCACAACTCATATCAGTCTTCAACCTATTCTCCCACCTGTTGTACCTGCTGTTTTCTATCACACTCTCCCCCTTTTTAGCCACAAATTAAGATCCAACTAACAATTAGCATAGATCATAAAGTGTACTATACATATGGTTGGGGTTACATTACAAAACTTCTCATAGAGAGCATCACAAAAGATTCATGCTGAGAACAAAAATTAACCAGCAACACACTTCATCACCTCAGCAGCAGTCTGAGGCACACACCTAATTCTCAATCTTCTTCATCAAAGAAAGAACTGGAATCACTGCTATCCAAATCTGTGAGAGAGATGTTTTGGTTTCCATCATGCGAGTCTTCCTCTGGAAGATCCTCATCTGGACCCCAGCAGGCCAGGGGCACGGTGAAGCCCTTAACAAGCAGTCCTTTCTTGATGATATTGTCAGCAATTTCCCCCATGGATTTGTTCATGTATGCCATGCCTTCCCTGTTCATAATTCTCCTAAGTTCTTCTTCAGTGGGAGGAGGATATTTGCGCTTTGCTTTCTCAGCCGAGGGAGGCGTATCTTTGGTGAATTTGGGAGGGGACTTAGATGAAGATCCTTCATGATGAGAGGCCATGTCGTTGTCGAGAATGAGGGTCTGGGAGAGATGTTGAACGATAATGGGGGCGGAGATACACGTTTGTGTGAAATGAAGAGCTTTATTGGTCAAGGTCTTGGACTGCATTGGATTTGTAAAACTCTCACGTGCCATTAGTTGCTATGCATCCTCATACACACAAATACCCAACTTTCCTCCACGATTCTCAAATGGAGCAGCTGCTAGAGCCTTTGAACAAATGTCAGCTAGCTGAGGTTTAATGGACATATGCTCCAAGGAATTCACTTTGTCCTCCACAATATCCATGTGCTTAGTTCTGTTGTGCTGAATTGGGTTACAGTATAATGTCATAACATCCTGAGTGACATTGTATTTGGTTAATATTTGCTTCATCCAGACTAGCTAAGGACATCTGCTACCAGCTGCTCTGTGTTCAGCTTCAGCAGTTTTCTCCCTTCTGAACCAAGATATTAGGTTGCTCTTTAAGAGAAAGCATCCACCAGATGTGCTTTTTCTGCTATCACAATCCCCAGTCAAGGTAGGATGAGAACAGAGAATGCCATAGTCACTGATTCCATTCACATATTTGAGAATCCTGTTCACTTGATTCAAGTGAGTCACCTTAGGGTTTTCTTGATACTTAGTACCTACATCAAAAGTAATGTCAGGTCTGCTGACTTATTGATATAGAAGACTTCCTGTCAGACTCTTGTACAAGTTTTGACCATCTTTTGACAGCTTCAGATGAGTATGTGCATATGTTCTTTTGTGGTCAGCATTGTCCAACCCAACCTTTTTGTCAATGCTTTTGGTGTACTAACTTTGTTAGAGCCATATAGGGTCCTTCACTCGCATGAGTTGTATCCCAAGAGAGTAGGTTAATTTTGCACACAGACTCATCTCAGACTCAGATTGTATTTGATTAGCATATTGGTTTATCAACTTCTCCATATGTGTCTGAGCAATCATGAGTTTTCCATCCTTATTGTTAGCAAGAAGGGTCTTGTTTATTCCTCCATGGTTAGTAAGACGCTTAGTCAGCCTTTCATACCAAGCCCTGGGAACTTGTTTCACTCCATAGGGAGCTTTCTTAAACTTGTACACATTGTTTAGTTGCTTAGGTTCATCAAATACCTTGTGTTGTTTCACGGATACTCCCTCATTTAGGTATCCACTTAGGAGGGCGCTCTGAATATTCAGGAAGTATGCAGCTCTCAGTATCAATCTGATTGACTCTAGCCTAACAATTGGTGCACATGTATCATCAACTCTTTCTACCAGTCTAGCCTTGTTTCTGACTACTCTTCCTTGTTTATCAGACCTGATCTTGTAAATCCCCTTAGTTCCAATTATGTTAGGTCCATCTGGGCTTGGCCCCAATTCGCATACTGTGTTTCTTTCAAGATGATCTGAGTCCATAGTTATGTTACTCTGAATGTCACAATATAAGGTCATAACATTCTGAGTGACATTGCCCTTCTTATGATGACCATTTGCCATGGACTTCATAAGCTTCTAGTATACCAGGTCCAGGTTTCTATGATGATCATCCTTAGAATGTCTTTTCATAGCTTGCCTATCAACCCCATAGCCTGTTGTTCTGTCCAGAGGAACCTTATAAGTTCCACTTACTGATTCTTTGGTTATGGCCTTCCTTATTCTTTGAGGATGTCTGCCTTTGTCCAAGCTTATTTGATCCTTCTTCTCTTTATTGATCAGTCCTGGTAGGTTACTTCTAGACTCCCACAAGTAGCAATTATTCTTGGATCTAGATCCCCTCATCACTTCCTTACCTTCTCTATTTATGAGCACACACTTATCCTTGGAAAAGTGAACTTTTAAACCTTGGTCACATAGCTGACTTATGCTTATCAGATTGACAGTCAGTCCTTTGACCAGCAAGACATTCTTCAATTTTGGAGCTTTAGGACTGTCAAGTTGTCCAACATTTGTGATCTCTCCTTTAGCTCCATCACCAAAGGTTACATGGCTAGATGCATGAGGTTTGAGTTTAGTAAAGTGATCCTCATTTCCAGTCATATGCCTGGAGCAGCTACTGTCAAAATACCAATCCTCTTTGGTTGGCATCCTTAGGGAAGTGTGAGCTACCAGTGCTACAATCTTGGCAACCCATTATCTTTGCTTATTAGGCACCTCATTCTTGGGTTTGGCCTGATGATGCCTCTTGACATGATGCTGCCATTTTCCATGATGATGCCTTTTGCCATGCGTACCCTGTTTGTTTTTTCTTTGGCTAGGGAATCCATGCAACCAGAAGCACACAACTTTAATATGCCCAAGTTTTCCACAGTGGTAGCATCTATGCTCTTGGAATTGTTTCTTGACATGATTCCAATGTCTGTGTGGAGGATGTTGTGACTTTGGTCGTGACATCCTTTTCCATTTTTGAATCTCAGACTGCATCCTCTTAAGTTTCAAGACAGGATTTTGTTTCTCAACAAATCCTAGACCAGACCTATTTCCTGCAGTCTGACCACTCTGAAGGATTTCCTCTAGAGTTTCAGTCCCAGAGTTGAGTATCCTTATGGATTTAGCCATTTGATCCTTTTCACATTTCAAGTCATTTACCTCACCTATGAGTGTGGTTATTGTGGCTAGATGCTCTGTCTTTTCAGCTTCTAACCCCTTGATGATTTCCTTCTGAAGCTCTCCTTGCTGGTATAGTTCAGTACTTCTGATGTGAAGCTTTTGATATGAGGCTGCAAGCTCCTCATAGGTCAACTCTTCTTCACTTGAGTCACTATCAGAGATACACACATTGTTAAGGGCAGAGACATGTTTAGCTGACTCGTCTTCTGATCCACTGTCAGAATCTCCATCAGACCAAGTGACAGTTAGGCCTTTTCCCTTCTTTTTAAGGTATGGTTGACATTCCTTTCTAATATGTCCATATCCCTCACACTCATGGCACTGTACACCTCTGCTTTGGCTGACTTTATCTTCATATTTCTCTTTGTCAGCAGGCATGCTTTTGGAATAAGTCTCAGCACATATCCTTTTGACCAGTTTGTTGTACTGTTTTCCAAGCAATGTTATTGCTTCTGACAGATTCTCCTCTTTTTCATCATCTGAATCGTCAGCAGTGTTTGAGACAAGAGCTATACTTTTTCTCCATAGCCTGATCACATATTCCCATCTCAAAGGTTTGGAGAGAACCAATGAGTTCATCCATCTTCATGTGGCATATGTCTTGAGCTTCTTCAATGACTGTCACTTTCATAGCAGACCTTTTAGGAAATGACCTTAGAATCTTCCTTACAAGCTTTTCTTCAGTCATCTTTTCTCCCAGAGCTCCTGAGGTGTTAGCTAGTTCAAGAACATTCATGTAAAACTCATGAATGGTCTCATCTTCCTTCATTCTTAGACTTTCAAATTTTGTGGTCAGCATTTGAAGTCTAGACATCTTGACCTTGGAAGTTCCCTCATGAGTGATTTTGAGAATGTCCCAAACATCCTTTGCTAGTTCATAGTGGTGGACCAGTCTGAAGATGTTTTTGTCTATACCATTGAAGAGTGCATTCAATGCTTTAGAGTTTCCAAGAGCCAATGCCTCTTGCTCTTTGTTCCATTACTCTTCAGGAATTTGCATAGATGCTCCATCCTTGTCAGTCTTCACAGGATGTTCCCAGCCAGAGTTTGCAGCTCTCCAAGCCTTGATGTCTAAGGATTTTAGAAATGCAATCATCCTAGGCTTCCAATAGTCATAATTAGACCCATCCAGAATTGGAGGTCTATTGGTGAATCCTATATCTTTATCCATAGTACCATAATTTATTTTCCCTAGATCTCACCTAGAGTAAACAGGCAGGGTGCCTACTCTGATGCCAATTGAAAATTCTGGCAGGCACACGATGGATGTTATTACCAAAGTTATAACATCCACTGTGACATTGACTACTACACTTATTAATTAGAATGTAAATGAAAGCAGTAAATAACACAATAATTGTTCACCCAGTTCAGTGTCAACAACACTTACATCTGGGGGCTACCATGCCAGGGAGGAAATTCACTATTAGCAGAATCAATTCAAAGTCAAACCACCAGTTTGCACTTCTCACTTAATCTCTACCCAATGACACTTCAACCTAGAGACACTCTAGACCTGAGTATACCCACTCACTCCCTCTCAATCACACAACAGTAATATCAAACAATTACGAAATTTAATATGAAGAGACACTTCATACAAACCTTGATCTTGCTTCACAGCTTTGATCAAGGAACTCACACACTCTTGCTTCACAGCTTTGAGTGAGACACAACTTAGAATCTACCTAACCAATACAATCATCAACCAGACAATTACTTGGATTACAAGTATTCCTAAACAGACTTTACACGTGAAGACTAGCCTTCTTCACTTTCAAGGACTCTCTAATTAGCACTCTCTAATCTTCTGTCAAGAGCTGCTCTTCTGGATTGCTCCTTCTGATATTTATAGCAACTGTTAGTCCGTTGGGCCTTGGTGCATAGCTTAGGTTTTATCCATAATAAAACCTATCTTTAATAAACTGCACGCTTGCCTATTTAATCAGGTACATTTTAACTCGCTTGATGCAACTACAATGTCTCCTGAATTCCAGCTTGAGCTCCTATAAAGTTCCCTGCATTCTAGCCTGAGATTCCTCAACCTAAATACCAGAAAACTTAAACCTGTGCTTGATGTCATACGACCTATGTCATAACATTGAGTATGACATCCAGCTTAACTTATAGTTAGTTGAGTTAACTTACCCTACACAGTCCACATTATGAATGTACCAACATCAAACATGACATTCATACATACACTAATGTTTTGCCACAAAATGTAGCCAATCAAGAGCACTTACAAGGTGAAATCCAATTACCCACCACTTTTTCACTCTATTGGATAACAACTTTGAAGCAATCTGATACAAGGACCCTACAAGTCAAAAAGTTATGAATTCCTCTAAACATTAAGGATTAGCAGCCTTAGGTAACAATGCAATGAAAGTGGCAGTTACTGCTTTATGCATTCTCTTCTAACTATAGAAGTCATTAATGAACCATACCATATCCTATTGTAGAATTTCCCAATAACTCTTAAAGAAACTCATATTAAACCCGTATGGACCGAAACTTTTATCCCTCTCGTTGTTGGAATTCAACCACAACCTCTGGAGAATTCCTACTCAATCTTGATCTCAAGATTGTTTCCACTCACACAATGACAATGAAAAAATGAAAAAGAAAGAAAGAAAGAAAGTTATGTTGGAGAAGAAGATGAAAAATCTGCAAAGTTCTCTCAGCCCACAAACTGTGGAAAATCTCTTATTCACTTGCAACTGCAAAGTGTGAATACAAAATATGAATTGTGATATTTACAACATAAGGGTTTATCCCTATTTATATATTTAGGTTAGCTTGCACACCAAGGAAAAATCCCAAAACTATAAAAGCTCAAAATAGCTAACATTACTAAAATAAGCCTAAGTCGAAATCCTGTGTGAAGCAACCTGCTTCGACACTTCGAGACACTATTACAACTCGACACACACACATTAGGCTAATTCGACTAGACCTTGTCTCTGTCGAGCTACACTGCTTCGACACAAGGAATTACAACTCAACAAAAATCACGTCACAACACGTTTTTAGCGGCGTGATCATTCACACGACAGGAGCACATGTAGCAACTCTGTTGCCATGTGAAAATCACGTCGCAACTTTGTCACGTGATTTTCACATCGCAAGAGTCTCCACAGAAGTTTCAGAAGTAGCAGTCCTAGTAGAAGAATGGAAGAAATGTGTAAGAAGGTTTCCACGTGCTTCTCATGTGGCAAGTTTCAACGTGATATTCACGTGGCAAGTTGCGACATGATATTCATGTGGCTAGTTGCGACGTGAAAATCATGTGTCAAAATGATTTTTTTTAAGAAAATAAAAAATTATATTGTTTTACGTTTTAAAATATTAAAATGAATAATAAATAATATATCAAAATATATAATAAAATTAATGAATAATTTGTTTTACGTTTTAATATATTAAAATTAATAACTAACATGTTTTTAAATTATTTTAAATACAAAATAATATATCAAAACGATAAATTAATAAATATAATTAATACAAAAATTAATAAATATAAATAAATATCAAAATTAATAATAAAATTTGTAAATAAAAAGTTAATAATATATTAAATGTAATTAACATTTTACAAAAATTAAATTTAAAATTAAAATAAACCATTCGGATCAATCTGGATCGTGAAACTCGTCAAGGTCAAAATCATCGTCATTCTTGTCATCCATTTGTTGTTGACCACAAACTCCTTCATTTCCAAAAAACGCTTGATTACCGTCAACTTGTGATTGCATAAATTGCTGCATCATCTCCTCCATATCAGCTTGCCTCTTCTTCATTGCCTCTTCTTCATTGCCTCTATTTAACATTGTTACTCCCCCATTTTAGCCTTCAGCGCCGCCTCACGTTGTGCCGACTCGTATCTCGCCTCAGTTAGCGCCAATTGTCTTACTGTTTCTAGCATTTTGGGTGTCAATTGTGGTAGATGTGACGTTCCTTCACCATCTCTAACTCTTAAAAAAAAGTTCTATCCTCTTTTCTCATACCGCCGAACAAAGTTCCAACACCATATAAACACTCATTAGGTCCCTTTCCGCCAGTTACCAAACCCAAAATATAAAAATCCATATGTAGATTAAGCGGCTTGGAACCTCTCGGAATATATTGAAAATTTTCTACCAAAAATTGTTTGAGCAATGTCCACTGATACAACCTATCATACATCCAACTACGATAGTACCTATAAATTTCCATACAACACTTTTAAAAAATCATTGTCAATTTTATTAACAATGTGATTTTAATATCTACTTATTATAAATACTATATTTTATAACTATGCTTAATATATATACTTACTTAAATAAAAATATTATTTAATATAACTTTGTTTACTAATAATGTATTCCATACTAAATAATATTTACTTAAAACTAATTATTTACATACTTTATATATATATATATATATATATATATATATATATATATATATATATATATATATATATATATATATATATATATATATATATATATATATATATATATATATATATATATATATATATATATATATATATATATATATATATATATATATATATATATATATATATATATATATATATATATATATATATATATATATATATATATATATATATATATATATATATATATATATATATATATATATATATATATATATATATATATATATATATATATATATATATATATATATATATATATATATATATATATATATATATATATATATATATATATATATATATATATATATATATATATATATATATATATATATATATATATATATATATATATATATATATATATATATATATATATATATATATATATATATATATATATATATATATATATATATATATATATATATATATATATATATATATATATATATATATATATATATATATATATATATATATATATATATATATATATATATATATATATATCATATAACCTAAATATACTTTAAAAATTACACGATTACCCAAATTGTATTTATTATTTAAAAAAATATACTTATTAAAAATATATTTACTTTTACTTATCTTAAAACATTTTATTAAAGTAAATCTATACTTATTTACTATATAATACATATTTAAAAAATATATACCAATTAAACAAAATTACTTATTTTTAAAAAACATATACTTACTCACATTTAATACAAAAATAAAAATCAATATATAAAAATTATTTTCATTTATAACTTAATATATTATGTTTAATATACTGGATATTTTTCAAAATTTTAAACAAGTCTAATAATATATTTAATACTATATTAAATTTGAATAAATAATTTAATATTTTTTCAAATATTAAACAAATATGTTTTAATTTAATATTATTAAAAAATCTGTTTTAATTTAATAAAACATTAAATTTGAAAAATTAGTATATACTATTAATATATTCTATTTCTTTACTAAAACTATTTAATACATATTATATTTGTTCTTTTTAAAATAATATATTAAATATTTTCTAAAAGCATATTAAGAACCTTAATATGTTTATTTATTTTGTTTATAAAATTAAAAAATATTAAATTAACATTAAGTTTATTATTTCTAAAAACTCAAATAACTTAAATAAAAATAATTTTTTTTCTGTTTATACCCTAAAAGCATATGAATAATCAAAATATATTAACTCAAATTAATATTCTATTAATAACTTAAATATATTAAATTTTTTTCTAAAAACATATGAATAACCTAAAACTAACTATTAAAACTCAAATAATAAAACAAGTATAACATATAACCTAAATCTATCATTTTTTTTATATAAAAAATCTAAACAACATATAAATATATATATATATATATATATATATATATATATATATATATATATATATATATATATATATATATATATATATATATATATATATATATATATATATATTATTTATAAATTTCTGAAGAAAAAAATATAATTGCAAAAATACCTCAATAAAGCAACCAAATATATTATGTGGAGTTTTCTGTTCTTTCAAAAAATATAAATTAAAAACGAAAAATAAAAATAATATTAATAACAAAATAAAATTTAATTTACACAATATAAAATAAAGAAAAAAATAACAATAAAATTTTACCTTATAAAATTTGAATTGAAGTTGAAGTTGAAGAGGGAAATTATGAATGAAGAGGAAGAATGAAATGGAAGAAGAAAATGCAGGGAAAGAATGGGAAAGAGAAAGAAACAAAATTTTGCATGAGTGGTGGAGTGGGAACTGAAATGTGGTGTATATATATATATATATATATATATATATATATATATATATATATATATATATATATATATATATATATATATATATATATATATATATATATATATATATATATATATATATATATATATATATATATATATATATATATATATATATATATTCATATTTGCGTCATGAATTTCACGTCGCAACTTGCGACGTGTTATTCACGTGGCAAATATAATAATAATGTGGCCTTGCGACGTGCATACCACGTGGCTACGTTTGACTAGATAAAACAGTCATTTAAATCTGACTGAGTCATCAATTCTGTCAGACATTGGAGTAAATGTTTCACGGCTTATTCTTGCGACGTGAAATTGACTTCACAACTTTACTTTTATAAAATTCAAATCTCCTTCCATGTGAAAAGTTTGTTTTTTTTTAATTTGGAAAATAAAAGTTACGACGTGTTTTACACGACACAGTGTCTTTTCTTTATAAATCTAACGCGTTTTACCATCAGCCATTCATATTTAATTATTAAAAAAATTGTGACGTGTATCTAACGTCACAACATGCTTATTTTGCCACGTGAACTTCACGTGGCTGGAGGGCACTTTTCTTATAGTGTGTGTTATAAACTTCATGGTTAACCTTTAAGTTATTCTAACCACCGTCCAACTTGCTCATCCACGGAAGTAGAATATTGTGTGATAGTTACCATTACCACTGAAATCATATGGCTCACCAGCCTTATCTTAGAATTGCACATTACGATATTTCAACCACCTAAACTTTTATGTGATAATATCGGATCCACCTATGTTTGTTCTAGTCCAATTATACATTCAAGAATTAAACAAATGTCAATGGACTATCCTTTTGTTTGAGAACAAGTTTAGACTAGAAAACTTTCAGTTAGTCGTGTGTCAACAAAGGATTAATTAAATTGTCGACCTTCTCACAAAGCCATTATGAATACCACGGTTTCAAGAACTTACGAGCAAGACGAAGGTCATAAACATTACCTTCATCTTGATGGGCGTATTGGACTACAACCAAATCATAAGAATTCACAATTCTGTTAGAATCACATCTATGTACCATTATGTACATATCTCCAACTTTTTTGAATTTTATTTATTATAATTATTATTATATTTATTTGCATCAATTCCTCGGATAGAATCATGTTTTCTCTATATTGGTAAAACCTTTTCGGTCAAATAAATAAAACTTTTAAATTACATGTCAGTATTGTATAGATTCCACATAATTTGGTGGGACTTATATGAATTTTAACTAATTGTAAAAAAGATTAAAAATTGTGTTAGAGAAAGTGATGTTAACACTACTCCAATTCACATGAAAAAGATGTATAATATTGAAGTAATGACAAAACTTTCATTCTATATAATTTTAAATAACAAAGTTACTTAATAAATATTTTTAGAAGAAAAATAAGGTATTTAATGCATAAAGATGTTTGAAAATATTACATTGTTTTTTTTTACCACCTTATACCAAGATATTACCTATCTTACGGTGAGGCTTCACACAATTATGTTTTAAGCTTTTAAAATCTAAGTCTAATTGATTAGCTAAGAACAAAGAACTCAACAAAAATAAATAAAATTATATATGAAAAACTTTTATTATATTAAGTCAATATAAAAGCATGATCACTATATTGCTTACAAAGTAACATCTGAATGGACTATTTAATTATAGATTGGTTGAAAATCTAGTAAATCCAACTGATGAGTTGGAAAAGATGTTTTTATTACAACTATTAGATGTATCATACCATGTATGAACAATATTAAGTGCTAGAATGTATCTTCAAGTAAGTTTTTGAAATTTCAGAATTAGAGGATATATTGAAGAATATGTCTTGTGCTTCAATGTTAGATGCAAAACACCATCCATGTTCGATATCAGGATTGGGATAGCGAGCACAAAAACGACCACTTTTCTTCTTTATGCAATCCGCATGAGATTGACATAAGTTAGGATGTTCTTCAATCATCTTCATAACACTTGGAGATGATGGATTTGTGCATAAACCTGCAAAGAGGGTAA
The DNA here is from genome assembly GCA_963859935.3 of Lathyrus sativus. Classification (NCBI taxonomy): domain Eukaryota; kingdom Viridiplantae; phylum Streptophyta; class Magnoliopsida; order Fabales; family Fabaceae; genus Lathyrus; species Lathyrus sativus. Next base: position 516,549,417 of record OZ012738.1, read on the forward strand.
AAGCGGTGCAACGACAATCCGTAGAGCGGCATGGTTGCATGTCAAATGGAGAACAAGCACCTGAACAATCAGTAGCTCCTACGTTCTTCATTGAAAACATTGCTGTAAATAGAAAAGACAATTAGAGTTGGAATAATTCACATACCATTATTATAAACAATAAAACTAGTGATGGAGTTTAAAAAAAATATAAAAATAAAATAAGACTTTAACTAATTCGATAAAGACTTCATGTGAAGATAATAATAGAAAATAGATTGTGATTAACTTGTCATTTCTAGAATATTAATAGTACGTATTGGTGAGAAATATTAATAAAATACATACAAAATGTGGCAAGCAACAAGACAGCCAAAAGAGAGAGCCTAACATAAGCCATCTTGTAATTGAAAGAAAAAATAAAGAAATTTGTATTGTTATGAGTATGATATTGTGTTGCATTGCTTTAAGCAATAATTTATAGAAACATTATGACACTGACATTTTGAACAGAAAGATTTACATGTTTCACCAATCGCCATACTATGCACATGTTTCACTGATCACCATATTATATACATGTTTCACCAAATAAATGTATGGTTTGCAATTAATGAATCATGTTAAATTACCTTTTAGATATTGGTTTTTAGAAAAGTCTTTATACCTGAACTTTAAACACTTGCTATGAGGGGATAGTAACCCTTTTTACAAGAGGATAGTAACACTTTTTACTAGGAGAATCATATGTGTTTTCTCATTAAGACGGTTTGCTATAGATTTAAAAAAAATGTCATTTTTACTTTATATTTTTAAAAAATAACTTGTCTCTTATAAATAGGATCGGAGGGAGTACTTTTAACACCACCCCTTAATTTATTTTCAGCTAACCAAAACTAACAACACCAATTTCATCCCTCGATTGGAGAAATTGATCAGTGTTGATCGCTTTCGTCAAAACATCTGCTAGCTGCTTCTGGGTGCTACAGTGCATAACTTCTAGTACTCCATTCTAAACCTGACTTCTCAGAAAATGAAACTTCCTCTTAATATACTTACTTCTCCCATGCAGCACTGGGTTCTTCGCAAGATTGATTGCAGACTTGTTATCAATCATCAATTTTAGAGGCTTGTTTACCTTGATCTTCAGATCCTGCAGTAAATTTAGAAGGCAAACAGCTTGACATGTAGCCATAACATCTGTAATGTATTCAGCTTCACACGATGTCAAAGCAACAACTGGTTGTTTCTTGGAATACCAATAAATAGGACCTCCCAGATACTTAAACAAATATCCAGAAGTACTTCTTCTGTCAACTCTATCTCCACAACAATCAGAGTCTGAGTAACACATCAGATCTGAATTAACCTTTTCACCAGAAGGGAACAAAACTCCATCTTTAGAGTTCCCTTAATATACCTACCTCAGAATCTTGACGACAACTTGGTAATGAGACCACTTCGGTTTAGTTATGAACCTATTAACCATTCTAACAACATAGCAAATATCAGGTCTGGTATTGCACAAATACCCCAGAAAGCCAACCAACTGCTTGAAAGTTGTAGTGTCTACATCATCACCCTCATAATCAAAATCTAATTTGTGATCTATTTCTGAAGGTGTGACAGCAGCCTTACAATTCAACAACTTAAATCTCTTTAAAAGATCAAGTTCATACTTCAGGTGATGCAAAATTATACCTTTCTCATAGTACATAATCTTCATCCCTAGAAAATATATCATATATCCTAAATCAGTCATCTCAAACTCATTCATAAGCACCTTCTTGAACTTCATTATCTCATCTGAACAACTTTATGTTAGCAATATGTCATCAACATAGAGACACACCATAGTCATATTGCCTTCAGAAGTATGCTGAACATAAACGCCATACTCCATCTCACACTTTCGGAATTCTTGGAGCTTTAAAAATGAATCAATTCTTAGATTCCAAGCTCTAGGTGCTTGTTTTAGTCAATACATTGTTTTATGTAACATGTACACCATCCCTTCTTGATTTTTTTCATGAATCCAGAGGGTTGTGACACATATACCTCTTTTTGAAATGAACCATTCAGAAAGGAAAATTTTCCATCTAAATACATCAGAGGTCAATTCTTGTTAGCAGCTATCACAATCACCAGTCTAATTGACTCATGTCTCGCTACAGAAGAAAACAACTCAATGTAATCTAACCCAGGTTTCTATAAAAAACCTCTTGTGACTAACCTTGCTTTGTATTTGCCAATTGATTCATCTGACTTTAGTTTCACCTTGAAAACCCATCTGACATTGATGGCTTTCTTGTTCTTTAGAAGCTTGGTCAACTTCCAAGTCTTGTTTCTTTCTATAGCCTTAAGTTCTTCTTTCATGGCCTTCAGCCACACTTTCTTCTTGAGAGTTTCTTCTATACTTACTGGTTCAGAGTCTACTAACATGGCACACCAAATGACTTTCCCTTCAGAGTCTACCTCAATATCTTGCAATATGTCAAACTCTACAAATCATTTTGGAATGTTTCTGATTCTCTTTGGCCTCTGAACATGTACATAATTTTCTTCATACGCTGGAACAGTATCAGATGATGGAACTCTGGAAGTACCACCTTCAGAGGCATTACCACCTTTAGAGTAAGGAATATTCCTAGAGTTTGGATCTCCACCAGATTCTGAATCACCATCAGAATCTGGATCATAATCAATATTCACCTTCAAAGTTAGACTCGCCTTCAAACTTTGACTCACCTACAGAGTCTTCTTCTGCTTCAGAATCATCTTGAGACTTTGACTCATCTTCAGATGTTGAGTCTCCATTAGATTTAGAAATACCTTTAGAAGTTAACTCATGCGTTAACACCACACCAGAGTTGGATTGCGACTTGTTCCAATACCAGACTTCTGATTATTTCAGAATGATATCTCTACTATCTTCAACCTTGTTAGAGACACGATAGTAGAGCTCATAAGCACTTGTACTGTGGTACCCTATAAGCAACATAATTTTGTTTCTATCTGCTACACCCTAATTTTGACCCTGAACCGCTTTCTGTGTGTTTCATAGCATTTTCGTCATCTGTGCACCATATCCATTATTCATATTGTTGCGGTTAGAATAGGATATCAAATTATTAATTAACTCGAATCACATCTTTTAGTTCAAAACCGATCTTTGATTTATCCAAAGGAAAATGTCAAAGGAAAGAAAACCTAATTTGCATCGTAAACACAATGCGGGGAGAGCTCTAGGTAAGGGGTTGGTTAAGCTTAGGGAAGGTATTAGCACCCTAAACTTCTATAGTACTCTACAGGAACCTTTTGTTTAATGTATGCTTTTTATTTTATTTTATTATTTGTTTGAAATATATACTGAGCAAAGGGATAGAGTGACCTAAAAGACCTAAGGGTTAGTCCTAAATTTACTCGGCAAGACGTCGCATCTTGTGCCTACATATCCTGACGGGAATGGAATCAGAGTAATTGTAGTTCCCCTTGAAAGGGAGGTTAGGAACTTCTTGACTGTAGTCAAGGTTTCAAGGGGAGTAACCGTATCTTAAGGAAACGCTTACGTGGAGTTTTGAAACTCCTATTTCTATGTTGAAATATTAAATTGAAATTAGGGTTGACTAAATGTTCCACGGAGGGAAACCCTAAAACAGAGTACGGCGACTCTTTGACCTAATGTTAGGGTAAAGGGCGTTTTTGTCCACGACGGACACCTAGGCTATTAAGGTTTTGAAACGGTCAAGGGTTAGGGTTATTGACTCGGCGATCAAATTGTCTAGACCTAATCCTTCAGAAGTTTTTGACGGTAAAAATACGCAAACAACGAATATTATCATATGGCAGAATTAAAGTACGAAAATAAAGAAAGCGGTAAAGCAAAAGCATCGCGACGATCACTCGCGTAAATTACAAATCCCAAAAATGAAAAAATAAATAAATGCGACGATAGCCTCGCATAATTACAATTGAAAATTGACAATATGAACAAATGAAACATTAATAAGCTGAAACCAACAAACTAACGAGGGTTAGACGAAAATGAAACTGGTAAAACAAGTACTTTATTTTTTGAATTTTTAGTTAAAAGAAAAGTTAATTTTTGCATTTTTTTTAAAGGAGAAACTATTTTAACTTTAATGTTTTTTACTTACAAAAAAATTTGTTTTAATTTAATTTAAGAAAATGTTTTGATTTTAAGGTTTTTGATTAAGAAAATTTTGTTTTAAATTTTGTTGTAATTAAAAAAAATGTTTTAATTTTAATGTTTTAAAGAAATTGTTAGTAACTAATAAAAGTAGTGTTTTAACAAATTATTATATATACTAATGTTAGTAATGTTAGTAACTAATATAAAAGTAGTAAATTAACAAATTATTATATACTAATGTTAGTAACTAATATACATAAAAGTAGTAAATTGAAAACCAAAAAATCCTGCGCACAGTATGAGAAACAAATTGTTAGTACATATATAAAAAATGTTAACAGAACACCATATGTTACATCTATATATGTATTAGCAATTGAAATAGTACGGTATATAGTAATAACCATTGATACAACATATATTATATATGTTAGGAACCAAATGAAATAGTAAGCATTGCACCATATGTATGCTTGTGAAAACGTGTGTAGTAAAATATTAGTTAGTAACATATTACATGACGGCACGACGGGCATAAAGATAAATTAGGATACCTCGGGGAGAGTATGAACATGCAGCGGCGACCGTGTATTTTTCTGCTCTCCTTTTTTCTTCTTCCGGTCCCCCTTTTCTCAAATACAACTTATGTTTATATAGGTATCAAATTAGGGTTAACTCTAACCTAATGCCCATTTTAAAGCCCAACTTAAATAATTATTTAAAACTAAATAAAAATAAAATTAAAACTAATAATTCTATTTATTTATTTATTTATTCTAACTATTTAGACAAAAAATAAAAATAACCAGAACCCAAATACATAAAAGTCGGACGCCCAAGTGCTCGAAAAAATAAACCGAGTACACTAAAATGATCAGCGCAAAATATACGACTCAGAAAAATACACCGTTTGGTCAGATTTTAAAACAATTTTTGACCCGTTAAAATGCCAAAACTGATCAAAATGCAACGAAAAATGGTCGAAAAATATTAAAATGAACACGTCGGATTAAACTACGCGAAACGTAGATCAATATAATTAACGTCTGCAAGCTCGATCTTTTTAATTTTTCTGTCCACCAATTTTACGCATAATTGAGATTCAGTTTGACTGGTTTGTCTGTAATTCCGACAAGTTTATTTCAGCTGATAAATTAGGTATTATGAAAAATGACAGGCATGATATGCTATATAGGCAATGCAAAAAATATGAGGGTAAAATTTGGGGTGCAACACATATCATCTGCCATTTTTAAATATAGATTTGTACCTTTTGTTATGTGTTATCTAAGCTCATGTCTTACAGATTCGAATCAAGGATTATGCTAGGTTATCAATACAAGTATGTGTGCGGTGTGGTGCGAAATTTTAGATAGCATAAAGCACATTTTACCGTGAATAATTCACAAAATGATTAGCCAGAATACATTTCTTGGATATGCAGACGAACTGGCTAAATTGTGCCTCAAATATTCGAGAAAATCAACGATTAGACGTTTTTGAATTTAAGCTTGCAGGCACTAGTTCTTGACCTACTTTCCTTTAAAACCTGACTTAGCGCACTCATCTTATCTCTCGACTAACCTTTGATCATTGTTGACCAGTACGAGCCTTTTCACCAGTCCCAGTTGATTCTCAAAATTGACTGAGTGTTGTATCTTTTCGTTTTGCGTTAATTTTTGTGTGCATTCAATTTAATTCTTTTAAGCATCTCTGTTGCCCGTTTCTGTTTATTTTCCCTGATTTTATTTTTATGTTTTCGTCAAAACGTCAGAATAATTATGTGAATTTCTCAAGCTCGTGTTTTATTTTTTTAGCATATTTATTTGATAAATGGTGAATTTTCAATTTTTTTCATCTTAATCCAACAAGAACATGACACGTGGCATTCTCTTATTTACTTATTTATTATTGTTTTTGTTTAATAATTTTATTCTAAGAATTTGTTAATAATATGTTAATAATACATTAGTAATAATATGTTAATATAATATAATAATAAGTTTTAACATTAATTAATTAATTAATTTTAACATTAATTAGAAATAGAATTAGAAATTAATTAATTTAAAGTTAGAAATTAGAAAAGAAAAGATTATTTTAAAAAAAGTGAAAAGAGAAAGTTAAGAAAATTAAAAAAAGATACAGAGAATTAATTTAAGAAAAAAAAAAGAAAAAACATTAAAAAAAATAATAGGAATGGGTACATATGAAATTGGGAATATATATAGAGGGGATTTAGGGTTTCATTATTCATCTCCTTCTTTCAGTAAACCCTAGATCAATTTCCAGCCGCCAAACCCTAAGTCTTCACTCTTCACTCTCAGCTCTTAACTGTAAAAAAACCTAGTCGTCGGTATCTTCTTCCCTTTCGTTTCTCATCCCGGCCGCCGCCTCCCCTCTCACCTTTCTTCAACCATCCTTTTTCTCCTCCCTCCGTCCAAAACCCTTTCTCTTCTTCTTCGAAACAAAACTCCCCAACCGCCATGCAAGCCTTCTCTTTCACCACAATTGCCTTCTCCATCTTCAATCAAACAAACCCTCTGTTTACCATACATAACCCTTCTTTCTCCTACTTCCCTAACCACCTCTCCCTCCGATTTCACTCTGTCCCACCTTCGATCTGAATCGCATAATGATTTGAAATCTGTCATATCAATCCAAATACCACCTTCAGTTTTCCGATCCATAAACTACAACTGAAGCTTTTATATCTGTTCAACCACATCCACATCACTGCAAAGCTGTGTGTATCCCGCCGTGTACTATACCACCGGCCATTATCATCGCCAAACCCCTCTTCTTCTTCAGAAACAAAACGAGCAAAAAACCATAACCACAAAACCCTCATTCAACAGCGAAACCTGTTCCGGCGAAGCTCATTGAAAATAACAGCAAGGACACAACAACTCGCAGCTTCTCGTATTTGAGTCAACGTCTTGTGCGTCGTCTGTTTCATTAAGGGATTTCGACAAACTCAATCACGCCAGATCTCACAACTTTAGAATCAGGAATATTCCTAGATTTTGGATCTCCACCAGATTCTGAATCACCATCAGAATCTGGATCATAATCAATATTCACCTTCAAAGTTAGACTCGCCTTCAAACTTTGACTCACCTATAGAGTCTTCTTCTGCTTCAGAGTCAACTTGAGACTTTGTCTCATCTTTAGAGGTTGTGTCTCCATTAGATTCATAAATACCTTTAGAAGTTAACGCATGCGTTAACACCACACCAGAGTTGGATTGCGACTTGTTCCAATACCAGACTTCTGATTATTTCACAATGATATATATACTATCTTCAACCTTATTAGAGACACGACAGTAGAGCTCATAAGCATTGTACTGTGGTACCCTATAAGCAACATAATTTTGTTTCTATCATCCAACTTCCTTCTCTTAGCATCTGAAACATGTTTGTAACAAACTGAACAAATACCCTGAAATGACTCACACTTTCCTATCTCCAGTCCACTTATCTAAAGAAAAAATTTCCTTTAGCTTCTTGGTTGGACACCTGTTGAGAACATACGCTGCAATGGAAACAACTTCTCCCTATAAGGCGTGACAAAGCTTCTTCTCCTTCAGCATGATTCTTGTCATATAAAGCAAAGTTCGGTTTTTTCTTTCAGGAAGACCATTGTGTTGAGGAGTGTATAGAGCATTCACCTCATGCTTAACTTCATTCTCCTCACAGAAATTCTTGAACTCTGTAGATTTTTACTCACCTCCACCATTAGTTATTAGAATTTGTAGCTTCTGATCACTCTGTTTTTTACCCTTTATTGTGAATTTCTTAAATTCAGTAAACACCTCGTGTTTGAACTTTATAAGGGATGCCCACGTCATCCTTGTGAACTCATCCCCAAATGACACAAAGTATTTATTCCCACCAAGTGAAGGTATTTAAAATGGTCCACATACATCAGAATACACTACTCCTAAAGCATGCTTTATTCTTAGGGCTACTTTTGATGCAAATGGAAATTTAGACTGCCTGCCTTTCAAGCATATCTCATATCACTTCTCAGGCTTCATAATTTTGGAAATTCCATATACCAGCTTCTTAGAATTCATATGACCTAAGATTTTGAAGTTAAGATGCCACCAATCTCTTATTCCATAGCTCACTGTCACCTTCAGCGCCTTCTGCATTAAGGAATTAAGTTTAAGTTGTCTTCACATTTATCTTGAATGTATTAATGCTTCCCTGATCAGATTGCATAATCAGCTTCTGATCAGAATCATACAACTTTAAAAGATTTTTCTTCATAGTAACTGAGAAAACTTTCATAATGAGATGACCTACACTCATCATATTTCTCTTCATTCAAGGAACATACAAAACATCCTTGATCAAAACAGTTTTACTATTCTTCAACTTGACTTTGACATTTCCCATACCTTCACTGTTGAAGTATTTATCATTAACACATCTGATCTTTGTCCTCTTTCTAGAGTCAAAATCAACCAACCATTGTTTGTTTCCAGTAAGGTTATTTGAATAGACACTATCAGACTCAAAGGCTATCAATAGCACAGGTTCATCATCAGAATCTTCTCTAGCTATGTTTTCTTCTTCTGATTTCCTTTCATTGTTTGACCAACAATCATCAGCGAAGTGAACAAACTTCTTACAACAGTAGCACTAAACCTTCCTCATGTCATAATTTTCCTTCCCCTTCTAAGCACTCTTCATCCTTTCAAAAGTTGAGATTTCTGACTTCTGAACACCATCAGATTTCTTCCTGCCTTCTGACTTAGACTGCTTCTAATATTTCTTACCAGAAGCTGCTTTCAGAGCCTAGTGTTATACCTCTCTTTCAAAGTTTCTCTCAATTAGACGCAAATCTTGTGCCTTTAAACTGCTTTGCAGCTCTTCAATTCTCATGGTGCTAAGATCCTTAAAATGTTCAATTGCTACCATAATGCAATCAAACTAAGGAGTATGAGATATAAGTACCTTCTCAATGATCTTTTCTTCAAAGAGTGTTTCTCCACCCGACATCATTCATTTGTGATCAGAATCACTCTTGAGATGTAGTCAGGTTCCTTTTCATTTTTCTTCATGCTGAGATTCTCTTGAAGATTCACCTTCTTCATTGATGCATCACCGTCGTAGCACCGTACCAGTGTGTCCCATGTAGTCTTCGCCGTCGTTGAATTAACGATCTTCTCAATCACATTCGCATCCACACACTAATGGATGTAGAATAACGCCTTCTGATCCTTCATCCTTAAATCACACTGCGCATTCCTCTTTTGTTGACGAGATCAAGAACAAACACACACATCTGAATCATCCACTGATTCCAAATCTTGCCATCGAACATTGAAAGGTTAATACTCAAATTACAGTGTTCCAAAATGGGTAATTAAAATAAAAAACTCCCACTACTCTTCTAAAACGGATACAGCGAATGGTTACATAACTACACTCTTTTGACATCTACACTTGTTTATATACACAAATAATATTTCCACATAGGAAAAATGCTAACTTTCACTAGCTAGGTTAAGCTTAACAAAACTAATACTACTACTGAATATGAATTACTTCTAACACTTAGTGTCTATAAATACCTCCTGCAAAAAGGATTATATTTTTACATGACCAAATAAACCAACACGTCCAAGACCACAAAGATGTCCAACATAACTTACTAATGCCACCGACCCCAAACCTTCCATAAAGTAATTAAAGTGCTCCACCGAATTTGAAATGAAATTAATCTCGATACACCTCAACCAAAAACAAACAATTTGTCAAACTTTAAGACTAACTTTGCAATTGAAGAAAAGATGTACAATATCTTCTTCTTCTTTAAAACACAGAGGACACGCCAATTCATGCATATCATTAATAACATTCCTCCTTCCCAATTATACTTTAGTTTCCAATTTATTGATTAACAACATCCACATGAATATTTGAATTTCACTTGGAAGTTTTGATTGCCATAACTCCTTAAGAACCTGCAAAACCTCATCTTCCACCACTGACTCTGGTTGCTCCAAACTCAGAAAAATATCATAAATGTGCCTGACTGAACAACCTACTTCATACTTCCACCACACATGGTTGTCGTTGCGAATCTGCATGTCCCAATACCATTCTTCCTCTACCCATTACCCAACCTCCTACATTATAATGTTCGAATTTAAATCATATTAGTAAAGGTTTTGAAACTGCTACAATAAAGAAAACTTCCCAAGAAATTATGTTTCCAAAATTGAATTTGTTACCACCCCTAAGCTTACTCGAAATCGCCTTAGTGCGCCAATTGCACTTTACAGGTCCATCCGATGTTAAGCCAACTACACCTTTCAACCAAAGTAAAGTAGTTTTATGTGTCCTCAAACAAAGACAGTCCAACATTTGCGTTTGCACGTCACCGTATTTCAACGACATAATCTTGAACCAAAAAGAATCAGGTTTAGACAAAAATCTCCACTTTCAATTACTAAGCAACACAGAATTGAATTTCTTGCAGTTTTGACCCCTAGACCTCCTTGCTTCTTGGACTTGCAAACTGTAGACTGACTAACTCAATTAATTGTTTTTCAAATCTCCCCAACCCCACAGAAAAGCTCTTTGTAGTTTGACAATTTCTTGAATCAATCCTTTAGGGGTTTTGGAAAACAAAAAATTGAGTTAAGAATCACTACCCTAGCTCCAAAAGACATTTGCTTCCCCTGCCACTTGGATAGTCTCTTTCTCACCTTTTCTATAATATGGTTCAAAGCTGTCTTTTTCCTAGGATTCACGCCCACTTGGATACCTAAAAAGTTAAACGCAACAGAACCGACAAAACAAGCAAGAAAATTTGATGCAACATTCAACAAATCCTCCTGCAAGTTGATCCCATAAACCTTACTTTTATTCAAATTCACACACAGCTCTGATGCTTACTCGAAACCATGCAACAAAGCTTTAACAGTCTAAAATTATCCAAATTGCCATTGCAAATCAAAACAGGAGTTCAAAACGCACCTCTTTATTGAACCTGAATCCATGATACTTCTCCAACCGAATAACATTCTTCCTTAACCCTAAAAGCCATTTTGTCGCAATAAAAAATAAGAAACTTGATAGTGGATCTCCCTGACGAATATATTTGCCCACTTCAAAGTCCATTGAGGTACTTCCGTTAATAAAAAGAGACATAGAGCTTGAAAAGACCAACATTCTCATCCACCTAAGCCACATTGTACCAAAATTTATTCTACCAAACAAGTACCTCAAATACTCCCACGAAACGCAATCATAAGTTGTTGCAAAATCCAATTTCACTAGAAGGCGCTCACTTTTTTTTATTGTAATAGCATAGTCAATAATTTAATTAAGGGTTAAACACCATCTATCATTACTCTTATTGGAATAAAGGATGATTGTTGAGGAGAAATCCAATTACCCACCACTTTTTCATTCTATTGGATAACAACTTTGAAGCAATCTGATACAAGGACCCTACAAGACAAAAAGTTATGAATTCCTCTAAACATTAAGGATTGGAAGCCTTAGGTAACAATGCAATGAAAGTGGCAGTTACTGCTTTAGGCACTCTTTTCTAACTATAGAAGTCATTAATGAACCCTACCATATCCTATTGCAGAATTTTCCAATAACTCTTAAAGAAACTCATATTAAACCTGTATGGGCCGGAACTTTTATCCCTCTCGTTATTGGAATTCAACCACAACCTATGGAGAATTCCTACTCACTCTTGATCTCAAGTCTGTTTCTACTCACGCAATGACAATGAACAAATGAAAAAGAAAGAAAGAAAGTTATGTTGGAGAAGAAGATGAAAAATCTGCAAAGTTCTCTATGCCCACAAACTGTGGAAAATCTCTTATTCACTTGTAACTGCAAACTGTGAATACAAAATATGAATTGTGTTATTTACAACATAAGGGTTTCTCCTTATTTATATATTTAGGTTAGCTTGCACCCCAAGGAAAAATCCCAAAACTATAAAAGCCCAAAATAACTAACATTACTAAAATAGGCCTAAGTCGAAATCCTGTGTGAAGCAACCTGCTTCGACACTTCGACACACTATTAAAACTCGACACACATACATTAGGCTAATTCACTAGACCTTGTCTCTGTCGAGCTACACTGCTTCGACACAAGGAATCACAATTCAACAAAAATCACGTCACAACACGTTTTTAGCGGCATGATCATTCACGCGACAGGAGCACATGTGGCAACTCTGTTGCCACGTGAAAATCACGTCCCAACTTTGCCACGTGATTTTCACGTCGCAAGAGTCTCCACAGAAGTTTCAGAAGTAGCAGGTCTAGTAGAAGAATGGAAGAAATGTGTAAGAAAGTTTCCACGTGCTTTTCATGTGGCAAGTTTCAACGTGATATTCACGTGGCAAGTTGCGACATGATATTCATGTGGCTAGTTGCGACATGAAAATCATGTGTCAAAATGAATTTTTTTTTAAGAAAATAAAAAATTATATTGTTTTGCATTTTAATATATTAAAATGAATAATAAATAATATATCAAAATATATAATAAAATTAATGAATAATGTTTTTTACGTTTTAATATATTAAAATTAATAATAAAATTAATAACTAATATGTTTTTAAATTATTTTAAATACAAAATAATATATCAAAATGATAAATTAATAAATATAATTAATACCAAAGTTAATAAATATAAATAAATATCAAAATTAATAACAAAATTTGTAAATAAAAAGTTTATAATATATTAAATGTAATTAACATTTTACAAAAATTAAAATATAAAATTAAAATAAATCATTGGGATCAATCTAGATCGTGAAACTCGTCAAGGTCAAAATCATCGTCATTCTTGTCATCCATTTGTTGTTGACCACCAACTCCTTCATTTCCAACAAACGCTTGATTACCGTCACCTTGTGATTGTATAAATTGCTGCGTCATCTCCTCCATATCAGCTTGCCTCTTCTTCATTGCCTCTATTTGACGTTGTTACTCCCCCATTTGAGCCTTTAGCGCCGCCTCACGTTGTGCCGACTCGTATCTCGCCTCAATTAGCGCCAGTTGTCTTACTGTTTCTAGCATTTTGGGTGTCAATTGTGGTAGATGTGACGTTCCTTCACCATCTCTAACTCTTTAAAAAAAAGTTATATCCTTTTTTCTCATACCGCCGACCAAAGTTTCAACACCATATAAACACTCATTAGGTCCCTTTCTGCCAATTACTAAACCCAAAATGTAAAAATCCATATGTGGATTAAGCGGCTCGGAACCTCTTGGAATATATTGAAGATTTTCTACCAAAAATTGTTTGAGCAATGTCCACTGATAAACCCATTAAGTCCTTCCTCAAATTTTGATTTAAGTTCGCGTCTTTCTGGATACAACCTATCGTACATCCAACTACGATAGTACCTATAAAATTCCATACAACACTTTTATAAAATCATTGTCAATTTTATTAACAATGTGATTTTAATATCTACTTATTATAAATACTACATTTTATAACTATGCTTAATATATATATATATATATATATACTTACTTAAATAAAAATATTACTTAATATAACTTTGTTTACTTATAATGTATTTCCATACTAAATAATATTTACTTAAAACTAATCATTTACATACTTTTATATATATATATATATATATATATATATATATATATATATATATATATATATATATATATATATATATATATATATATATATATATATATATATATATATATATATATATATATATATATATATATATATATATATATATATATATATATATATATATATATATATATATATATATATATATATATATATATATATATATATATATATATATATATATATATATATATATATATATATATATATATATATTTTTTTTATTATTTTTTTTTTTTTACTTTAAAAATTACACGATTTCTCAAATTGTATTTATTATTTAAAAATATACTTATTAAAATTATATTTACTTTTACTTATCTTAAAACATTTTATTAAAATAAATCTATACTTATTTACTATATAATACATATTTAAAAAATATATACCAATTAAACAAAATTACTTATTTTTAAAAAACATATGCTTACTCACATTTAATACAAAAATAAAACTCAATAAATAAAAAATTATTTTCATTTATAACTTAATATATTATGTTTAATATACTGGATATTTTTCAAAATATTAAACAAGTCTAATAATATATTTAATACTATATTAAATTTGAATAAATAATTTAATATTTTTTCAAATATTAAACAAATATGTTTTAATTTAATATTTTATAACATAAAAAATCTGTTTTTATTTAATAAAACATTAAATTTGAAAAATTAGTATATACTATTAATATATTCTATTTCTTTACTAAAACTATTTAATACATATTATATTAATTCTTTTTAAAATAATATAATAAATATTTTCTAAAAGCATATTAAGAACCTAAATATGTTTATTTATTTTGTTTATAAAATTAAAAAATATTAAATTAACATTCTGTTTATTATTTCTAAAAACTCAAATAACTTAAATAAAATAATTTTTTTCTGTTTATACCCTAAAAGCATATGAATAATCTAAATATATTAACTCAAATTAATATTCTATTAATAACTTAAATATTATAAAATTTTTTTCTAAAAACATATGAATAACCTAAAACTAACTATTAAAACTCAAATAATAAAACAAGTATAACATATAACCTAAATCTATTATATTTTGTTTATATAATATATATATATATATATATATATATATATATATATATATATATATATATATATATATATATATATATATATATATATATATATATATATATATATATATATATATATATATATATATATATATATATATATATATATATATATATATATATATATATATATATATATATATATATATATATATATATATATATATATATATATATATATATATATATATATATTTATGAATTTTTGAAGAAAAAAATATAATTGCAAAAATGCCTCAATAAAGCAACCAAATATATTATGTGGAGTTTCCTGTTCTTTCAAAAAATCTAAATTAAAAACGAAAAATCAAAATAATATTAATAACAAAATAAAATTTAATTTACAGAATATAAAATAAAGAAAAAAATAACAATAAAATTTTACCTTATAAAATTTGATTTGAAGTTGAAGTTGAAGAGGGAAATTATGAATGAAGAGGAAGAATGAAATGGAAGAAGAAAATGCATGGAAAGAATTGGAAAGAGAAAGAAACAAAATTTTGCGTGAGTGGTGGAGTGGAAACTGAAAAGTGGTATATATATATATATATATATATATATATATATATATATATATATATATATATATATATATATATATATATATATATATATATATATATATATATATATATATATATATATATATATATATATATATATATATATATATATATATATATATATATATATATATATATATATATATATATATATATATATATATATATATATATATATATATATATATATATATATATATATATATATATATATATATCTTCTTTTTTTTTTTGTCATGAATTTCACGTCGCAAATTGCGACGTGTTATTCACGTGGCAAATATAATAATATTGTTGCCTTGCGACGTGCATACCACTATGTTTGACTAGATAAAACGGTCATTTAATCTGACTGAGTCATCAATTCTGTCAGACATTGGACTAAATATTTCGCTGCTTATTCTGCAAAAACGTTGCGACATGAAATTGACTTCACAACTTTACTTTTATAAAATTTAAATCTCCTTCCATGTGAAAAGTTTGACTTTTTTTAATTTGAAAAATAAAAGTTACGACGTGTTTTACACGACGCAATGTTTTTTTTTTAAATCTAACGCATTTTACCATCAATCATTCATATTTAATTATTAAAAAAAATTGTGACGTGTATCTAACGTTGCAACATGCTTATTTTGCCACGTGAAACTTCACGTGGCTGGAGGGCACTTTTCTTGTAGTGTGTGTTATAAACTTCATAGTTAACCTTTAAGTTACCCTAACCACCGTCCAACTTGCTCATCCACGAAAGTAGAATATTATGAGATAGTTACAATTACGACTGAAATCATTTGGCTCACCCACCTTATCTCAGAATTGCACATTACGATATTTCAACCACCTAAACTTTTATGTGATAATGTCTGATCCACCTATGTTTATTCTAATCCAATTATACATTCAAGAATTAAACAAATGTCAATGGACTATCCTTTTGTTTGAGAACAAGTTTAGACTAGAAAACTTTCAGTTAGTTATGTGTCAACAAAGGATTAATTAAATTGTCTACCTTCTCACAAAACCATTATGAATACCACGGTTTCAAGAACTTACGAGCAAGATGAAGGTCATAAACATTACCTTAATTTTGATGGGCGTATTGGACTACAACCAAATCATAAAAATTCACAATTCTGTTACCATCACATCTTGTACCATTATGTACATATCTCCAACTTTTTTGAATTTTATTTATTATAATTATTATTATATTTATTTGCATCAATTACTGAGATAGACTCATGTTTTTTCTATATTGGTAAAACCTTTTCTGTCAAATAAATAAAACTTTTGAATTACATGTCACTATCGTATAGATCCCACATAATTTGGTGGGACTTATATGAATTTTAACTAATTATAAAAAAGATTAAAAATTGTGTTAGAAAAAGTGATGTTAACACTACTCTAATTCACATGAAAAAGATATATAATATTGAAGTAATGACAAAATTTTCATTCTATATAGTTTTAAATAACAAAGTTACTTAATAAATATTTTTAGAAGAAAAATAAGGTATTTAATGCATAAAAATGTTTGAAAATATTACATTGTTTTTTTTTACCACCTTATACCAAGATATTACCTATCTTACAGTGAGGCTTCACTCAATTATGTTTTAAGCTTTTAAAATCTAAGTCTAATTGATTAGCTAAGAACAAAGAATTCAACAAAAATAAATAAGATTATAAATGAAAAACTTTTATTATATTAAGTCAATATAAAAGCATGATCACTATATTGTAACATCTGAATGGACCATTTATTATAGATTGGTTGGAAATCCAACTGATGAGTTGGAAAAGAAGATGTTTTTATTACAACTATTAGATGTATCATACCATGTATGTGTGAGATATTGGATAGAACTCTAGTATGGTCGAAGTCTGTTCGCGAGTAATGCGTGTTGTAGTCGAAGTTTGTTCTAACATGCATTAGTCAATATTGCTAGGGTTGTTAGCATGTTGAATTGGGTCTTGCTTGTAAGCCCAATTATTTAAGTTAGCTTGTACCCTAAGTTGGCTTGTAATGGGTAATTGTTAAAAAAACCCATTAGGTTAGTGTGCTATTTTTCTTATAAATAGGATGCTAGTTTCTCAATCTTGGCATAAGGAAAAATAGGAAGATAAAATCCTAATTTCAAGGGAGAGAGGTTATTTTGTTATTCTTGTATACTTGTAATCTTGTTCTAAGAGAAAGGAAAGAATAGTAGTTTAATAACCAATCCTTGTTGTTCCTTGTTGTTTTACCTTGTCTTCTTTGTTAACCATAACTCTTGTGTGTTTCTTGATAAGAAAGAAACCGTTTATACTTTGTTTAAAGGTATTCGATTCACAACAAATTGGTGCGGTGAGCATGGAGAAGATGCCTTCAACAAAGTATGAGATTGAAAAGTTCACCGGAGTGAACAACTTCAGTCTGTGGCGCTTGAAGATAAAAGCCATATTGGTTCAACAGGGTTGTTTGGAAGCGTTGAAGGGTGAGGCAGCCATGGACATTGCGTTAACGGAAAAAGAAAAGACGTTGCCCAATTGCAAGTGTTTCCACTGTATGCAGTTGATAAAGCTGCATGAAGAAAACTAGTTTCTTGATGTGATAGAGTTAGATCCAAGGTGGAGATTTGTGAGATATTGGATAGAACTCTAGTATGGTCGAAGTCTGTTCGCGAGTAATGCGTATTGTAGTCGAAGTTTGTTCTAACATGCATTAGTCAATATTGCTAGGGTTGTTAGCATGTTGAATTGGGTCTTGCTTGTAAGCCCAATTGTTTAAGTTAACTTGTACCCTAAGTTGGCTTGTAATGGGTAATTGTTAAAAAACCCATTAGGTTAGTGTGTTATTTTTCTTATAAATAGGATGCTAGTTTCTCAATCTTGGCATAAGGAAAAATAGGAAGATAAAATCCTAATTTAAAGGGAGAGAGGTTATTTTGTTATTCTTGTATACTTGTAATCTTGTTCTAAGAGAAAGGAAAGAATAGCAGTTTAATAACCAATCCTTGTTGTTCCTTGTTGTTTTACCTTGTCTTCTTTGTTAACCATAACCCTTGTGTGTTTCTTGATAAGAAAGAAACCGTTTATACTTTGTTTAAAGGTATTCGATTCACAACAAATTGGTGCGGTGAGCGTGGAGAAGATGCCTTCAACAAAGTATGAGATTGAAAAGTTCACCGGAGTGTCGCTACTGCAAAAATCGGCGCCGGCTAAACAGAAGAGTCGCCACCGTGCGTTATTTATCCCAACGGAGGGAAAGGAAACGCTCGAAGTAAACCTACCGCAAAGACGGGAAAGGAATGGTCATCGTAACCAAATCCTGGATTCGGGAGTCGGTTACGCAAAGGGAAGGTATTAGCACCCCTCACGTCCGTCGTACTCGACGGGATCCACGCTTTTTTTCTGGTACGGATTGTTATTCTATCTATTCTACAGGTCTAGAGTTAAAAGAAAAGAAAATGACTCGGCAAAGTATCGCACTTTATGCCTACGTATTCCCGTCTGGAACGAGAAATCAGAGTCAACGTAGTTCTCCTACCTACTGGAAAGGAGGGGAAGGTTACTCGCTAGGATATCGCATTCTATGCCTACGTACTTTCATACAACATGAAAGATCAGAGGAAACGTAGTTCGGGCCACGCACGACACAAGTCTGTCTTGATTGTTTTTATTCCTTCTAAAAAGGTTTTTCTGATTACTGGTCCAAGCGGACAAAAATGACGTTTTGATTGGTTCACATTCTTTTACGGAAGAAATGTCTTTTATTGTGTTTGAAATGTTTATTGTGTTTTTCTGATTGTTTTGAGAAAGAAGAGAAAGAACTCTAAAACCTATGGTTTAAAAAAGGGAATCAAAATCTAACCTAATGTTGTCATGCATGGATGAAAGCCTAATGTCTGTCATATTTCTCTCTTGCGCAGAGAGAAACAGAGATCCTAAGGGGATAAACGGAAAAGCAACAGCATATATACAGTAAAGCGGTAAAATGCATGAATGCAGCAGTACAAGCGAGGCAAGGGAGTCCCACTCAACC
The DNA here is from genome assembly GCA_963859935.3 of Lathyrus sativus. NCBI lineage: Eukaryota > Viridiplantae > Streptophyta > Magnoliopsida > Fabales > Fabaceae > Lathyrus > Lathyrus sativus. The sequence continues at coordinate 516,568,918 of OZ012738.1, forward strand.
TCGAACCTAGAAAACAACAGGCAAAGTGAAACTACTTCACTTCAACCTCAAGGGAAAAATTATCAAACAATACAACCAAGAAACTCAAACAATACATCCACAGCTCTAAACAGCACCAACAGCTCTAAACAGCAAAACCCTGACAGCACAAGCTCCTTCTTCTATCAGTCTTCAAGGCAATGAACTTCATCTTCAATCTTCAAAGTTTCTTCAAAGCCAACTCTCCTAGATGAGTAATAGTTCACCAGATGATTTGGGATGTTAAACAGTCAATTAACCACCAAAGGTGGCATACAGACTGTTAACAAAATACAGACTGTTTCTCTCAAAGTTCTATCTCCTATATACTGTCACTAATCCTTCCAAAGGAAGGAGGTGAGTATCAAATAGAGACTTTGAATCATAGAGAAGAATGGAGGCAACAGAAACCATCCATGTTTGTGAATCATATTTCTACTCTAAAGCTCTACCTAGCTCCTAGGTCTTAGATCTTCAAACAGCTTCAAGCAAGCTAAGCATCTTCATCAAGCTTTGATCTTCAACTTCAACTTTGTCTTCAATATGCTTCATCATCATGCTCTTCAAACCAAGCCCACACCCCAATCAAGCCCAATAAGCCCATACAAACAAAATAAACCCCAAAAGGGCACACCAAACAAGCATACAATTGCAAAATATACTAAAAATATTAATATAGTAGGGAAAATTCTAATATTATTTCTAGGGGATCTACTAAACCTACCCTTAATACCCATATATGCCCCATAGCCTAACTTGTCCTAAAAAACCCAAAAGAAATTGTTTTAATGCACCTAAGTTGAAGTTTAACCTAATTCTATACAACCTAATAGCACCTAATCAAAACTATCCTAAACATCATCACAAAAATATGGAATTAATCCAGGGGGAACCTAAAACATATATCTAATTACCCTAAAAAGATTGACCTAAAAATCTAAAGGGATCTACCTAAACTAAAATCTACAAAAACATACATCAATATAAAAGCATTAAAAAGCTATTAAAAGTAAAAATATGCAAAAAATATTAAAATGCATGATATGCAAAAATTTTTCACTTTATATTTTTCTAGACAAAAAGATGAAAAGGGAGAAAAAACTCCCATTAAAAAATATTCATTTTTCAATTTGATATGCATTTTCTAAAATTGAAATAAAATGGAGTAAAAAAATAATATGAGAATGGATCATGGGGTGCAGCTAGTAAGATATCCTAGTTCAATTCCATGCGTGGGCCCAAACTGGGGGTCTGAAGAGTAAAGCGCTTGGGCCCATTATACTCAGAAAAAACCAATTAAAATCATGAAGAAATTAAAAGAAAACGCGGTGCAAAAAGCAGGAAAATATAGTGTAATATTGGAATTGGGCCTCAGAGGGGGTGGGAATAGAAAAATTCGTTCAGGCCCAGGATGCTGCTTAAGTGGAACGCAGCGTTTTGCTGCTCTGAACTTCCCTCCAAAATCGTTTTAAATGCAAGCCGTCCGATCTGGTCTTTGGTCAAATGGTCTTGCTCTCATCCAATGCACGCGAACTCGTCTTCTTCCTCACGTCTAGGGTTTGCAGAAAAAAACTCCATGAAACAGAATTCATGCACAAATCTTCTCCTCATTCGTACGCCTTCGTTTCAGCACCAATCAACACGATGTAAAAACCAAACTTGACTAGAATTTCGCCCTGAATACGACTATGGAATTGGAACACATTGAAAAGCTCTGTATCATGCAAACCGAATGGTGCAACTCATGAACCTCAAAATATGATCAGTTTTCCACTTCAACCAAACTCAGAATTCTTTACATAAAAATGATCCTCATGTCACCCTAATCAAAACTAACTAATAATCTTGCATTGTAACTCATTAAATCACACGTTCTAGCTCCATCAAGAATTGACCTCCATGAATGAAACTTCACCAAATGCTCCCAAACTCATCAAAATTTGTCACCTAATTGTCTCTAACAGCTTTACACTAATAATTTACCCTAGCCATGCCTAGAATAGGGTGTAGAAATGGTTTTGCATACCTGGCTTCTTGAAATGGTGGATGGTGAAACTCTTGCTTTCAGACCTTGCAACTCTTCAAGAATGCTCCCTAGATGATGAATATTCTTCTGTATGCAAAAGATTTGATGTAGCAAGCTTGTACTTCAAGATCCAATGTGATTTGCCTTTTTGCAAATTCAATGTGAAAACCTTCAATTCTCCATCAATGGAGCTTCAACTCAGCATGAACACAATCAGAAATATCTATGGAGAAGGTTTATGGAGAAAAATTGGGTTGCAATGAAGAAGAATCAAGAGCTTGAATATGATTTGCAAATGAAGCTTTTGGATTTCAATCTCTCTTCTCTACACCAATTAACACCAACCTTGCCTCAATGCAAGTTGCACTCATTATATAGAATGGATTAGAATAGTCTAGAACCCCCTAGAATCATCTAGGATCTTCCCATGAGAATTTGATCTTTTCATGCAATGGTACTTTGAATTTTCATTTCTCCTTAAATGATATCTCATGCCAAATGCCTTGTAATATTGGTAACCAACTTGAATTTATCCCCACATGATATTTTGGATCAGTTACAATGCATATCTTCCTTGTTTATTGAGTTATTCCTTGTTTTGCTATGGTACCTTCATGTGCAAGTAATCTAATTACAAATCAACCCTATGATGCAAGCCTCAAATCAAAATTGTGGTTGAACCATTGTTCTTAGAATGTCATTTGGAGTCAAAATGACCTATTACATGACATGGTTTGGACTTATAACTTGGGATTTCCATTTTTCAAATTCACTTGAATTAACTTATGCCTCATTTTTAGGCCATTTTTATCACTTTTTGATATGAGCTTTTTCAACATCTCATGACCTCCCTACTAGCCTTAAATCATCATTCTAAGCAACTTTGATGTTGAAGATTTTTCCGTTTGAAGCTTGGAAGTAGGAGATATGGCCTTATGCTTGAAATGACTTATAACCTCCAAATGACCAAAATGCCCTTGGCTTGTCAAAATCATAAGTAGAGCTCCACAAATCAGATTGAGGCATACCATACCTTTCTAGAAAGCTGAGATCATGGGGAACAACTTTCATGTTGGCCAAAAATCCAATTGAAACTCCTTAAGGGGCAAACGTTGCTTGGAAGTCAAGTAACTTTCACAGACAAATTTCAGATGCCTCTGATGACCTGTAACTTGCAAGAACCATAACTTGAGTTCTAAAAATCTCCTTGATGCCTTCCACCACTCAAATTAAAGGTCTTGATATACTCTACAAGTTTCATGTTGGCCAAGGATCCATTTGAGACTTGCATTTTGAATTACTTTTCTTGGAAGTTTGACCTAAACTAGGGGATTTTACACAGAAACCCTAATTTATAAACTTCTCTTCTTCTTGATTTATTTTGATTTTTCCTTGGCACAACACCACATCCATATCCACATATCAAATAATGACCCCCACACTCTTCAAATAGGCCTTGATGCCCTTCAATCAAGCATTTGACTTAGGGTGGACCCAGGGTTGACCCAGATGAAACCCTAGTTGACTGTCTTCACTTGTAACTCTTGTAATCACATCAATGACTTGTATCACTCTCAAAATGACCCTCTAGGTCTTCCATGATGCCTATATACATTCCATGCCCTCAGTTCATGGCCCACAACCTCTTTGATAGTCTTCAAATACCCTCAAGATAGGAGATAGATCCACTGCTTGACCTTTTAACTTCTCAAAGCTTCAATTTCTTTCTTGGTGATTTGAATAGGCTTGAATCTTGATAATAGCCTCTTGAATACATTCCTTGAGATGGAAAATAGCACTTGATCCCTTGTCAGATGACTTGCCCATGCTATGCTATGCAGATGAATGAATTATGTACATGATCTAATATGCAAATGCTAAAGCTATGAAACATAGAATCAGGTGAAATAAGTTGGTCAAATTTTGGGGTGCAACAGCTGCCCCTATTCAAACGATTTAGACCCGACTGGGTGAAACTCCCGGAGCCTTCAGCCAATCGAGGTACGGAACGGTTGAATACAAATAAACCCGGAAATTTGCCAACTGCAAAAATAAATTGCGAAATAAACGGCACCACTATTTGGGGAATACTATCTACAAATCTGATTTCAATGCTATCTTGTCAATACCGGAATTGACTTCACTGGGAGAAGTATTTTTTGTCGAATATAAGAACGCGGTTCTGTCTTGTCATGGGACACATACTATGTTCCTTACGGGGAAATCCTTCGTCTAGATACTGAAGAGTTCATCTGCCTATCTCTCACGGGAAACATACATCGACTTAGTAACACTTCATCCGCCTATCCAATACGAGAACACTATTCTGTTTATATCACGGGAAAATTTTCTTCTGCCCATCACACAGGGAAATTATTCTTCTGCCCATCACACAGGAAAATTTTCTTCTGCCCATCACACAGGAAAATTATTCTTCTGCCCATCACACAGGAAAATTTTCTTCTGCCCATCACACAGGAAAATTATTCTTCTGCCCATCACACAGGAAAATTTTCTTCTGCCCATCACACAGGAAAATTTTCTTCTGCCCATCACACAGGAAAATTTTCTTCTGCCCATCACACAGGAAAATTATTCTTCTGCCCATCACACAGGAAAATTATTCTTCTGCCCATCACACATGAAAATTATTCTTCTGCCCATCACACAGGAAAATTATTCTTCTGCCCATCACACAGGAAAATTTTCTTCTGCCCATCACACAGGAAAATTATTCTTCTGCCCATCACACAGGAAAATTATTTTTCTGCCCATCACACAGGAAAATTACTCTTCTGCCCATCACACAGGAAAATTATTCTTCTGCCCATCACACAGGAAAATTATTCTTCTGCCCATCACACAGGAAAATTTTCTTCTGCCCATCACACAGGAAAATTATTCTTCTGCCCATCACACAGGAAAATTTTCTTCTGCCCATCACACAGGAAAATTTTCTTCTGCCCATCACACAGGAAAATTATTCTTCTGCCCATCACACAGGAAAATTATTCTTCTGCCCATCACACATGAAAATTATTCTTCTGCCCATCACACAGGAAAATTATTCTTCTGCCCATCACACAGGAAAATTTTCTTCTGCCCATCACACAGGAAAATTATTCTTCTGCCCATCACACAGGAAAATTATTTTTCTGCCCATCACACAGGAAAATTACTCTTCTGCCCATCACACAGGAAAATTATTCTTCTGCCCATCACACAGGAAAATTATTCTTCTGCCCATCACACAGGAAAATTATTCTTCTGCCCATCACACAGGAAAATTATTCTTCTGCCCATCACACAGGAAAATACACTTCTGCCCATCACGCAGGAAAATACACTTCTGCCCATCACACAGGAAAATTCACTTCTGCCCATCACACAGGAAAATTATTTCATACATAGTTTCTTTGCCTATTCTCTGCAGTAACTAACTCCGCTGGGGATATTCCAAAAATAACTATCAAACACTCGTCTAGATAACAAGTAGCTACTTCTGAACTTTGATTTTATGAAAACCTGAAAAACTGCCGCAGCAACAAACTTGAAGAAACGTTCCGCTGGCCGGATACGATACCGCCTCAATTGGCAACTCTGTGGGGAAAATAATAAACTGAACTATGTTGTCACACGTCTCCTGGAGAGACCTCGATTGTCTGGTAAGGTCTGAGCTTTAGAACTCTACACTCCTATTGAGGAACACCTGAAAGCAAAAGGTCAACCAACCTGATCTATGTTTCAAAAATGCGTATGGTTGATAATGGCGTAATGCTCCATACAATATGGAAATGCTACGCGTTTTTTTTTGTTTGGTGGATGCAAATATGACACTATATGCCGATGCAAATGCAGGCTCGAACTGCTGGGAAAAGCTCTGACAAGCTTGCTTCATCAAATCTGCCGTCGAGGACAAATGCCACCATGCTGAGGAGTGAACGGGTATCACAATGTACTCCGGCAAAATAAATTCCAGGACACACAACCAACTCTGTCGGGGAGAGTTTTAACCTTCGAGTTCCACTGGGAGGAAAAAGAACACTTGCTGAAAATAGAGAACTCCGCTGGGGACGAAACAACTCTCTTGGGGAAAATCAACTGACTCTGATAAGGGGAGAATAAATGACCCTACTGGGAAGGGAATCTCTACGGGGAAGAGTAGACTGTCTGGGTACAACTCACAAGTTTGGAAATATTAATCTTCTGAGGCTAAACCACTCTGCTCGGGATGGGGGATCCTTTTGGGGGACACCACACTGTCTAAATACAGCCTTCGATCTTGGAATCGTCAATTCTGCTAAGGGTAAACGACCTTGCTGGAGAATGTCCTTCGGATAAGCTGCGACTAGCTGGGGAATTTGATCCTTCTTCAGTAAGGAACATTGTTATCTCAGAAGCGCGACCTGCATGGGGATTCACTACACGTAACGATCAAGCCTTTCCGTTACGAGCTTCTGGTTAGGACTGCAATCTTCTGATCATCCACTTTGTATGGTCAAGAACCCTGCAACACCACAAACGAGACAAGACAAGTCTAGGCAACCAAATCTATTCAGGTTAGCGTTAGTGACATCATTTTCAGTCAATTCAAAGTTTTAGCAATCATTGGCAAGGGCCAGCGATGTTATACACTTGCTATTTTTATTAACCATTGGCGTTTGTCATGTAAAAAACAGTAAAGAACAAGCATCAAATACTGAATAACATGTTATATTGATTGGGCCCCTGAATGAGCAGAGTTTTGTACACGAGACGTAACTCCTGAAAAGAGGAAGCTGCGCACAACAAATATACAAGTATGCACAAGAAGCATAGATACAATGACAAATCAAATTTGTACACATGTCGGCAACATGATGCAGACGAACATCATGAGCTGATCCTCCTATGACTCGCCTGACTCTAGCGCTTTCCCGGTATTCACACTTCTGAAGAGATTGTATCTGATAATCGACCCCTCAGGTATATTCTCCCGCACCAATGTGCACCGTAGTATCAAATTCGGACCGCAGTCATTTGCTTTTCAAATCCCTAACTTTTGCGTGAACCGCCCTTTACGGGTTTTCAGTTCACCGGGATACCCCTTTTTGCCGAAGCCACCCAGTGTAGGTTTTCAACTTCGCGGGTGTACATTTTTTTTTAGTTTTATCCCTAATTTTTGCCCGAACCTTTCGTTCTGTTTTTGGTTCGCCGGGATGCTCCCTTTTTGCCTGGACTCTCTTTTTTTTTGTCCAGCGGGTCAATTTCAAGCAAAGTATTTTTTAACTGCGTCCGAATTCACAGGCGACGTAAAGTCCTCACCGTCCATGGTGGACAACAACAAAGCTCCTCCTGAAAAGACTTTTCTGACAACGTATGGCCCTTCGTAGTTGGGGGTCCACTTGTCCCTGTGATCTGCCTGTGGCGGGAGAATCCTCTTTAGCACAAGGTCGCCCGTCTGAAAGCTTCGAGGATGTATCTTCTTATCATACGCTTTCTTCATTCGGCTCTGGTACAACCGACCATATGCTAGAGAAGCTAACCTCTTCTCATCCATTAAACTCAGATGGTTCAACCTGTCTTTCACCCATTCTGCCTCGTCTAGTTGGACATCTCGTAATACCCTCAGGGAAGGAATCTCAACTTCCAGTGGGAACACTGCTTCCATTCCATATACCAACGAGAACGGGGTTGCCCCGGTTGATGTGCGTACCGTCGTACGATAACCGTGCAAAGAAAAAGGTAGCATCTCATGCCAGTCCTTATAGGTCACCACCATCTTCTGAACAATCTTCTTTATGTTCTTATTGGTCGCTTCAACAGCGCCATTCATCTTGGGTCGATAAGGAGAAGAGTTGTGATGCTCGATCTTAAAACTCTGACACAGCTTCTTCATCATTTTGTAATTTAAGTTTGAACCGTTGTCGGTAATTATCCGTTCGGGGATTCCATATCTGCAAATGATATCTCGCTTGATAAACCTGGCTACCACCTGCTTGGTCACGTTTGCATAGGATGCCGCTTCCACCCATTTGGTAAAATAATCGATGGCTACCAAAATGAACCGGTGTCCGTTAGATGCCGTCGGCTCGATCTTTCCAATCATGTCGATTCCCCACATTGAGAATGGCCACGGTGACGACATCACGTTCAGAGGACTCGGAGGCACATGGATCTTATCTGCATAGATCTGGCACTTATGACACCTCTTCGCAAACTTGAAACAATCGGTTTCCATAGTTAGCCAATAATAACCTGCCCGCAGTAGCTTCCTCGTCATGGCATGCCCACCAGCATGCGTACCAAATGTACCCTCATGTATTTCCTCCATGAGCAACTTTGCCTCTTTCTCGTCTACACAACGTAGTAGCACCAAGTCGTGATTTCTCTTGTATAGGACACCGTCCGGATTCAGATAGAAATTACCCGCCGATCTCCTGAGAGTCTTCTGATCGTGACTGGATGCCCCAGCCGGATACTCTTTGTTTTTCAGGAAATTATGGATATCAAAATACCAGGGTTTATCATCAGATGCTTCGTCAATGGCAAATACGAAGGCAGGTCTGTCAAGCCGAGAGATAACAATTCTGGGAGCCTCATTCCAGAAGTTGACCTTATACATGGAAGACAATGTGGCCAGGGCGTCAGCCATCTGATTCTCTGCTCGCGGTACATGATGCAACTCAACCTTGTCAAAGAAGGGCAACAATCTCCTCGCGTAATTCATGTATGGTATCAAATTAGGCTGACGTGTCTCACATTCTCCTTTTATTTGATTCACCACCAGAGCTGAGTCTACGTATACATCCAGATTTTTGATTCGCAAATCAATGGCTTCTTCAAGCCCCATGATACAAGCTTCGTATTCGGCTTCGTTATTGGTAACTGGAAAGGTTAATCGAGCGGTAAATGGGATGTGCGACCCATGTGGAGTAGTGATGATTGCCCCTATTCCGCTACCGTAGGAGTTTACAGCTCCGTCAAAGATCAACTTCCATTTGGAACCCAATTCTGGTCCTTCGTCTGGCAACGGTTCTTCACAATCTTTCATCTTTAGGTACATGATATCCTCGTTAGGAAAATCAAACCTCATCGATTGGTATTCCTCAATAGGCTGCTCTGCCAAGTACTCAGATAATACACTCCCCTTTATAGCCTTCTGTGAGACATACTGGATGTCGTATTCGGTCAAAACCATCTGCCAATGGGCAATTCTCCCCGATAATGCCTGCTTTTCAAATACGTATTTGATAAGATCCATCTTCGAGATGAGCATGGTTGTATGATTCAGCATGTATTGCCTCAAACGCTTGGTGGCCCAGGCTAGCGCGCAACAAGTTTTTTCGAGCATTGAGTATCGAGATTCACATTCAGTAAACTTCTTACTCAGGTAGTATATTGCATGCTCTTTTCTTCCTGTCTCGTCGTGTTGACCGAGAACACAACCCATACTTCCCTCAAGAACTGTCAAATACATAATCAAGGGTCTCCCTGCCACTGGAGGTATCAAAATAGGAGGCTCCTGCAAATACTGTTTTATTTTATCGAACGCCTTTTGACAATTTTCATTCCATGTTATAGCCTGGTCTTTTTTCAACATCTTGAATAACGGCTCACACGTAGCTGTTAGGTGAGATATGAACCGAGCGATGTAGTTCAGCCTCCCTAAAAACCCTCACATCTCTTTCTCTGTTTTAGGCGTCGGCATCTCTTGTATTGCTTTTATTTTTGCAGGATCAACCTCTATTCCTTTTTCGCTCACAATAAACCCCAACAGTTTACCCGACCTCACCCCGAAGGTGCACTTGTTAGGGTTCAGTCTCAGCCTGAACTTCCTAAGCCTCTTGAATAGCTTCAGCAGATTCACCAAATGTTCTTCCTCCGTCTGGGATTTGGCAATCATATCATCGACATAAACCTCGATCTCCTTATGCATCATGTCATGAAAAAGAGTCGTCATTGCACGCTGATACGTTGCCCCAACATTCTTTAATCCGAAGGGCATCACTTTGTAACAAAATGTTCCCCAAGGCACGATGAAGGTAGTCTTCTCCATGTCTTCTGGCGCCATTTTAATCTGGTTGTAGCCCGAGAAGCCATCCATGAAGGAGAATACGGCGAATTGAGCAGTGTTGTCAACCAGCACATCGATGTGAGGAAGTGGGAAATCATCTTTCGGGCTCGCTTTGTTCAGATCACGGTAATCTACGCACATTCTCACTTTACCATCTTTCTTTGGCACTGGTACAATATTAGCGACCCATGAGGGATGTTTTGTGACAGCTAGGAAACCAGCATCCCACTGCTTTTGGACCTCCTCCTTAATTTTCACTGCCATATCAGGCCTAGTTCTGCGAAGCTTCTGCTTAACCGGTGGGCATTCTTCTTTTAGCGGCAGACGGTGCACAACCATATCCGTATCCAGCCCAGGCATGTCTTCGTACAACCAAGCGAACACATCACTATACTCTCTGAGCATTTCAACCAGTCTTCGCTTGACGTCGCTCTGCAGCGCGGCTCCTATACGGATGTTCCTTTCAATCCCTTCCGACCCCAGGTTAACAATTTCAATGACCTCCTCATGAGGCAGAATGATTCGTTCTTCTTGCTTTACCAACCAAGACAACTCTTCTGGAACGTCGCCATCTTCAACAATCTCTTCTTCGGCCTGAAATACCGGGTGCTCAAAGTCGAAATGAGTCATAGGCGGTTCAATGATGTCATCTGAAAATATTATCCTGCAAAAGGAATGGTTAAATGCTTCAAAATGTGTATAAAGCGAATAGCCACGTTGCCATTTTATTGTAAAACACAAAAACAGGAAAAACAGAGATCGCAATATTTGTACATGAAAAAACGCCTTTTATTTTATGATTAAACAATGCAATGTACATAACAGCACGACCCTAAGAAAAATCACGATGCCCCGGGTAAGACACCAGATTGTTCAACAATTAAGAAAACAAGGTATTACTGTTTGGTAGTCACAGGAACAGTCTCCTGAATAGACCAATTGCATAATCCTTGTCTTGGCACGCTCGGCTGAATTCAGGCGTCCATGTCGCAGTCACTGTCTCCTTCTTCGGAATCTGAAACAGCGTTGATGGCCTCGTGATACACTCCACTAGCCGTGATTGTTATTGGTCCTTTGAAACGGGGTGCCCCAGCAGCAGGCGTTGATGACGATGGTTGATATCCCAGCCCAAATCTGTCCATCTTCACGGGGATATCCAGAACCTTGCCCCAGCCTTTTGTCTCACCAGTCTTCACTAGAGCCTGAGCCTCCTTGTATGACGAGACGGCCACCTCTGATGCTTTACTCGGCCCTGGAACTTTGTCTTTGATGCGCAACCCTTCAAAGGCTTGACAGGGTGTTTCATGAATCTCGTCGTCGACTTCTACGTACTTGAATGATGACAGATGGCTGACCAATATATCTTCTTCTCCACAGACCGTGACCACACTGTCCCCTACCATGTATTTCAGCTTTTGGTGCAAGGTAGATGTGACTGCCCCAGCACCATGGATCCATGGTCGTCCGAGAAGACAGCTGTATGCCGGCTGGATGTCCATAATGTAAAATTCAGTTTCGAAAATCTCCGGCCCCACCTGCAGAGGTAACGTTATAGATCCAAAGACTGACCTTCGTGTACCATCAAATGCCCTGACCACCAAGTCACTAGGCGTACAAATGATTCCCCTGATGTCCAATTTCATCATTGCTTTCTTTGGCAGCACGTTCAAGGAAGATCCGGTATCTACCAGTACGTGGGACATGACTGAACCCCTACACTCAATTGAGACGTGCAATGCCATGTTATGCTCTCTCCCCCTTGGGGTCAAATCAAAATCCGTAAATCCCAAGCTATGGCCTGCGTTCACGTGCGCCATTACCCCCTCCAACTGATTCACAGAAACATCTTGGGGCACAAATGACGTATCCAGAATTCTCAACAATGCATTCCTATGAGCTTCAGAACACAATAATAGAGACAATATGGATATCTTCGATGGCGTCTGTTGAAGGTGCTCAACAATCTTATAGTCACTCTTACGAATCAGGCGCATAAACTCTTCTACATCCTTCAACGACGTTTCTTTTTCGTTCCTCTGCATAGGGACATCCTCATTCATTTTTCCTTTTCCTTTCGCCAATCGTTCAGCCTCTACCTCAGGCGATATAAAAATTCTCCCACTTCTCGTCATCCCTCCAGTCCCGACGACGTTGTCTACACCCTCAACTGGCTGCTTACCAATATCAATTTTCACCCCATCACAGTATGCTTCCAACCCATAAGTCCAGGGTACTGCCTTAGTGCTCTCATAAGGGGTTGGTTCTGCCTTGGTGATAGTGATCGGCGATCGCCTGGCTGGCGCTGTTATAGTTATTGTTTTTCGGGGGATTGTCACGGTAGCTACATCATTTTGCTCATCCGCTGATACCTCTGCAGGTTCCTCAACTGCCGTTCTGTCGAATTGTAATGTGCCTCCACCTATCAAGGTCTGAATACCCTTCTTCAATTCAGCATAACCCCCAGCTTGGGCCCAGCACTCTAGACAAAACTCATCGCAGCCCGGATACACACCTCCTTTCAATAACCTGCTCTTTATTTCACCCAACGGCGTCTTTAGTTCATCAACATTCATGATCAAGTTCAAACCCTCCTCAGTCAAAATAGCATTTGTCCCATGGTTGGGCATGGGCTGTTGTACTATGTTTGGACCTGCTTGTCCAAAATTTATGGCCTTGCTATCCAACAGATCTTGCACCACATGCTTGAACGCGTGGCAAGTCTCTATGTCATGGCCAGGAGCCCCGGAGTGGAACTCACAGTGCTTGTTCGTATCAAAACCAAACGGAGGAGTGCCCAACATTGGCACCATAGTCCTCTTTTCCACCAAATTCAAACCCAGTAATGTTTGGAGTAACTCCGCATACGTATAAGGAGGTACATCAAATACTCTTTTCGGCCTCATGTTAGGAAACCTCCTCTGTCCCTGATTTGGCCTCTGCTGCTGTTGTTATTGTTGCTGCTGCTGCTGCTGCTGTGGTGGTATCTGCTGTAGTGGTATTGGTTGTTGATGAAATGGAATTGTGACACTTGCCACCTGTTGCGGATGATTGTACTGATTCCGCCCTCTACCTCGGCCTCGGCCCCCGAATACTGCACTTGCATCACCTTGACGGCGACCACTGAAAGCTCTTCTGTTACTGCCAGCTGGAGTAGATTCCTCAGCTTGGAATCTCCCCATTTTAATATTGCTTTCAATTTTCTCACCCATCAAGATTAGGTCTGAGAAACTTCCCAAGGAAGTATGAAACAGCTTATCATAAAACACACCAGTAAATGTTCCTATGAACATATAATTCATTTCTTTGTCATCCAAAGGAGGATGAACTCGTGCAGCCATGTCGCGCCACCTCTGCGCATATTCTTTGAAGCTCTCGTCTTTCTTCTGTGACAACCCCTGTAATTGGACCCGGTTGGGCGCCAAGTCACTATTGTACTTATAATGAGCCACAAACGCTTCAGCCAGCTGCTTCCAAGTTTTTATCTGAGTAGGCTCCAATCCCATGTACCATTCAAGGGAAGGACCAGACAAGCTGTCTTGAAAGAAATGCATCAGCATCCTCTCATCGTTTGAATAAGCCGACATCCTTCTATAGTATGATCGCACATGCACCTTTGGACATGTATCCCCCTTATATTTGTCGAATGTGGGAGCTTTAAACTTTAGCGATACCCTCAGGCCAGGCACCAGACCCATTGTTGTCATATCTAAACCAACAGCACTTTGATTCACAACACCTTTCATCTGCTCCTCGAGCATCTTGATTCTCTGAGAGTCATCTACAGGACCTTCAAAACCTCCACCAGAGAAAACATCTTCTTGCTGATCTTCTATCCAATTACCGTTCCCATTTCCGTATCCATCATACCCGTTGTTACGGCCAAATCTAGTCTGATTCATTACAGGGCCCCGCCCCCTGTTACCATACCCTGGAGCGACTCCGGCAGGTCCAAAAGACATTATTCCAACACCATTTCCATTACCGAATCCGCCATAACCCTGATTGGTATTACCAAATCCATCCTGTCCGAAGCCCTGAGCGTTGAAGCCGTACTTCCCAGCATGATCAAACCCCTGGTCGTTAAAGCCAAATCCATTGTTACTGAAGCCATTACCTCCAATATTATCACCACCCAGATTGGCATCTCCGAACCCAACGTTGTTGACGACAGTCTCGTTACCGATTCCTGCATTACCGTTCCCGGCGCCAGCACCGTTGTTCGCATTCACAGCAGGTATGTTCACCACAGGTGGAGCTACCGGTGTAGGAGTACCATCCCCGTGGATGGTGTCAACACGCACAAAGTTATGGTCTTCATTTTCGTGCCCAGCATTTCTCATCAGCAAAGGCTGCACCAAAGCCTGCAAGTTTTCCTGGCCTTTCACAATGGTCTCCATTGTCTGCATGAATAGCGCCAGCTTCTCACGCATGTCCTGCATTTCATTCTGCATCTGATCCATAACTCTTTTGCAGTTGGTACGAGTAGAGTATCGGTGCGGGCGTTGACTTTCAATCCTGAAAAGACCTGTACGGTGCAGGAAATGAGATACAGTTCAATAATCACCTGTAATGCAATATGAATGTATATGCAATGCAATATGTGTCTGTGCATTAGGGAATATCACTCCCCAATTCTAGTGCGAATGTGTCCGTGTGGTGACAGTGACAGCAATACGAAGTTCGGAGCCGAATCATAGAAAACACCTCATACATTGCAGAGAAACCCATCAAGTCAGGAATACAATATCAATGAGCGTACAATAAGAAGGCATGACCTCAACCAAAAATCCTGGTGATGGCCAGCACAATGCAAATAAAGCATACACATTAATACATGAAATAGTCAAGTGCGACCATACGCCTGGTACTCCTCTAATAACCTCTTAGTCTCTGGATGACTTGGTCGGGTAAGCAAACCCTCAACAAGTAGATCTCTTCGCTTGAGAACACGTTGTAAATCACCAGCAGATTCCTCCCGTGCCCCTTCTCCGAAGCGATCCTCTAGCTTCCGTTTCTGAGACACAACCTCTTTCTTGCACTCGATGTCCTTGTTCAATGAGTTCTGAAGACTATATCTTGCCATCACCTCCTCTTCATACTTTTTATTGCTAGCCTTCAACTGACCTTCGAGTTCAGAAATTTGCTGCTTCAATTTGTCTTCCCTCTTTTTGTTGTTGGTTAGCGTAGCATTCCACGTTTTGTTGCAAGAAGAGATTTCCCGGTGGGCGGCATCGAGTTCCTTCTTCTTGGACTCTAACATATCATGAGAGCTTCTGAATTCTTTCCCCAGGCGTTCACACTTCTTTTTCTCTTCGGTCAGTTCAGCACCTAGCCTGTTTACTAACTCAGTCTGCTGTTGGAAAGAATGCACAGCCTTGTTCTTCTCACTACGCATCTGAGCCAGTTCCTTTTCTAACTCTTCATTGATCTTTATCAAGTCCTCTTTTTCTTTCACGACCTGCTCATAGACCTCAACGGCTACAGTAGTAGGTTCCTCCACTGGAATGGGAACATGACGTGAGACTGCTGGAAAAGGCATCTGTACCTGTCTTACCCTCTCCTGGATCGACACCTTGTATGGCATATAGGCTTGACAATCATTCTTGCCTAGCAATGGTTTCCCTCTTCTGTAGATATGATTCCAAGCGTGCTGAAGCTTGGCCAATAATTCCCCACTCAAGTCACCGGTGAAATACAGAGATTCCTGTATTTCTTCTTCCTTTGGCGGGCTTTTCAAAGCATAACTGAATTGCCTGATCAATAGTGATGGATTGTAATTAATGCACCCTTTCCTCCCAATCAGAGGAACATTAGGATATCCGGCGCAGCTGTAGATAATCTCAGATCCCAATAGAGCTTTGTCGAACCAGACAACATCTTCTGAAGAAAGTCTCATCAAATGCTCAGACCAATCCACCGTATTTGCAGACTCAACAAAGATACCCTTCTTGGGCAGACGACTCTCAAACCACATATACAGCAAAGGCACACAACAAGAGACGTTCTTGCCCCTCCTATTCTCATTCTTATAATGCAGTGAGTGATAGAAGTCTCCAATCAGGGTGGGCACAGGATTGCCTGAAGCAAAGACATAGAATGCGTCCAAATCAACAAAGTCAGGCATATTAGGGAACATCACAATGCCATAGATACACCAAGCAAGGATAGCATTAAACACAACCCAACAACCACTCTTGGCGTACTCTTGTGCTTTCCCAACTAAGAACTTGAGAGAAAAACCAGAAACTCCATTCCACGAGGTTAACAGCAATTCTGAGGGGTCTAAGTGCAAAGCAAAAGCCAAATCCTCCAGCTTGGGCTCAGCACCTATATGAATGAAGGGCATCTTGTTCTGAATAGTCAACTCCAAGATCTCAGCATATTCCTCCATGGTCAGAGCCAGAATGAAGTCAGGGAAAGTAAAACACCTCAGCGGGGGATCATAGAACTGCATCAGCGCATACAATCCGTCACGCTCATGCATGGATGGTTTATAGACCAACCTGAGTAGTTTCCCATAACTCTTCCTGAAGCTTCTCTTCACCTCATCATCAGCTAGAGATATCAAACCAAGTAGCGAAGAAACATCGGGAGTAGGCAACTTGTACGCGACAGTCTTCCTCAAAGTATTCATGATAACAGATGGAAGGCCGGAGCACTAGAATCGGGAAGTATGAAAATGCACCTGCAGCACAGACACACGTTAATGATATGCACATGATGATGCAAACAATGCAATATGCAAGCAATGCAACAAGGGATCATAAGCCCCTAGATGAGAAATTCAATCCACAACACTGGCCTCAAACAGACCCTCAAATTGCTCAATATCATCCACGATGCTCCAACCTGGTCTTTGACAGACCCAATAATACCATCCTCAGATATCACACCCCTGAATCTCAATCAAGATAACCGGTATTCTGGAGGTCAAGTTACATGCATGCCCAACCCCTCTCACAGGTAGGTGTCCTAATAACTGACACAAGGTACGGCATCCTATGCGGTCGTCGGCGTCACAGACTTTCAAGACGGATGATACGATACCCAGAAGGTGTGGCATCATCATGTCCTGAAGAGGCCTCACTTAGCCAACTTCCAAATGATCGGTCCCCGGAGTCGACAATCCAACTAACCAACAGCCCCCTCAACCCAAAGGGTTGAAAAAGAAGTCAACCAGAAGAACCTCGTCCGAGCGTGGATTTCATGAGACACTAGCGCCTGCAAAGCAAGCACGCGCCCACTAATTTCCACTCTAATTCTAGGTGCACTCAAGCCCAGGTCCGGCTTATCTCTCAATCATAGAACACCCGTCACAACCCCAATACAACAATAATAACAATAATATAATGCTGAATGTAAATGACAGAAAAAGTAAATTCATACAAAATCCTCGACGGGAAAACAAGCGCTAGGATTGACTCGCTTAGGGGACGTTGGATCCCCAGCAGAGTCGCCAGCTGTCGCTACTGCGAAAATCGGCGCCGGCTAAACAGAAGAGTCGCCACCGTGCGTTATTTATCCCAACAGAGGGAAAGGAAACGCTCGAAGTAAACCTACCGCAAAGACGGGAAAGGAATGGTCATCGCAACCAAATCCTGGATTCGGGAGTCGGTTACGCAAGGGGAAGGTATTAGCACCCCTCACGTCCGTCGTACTCGACGGGATCCACGCTTGTTTTCTGGTACAGATTGTTATTCTATCTATTCTACAGGTCTGGGGTTAAAAGAAAAGAAAATGACTCGGCAAAGTATCGCACTTTATGCCTACGTATTCCCGTCTGGAACGAGAAATCAGAGTCAACGTAGTTCGCCTACCTACTGGAAAGGAGGGGAAGGTTTCTCGCTAGGATATCGCATCCTATGCCTACGTACTTTCATACAACATGAAAGATCAGAGGAAACGTAGTTCGGGCCACGCACGACACAAGTCTGTCTTGATTGTTTTTATTCCTTCTAAAAAGGTTTTTCTGATTACTGGTCCAAGCGGACAAAAATGACGTTTTGATTGGTTCACATTCTTTTACGGAAGAAATGTCTTTTATTGTGTTTGAAATGTTTATTGTGTTTTTCTGATTGTTTTGAGAAAGAAGAGAAAGAACTCTAAAACCTATGGTTTAAAAAAGGGAATCAAAATCTAACCTAATGTTGTCATGCATGGATGAAAGCCTAATGTCTGTCATATTTCTCTCTTGCACAGAGAGAAACAGAGATCCTAAGGGGATAAACGGAAAAGCAACAGCATATATACAGTAAAGCGGTAAAATGCATGAATGCAGCAGTACAAGCGAGGCAAGGGAGTCCCACTCAACCTCGAACCTAGAAAACAACAGGCAAAGTGAAACTACTTCACTTCAACCTCAAGGGAAAAATTATCAAACAATACAGCCAAGAAACTTAAACAATACATCCACAGCTCTAAACAACACCAACAGCTCTAAACAGCAAAACCCTGACAACACAAGCTCCTTCTTCTATCAGTCTTCAAGGCAATGAACTTCATCTTCAATCTTCAAAGTTTCTTCAAAGCCAACTCTCCTAGATGAGTAATAGTTCACCAGATGATTTGGGATGTTAAACAGTCAATTAACCACCAAAGGTGGCATACAAATTGTTAACAAAATACAGACTGTTTCTCTCAAAGTTCTATCTCTTAGATACTGTCACTAATCCTTCCAAAGGAAGGAGGTGAGTATCAAATAGAGACTTTGAATCATAGAGAAGAATGGAGGCAACAGAAACCATCCATGTTTATGAATCATATTTCTACTCTAAAGCTCTACCTAGCTCCTAGGTCTTAGATCTTCAAACAGCTTCAAGCAAGCTAAGCATCTTCATCAAGCTTTGATCTTCAACTTCAACTTTGTCTTCAATATGATTCATCATCATGCTCTTAAAACCAAGCCCACACCCCAATCAAGCCCAATAAGCCCATACAAACAAAATAAACCCCAAAAGGGCACACCAAACAAGCATACAATTGCAAAATATACTAAAAATATTAATATAGTAGGGAAAATTCTAATATTATTTCTAGGGGATCTACTAAACCTACCCTTAATACCCATATATGCCCCATAGCCTAACTTGTCCTAAAAAACCCAAAAGAAATTGTTTTAATGCACCTAAGTTGAAGTTTAACCTAATTCTATACAACCTAATAGCACCTAATCAAAACTATCCTAAAAATCATCACAAAAATATGGAATTAATCCAGGGGGAACCTAAAACATATATCTAATTACCCTAAAAAGATTGACCTAAAAATCTAAAGGGAGCTACCTAAACTAAAATCTACAAAAACATACATCAATATAAAAGCATTAAAAAGCTATTAAAAGTAAAAATATGCAAAAAATATTAAAATGCATGATATGCAAAATGTTTTCACTTTATATTTTTTTAGACAAAAAGATGAAAAGGGAGAAAAAACTCCCATTAAAAAATATTCATTTTTCAATTTGATATGCATTTTCTAAAATTGAAATAAAATGGAGTAAAAAAATAATATGAGAATGGATCATGGGGTGCAGCTAGTAAGATATCCTAGTTCAATTCCATGCGTGGGCCCAAACTGGGGGTCTGAAGAGTAAATTGGGCCCATTATACTCAGAAAAAACCAATTAAAATCATGAAGAAATTAAAAGAAAACACGGTGCAAAAAGCAGGAAAATATAGTGTAATATTGGAATTGGGCCTCAGAGGGGGTGGGAATAGAAAAATTCGTTCAGGCCCAGGATGCTGCTTAAGTGGAACGCAGCGTTTCGCTGCTCTGAACTTCCCTCCAAAATCGTTTTAAATGCAAGCCGTCGGATCTGGTCTTCGGTCAAATGGTCTTGCTCTCATCCAACGCACGCGAACTCGTCTTCTTCCTCACGTCTAGGGTTTGCAGAAAAAAACTCCATGAAACAGAATTCATGCACAAATCTTCTCCTCATTTGTACGCCTTCGTTTCAGCACCAATCAACACGATGTAAAAACCAAACTTGACTAGAATTTTGCCCTGAATACGACTATGGCATTGGAACACATTGAAAAGCTCTGTATCATGCAAACCGAATGGTGCAACTCATGAACCTCAAAATATGATCAGTTTTCCACTTCAACCAAACTCAGAATTCTTTACATAAAAATGATCCTCATGTCACCCTAATCAAAACTAACTAATAATCTTGCATTGTAACTCATTAAATCACACGTTCTAGCTCCATCAAGAATTGACCTCCATGAATGAAACTTCACCAAATGCTTCCAAACTCATCAAAATTGGTCACCTAATTGTCTCTAACAGCTTTACACTAATAATTTACCCTAGCCATGCCTAGAATAGGGTGTAGAAATGGTTTTGCATACCTGGCTTCTTGAAATGGTGGATGGTGAAACTCTTGCTTTCAGACCTTGCAACTCTTCAAGAATGCTCCCTAGATGATGAATATTCTTCTGTATGCAAAAGATTTGATGTAGCAAGCTTGTACTTCAAGATCCAATGTGATTTGCCTTTTTGCAAATTCAATGTGAAAACCTTCAATTCTCCATCAATGGAGCTTCAACTCAGCATGAACACAATCAGAAATATCTATGGAGAAGGTTTATGGAGAAAAATTGGGTTGCAATGAAGAAGAATCAAGAGCTTGAATATGATTTGCAAATGAAGCTTTTGGATTTCAATCTCTCTTCTCTACACCAATTAACACCAACCTTGCCTCAATGCAAGTTGCACTCATTATATAGAATGGATTAGAATAGTCTAGAACCCCCTAGAATCATCTAGGATCTTCCCATGAGAGTTTGATCTTTTCATGCAATGGTACTTTGAATTTTCATTTCTCCTTAAATGATATCTCATGCCAAATGCCTTGTAATATTGGTAACCAACTTGAATTTATCCCCACATGATATTTTGGATCAGTTACAATGCATATCTTCCTTGTTTATTGAGTTATTTCTTGTTTTGCTATGGTACCTTCATGTGCAAGTAATCCAATTACAAAGCAACCCTATGATTCAAGCCTAAAATCAAAATTGTGGCTGAACCATTGTTCTTAAAATGTCATTTGGAGTCAAAATGACCTATTACATGACATGGTTTGGACTTATAACTTGGGATTTCCATTTTTCAAATTCACTTGAATTAACTTATGCCTCATTTTTAGGCCATTTTTATCACTTTTTGATATGAGCTTTTTCAACATCTCATGACCTCCCTACTAGCCTTAAAACATCATTCTAAGAAACCTTTATGTTGAAGATTTTTCCATTTGAAGCATGGAAGTAGGAGATATGGCCTTATGCTTGAAATGACTTATAACCTCCAAATGACCAAAATGCCCTTGGCTTGTCAAGATCATAAGTAGAGCTCCACAAATCAGATTGAGGCATACCATACCTTTATAGAAAGCTGATATCATGGGGAACAACTTTCATGTTGGCAAAAAATCCAATTGAAAACTCCTTAAGGGGAAAAAGTTGCTTGGAAGTCAAGTAACTTTCACAGACAAATTTCAGATGCCTCTAATGACCTGTAACTTGCAAGAACCATAACTTGAGTTCTACAAATCTCCTTGATGCCTTCCACCACTCAAATTAAAGGTCTTGAGATACTATACAAGTTTCATGTTGGCCAAGGATCCATTTGAGACTTTCATTTTGAATCAATTTGCTTGGAAGTTTGACCTAAACCAGGGGATTTTACACAGAAACCCTAATTTATAAACTTCTCTTCTTCTTGATTTCTTTTGATTTCTCCTTGGCACAACACCACATAAATATCCAAATATCAAATAATGACCCCCACACTCTTCAAATAGGCCTTGATGCCCTTCAATCAAGCATTTGACTTAGGGTGGACCCAGGGTTGACCCAGATGAAACCCTAGTTGACTGTCTTCACTTGTAACTCTTGTAATCACATCAATGACTTGTCTCACTCTCAAAATGACCCTCTAGGTCTTCCATGATGCCTATATACATTCCATGCCCTCAGTTCATGGCCCACAACCTCTTTGATAGTCTTCAAATACCCTCAAGATAGGAGATAGATCCACTGCTTGACCTTTTAACTTCTCAAAGCTTCAATTTCTTTCTTGGTGATTTGAATAGGCTTGAATCTTGATAAGAGCCTCTTGAATACATTCCTTGAGATGGAAAATAGCACTTGATCCCTTGTCAGATGATTTGCCCATGCTATGCTATGCAGATGAATGAATTATGTACATGATCTAATATGCAAATGCTAAAGCTATGAAACATAGAATCAGGTGAAATAAGTTGGTCAAATTTTGGGGTGCAACACGGAGTGAACGACTTCAGTCAGTGGCGCTTGAAGATAAAAGCCCTATTGGTTCAACAGGGTTTTTTGGAAGCGTTGAAGGGTGAGGCAGCCATGGACATTGCGTTAACGGAAAAAGAAAAGACGTTGCCCAGTTGCAAGTGTTTCCACTGTATGCAGTTGATAAAGCTGCATGAAGAAAACTAGTTTCTTGATGTGATAAAGTTAGATCCAAGGTGGAGATTTGTGAGATATTAGATAGAACTCTAGTATGGTTGAAGTCTGTTCGCGAGTAATGCATGTTGTAGTCGAAGTTTGTTCTAACATGCATTAGTCAATATTGCTAGGGTTGTTAGCATGTTGAATTGGGTCTTGCTTGTAAGTCCAATTATTTAAGTTAGCTTGTACCCTAAGTTGGCTTGTAATGGGTAATTGTTAAAAAGCCCATTAGGTTAGTGTGCTATTTTATTATAAATAGGATGCTAGTTTCTCAATCTTAGAATAAGGAAAAATAGGAAGATAAAATCCTAATTTCAAGGGAGAGAAGTTATTTTATTATTCTTGTATACTTGTAATCTTGTTCTAAGAGAAAGGAAAGAATAGCAGTTTAATAACCAATCCTTGTTGTTCCTTGTTGTTTTTCCTTGTCTTCTTTATTAACCCTAACCCTTGTGTGTTTCTTGATAAGAAAGAAACCGTTTATACTTTGTTTAAAGGTATCCGATTCACAACAAATGTATGAACAATATTAAGTGCTAGAATGTATCTTCAAGTAAGTTTTTGAAATTTCAGAATTAGAGGATATATTGAAGAATATGTCTTGTGCTTCAATGTTAGATGCAAAACACCATCCATGTTCTTCATTGAGAACATTTCTGTAAATAGAAAAGACAATTAGAGTTGGAACAATTCACATACCATTATTATAAACAATAAAACAAAAAATAAAAATAAAATAAGACTTTAACTAATTTTGTTGTTGTTAAAATTTGTAATATAATTCGATAAAGACTTCATGTGAAGATAATAATAGAAAATAGATTGTGATTATACCTGAACTTTAAACACTTGCTATGAGTGGACAATAACCTTTTTTACAAGAGGATAGTAACACTTTTTACTAGGAGAATCATCTATGTGTTTTCTCATTAAGACGGTTTGCTATAGATTTAAAAAAATGTCATTTTTACTTTATATTTTTAAAAACGATTTTTTATAAGATTAGTGTATCCAATTTAATTACAACAAAATGAGAGTAAAAACACCCTCGAGTCATAAACAAAGATTATGAAACAATACAAATCTACTCAAAAGACTCAATACCATTATTACGAGACAAAGTAAATTACTCCAAAGATCTAAATTTAATCAAATAAATCATCTCCTTAGTGTTGATGCACAAGATGAAGAAGATGAAAATGGAAGAAGAGAGAGAAGAGTGGGAATTGATATAATAAACTTTCACTACTCTTCCAAAACGGTTATAATCTAAGGTTACGTCATTACACTATTGACAACTATACTTATTTATATACACAAACAATATTGTCACGTAGGTAAAACGCTAACCTACACTAGTTAGGTTAAGCTTAACAAAACTAATACTACTACTGAATATGAATTACTCCCTCTAGTCCTATTTATAAGAGACACATTACTTTTTAGATTCATTCAACAATCAATGTATCTGGTATAAACAATAGACCAGATACGTTGATTGTTGAATGAATCTAAAAAGTAACTTGTCTCTTATAAATAGTACTCCATTCAAAACCTAACTTCTCAGAAAATGAAACTTCCTCTTAATATGCTTACTTCTCTCATGCAACACTGGGTTCTTTGCAAGATAGATTGCAGACTTGTTATCAATCATCAGTTTTAGAGGCTTGTTTACATTGATCTTCAGATCCTGCAGTAAATTTAGAAGGCAAACATCTTGACATGTAGCCATAACATTTGTAATGTATTCAGCTTCACACGTTGTCAAAGCAACAACTGGTTGTTTCTTGGAATACCAAGAAATAGGACCTCCCAGATACTTAAACAAATATTCATAAGTACTTCTTTTGTCAACTCTGTCTCCACAACAATTAGAGTCTGAGTAACACATCAGATCTGAATTAACCTTTTCACCAGAAGGGAATAAAAATCCATCTTTAGAGTTCCCTTAATATACCTCAAAATCTTGACAGCAACTTGGTAATGAGACCACTTCGGTTTACTTATGAACCTACTAACCATTCTAACAACATAGCAAATATCAGGTCTGGTATTGCACAAATACCCCAGAAAGCCAACCAACTTCTTGAAAGTTGTAGTGTCTACATCATCACCCTCAGAATCAAAATCCAATTTATGATCTATTTCTGAAGGTGTGACAGCAGCCTTAAATCTCTTCAAAAGATCAAGTTCATATTTCAGGTGATGCAAAATTATACCTTTCTCGTAGTACATAATCTCCATCCCTAGAAAATATATCATATTTCCTAAATCAATCATCTCAAACTCATTCATAAGCACCTTCTTGAACTTCATTATCTCATCTGAACAACTTTATGTTAGCAATATGTCATCAACATAGAGACACACCATAGTCATATTGCCTTCAGAAGTATGCTGAACATAAACGCCATACTCCATCTCACACTTTCTGAATTCTTGGAGCTTTAAAAATGAATCAATTCTTAGAATCCAAGCTCTAGGAGCTTGTTTTAGTCAATACATTGTTTTATGTAACATGTACACCATCCCTTCTTGATTTTTTTTCATGAATCTAGGGGGTTGTGACACGTATACCTCTTTTGGCAATGAACCATTCAGAAAGGAAAATTTCCCATCTAAATGCATCAGAGGCCAATTCTTGTTAGCAGCTATCACAATCACAAGTCTGATTGTCTCACGTCTCGCTACAGAAGAAAACACCTCAAGGTAATCTAACCTAGGTTTCTATAGAAAACCTCTTGTGACTAACCTTGCTTTGTATTTGCCAATTGATTCATCTGAATTTAGTTTCACCTTGAAAACCCATCTAACGTTGATGGCTTTCTTGTTCTTTAGAAGCTTGGTCAACTTCCAAGTCTTGTTTCTTTCTATAGCCTCAAGTTCTTCTTTCATTGACTTCAGCCACACTTTCTTCATCAGAGTTTCTTCTATACTTACTGGTTATGAATCTACTAACATGGCACACCAAATGACTTTCCCTTCAGAGTCTACCTCAATATCTTGCAATATGTCAAACTCTACAAATCATTTTGGAATGTTTCTGATTCTTTGTGGCCTCTGAACAAGTACATAATTTTCTTCAGACAATGGAATAGTATCAGATGATGGAACTCTGGAAGTACCACCTTCAAAGGCATTACCACCTTTAGAATCAGGAATATTCCTAGAGTTTGGATCTCCACCAGATTCTGAATCACCATTAGAATCTGGATCAGAATCAATATTCACCTTCAAAGTTAGACTCGCCTTCAAACTTTGACTCACCTATAAAGTCTTCTTCTCCTTCAGAGTCATCTTGAGACTTTGACTCATCTTCAGAGGTTGAGTCTCCATTAGATTCAGACAGACCTTCAGAAGTTAACTCATGCGTTAACACCGCATCAGAGTTGGATTGAGACTTGTTCCAATACCAGAGTTCTGATTATTTCATAATGACATCTCTAATATCTTCAACCTTGTTAGAGACACGACAATAGAGCTCATAAGTACCTGTACTGTGGTACCCTATAAGCAACATAACTTTGCTTCTATCGTCCAACTTCCTTCTCTTAGTATCTGAAACATGTTTATAACAAACAGAACAAATACCCTGAAATGACTCACACTTTCCTATCTCCAGTCCACTTCTCTAAAGGAACAATTTCCTTTAGCTTCTTGGTTGGACACCTGTTGAGCACATATGATAAAATGGCAACAGCTTCTCCCTATAAGGCGTGACAAAACTTCTTCTCCTTCAGCATGATCCTTGTCATATAAAGCAAAGTTCGGTTTCTTCTTTCAGCAAGACCATTGTGTTAAGGAGTGTATAGAGCAGTCACCTCATGCTTAATTCCATTCTCCTCATAGAAATTCTTGAACTCTAAAGAGTTTACTCACCTCCGGCATTAGTTATGAGAATTTCTAGCTTCTAATCACTTTGTTTTTTACCCTTGATTGTGAATTTCTTAAATTCAGTAAACACCTCGTGTTTGAACTTTATAAGGGATGCCCACGTCATCCTTGTGAACTCATCCACAAATGATGCAAAGTATTTATTCCCAGGAAGTGAAGGTACTTAAAGTGGTCCACATACATCAGAATACACTACTTCTAAAGCATGCTTTAATCTTGGGGCTACTTCTGATGCAAATGGCAGTTTGGATTGCTTGCCTTTCAAGCATATCTCACATCACTTCTCAGGCTTCACAATTTTGGAAATTCCATATACCAGCTTCTTAGAATTCATATGACCTAAGCTTTTGAAGTTAAGATGCCCCCAATCTCTTATTCCACAGCTCACTGTCACCTTCAGCGCCTTCTTCATTAAGGCATTTAGTTTAAGTTGTCTTCACATTCACCTTGAATGTACTAATGCTTCCCTGACTAGATTGCATAATCAGCTTCTGATCAGAATCATGCAACTTTAAAAGATTGTTCTTCATAGTAACTGAGAAAACTTTCATAATGACATCACCCACACTCATCATATTTCTCTTCATTCCAGTAACATACCAAACATCCTTGATCAGAACAGTTTTACTATTCTTCACCTTGACTTTGACATTTCTCATACCTTCACTGTTGAAGTATTTATCATCAAGACATATGATCTTTGTCCTATTTCTAGAGTCAAAATAAACCAACCATTGTTCGTTTCCAGTAAGGTGATTTGAATAGCCACTATCAGACTCAGAGGCTATCAATAGCACAGGTTCATCATCAGAATCTCATCTAGCTATGTTTTCTTCTTCTGATTTCCTTTCATTGTTTGACCAACAATCTGTAGCAAAGTGACCAAACTAATTACAACAGTAGCATTAAACCTTCCTTATATCATACTTTTCCTTCCCCTTCTAAGGACTCTTCAGCCTTTCAGAAGTTGATATTTTTGACGTCTGAACACCAATAGATTTCTTCCTGGCTTCTGACTAAGACTGCTTCTAATATTTCTTACCAAAAGCTGCTTTCAGAGCTTAGTGTTATACCTCTCGTTCAAAGTTTCTCTCAATTAGACGCAAATCTTGTGCCTCTAAACTGCTTTACAGCTCTTCAATTCTCATGGTGCTAAGATCCTTATAATGTTCAATTACTATCATAATGCAATCAAACTAAGTAGTAAGAGATATAAGTACCTGTCGCTAATGCGAAAATCGGCGCCGGCTGAACAGAAGAGTCGCCACCGTGCGTTATTTATCCCAAAGGAGGGAAAGGAAACGCTAGAAGTAAACCTACCGCAAAGACGGGGAAAGGTATGGTCATCGCAACCAAAACCTGGATTCGGGAGTCGGTTACGCAAGGGGAAGGTATTAGCACCCCTCACGTCCGTCGTACTCGACGGGATCCACGCTTGTTTTCTGGTACGGATTGTTATTTCTATCTATGCTAAAGGTCAGGGGTTACAAGAAAATAAAATGACTCGGCAAAGTATCGCACTTTATGCCTACGTATTCCCGTCTGGAACGATAAATCAGAGTCAACGTAGTTCGCCTACCTACGGGAAAGGAGGGGAAGGTTGCTCGCTAGGATATCGCATCCTATGCCTACGTACTTCCACACAGCATGGAAGATCAGAGCAAACGTAGTTCGGGCCACGTACGACACAAGTCTGTCTTGATTGTTTTTATTCCTTCTGAAAAAGGGTTTTTCTGATTACCGGTCCAAGCGGACAAAAAATGACGTTTTGATGAGTTCACATTCTTTTACGGAAGAAGTGTCTTTTATTGTGTTTGAAATATTTATAGTGTTTTTTTGTTTGTTTTAAGACGAGAAGAGACAAAACTCTAACCTACGGTTGCGAAGGGAATCAAACTAACCTAATGTTATCATGCATGGGTTAAGACCTAGTGTCTATCATGCTCCTCTCTTGCACAAAGAGAAACAAAGATCCTAAGGGAATAGACGGAAACAGAAACAATAGCAGATATACAATAAAACAGTAAAATGCATGGATGCAACAATACAAGCGAGGCAAGGGAGTCGCACTCAACCTCAAACCTAGAAAACAATAGGCAAAAGTGAACAGAATTCACTTTCTAGCTGGGAAATTCGATCCTTCTTCAGTGAGGAACATTGTTATCTTAAAAGCGCGACCTGTGTGGGGATAGAGTCTTTCGTTACGAGCTTCTGATCCACACTGCAATCCTTTGATCGTCCTCTTCATGCGGCTATGAACCCTGCAACACCACAAACAAGACAAGACAAGTCTACGCAACCAAATCTATTCAGGTTAGTGTTAGTGACATCATTTTCAGTTAATTCGAAGTTTTAGCAATTGTTGGCAAGGGCCAGTGACGTTATACGCATGCTAGTTTCATTAAACCTAGGCGTTTATCATGCACAAAACAGTAAAGAACCAGCATCAAGTACTGAATAACATATTTTATTGATTGGGCCCCTGAATGGGCAGAGTTTTTGTACACGGGATGTAACTCCTGAAAAGAGGAAGCTACGCACAATAAACATACAAGTATGCACAAGAAGCATAAATATATTGACAAATTAAATTTGTACACATGTCGGCAACGGGATGCAGATGAACATCACGAACTGATCCTCCTATGACTCGCCCGACTCCAATGCTTTCCCGGTATCCACACTTCCGAAGAGATTGTATCTGATAATCGACCCCTCAGGTATATTCTCCCGCACCAATGCTCACTGCAGTATCAAATTCGGACCGCAGTCATTTGCTTTTCAAATCCCTAACTTTTGCGTGAACCGCCCTTTACGGGTTTTCAGCTCACCGGGATACCCTTTTTTGCCGAAGCCGCCCAGTGTAGGTTTTCAACTTCGCGGGTGTACATTTTTTCCATTTTATCCCTAACTTTTGCCCGAACCTTTCATTCTGTTTTTGGTTCGCCAGAATGCCCCATTTTTGCCTGGACTCTCTTTTTTCTGTCCAGCGGGTCAATCTTAAGCAAAGTATTTTTTAACTGCGTCCGAATTTACCGGCGACGTAAAGTCTTCACCGTCCATGGTGGACAACAACAACACTCCTCCTGAAAAGACTTTTCTGACAACGTATGGCCCTTCGTAGTTGGGGGTCCACTTGCCCCTGTGATCTGCCTGCGGCGGGAGAATCCTTTTCAGCACAAGGTCGCCCGTCTGAAAGCTCCGCGGATGTATCTTCTTATCATATGCTTTCTTCATTCGGCTCTGGTACAAACGACCGTATGCTAGAGAAGCTAGCCTCTTCTCATCCATTAAACTCAGTTGGTTCAACCTGTCTTTCACCCATTCTGCCTCGTCAAGTTGGACATCTCGTAGTACTCTCAGCGAAGGAATCTCGACTTCCAGTGGTAGCACTGCTTCCATTCCGTATACCAACGAGAATGGGGTTGCCCCGGTTGATGTGCATACCGTCGTACGATAACCGTGCAAAGCAAAAGGTAGCATCTCGTGCCAATCCTTATAGGTCACTGTAACCCGGTGAACTGACTTTAAACAATGTTGCGGATAGCAAGAGTCGCCACCGACTTTTATTTTATCCATAAGGAAAGGTTATAAAAGAACAGGAAAGACCTTAGAGAATATTTTGGGTCCGGGGGGTAGGTTATGAAAAGGGAAGGTATTAGCATCCTTTTCATCCATGGTTATCCATGGGCTCTTAGGTACTTAAGCTCACTTTTGAATTGTTTTGAAATTGTAGTGTGTGAATAGAAAATTTTCAGAATAGTTAATAAATAATCCATGTAAGGATGTGTTGAGAACTTGTTTGAAAATTTTGTTGGAAATTTGTTTAAGTGTGAAAAAGTTTTGAAGTGAGCAAGCACCTAGGAGTAACCTACCCTAATGTTTAAAGGTCTTTCTTATTCTTCATTCTTTCCTTTAGTAAGACTATCCCTACTATAATGGAGTAGGTAGTCCTTACTTTGGATGTTAAGGGACATGTGAGGGACAATTTGACTTTGAAGGCCATTGTGGGATGTAATAAGCACATATAAGGGACCATCATCATTTTTCGAAAGGGACTCGATTCGTAAAGGCAACCATAAGGGACTTTGATGATTTTTCTATTTGAGGGACTTGCTTTATACACCTCACTTAACCATTATTCGTAGGCAACTTGAGGGATATCCTTAGGAAGTGAGACGGCGATTAAAATCGACTTACGTGTGTGACGTGTTTATTTTAATTATCTTTATTTAAAAGTGATCTAAATTTATTTTAATATTACATACATGTTGTTACACTCCCTAATTACTAACCATAATAATAATTAAATAATTAAACAACTTTACATCCAAGAAACAATTACAAAATAATAAGCAAAATAATTAAATAGCAAAGATAAATAAAATATAAATAAGCAATAATAAATAATAAAGGGGGGTTAATTCTAAGTTTACTCGGCAAGACATCGCATCTTGTGCCTACGTATCCTTACGGGAGTGGAATCAGAGTAATCGTAGTTCCCCTCAAAAGGGAGGTTAGAGACTTCTTGACTGTGGTCAAGGTCTCACGGGGAATAAACGCATCTTAAGGACACGCTTACGTGGAGTGTAGGAACTCCAAATCTCTACGTTGAAATGTTAAGTTGTGATTAGGGTTAGGTTAGGGATTCCGCGGCGGGAAACCCTAAAATGAGCGCGGCGGCTCTTTGACCTAATGCTAGGGGTAAAATTGTAATCTTGCCTGCGGCGAGGCATTTGTGAAAATTAGGGTTTGTAGTTTGTAGTTTTGAGGATTTGAAATTGAATGTGTGAAGTTTTACGGACTATTGGCGCGGCGGCCAAACAGTTAGACCTAACCTTCGGATGTGTGCAATGTGACAGAAATAATAGTAAACGCGTGAGATAATTGAATCATGCAAACAGAGAGATAATGTCATAATTTAAACCATGCAAGCAGAAATTTAAAGGCAGAATTTAAAGAGCGATTGTTAAGTTCGCGAGGTTACATGAGAGGAGCAGATACAATATGATAATGAAATTTGAATTGAACAATAATAAAATAAAATAAATAACGGTTCTAGTTATTATTTTAAAAAAAAGATTTTAGTTATTATTTTAAATTTATCTAAAAAAAAAAAAGTTTTTCTTAAAAATAATAGGTTTTCATATTAATTTGGAAAAGATGTTAATGTTATTTATTTTAAAAAACAGATTTTTATATTATAACAAATTTTAATAAATTAATGATAACAATAATAATAATAATGGTAATAATAATGATAATAATGATAATAATAATAAATAATGATAATAATAATAATAATAATAGTAGTAATAATAATAATAATAATAATAATAATAATAATAATAATAATAATAATAATAATAATAAAGCAATAATGAATTTTAAATGTGCCAAATAACCCAACAATGTTGCTAACGCAGAAATGCGCTCATCGCAACCAGATCTAAATCGGACGAAACAAAATTTATCGCAAAGAAAAAGAAATTAAGCAAAAAATAGTATTATTGCTCACACAAAAATGCGATCATCGCAACCAGATCGAACTAACACAAATGTCACGCGTCATGCACACAAATGTGCAAACATCGTATCGACATAATTCGATCAAAAATCTTATATATATAAACTCTAACAATTTAAAAATTATATATATATAAACGTAACAGTAATAGATAAAGAAAAAGAAATAACGGTAATAGATGAAGAAAAAGAAATAACGGTAAAAGATGAAGAAAAAGAAACAACAGTAATAGATGAAGGAAAAGAAATAACGATAAACGATGAAGAAAAAGAAACAATAGTAATGGATGAAGAAGAAAACTAAATAACGGCAAACGGCACTCACTTCTCTTAGGTTTTTTTCATTCTCCCCTTTTTTCCAACAAGGCAACACATGTATATATAGGGAACAAATTAGGGTTAACACCAAATTGTCAATAATGTCCCTAAAGCCCATTTTAAAGCCCAAACTAAATAATTAGTTAAGAAAAAATAAAATTTAAATAATTTAAAATAATTAAAATAAACTTAAAATAAAAACTAATAATCCTATTGATTCCTAAAATAAAAAATATTATAAAAAGAAAAAAAAATTTCAATATTTTTTATTTTATGATTTTTTGGATATTTTTATGAATAATTTAGAAAAAAGTGAAAAAAATAATATTTTAAAAAATGATTTAATTAAAATACGAAAATAATAATTAAATAATAATAAAAAACTATTTTTGTTATTTTTTTAATGAAAGATAGAAAAATTTAGAGTAAAAATAATAAAAAACAAAAAAAATGACAAAGGTGAGATTCGAACTCTCAACCTCTCACACTCATAACTCCTTACACATGTCCTCCTGCCAATTGTGCCATTTTTACTTTTTAGAAAAAAAATGCATGCCATATGATATTTACCTGCAAAAAGTCAAACGACTACACAAATTTGTTAGTGATTGATTAAATGCAATGAAATGCGACGACAAATCTTAGGGCAAAATTTGGGGTATTACAGTTATTATGATAATGTTTCTCACCCAATCTCTCTTTGATGTTGGCAAAAAAATCATGAAGTTTGACTTTGGTTTGACCACAGTTGACCTCAGTTTGACCTTTTAACTGCATTGACTGCTTTTGACTTATCTGATCATCTGACTGAGCAAACTTTTGAGAAAAGTCTTGAAACTTGACATGGGGGTTCTTATACACATATAAGATGTTATGAAGCTCACTTGAAGTCTTGGAAGTCCATTTAGCCTGATTAAAGTCAAAACCCTAGTTTTGGATGCACTGCTTAGGAGGTGCATTGTCTGAGGGAATTGTCAACTCTTCTGACCAATTGTGAACTTTGTGAACCTTGTGAATCTTCGTAAGACATCTTGTGATACTCATGGGAGGTATTGTGAAGCTTGTGAACCTTGTGAATCTTCATAAAATGTCTTGTGACACCCATGGGAAGTATTGTGAAGCTTGTGAACCTTATGAACCTCATGAAGTGACTTTGTAGACCTCATGACCCTCAGGGAAGCTTTGTAATCATTATGGATCTTGTGAACCTTGTGAACCTTCAAGAAGCAACCTATGGACTTCATGAACCTCATGAAAGGTATTGAAAGCACTGTGGGCCTTGTGAACCTTGTGAACCTTCATAAAGTAGCTTGTGGACTTTATGAACTTCATGAAAGGTTATGCAAGTTGTTGGAGAACTTGTGAACCTTGTGAATCTTCTTAGAACACAAAGTCTTGTATTGTGAGGGCAAATTTTGGGGTGCAACAGCTGCCCCTGTTCAATTTTCTGAAACCTGAGGGGTTAGATTGGTATATTTGCCAGTCGTAACCTGGAAGGTTGAAGGGGATTGAACACAAAAGCCCAAAAATTTGCACTCACCAGTGCATGGAGTGATATTGATGGTTGGTTGAACATGATTGAGTGGGCTTAAAGATGCCACTAGGGGAAAGTTCTTCAGTAGTATAATGAGAACTGTCAGGAGTCTGGAGTAATACTGATGTAACAGCATGTCTTCATGAGGATAGAGCGATCAATAATGATAACCCTAAAGCAGTCTTGAAGTGATAAATCTGACCTCAGGAGGATAGAGCAATCAATAGCTCTAAAGCAGTCTTGAAGTAATAATGGCTTCAGGAGGATAGAGCAATCAATAGCTCTAAAGCAGTCTTGAAGTAATAGAATGGCTTCAGTAGGATAGAGCAATCAACAGCTCTAAAGCAGTCTTGAAATAATAATGTGATATGTCTTCAGGAGGATAGAGCAATCGATAGCTCTAAAGCAGTCTTGAAGTAATGATTTCAGGAGGATAGAGCAATGGATAGCTCTAAAGCAGTCTTGAAATAATAATGTAATTTCAGGAGGATAGAGCAATGGATAACTCTAAAGCAGTCTTGAAATAATTAGATGGCTTCAGGAGGATAGAGCAATGAATAGCTCTAAAGCAGTCTTGAAGTAGTAATATGACCTCATGAGGATAGAGCAATGAATAGCTCTAAAGCAGTCTTGAAGTAATAGGATGATTTCAGGAGGATAGAGCAATCAGTAGCTCCAAAGCAGTCTTGAAGTCATGAGAGGCTATCAGGAGGATAAAATAACCCTGAGGTTACAATAAAGCAGTCCCAAAGTAATAAGAAGCTCATCAGGAGGATAAAGTAACCCTGAGGTTACAATAAAGCAGTCCCAAAGATCATAAGCTTGTTTGTTGGATAATTAACCTGAAAACAAGGTAGCATTCTGTATAACAACATTAGTTTATGCTTTATGTATGCATGTATGACATGATGCACTTAGGTAATGTACTATAGACATATATGTTATGGTATGATGTAAATGATGTATGTATGATATGACACTGCTGGAAGTGTCTGGATATCCTTGTATAACAACTGCTGGCCAAGGAAAATAAATCCCGATTCGTTGTTGAAGAATATATAACCCTCCGTCTGGGGATAACAAGGTATAGATAACCTCCCGTTGTTGGGGATAACAAGGTATAGATAACCTCCCGTTGTTGGGGATAGTAGGGTATAGATAACCTTCGTTTTCGTTTGATAGTAGGATAAGTATAACATCCCGTCTTCGTTCATCGTGCCCTTATTGGAAAATAATTTCCCGTATATCTGTATGAGGATAAAAGAGATGGATATAAATTCCAGGGGAGATTAGACTTTGTGAAAATGGATTAGTCCTACTGATGGTTTGTAACTGCCTTGTAAAGATGAACCGGCGAAGCTTCGTTGAAATCCTTCCCTCGTTCGTCCTTAGTAAATACTATTACTGCATTTTCATGCATTTCTGGTAAACATCAATCATATTAAAAGCATACATGCATTTCTGGTAAACATCAATCATATTCAAAGGCATACATACATTCAAACACAACCAATGGACGTTTCGCTTATGTAAATAGGGTAAAAGTAAATCTGGATTCAAAAGATGGAATTTATTTATATCAAAAGTGACCCATACACGGGTAAGTTTGTACAAGGAGACATAAACCCTAGTAAGAGAATTTTGTCATGAAGTTTTACAAAAAGAATCAGCTATGTGGGAAATAATCCTATTGAGTTTCAATTCTACTATTGCCACTCAAGTATCTCATCTTCTTGCTGTTGAGACGGAAACGATTGGATTGAGCTTTATCTGTTTGAGCTTGAGTAAGTAGTACAACTGGTTGCAGTTTCATGAGTGATCCAAACGAGACATAGTCATACGCTTCAATCCCTAACTTTTGCCTGGATTGCCCTTTCAGGTTTTCAATCCACCGGGATACCCTTTTTTGCCCAAGCCGCCTTTTCAGGTTTTCGACTTGCCGGGTGTACATCTTTTTATATATATATCCCTAATTTTTGCCCAAACCCTTTTGGTTTGCCGGGATGCCCTTATTTTTGCCTAGGCCTGTCAACCTAGCGGGTCTCTTTTTATGCGTAGTATTTTTTAACTATGTCTGCGTTTACAGGTTGTGGGAAGTCTTCACCATCCATTGTAGTCAGTATCATGGCACCTCCTGAGAACACTGTCTTGACTACAAATGGTCCCTCATATGTTGGAGTCCACTTGCCCCTAGGATCACCCTGTGGTAATATGATACGCTTGATTACCAAGTCACCAGCCTGATATACCTTTGGCTTAACCTTCTTGTCAAAAGCTTTGATCATCCGTTTCTGGTACATCTGGCCATGACAAACTGCTGCTAACCTTTTCTCATCAATCAAATTTATCTGGTCAAGTCGAGTCTGAATCCACTCATCTTCATCCAAGTCTGCATCCTTCATAATTCTCAAGGAGGGGATCTGAACTTCAATAGGCAGAACTGCTTCCATACCATAGACTAAGGAGAATGGGGTTGCCCCTGTTGAAGTACGTATTGTAGTACGATAACCATGCAGAGCAAATGGTAACATCTCGTGCCAATCCTTGTATACTACCAGAGCTGAATCTCCATACACCTCAAGGAACTGAATCTTCATATCAATAGCAACTTGCATACCCATGATACATGCCTCATACTCAGCCATGTTATTGGTACAATAGAAACACAGTCTGGCAGTAATCGGGGTATGACAACCTTCAGGGGAGCTAATCACAACACCAACACCATTACCATGTGCATTGGAGGCACCATCAAAAACCATAGTCCATCGGGATCCTTGTTCAGGTCCGTCATATTGTCCAGGTTCTTTGGTAACAGACATAATGTCTTCATCAGGGAACTCAAAATTCATTGACTGGTAATCATCTACTGCTTGATGAGCCAAATGATCAGCAACAACACTCCCCTTAATGGCCTTCTGAGTAGTATACTGTATATCATATTCCGTCAAGATCATTTGCCATCTTGCAATTCTTCCGGAGAGAGCAGGTTTCTCAAATATGTACTTGATTGGATCCATCTTCGAAATCAACAAGGTAGTATGGGTCAACATATACTGTCTTAGTCGGCGAGCAGCCCATGCCAAAGCGCAGCAAGTTTTCTCGAGCAGTGAGTATCTTGTTTCACAGTCGGTAAACTTTTTGCTAAGGTAGTATATTGCCTGCTCTTTTCGACCAGACTCGTCATGTTGCCCCAATACACACCCCATTGAGTTGTCTAATACTGTTAAATACATAATCAAGGGTCTTCCATCAACTGGTGGCATTAAAATTGGAGGTTCTAGCAAATATCTCTTGATTTCATCAAAGGCAGTCTGGCACTCATCATTCCATTCCATCACTTGATCTTTCTTCAACAACTTGAAGATTGGCTCACAGATGGTAGTTAATTGGGAAATAAATCTTGCAATGTAGTTCAATCGTCCCAAGAAACCTCTAACCTCCTTCTCAGTACGGGGAGCTGGCATCTCTCGTATAACTTTCACTTTTGCAGGATCCACTTCAATACCTTTTCCACTGACAATGAAACCCAAGAGTTTTCCAGATCTAACTCCAAAAGTACACTTGTTTGGGTTCAATCTCAACTTGTATTTCTTCAACCTCTCAAACAACTTGTGCAGATGATCAAGATGTTGCTCTTCATTCTGAGATCTGGCTATCATATCATCCACATATACCTCTATCTCATGATGAATCATATCATGAAACAAAGCCACCATAGCACGCTGATATGTTGCCCCTGCATTCTTCAAACCAAATGGCATTACCTTATAGCAAAAGGTGCCCCACTGTGTCACAAATGTTGTCTTCTCCATATCTTCAGGTGCCATCTTGATTTGATTGTAACCAGAGAAACCATCCATAAAAGAGAATACCTTATGCTGAGCAGTGTTGTCTACCAGAATATCAATATGAGGAAGTGGAAAGTCATCTTTAGGGCTAGCCTTGTTCAGATCTCTGTAGTCTACACACATACGTACCTTACCATCTTTCTTAGGAACTGGTACCACATTTGCAACCCACTGAGGATAAGAGGTTACGGCCAAGAACCCTGCATTGAACTGTTTCATTACCTCTGCTTTGATCTTTTCTGACATTTCAGGACGCATACGACGAACCTTCTGCTTCTTTGGACGACAATCTTCTTTCACTGGCAAACGGTGAACCACAATGTCTGTATCCAACCCTGGCATATCTTCATAAGACCAAGCAAAGATCTCCACATAGTCACGTAGCATCTGAATCAACCTGCTCTTGACACTGTCCTCTAAATCAGCCCCTATCTGGATCTCTTTTCTGTTTTCTTCAGTTCCCAGATTCACAACTTCGACTGGCTCTTCATGTGGCTGTATAGCTTTCTCTTCTTGTTGTAACAACCTAGCAAGCCCTACAGGTATTTCACAATCGTCCTCGTTTCCGTCTTCAGTTTGATAGATCGGATTCTCGAAATTGTAATTGGCAATAGTAGAACTGTTATCAACTGGATCCAGAGTGGATGAGGATCTGCATTTTAGTGACGTGGGTGTGTGTAAGAACACATAGCTGATAAAGCAAAAATAAAAGAAAAAGAAAGACAAGGAACACAATATTTACGAAAACGAAACGTCCACTGATTTTATTGAATGCAGTATGCAAATGAAATGACAACCCGTAACAAGCACACCATTGTGCCCCGGGTAAGGCACATGGCTTGAAAGTTTTAATTGTTCCAGAAATTACAAATTTAAAAACATAACACAGTAATAGTATTTACTCCTGACTAAAGGAGATAGGGATAACGTCTTCAGCTTTCCAATTATTGAGTCCAGCACCCACAGTAGGAAAAATCCATGCCTACAAGTTGTGGTCTTCATCTTGATCTTCCACAGCATTGATAACCCCTTGATTGGTGATACGAACAGCACGGGCACGACGGACAGCCTTCTGGGACTCTGCAGTGAAACCCAAACCAAACTTGTCAGACTTGTATGGAATATCAGGAAGCTGACCCCAAATAGTACAACCACCTTCTTCCACCACAGCTTTTGCATCATTGAGGGAGGCCATTGCCATTGTTGGAGGGTTTCTGATGACCACAGGAACCTTCTTCACAGCAGGAGGAGTCATACAATCCTTAACAGCCCAGGGAACCACTTCAAATGACTGACATGGAGTTTCAATGTATTCACCTTCTACTTCCAGATACTTGAAAGTGTTTACATGGCTGACAAAGTATTCTTCCTCTCCAAAGACAGTAACAACTTTTCCATTCACCGGATATCTCAACTTTTGATGTAATGTGGAGGTCACAGCACCTGCCCCATGGATCCAGGGACGACCAAGCAGACATGAGTACGAAGGACGAATATCCATCACATAGAATGTAGCAGTGAACACCTGAGAGCCAACCTTGATTGGAAGATCAATTTCCCCATGCACTACTCTTCTAGAACCATCAAAAGCCTTTACCACAATATTACTGGGCTTCAATACCGTATCTTCAGGACTCAACTTGTTCAGGACTTCCTTAGGCAACACATTCAGAGAGGAACCATTGTCTATCAGCACATGAGACAGGGTAGTGCCCCTGCATTCAATTGAAATATGCAGGGCCCTGTTATGATCCCTCTTGGCAGGGGTCAAGTCAGCATCAGAAAATCCTAACCCGTTGTCATAGGTCAGGTGCGCAACACAATTCTCAAACTGGTCCACAGAAATTGCACTGGGTACATGAGCCATCTTTAGAAACTTGATCAATGACTTGGCATGAGCCTCAGAACATAATAACAGGGAGAGCATAGAAATCTTTGAGGGAGTATGCCCCAGCTGATCAACAATATCATAATCACTCTTGCGAATGATTTTCAATACTTCTTCCATCTGCTTAGAGAGGTCATCAGCAGCTGGCACATCAGTAGATACAGGCTCAATAACAGGACCCTTGCCCCGAGCATCAGTGGTGGAAGTAACAGCAGGAGTAACTGCACTCTTAGAAGCAACTGGAGGAGAGAAGACTCTTCCACTACGAGTGATCTTGCTAGGTCCAGCAATATTATCAATGTCAACAGGCATATCAGGTAAAGGCTCCTGCTTGACACCATGGATGTAAACATCAGGCCCATAGTGCCAAGGCACAGCTTTGTCAGATGTATAAGGAATAGGACCAGGAGTGGTAATGATCAGAGGAGCTACTCTGGCTTCACCAACAACTTTCACAGGACCTTCAGCAGTAATCTTGATTGGGCCCTGATGAGTGATTTTAATGGGACCCTTTGAAGTGATTCTTAGTGGTACTTTGTCAACCATGTCAACCTCTTCAATCTTCTTACCCTGAGTCAGATGATCCACCATACTTTCTACAGATGCTGGTCTTCTTTCAAACACTATAGTATATTTATCCATGAGACGTTGAATCCCATCTCTCAAAATGAAGCAACTATCCGGCTTATAGGTACAATATAGACAATCTTCATGACAACCTGGGAAGATCCCAGCTTGTACTAACCTCTTTTTGATAACAGACAATGGTGTGCTCAACTCCATAACTGAATAGACATGCAGATCTTCATCAATATCTTCATCAATGGCGTTGACAGTCTTCTCGTGATTTGGCATTGGAGCTGTAATCACATTTGGAGTACCTGGTGGATCAAACTCAATTTCTCCAGCATCAATCATATCCTGAATTTTGTTCTTCAAGACCCAGCAGTTATTAGTATCATGTCCTGGACAGTTTGAATGATATGCACATCGTGCATTGGGATTGTACTTGGGAGAGGTAACATTGGGATTCTGAGGGGCCTCCCTCAGGGTAATAAGTTCAGCTTTCAACAAGTGTTGCAATGCCTGAGCCATTGACATGTTGATCTTCGTGAACTGTCTTCTAGCCCTCTGTTGGTTGCCTTGAGGCTGCTCTGTTGTTGCAGGAGTTGGATTTGAAATATGAACTGCACTAACAGACTGATGCCTTCTGTTACGATCAGGCTGACCATACACAGCATTAGATTCTTTCTTCCCAGTGGGAGGCTTCTTTGCAGCACCTGATGAAGAAGTGCCCACTTGGATCTTACCACTCCTGATACCATTCTCTACTCGCTCTCCTGTCATGATCAACTCAGTGAAGCCAGATGATGAGCTTCCAATGAGGTGACTGTAAAACGGACCATTCAGCGTACACATGAACATATCAACCAACTCCCTATCAGTCAAAGGGGGTTGAACTCTTCCAGCTAAGTCTCTCCACTTCTGAGCATACTCCTTAAAGCTTTCTTTGGCACCCATAGACATGCTTTGAAGCTGCATGCGAGTGGGGGCTAAGTCAGCATTGTATTGATACTGCTTGTAGAAAGCTTCAGCAAGGTCATTCCAATCTCTGATGTTGACACTCTCCAACTGATAATACCACTCTAGCTGAGCTCCAGATAAACTCTCTTGAAAGAAATGGATCCACAACTTCTTATCAGCAGTGTGGGGTTGCATTCTTCTGACATAAGACCTCAGATGCAATTTGGGACAAGAGACCCCATCATAGACAACAAATGTAGGAACTTTGAACCCAATGGGTATGACCACCCCATATATCAAGCTCAAATCCTCAAAATCCAGCCCAGATGATTTCTGTAATTCCATAGCATCCATTCTATCCACCAGCATCTTGAATTTGTCTTCGTTAGGCTCATGGTAGTAGTTAGCCTCAGAATCAGAGTCCCCCATAGTGTTGTGGAGACTGCCTCTCTCCTGCTCAGATTCTTCAGATTCATAGTCTTCAACATGTTCCTTGGTCTTGGCAGGACCTTTGAACCTTCTTCCCATGTTGAGCAACCCAGCAGACCTTCTAGCCTTCTTAGTCTTCTTGGCCAGCAGTGTCTTCAATTCATCCTGCCCCTTGGATAGGTTCAGGATCAGCTCTTGGAACTGTGCATTCTGTGCCTGGAGATCCTTAACTGATTGTTCAAGAGCCATTGCTGAAATAAACAGCGAGAAGATGAGAAACCTGTGCACAATTATAAACCTGTGATGCAATGATATGGGAATGCATATGCAATGTTTTCAAGGACCGCAGGATTTAAATTTGCTTAAACAAACAAGAAAGTAACTTTTTATTAGTAATAACTTGTTTTGCCTTTTAGGCTTACAAAAAATGAAGACGAAATAAGTACAAAAGATGGGGTTTTAAGTCTCCCATGGACGTTTCCTCTTTGTGTTGAGGTATGAGTTGAGGTTTCGTTCCTCATGAAGTAGCTTTGTTAGCTCTAGGATCCTTGCTTGGCTTGCTTTGTAATGAGCCTCGAAAGTATCCCTTTGCTCTTTCAGTTGGATCCATGATCTCTGCAAGTCTTCCATATCAGTAGGCATGTCTGGGTGAAGGATGGTATAAGCTGTGTCTCCTTCAGCAACAGGTTCCATGGTAACTGGTAGGACGGCAGG
The DNA here is from genome assembly GCA_963859935.3 of Lathyrus sativus. Lineage (NCBI taxonomy): Eukaryota > Viridiplantae > Streptophyta > Magnoliopsida > Fabales > Fabaceae > Lathyrus > Lathyrus sativus. The sequence continues at coordinate 516,611,181 of OZ012738.1, forward strand.
ATATGGCATCATGAGTGTCTGAGCACGAGATCGTACCCATCTGAGATAAGCCTCCATAGGAATAGTGTACTTAGGCTCTAGTGTCTTGCTGTCAATCCTGTTTACCTTTCCCCAAGCTCGTATGAATCTCTGACGGTAACCCTGAAGATCGTTGTCGTAGTCAAACACAATGCCCTGAATCAACTTGTCATGTGGACCATCGCTCCGGGCGTAACCAAACTGTCGTAAAGCTAGAGATGGGTTGTAGGTGATGCCTCCTCTTATGCCTAGAAGTGGTACATTAGGAAACTCCCCACAACGGTCAATGATGGTGACATTCTCCATAGATCTGGAGCACCAATGGATGTCTGAGTGAGAAAGTGACATGATCCTCTTGGACCATCTGAACCCTTGCTCATTCTTCATTACTGAGCGAGGAAGGTGAGAAATAAACCACCTAGAAAGTAAAGGTATGCAGCACATCAAAGTTCCTCTTGCCCTTGTAGTACGGGTGTGAAGAGAATGTAGGATGTCTCCAAGTAAGGTAGGCACTGGATTGCGACTCAGGAATATGTTGATGGCATGAACGTCTATGAACTGATCAGGATTGGGGAACAACACTAAGCCATAAATCAATAAGGCTAAGATCTCCTCAACAGCATCGTAGCTCATAGCCTTCAAGAACATTTGAGCTTTATCCACTAATACCTTGGCGAGAATACCTTTAACTCCACTTCTCGTCTCTAGAACAATGTCAGACTTCTTCAGATGTAGAGCCGCAGCAATAACTTCTGGTTTAAGCTCCTTCTCTAAGCCTGTGAATGGCTTCTGATCAAGAACAGGTATACCCAGAAGTTTAGAGAACTCCTCCATGGTTGGAACCAACTGATAATCAGGAAATGTAAAGCAATGGTGCTTAGGGTCAAAGAACTGAAACAGCACACTCATCATGTCTTCACTGAACCCTGAAGTGACTAGATCCAATAGGTGACCATGTCTCTGGACGAACTGGGAATGATCAGACACTTGGGAAACCAACTCTTTGAGCTTGGGAGGTATCCCTACAAAGTTGATCCTGATGGTGTTTCTACGAGCAGAAGCCATGACCTGCAACAAAGAACAAAAATAAATCCCTTGGTCCTTGAAATGGTTAGGGAAAATGATATGCTCATGATGCATGATGATGTCATGATGTTATGTTCAATCACAAACATGTGGCACACACAAACAAGTCACGCAATTGCCCTAGGTTTAAAGGCTTGCATGAGGTTTAAAGGTAAGTACCCTCCCCTGAAGTTAGATGGTTCATCCTGTCCTACAAAAGTAACCAGGTTCTAAGGGATCTCAATATCATTGATCCTTCACAAGGGTGGTTGTTCAGAAGGCAACTTACTTGCCAACCAAAACCCTCCAAGTTTAAGATCTCAATGAGCGTAGTATCGAGTGTCAACCAACTTCAGTCTGCACCAAAGCCGGTTACCTCACTACTTTCTAAAGGCCAAGATGAGTTAACTAGGGTTCTAAAAGTCAGTTAGTGCATTGACAACATATGGCAGCCTCAATATTATCCTCAACTTGACTTAAGGAATATAAGCACCAACCAAGAAGTCGCACTAACTATGGCCACCAGATCAACCGTATCGATATACGTCGTACAGTTTCCTTGGTCTATTGCCATTTACCTAAGGTACACTAGATCCGGGTTAGGACCTTTCACACATAAGAGCACCCCAACAATATAATAATAAAGCAAACAAGGCAAACAATTTAAAGTGATCTTAATTACTAAGGGTACCCCTCTTAAATAAGTCCCCAGCAGAGTCGCCAGTTCTGTAACCCGGTGAACTGACTTTAAACAATGTTGCGGATAGCAAGAGTCGCCACCGACTTTTATTTTATCCATAAGGAAAGGTTATAAAAGAACAGGAAAGACCTTAGAGAATATTTTGGGTCCGGGGGGTAGGTTATGAAAAGGGAAGGTATTAGCATCCTTTTCATCCATGGTTATCCATGGGCTCTTAGGTACTTAAGCTCACTTTTGAATTGTTTTGAAATTGTAGTGTGTGAATAGAAAATTTTCAGAATAGTTAATAAATAATCCATGTAAGGATGTGTTGAGAACTTGTTTGAAAATTTTGTTGGAAATTTGTTTAAGTGTGAAAAAGTTTTGAAGTGAGCAAGCACCTAGGAGTAACCTACCCTAATGTTTAAAGGTCTTTCTTATTCTTCATTCTTTCCTTTAGTAAGACTATCCCTACTATAATGGAGTAGGTAGTCCTTACTTTGGATGTTAAGGGACATGTGAGGGACAATTTGACTTTGAAGGCCATTGTGGGATGTAATAAGCACATATAAGGGACCATCATCATTTTTCGAAAGGGACTCGATTCGTAAAGGCAACCATAAGGGACTTTGATGATTTTTCTATTTGAGGGACTTGCTTTATACACCCCACTTAACCATTATTCGTAGGCAACTTGAGGGATATCCTTAGGAAGTGAGACGGCGATTAAAATCGACTTACGTGTGTGACGCGTTTATTTTAATTATCTTTATTTAAAAGTGATCTAAATTTATTTTAATATTACATACATGTTGTTACACTCCCTAATTACTAACCATAATAATAATTAAATAATTAAACAACTTTACATCCAAGAAACAATTACAAAATAATAAGCAAAATAATTAAATAGCAAAGATAAATAAAATATAAATAAGCAATAATAAATAATAAAGGGGGGTTAATTCTAAGTTTACTCGGCAAGACATCGCATCTTGTGCCTACGTATCCTTACGGGAGTGGAATCAGAGTAATCGTAGTTCCCCTCAAAAGGGAGGTTAGAGACTTCTTGACTGTGGTCAAGGTCTCACGGGGAATAAACGCATCTTAAGGACACGCTTACGTGGAGTGTAGGAACTCCAAATCTCTACGTTGAAATGTTAAGTTGTGATTAGGGTTAGGTTAGGGATTCCGCGGCGGGAAACCCTAAAATGAGCGCGGCGGCTCTTTGACCTAATGCTAGGGGTAAAATTGTAATCTTGCCTGCGGCGAGGCATTTGTGAAAATTAGGGTTTGTAGTTTGTAGTTTTGAGGATTTGAAATTGAATGTGTGAAGTTTTACGGACTATTGGCGCGGCGGCCAAACAGTTAGACCTAACCTTCGGATGTGTGCAATGTGACAGAAATAATAGTAAACGCGTGAGATAATTGAATCATGCAAACAGAGAGATAATGTCATAATTTAAACCATGCAAGCAGAAATTTAAAGGCAGAATTTAAAGAGCGATTGTTAAGTTCGCGAGGTTACATGAGAGGAGCAGATACAATATGATAATGAAATTTGAATTGAACAATAATAAAATAAAATAAATAACGGTTCTAGTTATTATTTTAAAAAAAAGATTTTAGTTATTATTTTAAATTTATCTAAAAAAAAAAAAGTTTTTCTTAAAAATAATAGGTTTTCATATTAATTTGGAAAAGATGTTAATGTTATTTATTTTAAAAAACAGATTTTTATATTATAACAAATTTTAATAAATTAATGATAACAATAATAATAATAATGGTAATAATAATGATAATAATGATAATAATAATAAATAATGATAATAATAATAATAATAATAATAGTAATAATAATAATAATAATAATAATAATAATAAAGCAATAATGAATTTTAAATGTGCCAAATAACCCAACAATGTTGCTAACGCAGAAATGCGCTCATCGCAACCAGATCTAAATCGGACGAAACAAAATTTATCGCAAAGAAAAAGAAATTAAGCAAAAAATAGTATTATTGCTCACACAAAAATGCGATCATCGCAACCAGATCGAACTAACACAAATGTCACGCGTCATGCACACAAATGTGCAAACATCGTATCGACATAATTCGATCAAAAATCTTATATATATAGACTCTAACAATTTAAAAACTATATATATATAAACGTAACAATAATAGATAAAGAAAAAGAAATAACGGTAATAGATGAAGAAAAAGAAATAACGGTAAAAGATGAAGAAAAAGAAACAACAGTAATAGATGAAGGAAAAGAAATAACGATAAACGATGAAGAAAAAGAAACAATAGTAATGGATGAAGAAGAAAACTAAATAACGGCAAACGGCACTCACTTCTCTTAGGTTTTTTTCATTCTCCCCTTTTTTCCAACAAGGCAACACATGTATATATAGGGAACAAATTAGGGTTAACACCAAATTGTCAATAATGTCCCTAAAGCCCATTTTAAAGCCCAAACTAAATAATTAGTTAAGAAAAAATAAAATTTAAATAATTTAAAATAATTAAAATAAACTTAAAATAAAAACTAATAATCCTATTGATTCCTAAAATAAAAAATATTATAAAAAGAAAAAAAAAATTTCAATATTTTTTATTTTATGATTTTTTGGATATTTTTATGAATAATTTAGAAAAAAGTGAAAAAAATAATATTTTAAAAAATGATTTAATTAAAATACGAAAATAATAATTAAATAATAATAAAAAACTATTTTTGTTATTTTTTTAATGAAAGATAGAAAAATTTAGAGTAAAAATAATAAAAAACAAAAAAAATGACAAAGGTGAGATTCGAACTCTCAACCTCTCACACTCATAACTCCTTACACATGTCCTCCTGCCAATTGTGCCATTTTTACTTTTTAGAAAAAAAATGCATGCCATATGATATTTACCTGCAAAAAGTCAAACGACTACACAAATTTGTTAGTGATTGATTAAATGCAATGAAATGCGACGACAAATCTTAGGGCAAAATTTGGGGTATTACAGTTATTATGATAATATTTCTCACCCAATCTCTCTTTGATGTTGGCAAAAAAAATCATGAAGTTTGACTTTGGTTTGACCACAGTTGACCTCAGTTTGACCTTTTAACTACATTGACTGCTTTTGACTTATCTGATCATCTGACTGAGCAAACTTTTGAGAAAAGTCTTGAAACTTGACATGGGGGTTCTTATACACATATAAGATGTTATGAAGCTCACTTGAAGTCTTGGAAGTCCATTTAGCCTGATTAAAGTCAAAACCCTAGTTTTGGATGCACTGCTTAGGAGGTGCATTGTCTGAGGGAATTGTCAACTCTTCTGACCAATTGTGAACTTTGTGAACCTTGTGAATCTTCGTAAGACATCTTGTGATACTCATGGGAGGTATTGTGAAGCTTGTGAACCTTGTGAATCTTCATAAAATGTCTTGTGACACCCATGGGAAGTATTGTGAAGCTTGTGAACCTTATGAACCTCATGAAGTGACTTTGTAGACCTCATGACCCTCAGGGAAGCTTTGTAATCATTATGGATCTTGTGAACCTTGTGAACCTTCAAGAAGCAACCTATGGACTTCATGAACCTCATGAAAGGTATTGAAAGCACTGTGGGCCTTGTGAACCTTGTGAACCTTCATAAAGTAGCTTGTGGACTTTATGAACTTCATGAAAGGTTATGCAAGTTGTTGGAGAACTTGTGAACCTTGTGAATCTTCTTAGAACACAAAGTCTTGTATTGTGAGGGCAAATTTTGGGGTGCAACAGTCACCACCATCTTTTGAACGATCTTCTTGATATTCTTATTGGCCTCTTCAACAGCGCCATTCATCTTGGGTCGGTAAGGAGAGGAGTTGTGATGTTCGATCTTGAAATTCTGACAGAGCTCCTTCATCATTTTGTTGTTCAGGTTTGAACCGTTGTCCGTGATTATCCGCTCGGGGATTCCATATCTGCAAATGATATCTCTTTTGATGAATCTGGCTACCACCTGCTTAGTTACATTTGCGTAAGACGCCACTTCCATCCACTAGGTGAAATAATCGATTGCTACTAGAATGAACCGGTGCCCATTAGAAGCTGTCGGCTCGATCTTTCCAATCATATCGATTCCCCACATCGAGAATGGCCATGGCGATGACATTACCTTCATAGGACTCGGAGGCACATGGATCTTATCAGCATATATTTGGCACTTGTGGCACTTCCTCGCGAACTTGAAACAATCAGTTTCCATAGTCAGCCAAAAGTAACCTGCCCGCAGCAGCTTCCTCGTCATAGCATGCCCACCAGCATGCGTTCCAAAGGTACCTTCATGTATTTCCTCCATGAGCAACTTCGCCTCTCTTTCATCTACACAACGCAACAGCACCAAGTCGTGGTTTCTTCTGTATAAGACACCATCCGGATTCAAATAGAAATTTCCCGCCAATCTCCTGAGAGTCTTCTGATCTTGACTGGATGCCCCAGCCGGATACTCTTTGTTCTTCAGGAAATTAAGGATATTGAAATACCATGGCTTATCATCGGAGGCCTCGTCAATGGAGAATACGAAGGCCGGTCTGTCAAGCCGAGAGATAATGATTCGGGGAGCCTCGTTCCAGAAGTTGACTTTGTACATGGAAGACAAAGTGGCAAGGGCGTCAGCCATCTGATTCTCCGCTCGCGGTACATGATGCAATTCAACCTTGTCAAAGAATGGCAACAATCTCCTCGCGTAGTTCATGTACGGTATCAAGTTGGGCTGACGTGTCTCCCATTCCCCTTTTATCTGATTCACCACCAGAGCTGAGTCTCCGTATACATCCAGATTTTTGATTCGCAAATCAATGGCCTCTTTAAGCCCCATGATACAAGCTTCGTATTCGGATTCATTATTGGTAACTGGAAAGGTCAATCGAGCAGTAAACGGGATGTGCGACCCGTGTGGAGTGGTGATGATTGCCCCTATTCCGCTACCGTAAGCGTTCACAGCTCCGTCAAAGATCAACTTCCACTTGGAACCCAATTCTGGTCCTTCGTCTGGCAACGGCTCTTCACAATCTTTCATCATTAGGTACATGATATCCTCGTCAGGAAAATCAAACCTCATCGATTGGTAATCTTCAATAGGCTACTATGCCAAGTACTCAGACAGTACACTCCCCTTTATAGCCTTCTGCGAGACGTATTGGATGTCATATTCAGTCAAGACCATCTGCCAACGGGCAATTCTCCCTGATAACGCCTGCTTTTCGAATACATATTTGATGGGGTCCATCTTCGAGATGAGCATGTTTGTATGATTCAGCATGTATTGTCTCAAACGCTTGGCGGCCCAGGCTAGCGCGCAACAAGTCTTTTCAAGCATTGAATATCGAGATTCACATTCAGTAAATTTCTTACTCAAGTAATAGATCGCATGCTCTTTCCTTCCTGTCTCGTCGTGTTGACCGAGAACACAACCCATGCTTCCCTCAAGAACTGTCAAATACATAATCAAGGGTCTCCCTGCCACTGGAGGTATCAAGATAGGAGGCTCCTGCAAATACTGCTTTATTTTATCGAACGCCTTTTGACAATTTTCGTTCCACGTTACAGCTTGATCTTTTTTCAACAGCTTGAATAATGGTTCACACGTAGTAGTTAGGTGAGAGATGAACCGAGCGATGTAGTTCAACCTCCCTAAAAACCCGCGCACCTCTTTCTCTGTTTTAGGCGTTGGCATCTCTTGTATCGCTTTTATTTTAGCAGGATCGACCTCTATTCCTCTTTCACTCACGATAAACCCCAGCAGTTTACCCGATCTCACCCCGAAGGTGCACTTGTTAGGGTTCAGTCTCAGCCTGAACTTCCTAAGCCTTTTGAATAACTTCAGCAGATTCACCAAATGCTCTTCCTCCGTCTGGGATTTGGCAATCATATCGTCAACATAAACTTCGATCTCCTTATGCATCATATCATGAAAAAGAGTCGTCATTGCACGCTGATACGTTGCCCCAGCATTCTTCAACCCAAAGGGCATCACTTTGTAACAAAATGTTCCCCAAGGCGTTATGAAAGTAGTCTTCTCCATGTCCTCTGGCGCCATTTTAATCTGATTATAGCCCGAGAAGCCATCCATGAAGGAGAATACGGAGTATTGAGCAGTGTTGTCAACTAGCACATCGATATGAGGAAGCGGAAAATCATCTTTCGGGCTCGCTTTATTCAGATCACGGTAATCTACGCACATTCTCACTTTACCGTCTTTCTTTGGCACTGGTACAATGTTAGCGACCCATGAGGGATATTTTGTCACAGCCAGGAAACCAGCATCCCACTGTTTTTGAACTTCCTCTTTAATTTTCACTGCCATATCAGGTCTGGTTCTGCGAAGCTTCTGCTTGACCGGCGGGCATTCTTCTTTCAACGGCAGACGGTGCACAACCATATCTGTATCGAGCCCTGGCATGTCTTCATACGACCAAGCGAACACATCACTATACTCTCTGAGCATTTCAACCAGTCTTCGCTTGACGTCGCTCTGCAGCGCGGCTCCTATACGGATATTCTTTTCAACCCCTTCCGACCCCAGATTAATAATCTCGATGACCTCCTCATGAGGCAAAATAACTCGCTCTTCTTGCTTCACCAACCAAGACAATTCTTCGGGAACGTACCCATCTTCAACAATCTCTTCTTCGGCCTAAAATACCGGGTGCTCAAAGTCGGGACGAGTCATAGGTGGTTCAAGGATGTCATCTGAAAATGTTATCCTGCAAAAGGAATGGTTAAATGCTTCAAAATGCGTATAAAGCGAATAACCACGTTGCCATTTTATTGAAAAATATAAAACAAGAAAAACAGAGATCGCAATATTTGCACATGAAAAACGCCTTTTATTTAATGATTAACACGCAACATTCATAACAGCACAACCCTAAGCAAATCATGATGCCCCGGGCAAGACATCAGATTGTTCAACAATTAAAAACAAAGCATTACTGTTTAAGAGTCACAGGAACAATCTCCTGAATAGACCAGTTGCACAATCCTTGTCCTGGCACGCTCGGCTGAATCCAGGCGTCCATATCGCAATCGCTGTCTCCTTCGTCAGACTCTGAAGCAACGTTGATGGTCTCATGACATACTCCACCAGCAGTGATGGTTATTGGCCCTCTGAAACATGGTGCCCCCACAGCGGGTGTAGATGACGACGGTTGGTATCCCAGCCCGAATCGGTCCATCTTCACAGGAATGTCCAGCACTTTTCCCCAACCCTTCGTCTCACCAGTCTCTACTAGAGCTTGAGCTTCCTTATATGACGAGACGGCTATCTCCGACGCTTTACTCGGCCCGGGACCTTTGTCCTTGATGCGCAACCCTTCAAATGCCTGGCAGGGTGTTTCGTGAATCTCTCTGTCGACCTCCACATATTTAAATGACGACAGATGGCTGACCAGGATGTCTTCTTCTCCACATACAGTGACCGCGCTGTCTCCCACCATATATTTCAACTTTTGATGCAAGGTAGACGTGACTGCCCCTGCCCCATGGATCCAGGGTCGTCCGAGCAGGTAGCTATATGCAGGCTGGATGTCCATGATATAAAATTCAGTCGCGAAAACCTCCGACCCCACCTGTAGAGGCAATATTATCGATCCAAAAACTGTTCTTCGCGTACCATCGAATGCCCTGACCACCAAGTCACTGGGCGTGCACAGGATTCCTCTGACATCTAGTTTCATCATCGCTTTCTTGGGCAGCACATTCAAAGACGATCCGGTGTCTACCAGTACATGAGACATGACTGATCCTCTACACTCCACAGAGACGTGCAGCGCCATATTATGCTCCCTCCCCTTCGGGGTCAAATCGAAGTCTGTAAAGCCCAAGCTATGGCCTGCATTTACATGCGCCAACACTCCCTCCAGCTAATTCACGGAAACATCTTGGGGTACGAAGGAAGTATCCAGGACTTTCAACAATGCATTTCTGTGAGCTTCAGAACACAATAGCAACGATAGTATAGATATCTTTGACGGCGTCTGTTGCAGATGCTCAACAATTTTATAATCGCTTTTGCGGATCAAGCGCATGAACTCTTCTACATCTTTCGATGCCATTTCTTTTTCATTCCCCTGCACTGGGACATTCTCAACCATCTTTCCCTTCCCTTTTGCCAGCCTTTCAGCCTCTACCTCAGGCGATATAAAGATCCTACCACTCCTGGTCATACCTCCCGTACCGACAACGTTGTCTACGGTCTCAGCTGGCTGCTTATTAACGTCAATCTTTACTCCATCACAATACACTTCCAACCCATATGACCATGGAATTGCTTTAGTACTCTCGTACGGGATTGGTCCGGCCTTAGTGATAGTGATCGGTGGTCGCTGGGCCGGTGCTGTTATAGTGATTGTCTTTCGAGGAATCTTCACAGTGGCCACATCACTTTGCTTGTCTGCTAATGCCCCTGCAGGTTCTTCGATTGCTGCTCGGTCAAATTGCAATGTGCCGCCATCTATTAAAGCCTGAATGCCCTTCTTTAAGTCATCACAACCCCCAGCTAGGGTCCAGCACTCTAAGCAATACTCGTCACATCCTGGATACACACCACCTTGCAATAATCGACTCTTTATCTCGCACAACGGCGTCTTTAAATCGTCGACATTCATAATCAAATTCAAACCCTCTTCAGTCAAAATGGCGTTTGCCCCATGATTGGGCATGGGCTTCTGCACTATATTCGGACCCGCCGTTCCAAAATTGATAGCCTTACTATCCAATAGATCCTGCACAACATGCTTAAATGCATGGCAACCCTCTACATCATGGCCCGGGGCCCCATAGTGGAATTCGCAGTGCCTGCTTGCATCATAACCATACGGAGGAGTGCCTGTTATTGGTGCCAGAGTTATCTTCTCTACCAAGTTCAAACCCAATAGCGTCTGTAACAAATCTGCATACGTTGAAGGAGGCTTTTCAAAAACTCTCCTTGGTTTACCCCCCTGGAATCTACGCTGGGCAGGCTGTGCCCCCTGCTGTGGCTGCTGTTGCTGTTGCTGTTGCTGAAATGGTTGTTGCTGAAACGGAATAGTAACGCTTGCCACCTGCTGCGGCTGATTATACTGGTTTCGACCTCTGCCCCGGCCTCGGCCTCGGCCCCCAAACACTGCGCTTGCATCGCCCTGACGGCGCCCACCAAAAGCCTTTCTATTACTGCCAGATGCAGTAGATTCCTCAACTTGGAATCTTCCCTGTTTAATGTTGCTCTCAATCTTTTCTCCCATCAGAATTAAGTCTGAGAAACTGGCCAAAGATGTGTGAAACAACTTGTCATAAAACATGCCGGTGAATGTTCCTATGAACATGTCATTCATTTCCTTGTCCTCTAGAGGAGGATGAACCCTAGCAGCCATGTCGCGCCATCTTTGCACATACTCTTTAAAGCTCTCACCCTTTTTCTGAGACAACCCTTGCAATTGGACCCGGTTGGGTGCCAAGTCGCTGTTGTACTTATAGTGAGCCACAAATGCCTCTGCCAGCTGCTTCCATGTCTTTATGTGCGTTGGCTCCAACCCCATATACCATTCGAGGGAAGGACCCGACAAGCTATCTTGAAAGAAATGCATTAGCATCCTCTCATCAGTAGAATATGCCGACATCCTTCTGTAATATGACCGCACGTGCACTTTTGGACAAGTGTCCCCCTTATACTTATCAAACGTAGGAGCTTTGAATTTGATAGGCACCCTCAAGCCAGGTACCAGACCCATTGTTGACATATCCAGACCCACATCACTTTGATTTACGACCCCCCTCATCTGCTCTTCTAGCATTCTGATCCTCTGGGAGTCATCCATCGGCCTTTCGAAACCTCCACCGGAGAAAGCGTCCTCTTGCTGATCCTCTTGCCACATACCATTCCCAGCTCCATACCCATCGTATCCATTGTTGCGGCCAGCTCTAACCTGATTCGTCATCGGGCCTCGCCCTCTGTTGCCGTACCCCTGAGCAACTCCAGCAGGTCCAAAAGCCATTACCCCAGCGCCATTTCCGTTTCCGAATCCTCCGTAACCCTGATTAGTCATGCCATATCCGTCCTGCCCAAAGCCTTGAGCATTGAAGCCATATTTCCCAGTATTATCGAATCCCTGGTCATTGAAGCCAAATCCAGCATTACCGAAGCCATTGCCTCCCATATTATCACCCAAGTTGACATCACCAAGCCCGACGTTATGGACAGCAGTCTCGTTCCCAATTCCAACGTTACCGTTCCCAGCAGCAGTACCGTTGTTGACATTGACAGCAGGTATATTGACTACAGGTTGAGCCACTGGTGTGGGAGTACCATCCCCATGAACAGTGTCGACTCGCACAGACTGATGATCCTCATTTCCATGCCCAGCGTTCCTTGCCAACAGAGGCTGCACCATAGCTTGCAAATTCTCCTGACCTTTTGCAATAGTCTCCATGGTCTTCATGAAGAGCGCTAGCTTCTCGCGCATATCTTGCATCTCATTCTGCATTTGATCCATGATTCTTCGGCAGTTGGTGCGAGTGGAGTATCGGTGTGGGCGCTGATCTTCAATCCTGAAAAGACCTGGTACAGTGCAAGCAATAAGATACCATCCAATAATCACCTGTAATGCAATATGAATATGAATGCAATGCAATGTGTCTGTGCATTAGGGAATATCATTCCCCGATTCTAGTGCAAGGTGCCAGTGCGGTGACAGTGCTAGCAATACGAAGATCGGAGCTGAATCATAGAAAGCCTCATATATTGCAGAGAAATCCAATAAGCCAAGAATACAATATCACTGATTATAATAAGAAGGCATGAACTCAACCAACAATCCTGGTGATGGTCAGCGCTATGCAAATAAAGCATCAATACATGAAATGGTCAAATACACTCATAAGCTTGATACTCTTCTAGTAACTTCTTGGTCTCTGGATGACTTGGTCGGGTAAGCAGACCCTCGACAAGTAGGTTTCTTCTCTTGAGAACACGTCGCACGTCACCAGCAGTTTCTTCCCATGCCCCTTCTCCGAAGCGATCCTCTAGCTTCCGTTTCTGAGACACAGCTTCGTTCCTGCCTTCGATGGCCTTATTCAATGCATTCTGGAGACTATACCTGGTCATTATCTCTTCTTCGTACTTCTTAATGCTAGCCTTCAACTGCTCTTCGAGGTCAGAAATTTGCTGCTTCAATTTATCTTCCCTCTTCTTATTGTTGGTCAGCGTAGCATTCCAGGTCTTGTTACAAGAAGAGATTTCCCGGTGAGCGGCCTCGAGTGCTTTCTTTTTGGACTCCAGCATGTCATGAGAGCTTCTGAACTCTTGCCCCAGACGCTCCCGCTTCTTTTTCTCCTCAGTCAATTCAGCCCCTAGTCTGTTTACTAGCTCGATCTGCTGTTGGAAAGCATGCACGACCTTGTTTTTCTCACTGCGTATCTGAGCCAGCTCTTGCTCTAACCCTTCATTGATCTTCATCAAGGCTTCTTTTTCTTTCACCACTTGCTCGTAGGCCTCCATAGTAACAGTAGTTGGCTCTTCCACTGGAATATGAACAGGGACTGGCGCATCTGGAAATGGCATCAGCAACTGACCTGCTCTTTCTTGGATCCAAACTCTGTAGGGTGCATAAGCCTGACAATCATTCTTCCCTAACAGTGGCTTCCCTCTTCTGCTGATACGCATCCAGGCATGCTGAAGCTTCGCTAGTAACTCTCCCTTCAAATCACCGGTGAAGTACAGAGATTCCTGTACTTCTTCCTCTTGAGGTGGGTTCTTCAACGCATATCCGAACTGGCGAACGAACAGAGAAGGGTTGTAATTGATACACCCTTTTCTTCCCATTAACGGAACATTAGGGTACCCAGAACAACTGAAAATAAGCTCAGACCCCAACAAGTCTCGATCAAACCACTCAATGTCTTCGGAAGATAGTCTCATCAGGCGCTCTGGCCAACTAGTTGTAGTTGCACTATCCACAAAAGGTCCCTTCGGAGGAAGATGACTCTTAAACCACATGTTCAACAGCGGCGCACAACAGTAAACAGTCTTTCCCCTTCTGTTTTCATTTTTATAGTGCAATGAATGATATAAGTCTCCAATCAAAGTGGGCACCGGGTTGCCAGCAGCAAACAGATGGAAAGCGTCCAAGTCCACAAAATTGGGTAAGTTGGGAAACAACACTATTCCGTAAATGCATAAAGCCAAGATAGCATTAAAAACCACCCAACATCCGTTCTTGGCGTACTCTTGAGCTTTGCCAACCAGAAAATCAAGGGAGAAACCTGGAACCCCTAGCCAAGAAGTCACTAACAGTTCAGCAGCGTTCATGTGCAAGGCCTTAGCTAAATCCTCCAACTTGGGCTCAGCAGCAGAGTGAATAAAGGGAACCCTGTTCTGGACTGGAAGCTCAGTAAACTCTACATACTCTTCAATGGTAGGCCCCAAAATAAAGTCAGCAAACGTGAAACATCTCAATGCCGGGTCATAGAATTGCACCAAGGTGTACAGCCCATTCAGTTCAACAGCAGTGGGCTTGCAGACTAATCTCAGCAATCTTCCATGACTCATTCTGAAGCTCCTCCTAACCTCCTCATCAGCAAGGGACATCAGACCAAGTAAGGGAGTAATGTCAGGTGTAGGCAACTTATACGCAACTGTCTTCCTCAACCCAGCCATAATCAATACTCAGAAGTCCGGGCACTAGAACCAGGGAATATGCAAATGCACCTGCAGCACAGACACACGTTAATGGGATGCAATGATAATGGTTATGCAAACAATGCAATGCAAGCAACATGCAACAGGGACCAAATGCCGTGGCTGAGAAGCCTGAACCATATCAAAAGTCTCAGATAGACTCTCCAGAATTCCTTAAACCCTGGTCTCAGATAGACCACAAAACAAAGCTCCAACACTGGTCTCTGATAGACCCCACAACATAACTCTGACTGGTCTCTGACAGACCTCATGCATAACTCCAACTGGTCTCTGACAGACCTCATATCATAACTCCAACTGGTCTCTGACAGACCTCAAAACTCTCCATAAATACCCAGGATCTCAGATCAAGAAATAACCGGTATCTGAAGGTCTAGTTACCTGCATAACCCCAAACCCTCTCACAGGTAGGTGTTCTAGTAACTGACAAAGGTATGGCATCCTATGCGGTCGTCGGCGTCACAGACTTTCAGGGTTGACGATACGATTCCCAGAAGGAGTGGCATCATCAATTCCTGAAGAGGCCTCACTTAGCCAACTTCCAAATGATCGGTTCCCGGAGTCGACAATTCAGCTAACCAACAACCCCTTCGACCCAAAGGGTAGAAAAAGAAGTCAACCAGAAGAACCTCGTCCGAGTGTAGATTTCATGAGACACTAATGCAAGCAAAGCCGGCACGCGCCCACTACTTTCTACTATAATTCTAGGTGCACTCAAGCCCAGGTCCGGCTTATCTCTCAATCATAGAATCACCCGTCACACCCCAATACAGCAATAATAACAATAATATAATGCTGAAAATAAAGGTCAGAAATATAAATCCATACAAAATCCTCGACGGGAAAACAAGCGCTAGGATTGACTCTCTTAAGGGACGTTGGATCCCGAATGCATAAGGAACTATCACAGTCCTTAGCAGCCAGGGGACGTTGGATCCCCAGCAGAGTCGCCAGCTGTCGCTACTGCGAAAATCGGCGCCGGCTGAACAGAAGAGTCGCCACCGTGCGTTATTTATCCCAAAGGAGGGAAAGGAAACGCTCGAAGTAAACCTACCGCAAAGACGGGGAAAGATATGGTCATCGCAACCAAAACCTGGATTCGGGAGTCGGTTACGCAAGGGGAAGGTATTAGCACCCCTCACGTCCGTCGTACTCGACGGGATCCACGCTTGTTTTCTGGTACGGATTGTTATTTCTATCTATGCTAAAGGTCAGGGGTTACAAGAAAATAAAATGACTCGGCAAAGTATCGCACTTTATGCCTACGTATTCCCGTCTGGAACGAGAAATCAGAGTCAACGTAGTTCGCTTACCTACGGGAAAGGAGGGGAAGGTTGCTCGCTAGGATATCGCATCCTATGCCTACGTACTTCCACACAGCATGGAAGATCAGAGCAAACGTAGTTCGGGCCACGTACAACACAAGTCTGTCTTGATTGTTTTTATTCCTTCTGAAAAAGGGTTTTTCTGATTACCGGTCCAAGCGGACAAAAAATGACGTTTTGATGAGTTCACATTCTTTTACGGAAGAAGTGTCTTTTATTGTGTTTGAAATATTTATAGTGTTTTTCTGTTTGTTTTAAGACGAGAAGAGACAGAACTCTAACCTACGGTTGCGAAGGGAATCAAACTAACCTAATGTTATCATGCATGGGTTAAGACCTAGTGTCTATCATGCTCCTCTCTTGCACAGAGAGAAACAGAGATCCTAAGGGAATAGACGGAAACAGAAACAATAGCAGATATACAATAAAGCAGTAAAATGCATGGATGCAACAATACAAGTGAGGCAAGGGAGTCCCACTCAACCTCGAACCTAGAAAACAATAGGCAAAAGTGAACAGAATTCACTTTCAACCCAACAGGTTAAATAGCAAACAATACAGTCAGGGAAAACCAATCAATACATCAGAAAAATAAATAGCAAAAAGAAAGACAGCAACAGCAGCTCTGCATCAATATCTGTCTTCAAGTCATCTCCAAACAGCTACAAGCTTCAGCAAGCATCAATCTCCATCTCCACAGCCTCCAAGCAAGGTCTTTGTCATCAGTCTTCAATCTACAATGGCTTTTCTTCAAGTCTCAATCTCCAAGATGCATATCAGTCAACAAGATGAAATGAATGATAAACAGTCAACTGCCTACCAAGGGTGGCTCATTAGCTGTTAACATTATACAGACAATTTTCCCTCAAAAGTTCTATCTTTCAAATATATTCACTAATCCTTCAAAAGGAAGGAGGTAGATATTTGAAAGAGACTTTGAATCATAGAGAAAGAATGGAGGCAGACAAGGCCTTCCATGTTTGTGAATCAAGTTTTCTACCCTAGAGCTCTGCCTAGCTCCTAAATCCTATACTCCTCAACAGCTGCTAGCAAGATGCTATCCTCATCAACTCTGGAAGTTGGTCTTCAATCTCTTGATCTCCAAAGGACTTCATCATCACAAGTCTTCAGCTCTCCCAATCCCCAAGCAAACCCAATACCCCACACAGACAAATGAAATAACCCTAGAGAGGGCACACCACACAGTCAAACAAATATAAGCAGTATACTAATAGCAGTAGGGGAATCCTAATATTTTCTAAGGGATCTATTAACTACCCATAATCCCTATAGTCCCACACCCCAAAGATTCAATCTACAACTCCTAAGGGAAATGATCTAATCCACCTATGTTATCTCCTAAACCCTAGTTTTGGTTCTTCTAATCACACCTAAACAAATCACCTAAAATTAAGTTCTAAAATTGTGAATTAAATTTTATGCACAAGCTAAAGGTCTAAGCTAATCAACCTAAAAAGAATGGGTCAAAAATATTAAAGCATCTAATCAAACTAAAATTAACAATTTCATGTATTAAACTAAACATTATTTAATCCTATTTAAAAGAAAAATATGCTAAAAATATAAAAATAAAATGAAATTGGAATTTTTTTGTATGATAATTTTCTTGACAAAATTATGAACAATATGCAAAAACAACCAATTAAAATCATGCATTTTTCTATTTGTTATGAATTTTCAAAGAATTAAAAAAATTGAAAGAAATTAATATGGAATTAATTGGTTAGGGGTGCATCTAGTAATAAAAAGCAGTTAAAAGAAGGGATGGGCCCAGACTGGGGGGCGTGCATAGCAAGCGCGTCTGGGCCCAATGACTCATAAAATATAACAAAAAATTAAAAAACCAGAAACGGTGCATTAAGTAAAAGTTTTAATGGAAAACACATTGGGCCTGATTTGAGGGGGTGGCATTAGCAAGCGATCATAAAGCCCAGCTGAAAGAATAAGTGAAACGGTGCGTTCTATGCACAGTCTCTCCCTCCAAATTTCATTTCAAACCACGGCCATTGGATTGCAATCTGAGTCAAGTCAAACACCCAAATCGTTGGGTCCTCCTTCATCTTCAACCATGGGCAAACCCTAGAACCAGAAAAAACTCACCATGCACGAATTTTATACCCCTCTGTTCTCCCTCAATCTTCCATGAAATAACACGATGCAAAGACCAAAAACACTCCATTCTCTTCCCTCTACACAGCCATACCATTAGTTTTCTCCAACATTCAGCCAAGCTTCAAACCCGATAGGTATAACAACTCGGTTCCACCATTTTCACCTGACATCAAACTTGAGAATTCTTGCTAAATTCTATCCTAACATGATCTACACCTTATGCTGATCAACCTGAGCTATTCATTCAAGATTATAGTGCAATAAACCATGAGTTACAAACCCTAACAGTCTTGGTACACCTATGGCAAACCTCATGAAACTTCCTCAAACTTTGTGAAATCCATCATCTAAACTATCTTAACAGTTCTAACCTAACAAATCTCTATGATTCTAACTAAAACAAGCAAATCGAATGAGAAACCAACCTGGTGTAAATGGTGAAAACAGTTGTAGAATTCTCTTGATCCAATGCTTTCAATGCTCTGAACTTGATCAGAGAACTTGATTATGAGTTCTGTATGCAAAAATTCTGGCTCAAAGTTCTTGAATCTTGCAATCACCAAATTCTTGCTCCTTGGATGATGAAGTTGTATGGCACGATTCCTCTTCAATTCAAACAAATCTTTGATGGAAATTGGATATATGAATGATGTTGATGATGATCAGATCAAGAAAAATGGAAATTGATAGAGATTTTATGGAGTTTGAGATGCTTTTGCAAATTGGAAGATTGAAGTGTAACTTGGTATTATGAGCACAATGAATCACCAACCATGGCATGAAACTCTTCAATTCAATATATAGATGGAATTAGAAAGTCCTAGAACCTTGGAGAAACTTCTCATGCACACTTTCCTTGCATTTCGGATTATGTAACTTCTTTTGTAAGTAACCAAGCATATCTTTCAAATCTTGAACCAAACTCAAAAATCCACTTTTTCCAATGTTCTTAAAACATTTTTTTCAATCAAAATGACCTATAATTTCATCCCATTTGGCCAAATTATGAAAAATCTCAAATTTAGGTCATTTTTTATTCATTAAATCCACCAATTTTGAAACCTTGAGCTATGAGCTTTTCCAATCTTTCATGGTCACGTTTCTAGACTCAAAATGTCATTTGGAGCAAGTTTGATGTTGTGAAGTTTTTCATTTGGAGCTTCCTTGTATGAGTTTTGGGCATAGGCTTGAAATGACCTGTAATTCTCAGATGACCAAAATACCCTTTGCTTGCCAAGACCATAAGTAGAGTTCCACAAATCATATGAAGGCATACCATACCATTATAGAAATCTAAGACAATGAGGAACAACTATTATGTTGACCAGAAATTCATTTGAAATCTCCTTGAGGGGTAAACGTTGCTTGGAAGACAAGTAACTTTCACAGACAAAATTTCAGATACCTCAGATGACCTGTAACTTGCAAGGACCATAACTTGAGTTCTATAAATCTCCTTGATGTCTTCCATCACTCAAATTAAAGGTCATGAGATCCTATACAAGTTTAATGTTGACCAAGGATCCATTTGAAGCTTGCATTTTGACTTATCTTGCTTGGAAGTTTGACCTAAATTAGGGGATTTTACACAGAAACCTTAATTTAGAAACTCCTCTTCTCCTTGATTCCTCTTGATTTCTTCTTAGCACATCACCATATCCTTCTCTACATGTCAAATGATGAACCCCAAATCTCTCCAATAGCCCTTGATACCTTTCAATCAAACATTTTGACCTAGAGTTGACCCAGATGAAACCCTAGTTGACTGTCTTCAACTGCAACTCTTATGATCATATCAATGACTTGCCTCCTTCTCCAAATGACTTTCTAAGTCTTCCATGATGTCTATATACTCTCCATGCTCAATTCACAGCTCACAACTTCTTTGATGATCTTTAAATACCCTCAGATAGGAGATAGATGCACTGCTTGATCCATTGACTTCTTAGCTTTCAAATTCTTTCTGATGACTTGGATGTGCTTGAATTTGAATAATAACCTCTTGATAGGCTCATAGAGATGAGAATAATACTTGGTCCCTTGTTGGATGACTTGCTATGCTATGCCATGCAGATGATTAGACTATGTACATGACTCTATATGCAAATGCTAATGCAATTGAAACATAAACCAAGTGAATTAGGTTGAGCAAATTTTAGGGTGCAACAGTACCTACTCAATGATCTTTTCTTTAGAGAGAGTTTATCCACACGACATCATCTGATTTGTGATCATAACCATTCTTGAGATGTAGTCAAGCACCTTTTCATTTTGCTTCATGCTGAGATTCTTATACTTCTTACGTAGAGAGGGAAGCTTCACCTTCTTCATCGATGCATCACCGTCGTAGCACCGTACTAGTGTGTCCATGTAGCCTTCGCTGTCATTGAATCAACGATCTTCTCAATCACATTTGCATCTACACACTAATGGATGTAGAACAACGTCTTCTGATCCTTCATCCTTAAATCACACTGAGCATTCCTCTTTTATTAATGAGATCAAGAACATCTTAAGCGCCAAAAAAACACACACATATGAATCATCCACTGATTGCAATTCTTGCCATCGAACATTGAAAGCTTAGTACTCAAATTACAGCTATCGTTCATCTCCAACCTTGTGCAATTCACTCAGGTCTCACTAAACACTAGTGTTTCCCAATCTCACAAAATCAAGAAACGTGATCCTTTTACGATTCGATCAAAAATTTAACACAAATTTATAAAACGAAATCAATCACACATCGACTCATTATTCACTCGTGTTCACCTGTGGATCTAAACCGGAGCTCCAGATACCAATTTTTGGTGTACAAGATGAAGAAGATGAAAATGGAGGAAGAGAGAGAAGAGAAAGGGAATTAAACTAACAAACTTCCACTACTCTTCCAAAATGGATACAGTGAATGGTTACATCACTACACTCTATTGACATCTACACTTGTTTATATACACAAATAATAGTGCCACGTAGGCAAAATACTAACCTACACAAGCTAGGTTAAGCTTAAAAAAACTAATACTACTACTGAATATGAATTACTTCTAACACTTAGTGTCTATAAATACCCCCCTGCAAAAAGGATTATGATTTTACAAAACCAAATAAACCAACACGTCCAAGACCACAAAGATGTCCAACATAACTGACTAATGCCATCGAACCTAAACCTTCCATAAAGTAATTAAAGTGCTCCACCTAATTGGAAATGACAATCTCGATACACCTCAACCAAAAACAAACAAGTTGTCATACTTTAAGACTAACTTTGCAATTGAAGAAAAGATGTACAATATCTTCTTCCTCTTCTTTAAAACACAGAGGACACTCCAATTCATGCATACCATTAATAACATTCCTCCTTCCCAATTATACTTTAGTTTCCAATTTATTGATTAACAACATCCATATGAATATTTGAATTTCACTTGGAAGTTTTGATTGCCATAACTCCTTAAGAACCTGCAAAACCTCATCTTCCACCATTGACTCTGGCTGCTCCAAACTCACAAAAATGTCATAAATGTGCCTGATTGAACAAACTACTCCATACTTCCACCACACATGGTTGTCGTCGTGAATATGCATGACCTAATACCATTCTTTCTCTACCCATTACCCAACCTCCTACGTTATGATGTTCGGATTTAAAGCATATCGGTAAAGGTTTTGAAACTGCTGTAACAAAGAAAACTTCCCAAGCAATTATGTTTCCAAAATAGAATGTTGTTACCACCCCTAAGCTTACTCGAAATCTCCTTAGTGCGCCAATTTCACTTTACAGGTCCATCCGATGTTAAGCCAACTAAACCTTTCAACCAAATTGAAGTAGTTTATGTGTCCCTAAACAAAGACAGTCCAACATTTGCGCTTGCACGTCACCGTATTTGAAAGGCATGATCTTGAACCAAAAAGAATCAGGTTTAGAGAAAAATCTCCACTTTCAATTACTAAGCAACACGAAATTGAATTTCTCGCAGTTTTGACCCCTATACCTCCTTGCTTCTTGGACTTGCAAATTGTAGACCAACTAACTCAATTAAATTTTGTTCAAATCTCCCCAACCCCATAAAAAAGCTCTTTGTAGTTTGACAATTTCTTGAATCAATACTTTAGGAGTTTTGGAAAACAAAAATTGAAAGACGGACACGTTTGTCCAAATTGAGTTAAGAACCACTACCCTAGCTCCAAAAGATATTTGCTTCCACTGCCACTTGGATAGTCTCTTTCTCGCCTTGTCCATAATATGGTTCAAAGCTGTCTTTTTCCTAGGATTCACGCCCACTTGGATACCTAAAAAATTATACGCAACAGAACTGACAGAACAAGCAAGAAAATTTTATGCAACATTCAACAAATCCTCCTACAAGTTGATCCCATAAACCTTACTTTTATTCAAATTCACACACAGCCCCGATGATTACTCAAAACCATGCAACAAAGCTTTAACTGTCTAAATTATCCAAATTACCATTGCAAATCAAAACAGGAGTTCAAAATGCACCTCTTCATTGAACCTGAATCCGCGAAACTTCTCCAACCGAATAACATTCTTCCTTAACCCTAAAAGCTATTTTGTCGCAATCAAAAATAAGAAACTTGATAGTGGATCTCCCTAACGAATATATTTACCCACTTTAAAGTCTGTTGGTACTTCTATTAATAAGAACTGACATAGAGCTTGAAAAGACCAACATTTCCATCCACCTAAGCCACATTGTACCAAAATTCATTCTACCAAACAAGTACCTCAAATACTCCCACGAAACGCAATCATAAGTTGTTGCAAAATCCAATTTCACTAGGAAACACTAAATTTTTATTGTAATAGCATAGTCAATAATTTAATTATGAGTTAAAAATCATCTATCATAACTCT
Source organism: Lathyrus sativus (assembly GCA_963859935.3). Classification (NCBI taxonomy): domain Eukaryota; kingdom Viridiplantae; phylum Streptophyta; class Magnoliopsida; order Fabales; family Fabaceae; genus Lathyrus; species Lathyrus sativus. Next base: position 516,634,010 of record OZ012738.1, read on the forward strand.
TCTTGGAATAAAGGATGATTATTGAGGAGAAATCTAATTACCCACCACTTTTCACTCTATTGGATAACAACTTTGAAACAATCTGATACAAGGACCCTACAAGACAAAAAGTTCTTAATTCCTCTAACATTAAGGATTGGCAGCCTTAGGTAACAATGCAAGAAAGTGGCAGTTACTGCTTTAGACATTCTCTTGTTACTATAGAATTCATTAACGAACCCTACGACATTCTGTTGTAGAATTTCCCAATAACTCTTAAAGAAACTCATATTAAACTCGTATGGACCGGGAATTTTATCCCTCTTATTGTTCCACACTACCTCTTTGACCTCTTCTAACAAAAAAGATCATCTAACAAAGAAGACTCGACACTAGAATCATACTAAATTGAACAATCAAACTTTGATCTACTATAAATGCTTTCAATAAATCTCTTCTCAAAAAAAGTTCCAGCTTCCAACTTGATATCCTCCACCTGATCATTTATCCCTCTACTTGTATTCAAACCCACAGTTGAATTTCTTCTATACCTTTCCTTCAAAGAATTGTGAAAATACCTTGAATTCTTGTCCCCCTCCTTGACCCACTTACACCTATATTTCTTCCATAGAATCTTCTCCCTACACTGCAACACATTCTAAACTAAATTTGAAGCAAGCAAATAGTCCTCAATTATCTGCTTACATTGTTCCCCCTTTCCTGCAGTTGCTACTTCATCCAATTCATCAATCTTTTTGACAATATTGTTAACCTGCAAATCTAATGAACAAAAAATAGTTCAATTCAACAATCTCAACTAAAATTTAAGGAGTTTCAACTTATACTTTAACACAAAGGCCCCTTTACATACTACTTTGATGAAATTAATTTTCATCACATTCTTAGAGATGAAAATCAGGTGGCATATGCCTTAGCCGCATAATCATCTTTGTATAAAGTGAACTTCCACAATGAAGCACTGATCATAAGAATGGATTGTAGAAATGAGTATGCATATTGTGGCTAAGGCATGAATGCATAAGAATGGTTTCATGACATAAAATGTTATCTTAAGAAACAGGTGTACCCATCAGATGCTTCGAATGGCGACAAGAAAACCTTGAGAAGGTTGGCGTTTAAATTCATCCTAAATGGCAAAGTGCTCTACAAAAGGAACTATGTCATGGTTCTACTTAGATGTGTGGATAGACATAAGGCAGGCAATATGCATGTTAATCAAAGAAATCCATGAAGAGTCTTTCGGCACCTATGCAAATGGGAATGTAATGGCAAAGAAAATACTCAAAGCTGGATAATTTTGGTTGACAATGGAATCTAGCTGCTTCAGATATGTCCAAAAGTGTTACAGATCCCAAATTTATGATGTTAAGCTTTATGTGCCACCAACTCCTCTGAATGTCTTAATTGAACCATGGGCATTATCTATGTGGGTAATATATAGGATTGGGCTCATCGAACCAAAAGTTTCAAAAGGACATCGTTTCATAATGGTTGGCACCGGCTACTTCACCAAGTGGGTAGAAGTTACTACCTATGTCAATGTGACGAGACAAGTAGTTACCTAGTTTATCAATATATGGATAATTTTCTATTATGGGCTTCCCAATAAAACTATCAGTGATAACAGATCAAATTTGAACAATTAGATGATGAAATAGTTATGCGAAAGATTCAAAATTGAACACCGTAACTCATCACCATATTGTCTAGAAATGAATGGTCGTGTAGAAGCAGCGAATAAGAATATCAAAAAGTTCATGCAGAAGATGGTAAAAAACTATAAGGATTGACACAAAATGCTTCCTTTTTCATTGAATAGATATCGGACGTTTGTCCGCACTTCAACAGGGGAAACCCCATTCTCTCCAGTGTACGATATAAAACCAATACTTCCTATTAGATTTGAGATCCCATCAATGAGAATATTGATGGATACCAAGTTAGAAGAGGTTGAATGGATTCAAACCAGGTTTGACCAGTTGAACCTTATCGACAAGAAGCGTATGTGATCGAAAAAATAGCAAGTGTACTATTTTTACCGATGCAGTAATAAGTGGGGTTATCCCCAGAATCGATCTCTCGAGGACTGTGTGTAATTGTAAGTACAAATGTTGTTTCAATTAAACAAAAATATCCTTGGGGGGTTTTGTTTGGTGATTTTGAAATAATATAGTGACAAAATGAAATAAGCAGAATAATAAAATTACTTTAACAATTATGAGAAAATATGCTAGGAGAGGTGTATGAATTGCTCAGTAAGAACCATAAATCATTATCAACGAGACATGCCTCAAAACCTTAATTTTTACTGAACCTCGATAATATTTTTCTTAAATTCCTTAACCGAAAAACCTTTGAGATTCTTCCTTGACCCTAATTCCTTAGCAGTCAAGGAAGAACATCAAGCAATAATTTTGACAAGGTTTTTATCAATCACTACAGGATATTCCTATTTCTAGGCAATATCTACCGTAATGTATTATGCAAAACAATATATTGGTTTTTCAGGTCGAATCCCTAATCGTAAATCGGTCCCAATTTGTACGATCAAAAAAGTATTAAATAATTTGCATAACAAAAGATTAAGGTAAAAAAGAAAAATCTCATTGAATAATTCAAAAGATGTTCATTACATAACAATTCAGGGACACCCCATAGCATTGGGGGGTTTAGCTATTCATAATATTCAAAAAAAATAAAATACAAAAATAGAGACATTACAAGAATTGATGGTAAAAGTTGATCTTCAGTTTCTTCCGATCATGAAAATCTCATCTTTTCCAAATCCTCCAGAGCTCTATTCTTTCTCTGTAATTCTTTCGTACGATCCAAAAGTCCCCCTTTTCTTCCAAAAATCATGTCTTAATAGTATGAGATCATTCCTTCTCATGCACAATATCCAAAATACCTTTAATGAACTAACACATGCAAGACTTCAAAAAAATAACAAATGTGTTTGCGTTTTCCAACACGGACCGTGTCAGGTGACACGGGCACCCGTGTTGGCCCACTGGTTTTGTTAATCAAGTTGGTAGTTTCAGACATGCTGACACGAGCCGTGTCAGGTGACACGGGCACCTGTGTCAGCCCATCGGTTGCTTAATTCAGCTTCTCTCCTCTTCCCGTCTTGACACGGGCACCCGTGTCATGCCTCTGACTTTGAGAAAAATACTTCCGAACTTAGCCAAATTCGCACCCATTCCTCAGAACATTCACATGAACTTGAAAACACCAAAACTACCAGACCAAGACTTCAAAAGTATTTTATTTATCATAAATTTAAACTAAAGCAATGCAAGTAAAAAAAATGCAAAAACTTAAATAGTTAATGGAAAGAGAAAAAGAAACAAACCAAAGTGTTACCGATTAAACAGAATTCTTGCCGAATAACTGACAGAAACTAAGTAGAATATGTGACTGATCACAACCTCAAACTTAGCTCATTGCTTGTCCTCAAGCAGTGTATGAGACAAAACGAGGTAACCCCAAAATTCCTTCTTACCACAATACAACCAATGTCTTTCGCAACTCGTTTTTCACCCTTTTGTCAAGTTTCCATTTTTCCCGATACAAACTATCCGCTACACTTCCATATCAAAGTACTTCTTCACCTGCAAGTTTTTCACACTTCTCTCCAAATCTCTCTAGGTTAAAGTGTTTTTGACTCATAATTCAGCATATGCAATACCAACTCTTAAATTTGAATAAATTATGCCTTCATTACACAAACAGATTACACACACTTTTTAGGTCTTTGGGTTGTAACGGGGTTGAGGTACAGTGGGATAAACAAGAAAAGGATACACAAAGGTTTTGAGGCTCAGCATTCGTGATGTTATTATTTTTTTCTCTGTGCTTACTTTATTACCATGGGGATTCAATCATGCCTTTTATTTGTGACTCATCGATGCTTAGGCAAGTGCTTTTTCTTCTCTTTTTCCTATGAAGACATGTTAGTGTCTCCACATTTTCTTTTTCTCTCTTTTTTTATGATATTTTTTTCTCGCACTTGCCTTTCTTAATGTAGGCGTACTACCCCAAACTTAGAATTTTGCACATATTCAACAACTACAACACGTATATCGAGCAGGGTAGGGAGTGTTTGGCCATGGGTTAACATTGGTGGTTATCACAAACAAATGGATTCAGGCTCAACATGGGGTAGCAATGGATAAACATAATTAAGGGAATGCTTGAAAGGCTCAGGGTAATAATAAAACATTGCCTCAATGTTTGTTCTCACGTAGTGCTATGTGAGTAGAACGTACGTAAATTCAAAGCAATAAAGTCATACCTGACTCAACTCTCATGATGATGTAATATTTGGCTTATTTTGCAATCACCATGTTGGGTAAAACTTACAGGTTCCAAAGCACTTCTCATGTAATGCTGCTTCTTTTCTGGTCTGGGTCAACCTTCCACTCTCGGTTCGGTGTCATCAAGCTGCATCCGACAATTGTTTTTGGTTGTATCAACTTCTGGGGTGCCTAGGTAGCAAGTCTGGCTTTGAATCTTTCATCATCTAACTACTCGTTCATCATTCATTTGGCTGAATCCAATCTATTTGTAACACAAAGTCCACAACACATATCGAATCAAAGTAACAAAATGAAAATGAGATAACATAACTATAAATACTAAAACTACAATAACCCCCCCCCCCCCCACACACACACACACACTTGAACCAAACATTGGTCTCAATGTTACAGAACAAGATAGCAAGGAGGAACTCACAGCGCTCGCTGAGGCGGAGGAGGAGGATGCGAAAAATGCAACATCAGACATTGCATCATCGTATGCATTTCATCAATAACAGTCCCTTGTCGGGTCTGCTCGGTACGGAGGTAGCCCATCTCCGTCTTCACCCAACCCCATTGATCCTGAGACATAGACGAGGACCCGGTGCCGTGTCAGACCGAGTCCCACAGGGGTGGCTCAACTTGCTCCTCATTGGTCATCCTCTTCATCCTAGGTGGAGCACTTATAGGGCCAGTTAGAAACATTTAAAATGCTAATAAAATCCGGTGCAGGTAATGCCAAAATATGTCTATTACGAGTGATAAGAGAATAATGGTTACTATGCACCTCAATCATACCTTGGGCAATGAGAGTGTTCATATCAATTTTTGTCTTACCTCCCACCGTGGGTTCCTCAATCATCAACCTACCATACCTAGAATGATCGGGTATCTGAGTGATATTTCCGCCCACTGAAATTTCACCTGAGTTGGCATGTCATACTCTCTTCAAGAGATCGGCTGCAAAGGCGGCTACATTAATCTGCTTGTTATGGGCCATGATGTATAAGAAGAACAACTCCTTCTACGTTGCTATACTGGTACTGTCACCGTGTCTGAACATGGTGTAAGCCGACCCCTTTTAGACATATCGGAAACATGGGTTATGAATACAGGATGTTTTTGCCACCTTTGCGACATACCCGATTTTTCCTGTGATTGCAGTCCAAAAATCACCCGGTATAAAAGTGCTTGGAGGTGCTCCAGGGCCAGCAGTCAGGAGTTTACGAATGCCCCCTAGCTCAGCAACAGATAAAGAATGTTGATTATCAAACAGACAGAACATTAAATCATCGTAAGACTCCATCTCAGGGCCTGTCCGGTTATGCCTCAGCTTAAAATCTACAGTGCTCAGAAATTCTAGAGTTATGCGCTCAAAGGTTGGCGCCTCAAATTGCATAAACTCTAACATACCCAACCTGTGAAATATTCTATGAACCTTAAATTTTAGCCCTAGATCATCTAAAGTCTTATCACAGATATACCTGGTAGGGATAATCTTAAGATTTACTAATATCGAATACCTCTTTTGATGCGAGTCTTCTTCAAACAAGATGTCATGAGCATTGGACATACGATGAGCTCTTTTGCATGGTCGAGATGTTTCAGCCACAACCTTTCCTTTGTTTCTGTGTGGAGGCATAATGTTGTACCTGCAAAAAGTGAGAAAAAAATAACGGTGAAAGTGAAAACAAATTAGTGCTTGTGGTAGGGAATGAAAAATGGGGAATGTTTCATGAAGGGGGATGAAAATTTGGTGAGGTTAAGAAGGTGAAGGTGGAAGCTTTATGTGAGAATGTTAATGGAGTTTTGGGTTTTTCTTAAGAGAAAGAGAAGATGAAGTGTGGAATGAGTGGTAATCGTGAAAGGTTACAATAATCAAAGGGTGTAATGAGTGGTTACAAATTGATTCACCCATGATAAATTCGTGTGGGTCCCACTCAAACTTTAGAATTTTTTTTAAAAATTTGAAAATGATCCATCGCGCGCCCTGACACGAGCCGTGTCACGCTTCTGTTTTGATCCTTTGATGTGTTCCCTCTTTATAGCCTCTAGGATCCCTGACACGGGCACCCGTGTCAGGCTTCTGTTTTGTCCATTTTTTCATCCTCAATTTGTTCTTCCAAACCCCTCCTGACACGGGCCGTGTCCGGTGACACGGGCACCTGTGTCAGGGCACTATCTTTCCATATTTTCATTGTTTTCACACACACATTTTTCTTTCTTTCTTTGAAAATGCCATGCAGAGACTTCCTCCTTCATAAGATGACTACGTGAACACCTACAAACGTAAAAGAAAACAACCAAAATAACAAAAACGATTAGAATAAAAATTTGTGGGTTGCCTCCTATGAAGCGCTGCGTTTAATGTCACATGGCTCGATGGTCATCTGTCTTATTCTGTAAGACGAATGACATCAACTTGACCACTCGATTGACCTTGAAAATAAGGCTTCAATCGCTGCCCATTCACTTTGAACGTGTCTCCATTTGTTGAATTCTTCAATTTGATAGCTCCGTGAGGAAACACCTTGTGAACCACAAATAGTCCCGACCATTTGGACCTCAGCTTTCAAGGGAATAATTTCAACCTGGAGTTGTATAAAAGAACCAGATGGCCTTCCCGAAACTCATTCTTTTGAATCCTCCTATCATGCCATTTCTTTGTTTTCTCTTTATAGGCTTTGGCATTTTCATACACCCGATTCCAAAATTCCTCTAGCTCATGGAGTTGAAGGATCCTAGAATCTCCTGCTTTCGTGAGGTCTAAATTAAGGAACTTAGAGGCCCATAAAGCCTTGTGTTCCAAATCAAGAGGTAGATGACATGCTTTTCCATACACAAGTTGGTATGGAGACATACCTATTGGCATTTTGAATGTCGTTTGATATGCCCAAAGAGCATCATCCAACTTAGTAGCACAATCCTTACGAGAGGAACTAACGGTATTTTTAAGAATCTGCTTGAGTTGTCTATCAGAAATTTATACCTGGCCACTGGTTTGAGGATGGTATTGAGTGGCTATCCGATGTTTCACGTTATACTTCTGGAGTAATCTTTCCATGAGATGATTCAGGAAATGTGTTCCTTCATCACTTATAAGCGCTCTCGGTACTCCAAACCTAGCAAAAATATTCTCCTTCAAAAACTTCACCACTACCTTATCATCATTAGTATGTAAGGCCACAGTTTCCACCCATTTAGATACATAGTCTACCACCACTAAAATATAGTGTTTCTCGAAGGATGGTGGAAATGGCCTCATAAAATCTATGCCCCAAACATCAAACAACTCAACTTCTAACATAGAATTCTGAGGCATATGGTTCCTCTTAGATATATTCCTAGTTCTTTGACATTTGTCACACTCTTTCACCATGTCTTGGGCATCTTTGAACAATGAAGGCCAGTATAATCCTGACTGAAGGACTTTGGCTGCAGTTCTATCACTACTAAAATGTCTTCCATAATTTGAGTCATGACAAGCCTTCATCACATCCTTCTGTTCTACATAAGGCACACATATCCTTACCAAACCATTGATTCCTCTTTTGTAAAAGAATGGATCATCCTATAAATAAAACCTGCAATCATGAAAAAACTTTTTTTCCGGTTAGAATCAAAATCATCAGGGATAATACCACCTACTAGATAATTCGCATAGTCTGTGAACCACGGAACACTAATAACAGCTAGGATGTGTTCATCAGCAAACTCATCCTTTATTGGGCGCTTCTCTTCTGTTTCTTCAATCAGTGACATCCGAGAGAGGTGATCGGCAATAGTATTTTCACACCCTCTCTTGTCACGAATCTCAACATCGAACTCCTAGAGGAGTAGAATCCATCTCAAGAGTCTTGGCTTAGAATCCTGCTTAGCAAAAAGATACTTCAAAGCAGCATGGTCAGTATAAAAAATGACTCTCGAACCCAACAGATATTACCTAAATTTATCAAAGGCATATACAACCGCTAGCAACTCCTTTTCGGTAGTTGCATAGTTCATATGTGCAGGGTTCAACACATGACTAACATAGTAAATAACATGTAATAGCTTATCTCTTTGATGTCCAAGAACAACCCCTACTGTAATGTCGCTAGCATCGCACATGATCTCAAACAGTAAAGACCAATCGGGGGCAATAACAATAGGTGCTGACACTAATTTATTTTTCAATGTCTCAAATGTATTGGCACACTCCTTATCAAAAACAAAAGCTTTATCCTTAACTAAAAGAGTAGTTAGAGGCTTAGATATTTTAGAGAAGTCTCTTATGAACTGGCGGTAGAAACCCGCATGGCCTAAGAAACTTCGTATACCTTTTTCATTCACCGGAGGCGGAAGTTTTGAGATTACCTCTACTTTGGCTTGGTCTACTTCTCCCAGTTGAGGATTAAGTTGCTTTCCTGGAAACTTTCTAAAACAAGAGAAAGTTTAGTTAAACCATTATCAAAAGAAGAACCAAATATCAAGAAGTCATCCATGAAGACTTCCATATGCTTTTCAAGCATATTAGCAAAGATGGAAGTCATGCATCTTTAAAATGTAGTTGGAGCATTACATAACCCGAATGGCATTCTTCTGTAAGCAAAAACACCATAAGGGCATGTAAAAGCCTTCTTCTCTTGATCTTTCGACGCAACCGCAATTTAATTGTAACCGGAGTACCCATCTAGGAAACTATAGTAATCATGACAAAAAATTGCAAACAAAAAACGAATGGAAAAAATGCCTCATGAAGCAATACTTCTAGCCAACAACACATGAGCATCACGTCCACCCCACACCAATTCCACGCCAGCCATCCAAGCTAAGATAAATATGCCACAAACGACATCATGCAGTAGTTTACAAATCAATATGCAGGCACAAAATAAACGTGAATGAACTACAACAAGAAATAAATGAAAATGACACTAAATGGGCAACAAGCAAAACGCGAAAAAAATAAAAAATGGCAGCAAGATTTTAAATACCAAAATTCTCCTCTTAAATTCCTATAAATTGAGAGCCTTCATTCACTTCTATTCAAGCTTTCATAGCCAAAGAATTTGTACCAAAATCACTTCACATTTCATATTTTTCTTTAAGCTCCAAAACCTCCATTAAAGCTCCAAACCAAAAGCTTCAAGAAAAATTCAAATTCTATTCTTCAGAATTCAACCATAACAACAACATTCAAGAAGAGTATAAGTGAAAGGAAGAGGATTTGAAGCCTTACTTACCCGAATTTGAAGGTATTAGAAGTTTGGACGTAAATTTGCGGTTTTAATTCGGTTGATTGGGACACTTTCACACGAATCTAATTACATATCCAATCCAATATCTATGCAAAATTTCGATCGGAATAGGCTAGCTTCGGAGCTCCTCCGTTCCGGTGCGGCGGAGTCCAATTTTCACATTTCCTCCCTGTACAGTAGCATCCGCGCAGATACCTAAGGAGGAAGAAGATGTTTCTGTTTTTTTTCTTCCCACTAATTATCTTGTTTTTTTTTATTTGGTTTGGGCTTAAGCCTATTTGATTTGATTTCTCACCATACACCTCTATCTCATGCTTCATACTCTCTCTTTATTTTTATCTTTTTTTCTTTCTTTTTCTCAATTGTTTTAATTTTGCTTGTTACTATTTTAATCTTTTTTTTTTAAATTTTTTTTTAACAATTCTTCTTGGATCAATTTCTCTTTTAATTTTTTTTATATTATTCTTTTTTTAAAATCATCTGAAAAATTATTTGATGCTTGTTTTTATTTCTTTTTGATATTTCTATATTGGTTATTGGTTGTTGCCTTGGATCATGATTTCTTGATCAATTTTTTTTTTCAATTTCAATGGAATTTGAGTGTTAATGAAGTTGGATGAATCTTCATCAATTCAAACTTATTATTAAATGATCATTTGGATCATTTTTAGTATATTGGATTGATGATAGGTTTAGTACCTTAATTCACCAAGAGAGGTGATTGAAATTAATGATAAATAGATCCCAAATCTTGGTTCAATTTGGTTTCTCTCTTCTTCTTTCTCTTTTTCTTTTCTCTTGATCAATTGGATGATTTTGTGTCCATCTTGTTTATGATGTTTGGATTGATGTTTGATGATATTTTATCATTTCAAATCTACCTTTCAATTAACCATGGATCATTTGAGATACTTTTGATTGATGCATAAGTTTGTCCTAAGTTCTCATGAAGGATAATTTATGTAATGGACCAATCTCATTGCCTTAGTGCTTGACCCCTCCTTGGTTTTTACCTGTGCTACATATTTTAGGAGTATTATTTCAATCATATCTCTAACATTTATGGTACATAAATTGTTATTGACCGGCCTCCCATAGTATGATCTTCCTAATAGATTATGTTACGATTGTTTAACATGGCGCTAAATTTGTCCTGAATCGGATTATTAACTCTAACATCAACACTAACAATATTATTGTGTTAACTTTTACTTTATGTCATTTACTTTTCTTGCCTTTTACTTTCTTGTCATTTAATTTTTTGCTCTTTACTTTTATGCTTTTACTTTTAGCATTTACATTTCATATTGTTTATGTTTTTGTTTATGCTTATTTTTCCTTTGTCCACTTGGACTTTTATTTTTCTTTTAAATACATTAATGAAGGAAAAAGTATTAAAAACTTTAATCTCTCTTAAACTATGACTACTATCCTATGCATTGAGGAGATTTGGACCTATGTACTTAGAACTATGGTTTCCTATGCTTGGAGTTTTCTTGACTGAAACTTGGAAGTTCATCTGATACCATGCCTTGCTTGAGACCTTGAGTTCCTTTGATATTTGTGGTCTTGAATCAAGCTTGGACGCCTTATCTGTTTCTCATTGATTTTATTTATCCGGATCCTCTTGTGTTTTTCTTCTTATTGCTTGTGGCTTACTCCAAAGGAATGTGATATTGGTCTTGACTTTTGTCAAATGCTGGCTGGATTCGGGTTAGTACACTTGAACACACTCTCACTTTAATGCTTTTCTTAGGATAGTCTCTTCATCTCCTCTCCTTCTTTAATTTTCAAAATCTTCTCCCTTTTTTAAAACCTTATTGTTTTCGAACTTGAACCACTTTCTCAATAAACCTTGATTTTGTCAAGTGATTTTCAAAATCTTTTTCTTAAATAAATTCTAATTTATCTTAAGCATGTCAAAACAATTTCAAAAGACTTAAAAAACACAAAGCTCATTCAAATATTTTGTGCCTTTGTGCACCTTTTTCCTTTTAAACTTTTTCTCAAAGAATGGTCATTAGTCGTGTTCTTGTAGTGATGCAACTCCTATACTTCTACAATAATGTAGAAAGTGATGGCATTGTCCACTTAGATGTTAAGTGATAGTCTTGTTGATTTTAATCCAAGAAAAAGTCCTCCATCTTGAGATGATACAAATGCCCCTTCCTTATTAATTGTGGACAGTAAGTTGAGAATTCCAAATATGCAAATTCATTGAAGATCACATAGTTGAATTCACCTGATACAAAATCCATCTGACAAAGTCAACTCTTTGACATTTAGGGTTTTTGGTTCAAATTGAAGCTTCCAAGCCAAATTTCATCAAAATATGTTTAATCAATGAGTTTGATCATGAAGAAATCAATATTTTAGAAGTTTCTTGCAAAAGAAGAAAACTTGGATAATTTGAATTGCTTCTAAGTGTAGGAGAAAACCCTAACTTTGGTACCAACTTTGAGAGGCCATAACTTTCAATCCACACATCCATTTTTTGAGTTCCAAAGATCAATCTAAATATCTCCTAATGTACTACAAAAGTTTCCTAGTAACCTATGAGCAAAGGATGCTTGGATTTTGAGTTATGAAGTTTCAAAGTTTGGAAGAATCTTTAAACACTTAGAAAATTTTCAAGACAACTTTGTTACCCTAATTTTCAGCCAACTTCAAGGCCAATTTTCATCATGATCCCTTTGGATTCAAGAATTTCACCAAACATGAAATTTGTAGATAATGTTTAGGTCTTTTCAAAAAATATAAGAACTCATCCATACCATTTTTGAGCTATTATTTTCGAAGAAGGGAAGTTAGCCTTCCACACTTAAAGTTTTGGTCATTTTCATGCCAGAAAAAAGTTGCAAGATCAAGGAAATATGCAAATTCTTTGATTGAAAACCTTGAAACTTGCATATCTACCTATAATCATAAGGTTAAACTACTTTTGGAGTCCTTAAATAAAGGTTTGAGCCATGATTCAAGTTTCATACCATTTATGGAAGTTTTGGACATAAAGGTTGCAATATCATTCTTGAAAAGAAACTTTAACCACAACTGGCTTTTCTTGAGACCATAACTTGTTCCATCTGTAGAAGCAATATCTAAAGTATCCAACCACTCAAGATCTCATTTTACCTTTTCCTTGAAACCATGAAAAATTACCAAACCTCAAGTTGAAATCCAACCAAACCATGGAGTCATCAAGTTACAATTATGCATAACCTGATCTCAATCCTTGCCTTATAAATAGAGGATCAACTCTTGCTTTAAAGGAGAGGCAAAAGGGAGAAAAATAGACATTTTTTAGAGAGCTTGAAGAAGAGGAGAAAACACCAGAACAAGCACGTCTTAAACCACCAAAAGTTAACATCTTGCACAAACATAGCCAGTTCTATTTCCATACACCAAACCACTCAAACACATGTTCAAACACATCACGAAACACATTTTGAAGGTATCTAAACCTTCATTTCCATCTAAAACCTGCTAGAACAAAAAGTCAACCTTCAAAACCAAGTTTTGTTGACTTTCTGCATCTTCTACACCAAAGTTTAATTCTGACCTTTTCCAAATCATTTGATCCTTCAAAATTAATCCTCAAACATGTCTTGAACTACCCACAACCTAAAATCCTGATTGTGACTCCATTTGGCTAGGGTTCAAGATTTCATTTTTCTCATTTTGCAAGAAAAGAAAGCTTCAAGGAGGTTCGAGGAAGCAATATTGAAACATTTCTGTATCAGCTTGTTAAGATTTTCAAGTTTTGACTTCAAGAGGTAAGTGCTAAAGCTAAAACTCATTGAACCATGCCATATCTTGATGTACATTGAGCATGAAACTTGTTTGTCATGATATTTATGATGTATTCCTTTAATTAGTTGTTGCCTATCATGACTGTGTGTGACTATACCATTGAAATTGCAAATGTGAGCCACTTGAGGTTATTATATCATGTTTTATTATACAAGCATTTTCAGACAAAACCAATGGTACCACTGGATTCCTTGTGAAATTTTAAGTAAGTTTGATCTTTGGATCATCCATTTTCATGCAATATTGAGAGAGATATAAGTGCTCTTGCAAAACTGAAATTTGAAGAAAGAGGTCCAGCCATGGTGCCTCAGGTCAAGCTTTAGGCCATCTTCCAAGATTATGTTTTAATTTGTGGGGGTGATATAATGGATGTATCACCATGCCAGTGGTTTACCATGCGCGCTTTAGTACTCTCTTGCCTTGCTTGACCTAGATTTGATCCTGCTGATCAACCCTTTTGCTTTTTTCTCATTTTAAAGCTTGTTTCACATGTATTTGCTTGCTTCCCTCTATGATTCATAATGCGCGTGTTGGTTGGATGGCTAAGGTTCTGAGTCAAGAACCCTAGCAGCGTGGGTTCAAACCCCATTGAGTGCATTCCCAGATTTTTAATGCCTTGTTTTCATGTTTTCTTTCACAAATTGATTTGATCATAACTCCTTTGATTTTTATCATTTTGACACCACTCTTTTTGATAAATTCTCATAGGAATATCTACTTTTTTCATATATCAAGAAAAATCCTAAAATATTTATTTATTTGGCATTTGTGCATGTTCGAAGTATGTGACCTTTTAGGGTTTCTTAGGTTTCTTTTTGATCTTTTGATTGATTCCCTTGATTCTCCTTGCACACTTTGCTTATGCACCCAACATACCTTTGATGAACCTCACTTGATGTGTGAATTTGTATGCCTTTTTTGTTACATGATGGTTATTGTCGTACCTCGAAAAAATACGATCCTCGCGATGGCCGCGGAAAATACTGTTCGAAACAGAGTCGCCACCGAACTTTATTCATTCCAAGGATGGAATAGGAAAATATCGATAAAACCTTTTAAGGAGATAAGAACATGGTCATCGCAACCAATATTCTAGGTTCGGGAGTCGATTACATAGAGGGAAGGTATTAGCGCCCTCTACATCCGTTGTACTCAACGGGAACCTCTTGATCAATTCGCGAGAGAAAGTTAACTGTGTTTGTGTATCTTCTAAAGGGATTTGCTTGCTAATAGGAAAAGGGGGTGATTAAGATAGGGTGCTCGCCAAGGATTAGGGCCCTTGTGCCTACGTATCTTCACTTATATGAAGTGGAAAATCAGAGCATTCATAGTTCGTAGGACTACGGGTAAAGAGGGGATTGTGCTCGCTAGGATTATCGCAATCCTATGCCTGCGTACTCTCAACAAATATGAGAGATCAGAGCAACTGTAGTTCGGCTAACTACGGTAAAAGGGTTTGAAACTGAAAGAGTGTTTAAGTCGTATTCTGACTGCTAAACCTTGGCTTGTCTGCTCGCTAGGAGAGGCTGAAGCATGAGTTTGTTATGCGCGGAAGAAGGGACTAAACAATGTTCTTGGTGAGAGTTGTTTAAGTTATGGATCGCACGAGGGCGAGTATATTTTGATTGGTTAAGTATTTTGGTTTAGACAAGAAGATAGATTTGAATAAGTTGTTAAAAGTTTTGGTCGCGCGGGGGCAAAGGAATAGTGTTTAGATGTATTGTATGCTTAGCTAGAGGTGACGATTACCTGAAGCTTAAGAAAGACTTCTCGGACCCAAGTAATCGAGAAAGTGAACCAAAGACTTGGAGCTCTCTCTTTTTTCAACCTCAATTGCGAGAGGATAGAATGTGGTTTGAATGGGTTAGTCGGATGACGATTACTCGAAGCTCGAGAAAGACTCCTCGGTCCCTAAGTAATCGGGAGAGTGAACCAAAGACCTGGAGCTCTCTCTTTTTCATCTAAGTGTTAATGGAATTGGGTACGAGTGAGTGAATCGGATGACGATTACTCGAAGCTTGAGAAAGACTCCCTGGTCCCTAAGTAATCGGGAAAGCGAACCAGAGACCTGGAACACTTTCTTTTTCATCGCAAAAGGAATTGTTTGAATGGCACTCGAAAGATAGCATGTAATTAAAGTATTTTAACAGATGAGGATTAATCGAAGCTTAAGAAAGACTTCTCGGACCTCAAATAATCGGAAGAGTGAACCAAAGACTTGGAACTCTCTCCTTTTCTCATCTAATATTAGGAAAGATGTTTAATAATATTAGAGTGTATTAATCGGATGACGATTATTCAAAGCTCGAGAAAGACTTCTCAGATTTTAAATAATCGGGAGAGTGAACCAAAGACTTGGAACTCTCTCTTTTCATCTACGTGTTTAAGAAAAAAGATTTGAATTCGTTTATGGTTTTTTAGAAGACAATTGTTCGAGCTTAAGCAAGACTCCTCGGACCCAAACAATTGGGAGAGAGAACCAAAGACTTGGAACTCTCTCTTTTTCATCCTTTTATTGAAATTATATTTAAGTAGTTATTAAGTGTTTTGGTTTGAAGAAAAATGATTGATATGAATCAAGGTTTGAAATTTGAGCGTGAAACAGCTTAAGGGTTTTCAGGAAAACAACTGTTCAAGTATGAAGAAGACTCCTCACACTTAAACAATTGGGCAAGTGAACTGGGAGAGAGAATAGAAGACTCTAAACTCTCTTTCAATCAGGTAACTTTGAAGATGATTTGAGAAAAATTATTTGAGTATCCACAAAATGAATGGAAAATGATTTCGAAATCATTTTAAAATTAAGCAGAAGTTAGTTGAAAATTAGTTTGAAAACGAAATTGATTGTAATTTGTCTAAGGCTATACAAATGAAAGTGTGACAAAATTGCATCAATGTGAGATGGTTAATTATAAAATGAGGATATGAACAAAAAAATTTGTTCACTAAATTAGCTACATATGGAAGTTGGCTAGGAAAATCAAATAATTAATAATTAATCAATTACAACCAACTAAATCAATTAGAAAAATAATTAAACAATTAACTATTAATTTAGATCACAAATGATTAAAATACATTAAAAAAAAACATAGTTAGAAGAAGAAAATTCAAATATTCAACACCTTAATTAACACAATATTAACATGATAAAGGGAATTCTTCATAACTAGCATATTCATCACTAACTCATTCACTAATCAAAATTAATTTTCTTATTAATTCACAACAATAGTAAATTTACTAATTTATAAATCAAAAAACCAATTTAATAATTCATATAAGTACTTAGCTTACTAATGTATGTAACAGTAGTGAATTCTCTAACCAAGACTAAATGCATAACAGCATGAATTCTGACCAAAGCTAAATCACTGATATATAACAGAATCAATTTAAACCAAAACTAAATCACTGATGCATAACAGAATCAATTTAAATCTTAAATTTCTAGCAACAAGATTCTCGTGTTGTTTTCACAATTCGGACATTAGATCACCGCCACAACAGCAAATCGTACTCAAACAGATCGCACATCACGGTCTATAAATTGCAACAAAGTTGCATCGCAACAAACAAATTCGTATCGCAATGTTCAAATACACCAACTGCACAACAAACGCACGAGGCAATCATAAGAAGTAGCAACAATCATTATCATTACAATACTTAACACTTAATCACCTATTGCATTATTAAAACAGGCCTGGGTTAACAATTAACAAACTGTCACAATTTTGAAACAAGGATAAAATAGTAGCAGCTCTAAAAACACATCAGTAGGACCAACAAACTAGAACAGCAACAACCATACACAATATCTCACGTTATTTATATAATAGAAATCGCAACAACGTAACTCAGCCAACAACAACGTTTAACTATAGCTGCGACATAAGAATTTGTCGCACAATTGAAGCACATAAAATTTGACAGCATCACATTAATTCAGCATAACCGAAACAAAAGGAATCTAAAATACCTGCTAGACGCAAATATATAAACACTTAAGCAACAACAGTGAACCGAATGCACTAGAGAAGAAGCCACAGTAGTATCTTCTTGTCATTACAAGACACTAAACCGTATCAGTATAAGTTACCACACATTGCGTCAAGAGATTAGCATAATGTTTATCTTCTAGCTGGCTCACACATTGACCAAGAAAATACAAAAACAAAACCAATAAAATACAAAACTTCAAAGTCAATTATATGGCAGCAATCAACAAAATAGAAGTCATGTGCAACCAACAGACATAATACAAGAAGAAACCGATTCAAATTGTTACCGTTGACGAATCATTGTTGTTGGAGCAGAGATGATCATGGCTCTACACATTATGGTCGAACATCTGCCGTTCCATTTCATGCTTCGAAAACCAGCTGCTATAAACCCTTTAAACCCAACGGAAAAGTCGCGATGGTTTTGTGAGGCCAGTAAAAACAGAGGCATCGTTGTTAGGATTGTGTGGAGTTGTTGTTGTCGCTGAAGAAGTTGCTCGTGAATGCAATGCTGCTTCAATCTAATTGTGTAGTTGAAGGCACGATCTTGCAGTGTCGCCTCAAACCCGTAATGGGATCCGCTTCTTGAGTTAATACACCACTTCATCCATTTCGGCTGAATCCTCAATGGTTTATGTTAACTTTGTAGCAAGATTGGTTTCCTAGTGTGTTACTCGAAATGCCGAGCTAATGCTGCAAATCTGAGCTGCCAGTTTGTGATTTCAGCCGCAGTCCATATCTGCTCTTGATACCGGAGGATTCATTGTTCAACTTCATCATTGCAGATCGGAATTGTAGCTTAGACTAACGTCGCATCCGGTACAAACTTGTTGCTATTGCGCTCTCGTTGTCATCGCTGTGTCGGCATCAGAACTCATAACCTTTCACCTGTCAAACACAGAACACGGTTGGATTACAAACAAAACTTGACGCGAATCTCTTCATGACTCAGGCGTTGCAACTGATCTTGCTGCTTAGTTGCTGAAATTTGAAGGTTGTCTCTCGGTGAGATATTTGCCGAAGGTTGCAGAGCCTGAAATCGCTCTCGCTGTCAAGGTGAACTAAGCCGGTTATAGCTGATGAGATGAGCTTTTGCTGAGATGTTGTTGTTGTTACAAATCATAACTGAGTCGCGAGCTGCTTGATGTGTTATGTGTAAGGTGTTGCTGAAGTTACAAGACAAAACTCAGTGATGAACTGGACAAAATGTTGAGTTGCTATGTGTCACCGGCGACACCACTGCAGGGTCGAATGGAACTGGATTTGGAATTGCTTGGATGGTGGAGCGAAGTTCGGTGGAGCAAGGTTCTCATCCGCTTTTTTAAGTCGCCTTTGCGTAACCGAAACAATGGCTCTAATGGCATTAGAATGTAGCAGCAGCACAAGCCTTAGAACATCATTCGAATTGGCAAAGCCACACCATCCAAGAACCGCTCAACTTGTTCAAACTTAGAACCATATTGGTACCTGTCAAACAGAAAACATAGAGACAAACATCATCTAAATCAATAACAAAACAAACAGCAGATGAACTTCTTATATTGCAAACCAAACCGCGTTATTCTTCAACGTATTGTGCGCGATTCCGTAATGCTGCAGTCAACTGAGAGTTCATCACCGCGGTACCGTTGTTGTCGTCGTTGTCACTCGCTTGTGGTAGGATTTGGTGACGTCATGACGAGAACCGAATCGGAGCAACAAATTCACAACCACGACGAAGAAAGTTGTTGCTATGAATGGCTTGTCGGAGACAGAATCAAAGTTGAAGTTGCAGAGTGTCATTGAAGATGTTGCGGTGGAACCGTTTTTTTTGCTCGGCGATGATTGTCTTCAAAGTCTGAACATCATTGCCTCCAATCTTGCATCTGCTCCAAAATCGAAAAGTCGCCGTTGTTACAAAAAATAGAGCGGTAGTATTGTTGTTGTCCTTTGGAGGCATCTGAACCGAGACTACTGTTTTGCCGTTGCTGCAAACTGATGTGTGGCGTTGTCGGTGAATGGCGGCAGCCGGCCATTGCAATGAGGGCAGCAAACCACGTGAGAGTATCCCAGGCAACACCCTCAGCTAAGCACTCTTTCCATGTTACAACCCCTGTGATAAGAAGTACAGCTAATCCAAGAATGGCAGCAGTTACAGCATCTACATTAAGAAGCCCTCCAAGAACCCAAAGTCCAACCGTAAGAAACAGAGTAGCAGTCATGATTTTCTCATTGGCTGACATTGGCCCCATTTTCGCCAACCTTTCCCTAGCAAGCTTGGGTGCATCAGGACTAGATTTCATGGTAGGAGGATATATAATATACAAAATCAACGGCACCAAAACCAACGACACCAAACCAGGTACAATAGCACCTTTAGCCCAATCCAACCGCCCAATTGTCTGGTTAACTGAATTCAAAGTAAGAGTTGCACACAACAGATTTGCCGCCATTGTAGTCAAAAACATAGCCGACGAAATACATGAAGTCTGAAAACAAGTAAGCATCAACCACGACCCAAGCTTGTTCTCCGTTCCATCACCAACGTTACTTCCACAAGCAACACACAGAGACTTAACCAATGGAAGAAAAATTCAGCTAGCCCTAGTCCAGTTTTGATAAAACCCTTAGTGAAGAAAAATGCAAGACAAATCAGCCATGGAATTGGATCGCCGAAGCCGGAGAATGCAGCAACGAAGGGTAGGGTTTTGGTCAGAACCGAAACTCCTAATCCCAAAATCGCAACGGCACCCAGAGGTAATGGCTGTGTGATGATTCCGACGATAGTTCCTAAGAAGATCGCAAGCAATTGCCATGCGTTTCTGGATACACCTTCTGGAGTGGGAACAAACCAGAGTAATTCCATCAACAAGTCCATGAGCAATGGCAAAACCTCTCCATCCAGCGCTAAGTCCTGTTTTATAAGCCAAAAATGTAATTGGATACTCATCTCCATCCTCATCAATCAAGGTCATCGCTTCATCCTTTTCTGGAAGGTTTTGCTTGCAGAAATGAACTGGAAGACCCTGTTGTCAAGAATTGCCATAATGACTAATCAATTTTTAATCATGACTAATCACCGTCTGAATAACATAATTTTGTGAAAGCATCCTAGATATTCTGTGGGTGAGATCCATTCATTATATTGGGGACAACTTCGAGCTGCTACCGTTGTTGAGGCAAAACGAAATTAAGATATCACCGATGCGCATCTCCAACCACGTTGTTGCTCTCCCGTAGTTGTTATGTTGATTTCAAATGCTGATGGGATCAACTGCTGCGATAACCGCCATTACGAGGTCGGAACCAACATGACAAAGAGCGAAGCTGTCCATTGTTGAAGGCGAAGCCGTGGCTGAGGGTGTCGCGTCAAAACTGAATCGATACCAAGTCGCTAATCAACTCTCCACCTGTTATCGTTTACATGAGTTTACTACTGAGAGAGTTCAACGCGAGTGAGCTACGAAGGGTGTCGGTAGTGTAGTTGGCGCTGGATCGTCTTTGCTGATGAGAACAGATTCATCTTTATGAACGACTGGTGCTGAAACATCTTTGCTGATGGGAACTGATTCATCTACTTGAAGTGGTGGAGCAGGATCGACTTTGCTGATTGGAAGAGGTTCGTGTGCTTGAACTGGTGGAGCGGCATATGCTGGAACTGCTTGTCAAATATTGATCGGAGGAGCAACTCGTACAGGATGAGGTTGCATTACTTGAGGAGACACTGCGGCTGGTGGGGGAGAGAATACAGGTATTGCAGTTCTTATGGTAACTGGTGGTGCAATTCCCTGGCAAGGTGATCGCATATGTCGAATCGGAACATATGGTGCTGCTCCTGCTGCAGGGAACTTTGGGCGACGCATCCATCGATTTTCTGTTGCAGAAGAAAGTGGTGACATATTGGAACTATGACCACTGCTGGACGATGCCATTGCAGGGTGCCTGCTACGATGTGCTGTCTTTGTAAGATTCTTCATTGAGAGAATCCAACTCAGCAATGGCTACATCAAATGCTTGCTTGGCAAGGTGACAGGCCCTTTTAGGAGAGTTCAAGATTTCATAATAGAAGACAGAGAAGTTCAAAGCCAAACCCAATCTGGCAGGATGAGTCGGAGGTAACTCGGTCTCTGCAGCAGTGGAAGCTTCCTGATATGCTTTCAAGGACTAATCAACAGCCTATTTCCTGTCATCCCCACTCTTAAACTCAGCCAGATAACGATAATAATCACCTTTCATTTTGCAGTAAAAGACATTAGATTCACCAGACGAATTAGGAATAAGATGCTCATCAATCACAGACATGACATCAGTACAGATATCATACAACTTAGATTCAACCTTTTTTATACTCCCTAATCCGATTCACATTCACATCGTTCCCTTTCGTTTCCTTTCTTTGCTCAATCAACGAAAGAATCCTCCACGAGGCCCTACGTCCTCCCACAACATTCATATACGCAACAGACAGAAGATTACGCTCTTCAACCGTCAATTCAACGTAAAGCTTAGCAACTTTCTTCATCGCTTCAACCATTTCTTCGTAGCGTTCGGCTTGTTCGGCGAGCTTGGCGGTGTAGACAAAGCTTTCATTGGCGGATGCCATGGCGGATCCAGGAGGTTTGAGTTTGCGCAACAATTTTGTTTGTTTGGTTGTTGATGTGAGGGTGGTGGTGAAACGGAGAAAAAGGCTTCATGTGAGAGGGTTGAGCTGTGAAATGGAGATGGTTTGCGGCTAGGGTTACCCTTCAGAATTGGGGATCCTGTGAACAGTGTAGGGTACCCCTCTTTATAGCCCAGTAACCCTAAATCCCATTCCAAGACCAAATCCAAACGTGTTTTCCTTTCTTTTTTCTTAATTTTTCTTTTCTTAATTTTTTTAATTTCTGAATAATAAATCTATTTTCTATATTAACTAATTTTAATAAAAAACTAAATCCTAATTTAATTAATAATTAAAAAAACAAATTCTATTCCTAAAAAAAATCTATTCTAATAAATAAGTAAATAATTATAGTTCTATCCTATTAAAACTAATTAATCAATTAATAATAAAATGTTAAAACATAAATAATAATAAATAAAAAGATGCCATGTGGTGCAAATTTATTGGGTTAAAAAGGTGAAAGAATTTATTTTTTGCCGAAAAATACGTTACGCCGCAAAAGCGATACGAATTGAAAAATAAAGTCGGGCAAATGAAAATTTTCAAAAAGGTAGGACAAATTTGGGGTATGACAGATGCCCCTATCTAATTGTCTTTGACCCGAGAGCATGAACTGCTGCATGGTGTTCATTTTGAGGGGAAAGTCAATTAGATACAAGAATACCCCAAAATTTGTCCGACAAGCAAGTAAAATGCAGAGAGATAGGATGTACCATACCAGGGTGGCAGGATGCAAAATAGATGAACGAGATAACCTGATATTCTCTGGGTGGTCGAAGCAATCCCTCATTCGTTAAGGTCCTTCGTGATATCAGAGTAGTATAACCGAGCCTCTTTGGGTGGTCGAAGCAGTCCCTCATTCGTTAAGGTCCTTCGATGATACCAAAGTGGTATAAACGATCCTCCTTGGGTGGTCGAAGTGGCCCCTCATTCGTTAAGGTCCTTCGATGATACCAAAGTGGTATAAACAATCCTCCTTGGGTGGTCGAAGCGGCCCCTCATTCGTTAAGGTCCTTCGGTGATACCAAAGTGGTATAAACAATCCTCCTTGGGTGGTTGAAGCGGCCCCTCATTCGTTAAGGTCCTTCGATGATACCAAAGTGGTATAAACGATTCTCCTTGGGTGGTCGAAGCGGCCCCTCATTCGTTAAGGTCCTTCGATGATACCAAAGTGGTATAAACGATCCTCCTTGGGTGGTCGAAGCGGCCCCTCATTCATTAAGGTCCTTCGATGATACCAAAGCAGTATCTCTGAACACTTGAGATTCTTCGGGTGGTCGAAGCAGCCTCTTATCCAATAAGATTCTTCGATGATACCAAAGCAATATCTCTGAACACTTGAGATTCTTCGGGTGGTCGAAGCAGCCTCTTATCCAATAAGATTCTTCGATGATACCAAAGACACATCTCTGAACATAACTTGAGATTCTTCGGGTGGTCGAAGCAGCATCTTATCCAATAAGATTCTTCGATGATACCAAAGCAGTATCTCTGAACACAACTTGAGATTCTTCTGGTGGTCGAAGCAGCCTCTTATCCAATAAGATTCTTCGATGATACCAAAGCAGTATCTCTGAACACAACTTGAGATTCTTCGGGTGGTCGAAGTAGCATCTTATCCAATAAGATTCTTCGATGATACCAAAGCAGTATCTCTGAATATAACTTGAGATTCTTTGGGTGGTCGAAGCAGTCCCTTATTCGTTAAGGTTCTCCGATGATACCAAAGCAGTATCTCTGAACACAACTTGAGATTCTTCGGGTGGTCGAAGCAGCATCTTATCCAATAAGATTCTTCGATGATACCAAAGCAGTATCTCTGAACACTTGAGATTCTTCGGGTGGTCGAAGCAGCCTCTTATCCAATAAGATTCTTCGATGATACCAAAGCAGTATCTCTGAACACTTGAGATTCTTCGGGTGGTCGAAGCAGCCTCTTATCCAATAAGATTCTTCGATGATACCAAAGCAGTATCTCTGAACATAACTTGAGATTCTTCGGGTGGTCGAAGCAGCATCTTATCCAATAAGATTCTTCGATGATACCAAAGCAGTATCTCTGAACACAACTTGAGATTCTTCGGGTGGTCGAAGCAGTCCCTTATCCAATAAGATTCTTTGATGATACCAAAGCAGTATCTCTGAACATAACTTGAGATTCTCTGGGTGGTCGAAGCAGTCCCTTATTCGTTAAGGTTCTCTGATGATACCAAAGCAGTATCTCTGAACATAACTTAAGATTCTTCGAGTGGTCGAAGCAGTCCCTTAATCTTTAAGGTTCTCCGATGATACCAAAGCAGTATCTCTGAACATAACTTGAGATTCTTCGGGTGGTCGAAGCAGTCCCTTATCCAGTAAGATTCTTCGATGATACCAAAGCAGTATATCTGAACATAACTTGAGATTCTTCTGGTGGTCGAAGCAGTCCCTTATTCGTTAAGGTTCTCCGATGATACCAAAGCAGTATCTCTGAACACTTGAGATTCTTCGGGTGGTCGAAGCAGCATCTTATCCAATAAGATTCTTCGATGATACCAAAGCAGTATCTCTGAACACTTGAGATTCTTCGGGTGGTCGAAGCAGCCTCTTATCCAATAAGATTCTTCGATGATACCAAAGCAGTATCTCTAAACACTTGAGATTCTTCGGGTGGTCGAAGCAGCCTCTTATCCAATAAGATTCTTCGATGATACCAAAGCAGTATCTCTGAACATAACTTGAGATTCTTCGGGTGGTCGAAGCAGCATCTTATCCAATAAGATTCTTCGATGATACCAAAGCAGTATCTCTGAACACAACTTGAGATTCCTCGGGTGGTCGAAGCAGTCCCTTATCCAATAAGATTCTTCGATTGTACCAAAGTAGTATCTCTGAACATAACTTGAGATTCTTTGGGTGGTCGAAGCAGTCCCTTATTCGTTAAGGTTCTCCGATGATACCAAAGCAGTATCTCTGAACACAACTTGAGATTCTTCGGGTGGTCGAAGCAGCATCTTATCCAATAAGATTCTTCGATGCTACCAAAGCAGTATCTCTGAACACTTGATATTCTTCGGGTGGTCGAAGCAGCCTCTTATCCAATAAGATTCTTCGATGATACCAAAGCAGTATCTCTGAACACTTGAGATTCTTCAGGTGGTCGAAGCAGCCTCTTATCCAATAAGATTCTTCGATGATACCAAAGCAGTATCTCTGAACATAACTTGAGATTCTTCGGGTGGTCGAAGCAGCATCTTATCCAATAAGATTCTTCGATGATACCAAAGCAGTATCTCTGAACACAACTTGAGATTCTTCGGGTGGTCGAAGCGGTCCCTTATCCCATAAGGTTCTCCGATGATACCAAAGCAGTATCTCTGATCACAACTTGAGATTCTTCGGGTGGTCGAAGCAGCCTCTTCCAATAAGGTTCTTCGATGATACCAAAGCAGTATCTCTGAACACTTGAGATTCTTCGGGTGGTCGAAGCAGCCTCTTATCCAAAAAGATTCTTCGATGATACCAAAGCAGTATCTCTGAACACTTGAGATTCTTCGGGTGGTCGAAGCAGCCTTTTATCCAATAAGATTCTTCGATGATACCAAAGCAGTATCTCTGAACACAACTTAAGATTCTTCGGGTGGTCGAAGCAGTCCCTTTTCCAATAAGATTCTTCGATGATACCAAAGCAGTATCTCTAAACATAACTTGAGATTCTTTGGGTGGTGGAAGCAGTCCCTTATTCGTTAAGGTTCTCCGATGATTCCAAAGCAGTATCTCTGAACATAACTTGAGATTCTTCGGTTGGTCGAAGCAGTCCCTTATTCGTTAAGGTTCTCCGATGATACCAAAGCAGTATCTCTGAACATAACTTGAGATTCTTCGGGTGGTCGAAGCAGCATCTTATCCAATAAGATTCTTCGATGATACCAAAGCAGTATCTCTGAACACAACTTGAGATTCTTCGGGTGGTCGAAGCAGCCTCTTATCCAATAAGATTCTTCGATGATACCAAAGCAGTATATCTGAAGATAACTTATGATTCTTCGGGTGCTCGAAGCAGCATCTTATCCAATAAAATTCTTCGATGATACCAAAGCAGTATCTCTGAACACAACTTGAGATTCTTCGGGTGGTCGAAGCAGCATCTTATCCAATAAGATTCTTCGATGATACCAAAGCAGTATCTCTGAACACTTGAGATTCTTCGGGTGGTCGAAGCAGCCTCTTATCCAATAAGATTCTTCGATGATACCGAAGCAGTATCTCTGAACACTTGAGATTCTTCGGGTGGTCGAAGTAGCCTTTTATCCAATAAGATTCTTCGATGATACCAAAGCAGTATCTCTGAACATAACTTGAGATTCTTCGGGTGGTCGAAGCAGCATCTTATCCAATAAGATTCTTCGATGATACCAAAGCAGTATCTCTGAACATAACTTGAGATTCTTCGGGTGGTCGAAGCAGTCCCTTATTCGTTAAGGTTCTCCGATGATACCAAAGCAGTATCTCTGAACATAACTTGAGATTCTTCGGGTGGTCGAAGCAGTCCCTTATCCAATAAGATTCTTCGATGATACCAAAGCAGTATCTCTGAACATAACTTGAGATTCTTCGGGTGGTCGAAGCAGTCCCTTATTCGTTAAGGTTCTCCGATGATACCAAAGTAGTATCTCTGAACACTACTTGAGATTCTTCGGGTGGTCGAAGCAGCATCTTATCCAATAAGATTCTTCGATGATACCAAAGCAGTATCTCTGAACACTTGAGATTCTTCGGGTGGTCGAAGCAGCCTCTTATCCAATAAGATTCTTCGATGATACCAAAGCAGTATCTCTGAACATAACTTGAGATTCTTCGGGTGGTCGAAGCAGCATCTTATCCAATAAGATTCTTCGATGATACCAAAGCAGTATCTCTGAACACAACTTGAGATTCTTCGGGTGGTCGAAGCAGTCCCTTATCCAATAAGATTCTTCGATGATACCAAAGTAGTATCTCTGAACACTTGAGATTCTTCGGGTGGTCGAAGCAGCCTCTTATCCAATAAGATTCTTCGATGATACCAAAGCAGTATCTCTGAACATAACTTGAGATTCTTCGGGTGGTCTAAGCAGCATCTTATCCAATAAGATTCTTCGATGATACCAAAGCAGTATCTCTGAACACTTGAGATTCTTCGGGTGGTCGAAGCAGTCCCTTATCCAATAAGATTCTTCGATGATACCACAGCAGTATCTCTGAACATAACTTGAGATTCTTTGGGTTGTCGAAGCAGTCCCTTATTCGTTAAGGTTCTCCGATGATACCAAAGCAGTATATCTGAACATAACTTAAGATTCTTCGGGTGGTCGAAGCAGTCCCTTATTCGTTAAGGTTCTCTGATGATACCAAAGCAGTATCTCTGAACATAACTTGAGATTCTTCGGGTTGTCGAAGCAGTCCCTTATCCAAAAAGATTCTTTGATGATACCAAAGCAGTGTCTCTGAACACTACTTGAGATTCTTCGGGTTGTCGAAGCAGCATCTTATCAAATAAGATTCTTCGGTGATACCAAAGCAGTATCTCTGAACACTTGAGATTCTTCGGGTGGTCGAAGCAGCATCTTATCCAATAAGATTCCTCGATGATACCAAAGCAGTATCTCTGAACATAACTTGAGATTCTTCGGGTGGTCGAAGCAGTCCCTTATTCGTTAAGGTTCTCCGATGATACCAAAGCAGTATCTCTGAACACTTTAGATTCTTCGGTTGGTCGAAGCAGCCTCTTATCCAATAAGATTCTTCGATGATACCAAAGCAGTATCTCTGAACATAACTTGAGATTCTTCGGGTGGTCGAAGCAGCATCTTATCCAATAAGATTCTTCGATGATACCAAAGCAGTATCTCTGAACACAACTTGAGATTCGTCGGGTGGTCGAAGCAGTCCCTTAACCAATAAGATTCTTCGATGATACCAAAGCAGTATCTCTGAACATAACTTGAGATTCTTTGGGTGGTCGAAGCAGTCCCTTATTCGTTAAGGTTCTCCGATGATACCAAAGCAGTATCTCTGAACACAACTTGAGATTCTTCGGGTGGTCGAAGCAGCATCTTATCCAATAAGATTCTTCGATGATACCAAAGAAGTATCTCTGAACACTTGAGATTTTTCGGGTGGTCGAAGCAGCCTCTTATCCAATAAGATTCTTCGATGATACCAAAGCAGTATCTCTGAACACTTGAGATTCTTCGGGTGGTCGAAGCAGCCTCTTATCCAATAAGATTCTTCGATGATACCAAAGCAGTATCTCTGAACATAACTTGAGATTCTTCGGGTGGTCGAAGCAGCATCTTATCCAATAAGATTCTTCGATGATACCAAATCAGTATCTCTGAACACAACTTGAGATTCTTCGGGTGGTCGAAGCGGTCCCTTATCCCATATGGTTGTCCGATGATACCAAAGCAGTATCTCTGATCACAACTTGAGATTCTTCAGGTGGTCGAAGCATCCTCTTCCAATAAGGTTCTTCGATGATACCAAAGCAGTATCTCTGAACACTTGAGATTCTTCGGGTGGTCGAAACGGCCTCTTATCCAATAAGATTCTTCGATGATACCAAAGCAGTATCTCTGAACACTTGAGATTCTTCGGGTGGTCGAAGCAACCTCTTATCCAATAAGATTCTTCGATGATACCAAAGCAGTATCTCTGAACATAACTTGAGATTCTTCGGGTGGTCGAAGCAGCATCTTTTCCAATAAGATTCTTCGATGATACCAAAGCAGTATCTCTGAACACAACTTAAGATTCATCGGGTGGTCGAAGCGGTCCCTTATCCCATAAGGTTGTCCGATGATACCAAAGCAGTATCTCTGATCACAACTTGAGATTCTTCGGGTGGTCGAAGCATCCTCTTCCAATAAGGTTCTTCGATGATACCAAAGCAGTATCTCTGAACACTTGAGATTCTTCGGGTGGTCGAAGCAGCATCTTTTCCAATAAGATTCTTCGATGATACCAAAGCAGTATCTCTGAACACAACTTGAGATTCTTCGGGAGGTCGAAGCAGTCCCTTATCCAATAAGATTCTTCGATGATACCAAAGCAGTATCTCTGAACATAACTTGAGATTCTTCGGGTGGTCGAAGCAGCATCTTATCCAATAAGATTCTTCGATGATACCAAAGCAGTATCTCTGAACACAACTTGAGATTCTTCGGGTGGTCGAAGCAGTCCCTTATCCAACAAGATTCTTCGATGATACCAAAGCAGTATCTCTGAACATAACTTGAGATTCTTTGGGTGGTCGAAGCATTCCCTTATTCGTTAAGGTTCTCTGATGATACCAAAGCAGTATCTCTGAACATAACTTGAGATTCTTCGGGTTGTCGAAGCAGTCCCTTATCGAAAAAGATTCTTCGATGATACCAAAGCAGTATCTCTGAACATAACTTGAGATTCTTCGGGTGGTCGAAGCAGTCCCTTATTCGTTAAGGTTCTCCGATGATACCAAAGCAGTGTCTCTGAACACTACTTGAGATTCTTCGGGTTGTCGAAGCAGCATCTTATCAAATAAGATTCTTCGATGATACCAAAGCAGTATCTCTGAACACTTGAGATTCTTCGGGTGATCGAAGCAGCCTCTTATCCAATAAGATTCTTCGATGATACCAAAGCAGTATCTCTGAACACTTTAGATTCTTCGGTTGGTCGAAGCATCCTCTTATCCAATAAGATTCTTCGATGATACCAAAGCAGTATCTCTGAACATAACTTGAGATTCTTCGGGTGGTCGAAGCAGCATCTTATCCAATAAGATTCTTCGATGATACCAAAGCAGTATCTCTGAACACAACTTGAGATTCTTCGGGTGGTCGAAGCAGTCCCTTAACCAATAAGATTCTTCGATGATACCAAAGCAGTATCTCTGAACATAACTTGAGATTCTTTGGGTGGTCGAAGCAGTCCCTTATTCGTTAAGGTTCTCCGATGATACCAAAGCAGTATCTCTGAACACAACTTGAGATTCTTCGGGTGGTCGAAGCAGCATCTTATCCAATAAGATTCTTCGATGATACCAAAGAAGTATCTCTGAACACTTGAGATTCTTCGGGTGGTCGAAGCAGCCTCTTATCCAATAAGATTCTTCGATGATACCAAAGCAGTATCTCTGAACACTTGAGATTCATCGGGTGGTCGAAGCAGCCTCTTATCCAATAAGATTCTTCGATGATACCAAAGCAGTATCTCTGAACATAACTTGAGATTCTTCAGGTGGTCGAAGCAGCATCTTATCCAATAAGATTCTTCAATGATACCAAAGCAGTATCTTTTAACACAACTTGAGATTCTTCGGGTGGTCGAAGCGGTCCCTTATCCCATAAGGTTGTCCGATGATACCAAAGCAGTATCTCTGATCACAACTTGAGATTCTTCGGGTGGTCGAAGCATCCTCTTCCAATAAGGTTCTTCGATGATACCAAAGCAGTATCTCTGAACACTTGAGATTCTTCGGGTGTTCGAAACAGCCTCTTATCCAATAAGATTCTTCGATGATACCAAAGCAGTATCTCTGAACACTTGAGATTCTTCGGGTGGTCGAAGCAACCTCTTATCCAATAAGATTCTTCGATGATACCAAAGCAGTATCTCTGAATATAACTTGAGATTCTTCGGGTGGTCGAAGCAGCATCTTTTCCAATAAGATTCTTCGATGATACCAAAGCAGTATCTCTGAACACAACTTGAGATTCTTCGGGTGGTCGAAGCAGTCCCTTATCCAATAAGATTCTTCGATGATACCAAAGCAGTATCTCTGAACATAACTTGAGATTCTTCGGGTGGTCGAAGCAGCATCTTATCCAATAAGATTCTTCGATGATACCAAAGCAGTATCTCTGAACACAACTTGAGATTCTTCGGGTGGTCGAAGCAGTCCCTTATCCAATAAGATTCTTCGATGATACCAAAGCAGTATCTCTGAACATAACTTCAGATTCTTTGGGTGGTCGAAGCAGTCCCTTATTCGTTAAGGTTCTCCGATGATACCAAAGCAGTATCTCTGAACACAACTTGAGATTCTTCGGGTGGTCGAAGCAGCATCTTATCCAATAAGATTCTTCGATGATACCAAAGAAGTATCTCTGAACACTTGAGATTCTTCGGGTGGTCGAAGCAGCCTCTTATCCAATAAGATTCTTCGATGATACCAAAGCAGTATCTCTGAACACTTGAGATTCTTCGGGTGGTCGAAGCAGCCTCTTATCCAATAAGATTCTTCGATGATACCAAAGCAGTATCTCTGAACATAACTTGAGATTCTTCGGGTGGTCGAAGCAGCATATTATCCAATAAGATTCTTCGATGATACCAAAGCAGTATCTCTGAACACAACTTGAGATTCTTCGGGTGGTCGAAGCGGTCCCTTATCCCATAAGGTTCTCCGATGATACCAAAGCAATATCTCTGATCACAACTTGAGATTCTTCGGGTGGTCGAAGCATCCTCTTCCAATAAGGTTCTTCGATGATACCAAAGCAGTATCTCTGAACACTTGAGATTCTTCGGGTGGTCGAAATAGCCTCTTATCCAATAAGATTCTTCGATGGTACCAAAGCAGTATCTCTGAACACTTGAGATTCTTCGGGTGGTCGAAGCAGCCTCTTATCCAATAAGATTCTTCGATGATACCAAAGCAGTATCTCTGAACATAACTTGAGATTCTTCGGGTGGTCGAAGCAGCATCTTTTCCAATAAGATTCTTCGATGATAACAAAGCAGTATCCCTGAACACAACTTGAGATTCTTCGGGTGGTCGAAGGAGTCCCTTATCCAATAAGATTCTTCGATGATACCAAAGCAGTATCTCTGAACATAACTTGAGATTCTTTGGGTGGTCGAAGCAGTCCCTTATTCGTTAAGGTTCTCCGATGATATCAAAGCAGTATCTCTGAACACAACTTGAGATTCTTCGGGTGGTCGAAGCAGCATCTTATCCAATAAGATTCTTCGATGATACCAAAGCAGTATCTCTGAACACTTGAGATTCTTCGGGTGGTCGAAGCAGCATCTTATCCAATAAGATTCTTCGATGATACCAAAGCAGTATCTCTGAACACAACTTGAGATTCTTCGGGTGGTCGAAGCAGTCCCTTATCCAATAAGATTCTTCGATGATACCAAAGCAGTATCTCTGAACATAACTTGAGATTCTTTGGGTGGTCGAAGCAGTCCCTTATTCGTTAAGGTTCTCCGATGATACCAAAGCAGTATCTCTGAACACAACTTGAGATTCTTCGGGTGTTCGAAGCAGCATTTTATCCAATAAGATTCTTCGATGATACCAAAGCAGTATCTCTGAACACTTGAGATTCTTCGGGTGGTCGAAGCAGCCTCTTATCCAATAAGATTCTTCGATGATACCAAAGCAGTATCTCTGAACACTTGAGATTCTTCGGGTGGTCGAAGCAGCCTCTTATCCAATAAGATTCTTCGATGATACCAAAGCAGTATCTCTGAACATAACTTGAGATTCTTCGGGTGGTCGAAGCAGCATCTTATCCAATAAGATTCTTCGATGATACCAAAGCAGTATCTCTGAACACAACTTGAGATTCTTCGGATGGTCGAAGCGGTCCCTTATCCCATAAGGTTCTCCGATGATACCAAAGCAGTATCTCTGATCCCAACTTGAGATTCTTCGGGTTGTCGAAGCAGCCTCTTCCAATAAGGTTCTTCGATGATACCAAAGCAGTATCTCTGAACACTTGAGATTCTTCGGGTGGTCGAAGCAGCCTCTTATCCAATAAGATTCTTCGATGATACCAAAGCAGTATCTCTGAACACTTGAGATTCTTCGGGTGTTCGAAGCAGCCTCTTATCCAATAAGATTCTTCGATGATACCAAAGCAGTATCTCTGAACATAACTTGAGATTCTTCGGGTGGTCGAAGCAGCATCTTATCCAATAAGATTCTTCGATGATACCAAAGCAGTATCTCTGAACACAACTTGAGATTCTTCGGGTGGTCGAAGCAGTCCCTTATCCAATAAGATTCTTCGATGATACCAAAGCAGTATCTCTGAACATAACTTGAGATTCTTTGGGTGGTCGAAGCAGTCCCTTATTCGTTAAGGTTCTCCGATGATACCAAAGCAGTAGCTCTGAACACAACTTGAGATTCTTCGGGTGGTCGAAGCAGCATCTTATCCAATAAGATTCTTCGATGATACCAAAGCAGTATCTATGAACACTTGAGATTCTTCGGGTGGTCGAAGCAGCCTCTTATCCAATAAGATTCTTCGATGATACCAAAGCAGTATCTCTGAACACTTGAGATTCTTCGGGTGGTCGAAGCAGCCTCTTATCCAATAAGATTTTTCGATGATACCAAAGCAGTATCTCTGAACATAACTTGAGATTCTTCGGGTGGTCGAAACAGCATCTTATCCAATAAGATTCTTCGATGATACCAAAGCAGTATCTCTGAACACAACTTGAGATTCTTCGGGTGGTCGAAGCGGTCCCTTATCCCATAAGGTTCTCCGATGATACCAAAGCAGTATCTCTGATCACAACTTGAGATTCTTCGGGTGGTCGAAGCAGCCTCTTCCAATAAGGTTCTCCGATGATACCAAAGCAGTATCTCAGTGATAAATTTGACGAGGAATAGTTGATCCAAACTTCCCATCACAGGAACAACGTTCTCCGAACTTTGCGGGGGAAAGGTCTTCAAGCAATATTTTAAGAGAACCTCTGCTTGAGGAGTCATAAGAGCAACAGCTGCCGTGATTATCATCATCAAATGCATGGTTGAAGAATGACTTGCTGGGAAGTCAAATTCCTTGAACTTGCGGGGTATGAACTCTTTTCAGAGAAATACCGTCGACTTTACTGGAGGACTGTCTAAGAAGCTTACGAACTGATCCTGGATCCTGCTATGTTGCTATGCCATGCTAATGGGGATGGCGATGCTATGCGTTATGATGCACAAACATGCAACTAAAAAGTGCCACTACTAAGGAGTGCATGATACATATGCAAATGATGTGCTAATGCTTGATATGATTATGATATCATGTTATATGCCATGCTTATGATGATGTAAATGATCATGTATGCTGGGGGTAAATTCCTGCAGGGGATACTGCCAGGGATAGGATTTGGTGTTTGCCAAACGAATTGGACTTTGGTTTTATGGGGATGTCAACAAGGGCGGAATTTTATTAGTTGCCAATGAAGACTGGACTTTTTAGGGTGAATTGAAGATGTCAACTGGAGTGGCTTTTTTGTAGTTGCCAATACAGGATTGGACTTTAGGGATGTGCCAAGCGAGATTGGACTTTATTATGTGATTTGACTTCCCGATACACATCCGACAACGCCATGATCAGAAGACAGATGTGGATACTTTTGGTGCCCCAAGTTAGGTCCTTTGTAGAAGTAGTGTACTTGTTCTTGTAAGAATCTCACTTCTAGCTGATATGTCATGACAACTTACAAATGTTGAGCGTAGCGACTTATCCAAAGCATGTTGACTGCGCGAGCGTAGCAACTTAACCAATGCGTGTTAGTCATGCTAGCGTAGCGACTTAACCAATGCGTATGGATTGTGTGAGCGTAGCGACTTAACCAATGCGTGTTAGTCGTGTTTTTACTCTGCGCATAGCTTTTGACGTTTGTTGACCTTAACCATTACTGGTGTCTGGTGTGGTCAGCTTGATCAACTTTGAAAGCGTGAAGGGAAATTGCCCCTGTTCAGCTAATCTGCCCCAGTTCAAATGGTCTGCCCCAGTCTACGGGGTATTTGAAGGACTTTCTTCTGGGATGAGAACTTTGGCAATGATTATACCAGGATATGGCTTGAACCCATTTTGCCCCAGTGTCTGGACCTTGAAGTGGTTTGCCCCGGTTTAAACCTCAAGAGGACTTGCCCCAGATTCGTAGGGTCATGAGAAAGTCTTGATTCAGGTCAACACCAATGAGCGATCAAGTTCCTCTTTGACTGCACTTTGTTGGAATTTCTATAATGTCAAGTACTGATTTGCAGTTTAAAATTGTTCATTCAAAAATGGTAATTTTAATGCGACATTCATGTAAGTTTTGAAAAATATCCAAATGCTGATTTAATTGGTGTGAAAGATATAGCAAGAATATGACACCAATACAGAAGATTAGAAAATATGTAGGAGTCAGTTTACGCAACCTTACTGTAGTATGCTTTCAGAATAAACCTCGCCTCAATTAGGTCTTTCGAGGGTTGTAACGTGGTCTGGTTCACAGTTATAGAAACAAAGGATATTAGGCTCAAAGTATTATTTGTACCCATCCCTTCTTCGTAATGATCTCCATACCTACGTTCAGTTAATTTTGCACCTGCTTGCCGGTGTAAACTTGATGGTTCAAAGTTTGCTTGAAATGGCAGCCATCTTATTTTGATGGATGTCAGTAACCCCTTGATTTGGGTGGCCACTGAATCTTATTTTGTTTTTGTTGAGGGTTTGAGGACCTCTTTTTGGTTTTGTTTTTGATCCCTAACTTTTGCATGGACTGACTTTGCTTGTCAGATCCATCGGGATTGCCTTGATTTTTGCCTAAGTCTCCTTTTGAGGTGTTTGACTTAGCCGGCTTTTGATTTTTTGAAGGATTGTGACTGCCAAGTCAAGGGTTATTGATGAACAACCATCTTGTATTTGGGTTTTCTTTCGTGATCCGAGATTGGATTAATTGAACACTACCCTGCCCCAGGTTGAGTATAAGGTTTGAATATCCAAATGAAACTGCTACTCCTAGGCTCGAAGTGGTTTACTAGGGATTAACTCCTTATATCTCTGGTGTTTAGGGGAATTGAAGCAATGCCTGTACATCATTGACGAGATTTTATCTGAAAGCATACGGTTTGCAATTATGGGTATCTCGTTTTCATCATCCTCCCTCAAAACAGCAGTGCGATAAAGGAAGTGAAATATTTTTGTGATTTTTGCAATAAATGAGAAAATGTGAGTGAATACGAATGGATTTAATCAAAACATGCATGATTATCACATTAACAATACAATTAGTACGAAACAATGTCTAAAAGCAAGTAGTAATTAACAGAAAAGAAACTACAATTGCATAAAAACATGATCTAAAAAATGCCAGTATGGAGGAACTGGGCTTTTCTTGCTTGATCAGTTGTCTTAAGAAGATGCGTCTTGAATTCTTCGATCTCGTTCAGGCGCGAGGCGGATACGTACGACCAAACTCCCTTCTTGAAAGGATATGCATCCCTCGTCAATCAATTGTTGCACCCTAGCCTGAAAAGCTTTGCAATCTTCTGTCGAATGCCCCATTGATCCAGCATGGTATCTACAATGGGCATTGGGATCATACCCAGGAGGGTATGGTTCTGGCACTGGCTTGAGAGATTTAGGCTCCACTAGTGAATTTCGAATCAAATGTGGCAGAAGCTGAGTGTAAGAAACAGGAACCGGGTGAAGAGGAGTATTCCTTCTTCCCAAATTATTGTGGGGCCTACGTTGATTCTGGCGTGGATCTTGATTTCCTTGGCCATACGCTTGTTGATTTGCATAGGGAGCAATCCAAGGCTTCTGACATGGTTCCCTGGGTATTGTTGGCTGCCCTTTTGGGATCCAAAGGTGGATGTCATCATCTTCCTCAGTGCCCACGGGATGTTCTTCAAAGTGGATTTTCGAGGTCTCTTCAGCAGATACAACCCTTTTGGACTTTTCTTCCAGCTTTTCTCTTGAAGTGGTAGTTTCAACATGATTATCATAGGATAAAGGTACTTCATCCGCCAAAAACTCAATCTTTTCCTTGTGGTACAAGACTTTGAGCGGTCCCCGAAACTCTTGTACTTTCTCTTTGCCAGGCCTTTGAGTTGAACCATTTAAGCTAGGGTCTTCCTTTCTGGTCAATCTTTCCAATTTGTTTCGAAAGCTTTCACACTCTTCAACGGTATGCCCTATGGTTCCAGTGTGATACCCACATTCTGCCCCGGGGTTATCTTCCTCGAAGACTAGGCGTTTGTTGTTAATTAGCTCTCGAATCTTATTCTTGAATGACCAACATCCTTCAATAAAGTGCCCCTTTGCCCCTTTATGGTATTCACACTGCGCATTAGGATCATATCCAAGTGGAGGAGGAGTACAAACTGGCCCGAGGGATATGGGTACCAGCAATGAACTCTGAATTAGATATGATAGTAGTTGTCCACACAGTATAGGAATAGAGCCGAGAATAGGGCGTGATTGAGACTTCTTACTGCCTCTCCGATCCCGAATAGGTGATGACCGTTGATTCCGAGGCTTTGGAAGAATTGGTTGGGGAGAAAACCTAAAAGGAGCAACACACAATAGGCTATTCACTACAGGCTGCGGAGCGGAGGGAACCATGGGAGTAAAACTCCTAGTTGTGGTACTTTCTTGAAGCTTTTCCTTCCTTCTCCCAACAATTGTCACATCTTCTGGCAGCTGCTTCATCTTGCCTTTCACGTTGTTCGTGTCTTTTCCCTGCTCAACTCGATTATGCTTCAAGGGTTCCATGGTCTTTCAGAGCTTCTTCAAGTCCGATACGGGTGTCGAGAAATCAACTGCGGATTATGGACAAAGGATGGATAAGATTTCTGGATGAGAGGCAAACATGCAATGCAAATGAAATGATATGCAAATGCGATGCAATGCTCAGGATCACAGGCTCAATCACAATTCTGAAGTCAGACAGAAGAACGGGTAAATAACAAATATTTATGATAAAAGGAACCCCATAGGTCGGCTCTAAACGGGTAGGTGCCTAGAGTCATGGATCTTTTCAAAGATATTATTACCATGACAAAGACTCATCCAATAATAATACCATCGAAGGATCTCTTCTAGGTGAGGTTTTCGTGTCGTCCCACGAGAAAGACTCCTCGTGAGTCTCTACTACACAACCATCGAATCCAAGGTTTCTTAGAGGGACCTCAGAGTCATAGATCGAGGTTGAAAATATCATTGTCAGAATAACGATATGTTCAAGGGATCTCATCTGATTGGGGCGTTCGCATCAACCCAAAAAGGAGTAACCCTCATGAGTTAACACTACCAACCACCATGGTTTGAGGGTAAAAGGTCCTTAGAGTTATAGATTCAAACTCAAAAACATCATTGCCATGGCAAAGACTCACCATGATAACAACATCCTCAAGTGAATCAACTCTAAGCGGGGCTTTCGCTTCCTCCCAACGAGAAAGACTCCTCGAGGGATTCCACTACACAACCACCATTCTAATCCTATGTTTTTTCTCGGACTCGGGTGTAGAGCCATCTCACAAAATTCCCAAAATCAGAACCCCAATAGTATCACAAGGAATAATAATAGAATATATAAAAGCAAGCAAATAAATAGAAAATAAATAAGACAAGAAAACAAATAAACGAAAAACACAAACAAGCGGATCTAACTCTTGCGAATCGAGTCAAGTTAGGCTTGACTCTCTCTAGCATAGGGCTATGCATGTCCCTAGCAGAGTCGCCATCTGTCGTACCTCGAAAAAATACGATCCTCGCGATGGCCGCGGAAAATACTGTTCGAAACAGAGTTTCCACCGAACTTTATTCATTCCAAGGATGGAATAGGAAAATATCGATAAAACCTTTTAAGGAGATAAGAACATGGTCATCGCAACCAATATTCTAGGTTCGGGAGTCGATTACATAGAGGGAAGGTATTAGCACCCTCTACGTCCGTTGTACTCAACGGGAACCTCTTGATCAATTCGCGAGAGAAAGTTAACTGTGTTTGTGTATCTTCTAAAGGGATTTGCTTGCTAATAAGAAAAGGGGGTGATTAAGATAGGGTGCTCTCCAAGGATTGGGGCCCTTGTGCCTACGTATCTTCACTTATATGAAGTGGAAAATCAGAGCATTCATAGTTCGTGGGACTACGGGTAAAGAGGGGATTGTGCTCGCTAGGATTATCGCAATCCTATGCCTACGTACTCTCAACAGATATAAGAGATCAGAGCAGCCGTAGTTCGGCTAACTACGGTAAAAGGGTTTGAAACTGAACAAGTGTATAAGTCGCATTCTGACTGCTAAATCTTGGCTTGTCTGCTCGCTAGGGGAGGCTGAAGCATGAGTTTGTTATGCGCGGAAGAAGGGACTAAACAATGTTCTTGGTGAGAGTTGTTTAAGTTATGGATCGCACGAGGGCGAGTAGAGTTTGATTGGTTAAGTATTTTGGTTTAGACAAGAAGATAGATTTGAATAAGTTGTTAAAGGTTTTGGTCGCGCGGGGGCAAATGTATAGTGTTTAGATGTATTGTATGCTTAGCTAGAGGTGACGATTACCTGAAGCTTAAGAAAGACTTCTCGGGCCCAAGTAATCGAGAAAGTGAACCAAAGACTTGGAGCTCTCTCTTTTTTCAACCTCAATTGCGAGAGGATAGAATGTGGTTTGAATGGGTTAGTCGGATGACGATTACTCGAAGCTCGAGAAAGACTCATCGGTCCCTAAGTAATCGGGAGAGTGAAACAAAGACCTGGAGCTCTCTCTTTTTCATCTAAGTGTTAATGGAATTGGGTACGAGTGAGTGAATCGGATGACGATTACTCGAAGCTTGAGAAAGACTCCCCGGTCCCTAAGTAATCGGGAAAGCGAACCAGAGACCTGAAACACATTCTTTTTCATTGCAAAAGGAATTGTTTGAATGGAACTCAAAAGATAGCATGTAATTAAAGTATTTTAACAGATGAGGATTAATCGAAGCTTAAGAAAGACTTCTCGGACCTCAAATAATCGGAAGAGTGAACCAAAGACTTGGAACTCTCTCCTTTTCTCATCTAATATTATGAAAGATGTTTAATAATATTAGAGTGTATTAATCGGATGACGATTATTCAAAGCTCGAGAAAGACTTCTCAGATTTTAAATAATCGGGAGAGTGAACCAAAGACTTGGAACTCTCTCTTTTCATCTACGTGTTTAAGAAAAAAGATTTGAATTCGTTTATGGTTTTTTAGAAGACAATTGTTCGAGCTTAAGCAAGACTCCTCGGACCCAAACAATTGGGAGAGAGAACCAAAGACTTGGAACTCTCTCTTTTTCATCCTTTTATTGAAATTTTATTTAAGTAGTTATTAAGTGTTTTGGTTTGAAGAAAAATGATTGATATGAATCAAGGTTTGAAATTTGAGCGTGAAACAGCTTAAGGGTTTTTAGGAAAACAACTGTTCAAGTATGAAGAAGACTCCTCACACTTAAACAATTGGACAAGTGAACTGGGAGAGAGAATAGAAGACTCTAAACTCTCTTTCAATCAGGTAACTTTGAAGATGATTTGAGAAAAATTATTTG
The DNA here is from genome assembly GCA_963859935.3 of Lathyrus sativus. NCBI lineage: Eukaryota > Viridiplantae > Streptophyta > Magnoliopsida > Fabales > Fabaceae > Lathyrus > Lathyrus sativus. Next base: position 516,674,310 of record OZ012738.1, read on the forward strand.
AGTATCCATAAAATGAATGGAAAATGATTTCGAAATCATTTTAAAATTAAGCAGAAGTTAGTTGAAAATTAGTTTGAAAACGAAATTGATTGTAATTTGTCTAAGGCTATACAAATGAAAGTGTGACAAAATTGCATCAATGTGAGATGGTTAATTATAAAATGAGGATATGAACAAAAAATTTTGTTCACTAAATTAGCTACACATGGAAGTTGGCTAGGAAAATCAAATAATTAATAATTAATCAATTACAACCAACTAAATCAATTAGAAAAATAATTAAACAATTAACTATTAATTTAGATCACAAATGATTAAAATACATTAAAAAAAACATAGTTAGAAGAAGAAAATTCAAATATTCAACACCTTATTAATTAACACAATATTAACATGATAAAGGGAATTCTTCATAACTAGCATATTCATCACTAACTCATTCACTAATCAAAATTAATTTTCTTATTAATTCACAACAATAGTAAATTTACTAATTTATAAATCAAAAAACCAATTTAATAATTCATATAAGTACTTAGCTTACTAATGTATGTAACAGTAGTGAATTCTCTAACCAAGACTAAATGCATAACAGCATGAATTCTGACCAAACCTAAATCACTGATATATAACAGAATCAATTTAAACCAAAACTAAATCACTGATGCATAACAGAATCAATTTAAATCTTAAATTTCTAGCAACAAGATTCTCGTGTTGTTTTCACAATACGGACATTAGATCACCGCCACAACAGCAAATCGTACTCAAACAAATCGCACATCACGGTCTATAAATTGCAACAAAGTCGCATCACAACAAACAAATTCGTATCGCAATGTTCAAATACACCAACTGCACAACAAACGCACGAGGCAGTCATAAGAAGTAGCAACAATCATTATCATTACAATACTTAACACTTAATCACCTATTGCATTATTAAAACAGGCCTGGGTTAACAATTAACAAACTGTCACAATTTTGAAACAAGGATAAAATAGTAGCAGCTCTAAAAACACACCAGTATGACCAACAAACTAGAACAGCAACAACCATACACAATATCTCACGTTATTTATATAATAGAAATCGCAACAACGTAACTCAGCCAACAACAACGTTTAACTATAGCTGCGACATAAGAATTTGTCGCACAATCGAATCACATAAAATTTGACAGCATCACATTAATTCAGCATAACCGAAACAAAAGGAATCTAAAATACCTGCTAGACGCAAATATATAAACACTTAAGCAACAACAGTGAACCGAATGCACTAGAGAAGAAGCCACAGCAGTATCTTCATGTCATTACAGGACACTAAACCGTATCAGTATAAGTTACCACACATTGCGTCAAGAGATTAGCATAATGTTTATCTTCTAGCTGGCTCACACATTGACCAAGAAAATACAAAAAAAAACCAATAAAATACTAAACTTCAAAGTCAATTATATGGCAGCAATCAACAAAATAGAAGTCATGTGCAACCAACAGACATAATACAAGAAGAAACCGATTCGAATTGTTACCGTTGACGAATCATTGTTGTTGGAGCAGAGATGATCATGGCTCTACACATTATGGTCGAACATCTGCCTTTCCATTTCATGCTTTGAAAACCAGCTGCTATAAACCCTTTAAACCCAACGGAAAAGTCGCGATGGTTTTGTGAGGCCAGTAAAAACAGAGGCATCGTTGTTAGGATTGTGTGGAGTTGTTGTTGTCGCTGAAGAAGTTGCTCGTGAATGCAATGCTGCTTCAATCTAATTGTGTAGTTGAAGGCACGATCTTGCAGTGTCGCCTCAAACCCGTAATGGGATCCGCTTCTTGAGTTAATACACCACTTCATCCATTTCGGCTGAATCCTCAATGGTTGATGTTAACTTTGTAGCAAGATTGGTTTCCTAGTGTGTTACTCGAAATGCCGAGCTAATGCTGCAAATCTGAGCTGCCAGTTTGTGATTTCAGCCGCAATCCATATCTGCTCTTAATACCGGAGGATTCATTGTTCAACTTCATCATTGCATATCGGAATTGTAGCTTAGACTAACGTCGCATCCGGTACAAACTTGTTGCTATTGCGCTCTTGTTGTCATCGCTGTGTCGGCATCAGAACTCATAACCTTTCACCTGTCAAACACAGAACACGGTTGGATTACAAACAAAACTTGACGCGAATCTCTTCATGAATCAGGCGTTGCAACTGATCTTGCTGCTTAGTTGCTGAAATTTGAAGGTTGTCTCTCGGTGAGATATTTGACGAAGGTTGCAGAGCCTGAAATTGCTCTCGCTGTCGAGGTGAACTAAGCCGGTTATAGCTGATGAGATGAGCTTTTGCTGAGATGTTGTTGTTGTTACAAATCATAACTGAGTCGCGAGCTGCTTGATGTGTTATGTGTAAGGTGTTGCTGAAGTTACAAGACAAAACTCAGTAATGAACTGGACAAAATGTTGAGTTGCTATGTGTCACCGGCGACACCACTGCAGGGTCGAATGGAACTGGATTTGGAATTGCTTGGATGGTGGAGCGAAGTTCGGTGGAGCAAGGTTCTCATCCGCTTTTTTAAGTCGCCTTTGCGTAACCGAAACAATGGCTCTAATGGCATTAGAATGTAGCAGCAGCACAAGCCTTAGAACATCATTCGAATTGGCAAAGCCACACCATCCAAGAACCGCTCAACTTGTTCAAACTTAGAACCATATTGGTACCTGTCAAACAGAAAACATAGAGACAAACATCATCTAAATCAATAACAAAACAAACAGCAGATGAACTTCCTATATTGCAAACCAAACCGCGTTATTCTTCAACGTATTGTGCGCGATTCCGTAATGCTGCAGTCAACTGAGAGTTCATCACCGCGGTACCGTTGTTGTCATCGTTGTCACTCGCTTGTGGTAGGATTTGGTGACGTCATGACGAGAACCGAATCGGAGCAACAAATTCACAACCACGACGAAGAAAGTTGTTGCTATGAATGGCTTGTCGGAGACAGAATCAAAGTTGAAGTTGCAGAGTGTCATTGAAGATGTTGCGGTGGAACCGTTTTTTTTTGCTCGGCAATGATTGTCTTCAAAGTCTGAACATCATTGCCTCCAATCTTGCATCTGCTCCAAAATCGAAAAGTCGCCGTTGTTACAAAAAATAGAGCGGTAGTATTGTTGTTGTCCTTTGGAGGCATCTGAACCGAGACTATTGTTTTGCCGTTGCTGCAAACTGATGTGTGGCGTTGTCGGTGAATGGCGGCAACCGGCCATTGCAATGAGGGCAGCAAACCACGTGAGAGTATCCCAGGCAACACCCTCAGCTAAGCACTCTTTCCATGTTACAACCCCTGTGATAAGAAGTACAGCTAATCCAAGAATGGCAACAGTTACAACATCTACATTAAGAAGCCCTCCAAGAACCCAAATTCCAACCGTAAGAAACAGAGTAACAGTCATGATTTTCTCATTGGCTGACATTGGCCCCATTTTCGCCAACCTTTCCCTAGCAAGCTTGGGTGCATCAGGACTAGATTTCATGGTAGGAGGATATATAATATACAAAATCAACGGCACCAAAACCAACGACACCAAACCAGGTACAATAGCACCTTTAGCCCAATCCAACCGCCCAATTGTCTGGTTAATTGAATTCAAAGTAAGAGTTGCACACAGCGGATTTGCCGCCATTGTAGTCAAAAACATAGCCGACGAAATACATGAAGTCTGAAAACAAGTAAGCATCAACCACGACCCAAGCTTGTTCTCCGTTCCATCACCAACGTTACTTCCACAAGCAACACACAGAGACTTAACCAATGGAAGAAAAATTCAGCCAGCCCTAGTCCAGTTTTGATAAAACCCTTAGCGAAGAAAAATGCAAGACAAAGCAGCCATGGAATTGGATCGCCGAAGCCGGAGAATGCAGCAACGAAGGGTAGGGTTTTGGTCAGAACCGAAACTCCTAATCCCAAAATCGCAACGGCACCAAGAGGTAATGGCTGTGTGATGATTCCGACGATAGTTCCCAAGAAGATCGCAAGCAATTGCCATGCGTTTCTGGATACACCTTCTGGAGTGGGAACAAACCAGAGTAATTCCATCAGCAAGTCCATGAGCAATGGCAAAACCTCTCCATCCAGCGCTAAGTCCTGTTTTATAAGCCAAAAATGTAGTTGGATACTCATCTCCATCCTCATCAATCAAGGTCATCGCTTCATCCTTTTCTGGAAGGTTTTGCTTGCAGAAATGAACTGGAAGACCCTGTTGTCAAGAATTGCCATAATGACTAATCAATTATTAATCATGACTAATCACCATCTGAATAACATAATTTTGTGAAAGCATCCTAGATATTCTGTGGGTGAGATCCATTCATTATATTGGGGACAACTTCGAGTTGCTACCGTTGTTGAGGCAAAACGAAATTAAGATATCACCGATGCGCATCTCCAACCACGTTGTTGCTCTCCCGTAGTTGTTATGTTGATTTCAAGGGCTGATGGGATCAACTGCTGCGATAACCGCCATTACGAGGTCGGAACCAACATGACAAAGAGCGAAGCTGTCCATTGTTGAAGGCGAAGCCGTGGCTGAGGGTGTCGCGTCGAAACTGAATCGATACCAAGTCGCTAATCAACTCTCCACCTGTTATCGTTTACATGAGTTTACTGCTGAGAGAGTTCAACGCGAGTGAGCTACGAAGGGTGTCGGTAGTGTAGTTGGCGCTGGATCGTCTTTGCTGATGAGAACAGATTCATCTTTATGAACGGCTGGTGCTGAAACATCTTTGCTGATGGGAACTGATTCATCTACTTGAAGTAGTGGAGCAGGATCGACTTTGCTGATTGGAAGAGGTTCATGTGCTTGAACTGGTGGAGCGGCATATGCTGGAACTGCTTGTCAAATATTGATCGGAGGAGCAACTCATACAGGAGGAGGTTGCATTACTTGAGGAGACACTGCGGCTGGTGGGGGAGAGAATACAGGTATTGCAGTTCTTATGGTAACTGGTGGTGCAATTCCCTGGCAAGGTGATTGCATATGTCGAATCGGAACATATGGTGCTGCTCCTGCTGCAGGGAACTTTGGGCGACGCATCCATTGATTTTCTGTTGCAGAAGAAAGTGGTGACATATTGGAACTATGACCACTGCTGGACGATGCCATTGCAGGGTGCTTGCTACGATGTGCTGTCTTTGTAAGATTCTTCATTGAGAGAATCCAACTCAGCAATGGCTACATCAAATGCTTGCTTGGCAAGGTGACAGGCCCTTTCAGGAGAGTTCAAGATTTCATAATAGAAGACAGAGAAGTTCAAAGCCAAACCCAGTCTGGCAGGATGAGTCGGAGGTAACTCGGTCTCTGCAGCAGTGGAAGCTTCCTGATATGCTTTCAAGGACTGATCAGCAGCCTCTTTCCTGTCATCCCCACTCTTAAACTCAGCCAGATAACGATAATAATCACCTTTCATTTTGCAGTAAAAGACATTAGATTCACCAGACGAATTAGGAATAAGATGCTCATCAATCACAGACATGACATCAGTACAGATATCATACAACTTAGATTCAACCTTTTTTATACTCCTTAATCCGATTCACATTCACATCGTTTCCTTTCTTTGCTCAATCAACGAAAGAATCCTCCACGAGGCCCTACGTCCTCCCACAACATTCATATACGCAACAGACAGAAGATTACGCTCTTCAACCGTCAATTCAACGTCAAGCTTAGCAACTTTCTTCATCGCTTCAACCATTTCTTCGTAGCGTTCGGCTTGTTCGGCGAGCTTGGCGGTGTAGACGAAGCTTTCGTTGGCGGATGCCATGGCGGATTCAGGAGGTTTGAGTTTGCGCAACAATTTTGTTTGTTTGGTTGTTGATGTGAGGGTGGTGGTGAAACGGAGAAAAAGGTTTCATGCGAGAGGGTTGAGCTGTGAAATGGAGATGGTTTGCGGCTAGGGTTACCCTTCAGAATTGGGGATCCTGTGAACAGTGTAGGGGTACCCCTCTTTATAGCCCTGTAACCCTAAATCCCATTCCAAGACCAAATCCAAACGTGTTTTCCTTTCTTTTTTCTTAATTTTTCTTTTCTTAATTTTTTTAATTTCTGAATAATAAATCTATTTTCTATGTTAACTAATTTTAATAAAAAACTAAATTCTAATTTAATTAATAATTAAAAAAACAAATCCTATTCCTAAAAAATATCTATTATAATAAATAAGTAAATAATTATAATTCTATCCTATTAAAACTAATTAATCAATTAATAATAAAATGTTAAAACATAAATAATAATAAATAAAAAGATGCCATGTGGTGCAAATTTATTGGGCTAAAATGGTGAAAGAATTTATTTTTTGCCAAAAAATACGTTACGCCGCAAAAGCGATACGAATTGAAAAATAAAGTCGGGCAAATGAAAATTTTCAAAAAGGTAGGACAAATTTGGGGTATGACAGTTATTACTTTTTCAAGTTCATTTTCATATGTAAATACATGATTGAATATCATAAAACCTTGGTTGTTACCTTGTCCTTGACATGTGATTCTCTTTTATGATCAAATGATTTGAATGTGCATATGCTTCATGCCTATCATACCTTTCCTATAGCATTCTTAAACAGTGTTGTTTTATTTTGAAATATGTTATATTTGCATGAATCACCTTTGATATGTTTCTCATCTTCCATAATTGAATTCCTTTTACATGTTGGTTGTTACCTTCTTGTTTAACATGATTCGCGATAATTCACATGTTGTTGTCACGCATGTTACACCCCTGTTCAAAGATGTTTGGTTGTTACCTCTACTTGATTTGTATCCATGCCTTAAATATTGTTATGATTTATGCATGTTGATCTTGAACTTTGAACTTTGTCATGATAAGTAATGTTTTGGCTTATGTATGATTCACTTGATTTGTATTCATGCCTTAAATATTGTTATGATTTGTGCATGTTGATCTTGAGTTTTGAACTTTGCCATGATAACTAATGTTTTGACTTATGCATGATTTTCTTGACTTGTATCCATGTCTTAAATATTGTTATGATTTATGCATGTTGATCTTGAATTTTTAACTTTTCCATTATAAGTAATGTTTTGACTTATGCATGATTCTCTTGACTTGTATCCATGCCTTAAATATTGTTATAATTTATGCATGTTGATCTTGAATTTTGAACTTTTCCATGATAAGTAATGTTTTGACTTATGTATGATTCACTTGTACTTGTCATCTATGATGTTTAGTCTTTTAAGAACTTTATTTCATAGTCATTTAGATGTTGTAACATCTATGTTTACCTTTGGTTGTAACCATTTGGTTTAATTCTAAAACTTCAGTGGATGAATACTTGGCTGTAACCTTGTTATTTGTTTTGCTGGATGTTGTCACATGCTTGCTTTACTTTCTTGGTTGTTACCATGATTTTACATCTTCATCATGTTTGAATGAATGTATATGTGTGTTTAAACTTTATAATTCCCCCCAAGTGATGTAGCTTATTAGCTCTGATCCAAAATAGTTTCCTTGTGTCCCTAAGTCCAAATGAAAGTCTCTCTATTGACTCAACGTCATAGATAGCTCATTTTATTCTCAAACCTCCCCTTGACCTTGTTAGAGTCATTAGGACTTCCAACTTAGCCTTAAGTTAGAACCCACTACCTTTTGACTTTGTTAAGTCAAGACCTTTAGCACACCTTGTTAGGAATCCTATAATTTAGATCTTAGGTTTACAGTTTGTTAACTCTATGTGTGTATCATTGTTATGGGTACTCACATTTCCCCTTTTGACTTTTGTTAAAGTCAAACCCCCGTTTAGTATTTTAACTTAGACCTAGAGAGTTTGTTAACTCTATATAAGTATCATTGTTATGGATGCTTATTCCCCTTGAACCTTGACCATAGTCAAGAGTTCTCTCCCTTGTTAGGAGAACTACGGTTGCTCTGATTCCATCCTTACTAGGATACGTATGCACGAGATGCGACGTCTTGGCGAGCATACTTAGTGCATATACCTATAGGTCTTTACCTTAGCACATAACCATTAGCAGACAAATATTAACATAACACAACTACCAAACAAGAGGCTCCTATAGAGTACTACAGATACTTAGGGTGCTAATATCTTCCCTTAGTATAACTAACCCCCGAACCCCCTCAATCTCTTAGCTTCGTTGTTACGTAGCACACTTAGGGTTTTCTTCGATCCTTACCATTTCCTTTGGATAAATCAAATCTCGGTGGTGAATATTTAAATATTTGTGGTTCAAGTTAATTAATAGCTTGATGTCCGATTCTCACCACAACATAGATTTTCAAGAGGTTCCTATAGAGTACTATAGATGTTTTGGGTGTCAACACCTTCCCATTGCATAACCAACCCCCGGACACTTGTCTCTTTGTTTTATTAGTTTTGTTTTAAAACTTTTGTGGGTTTTATTCGCTCTTTTCCCATCCCTTTGGAAATAATAAAGTGCGACGACAACTATTCCTTTGTGAGTTAAGTTAACCAATAGCTTAATCTCCAACTTTTCACCGCTGCAAGAAGCGACTTTGTATTCTGCTTCATATGATGATAGTTCCATTACTGGTTCCTTTCTTAAACTCCAAGCAACGGGTGAACCACCTAGCATAAACACATAACCAACTGTGGATTTTCTATCCTTAGCATCACTACACCAACTTAAGTCGGTGTATCCCACTAACTTGCATTATTTTCCTTCATCATTTATACAAAATAAAATACCATAGTCGGGAGTTCCTTTCATATACCTTAGTATCCTCATCGTCGCTTCTAGGTGTAATATCTTTGGCTTATGCATAAATCTATTCACCATACCCAGATTATATGCTAGATTAGGCCTTGTGTGACAAAGGTATCAAAGTGATTCAATGAGTCTTCTATATTGCGTTGGATCGACATCATCTTGATCCGTGTCTTTTGAAAGTTGTATTATAGGCTCAGCTGGAGTTAAAGTTGGGTTTCGATCTTGCATCTCAAATCTCTTAAGTATTTTGCTTGCATATCTTCTTTGGTGCATCATCAAACCTTTACCACTCTTTTAGAATCGATGCCAAGAAAATATGATAGATTTCCCAAGTCTGACATTTCAAACTCCTCACTTAGGTCATGTTTGAAATCTTCAATCTCTTTCTTGTAGCTTCCTGTTATCAGCAGGTCATCGACATAGAGACATAGTATAAGAAATTCATTACTATTTCTCCTTACATATACTCCATGCTCAATTTTGTACTTCACAAATTCCTTCTCCCTTAGAAATCTATCTATCTTCTTATTCAGAGCTCTTGGAGCTTGCTTAAGTTCATATAGGGCTTTATGCAGCCTGTATACCTTTTTTTTCTTTGTCTTATTTCACAAACCCAACTAGTTGTGCAACATAAACTTCTTCACCTGAGGGGCCACTTAGGAATGCATACTTCACATCCATCTGACACATCTACCGGTTGTTCATGTTTGCAAGACCAACAACCAACCTGATTGTTTTGATCCTAGCCACATATATAAAAACTTTGTCAAATTCGATTCCTTCTTTCTAAAAAAATCCTTTCGTCACAAGCCTCGCCTTGTGTTGAGTTACTTCTCGTTTTGGATTCAACTTCCCCTTGTATACCCATTTCACATAGATTGCCTTCTTTTCTTGAGGAAATTCAATAAGTGACGAAGTGTTGTTGACTTTGAAGGGCTTCAGTTCCTCATTCATTGCTTTCACCCATTTTGAATCCTTCAATGTCTCAACTGTATTAACTGGTATGACATCTGCATATAAAGCATAGTGTACAAGCTCACCTTCATCATCGACCACGTCATCTAATGTAATTACACATTCTTGCAACCTTGCAGGCATGTGTCATGTTCTTTGAGGTCTTCTTGTGCTTTTAAACCTCTGACTTCTTCTTGTTGAACTTTTCTTTCGACTTCACTTGTTGGTTATTTACATATGATTGTCACTGAATCCTTATTTACATTTTCAGTCCAATCCCATTCCTTAAGCTCATCTATGATCACGTCCCTTCTGATCACTACATGCTTGTTCACTGGGTCGAACAACTTGTATCCTCCAGTCGAATGATATCTTATTAGGATCATTTGACTCGACTTATCGTCATGTTTTCTTCTGAATTAATCTGGCACATGTCTATGTCCTATAGATCCAAATACCTTTAGATGGCTCAAGCTAGGCTTGATACCAAACCTATATTCTTCTGGCGTAATTCCTTCTAACCTTTTCATCGGACATTTGTTTAAGACGTATGTTGCAGTCGAACAACTTCTCCCCATAATTCTTTAGGTAGATGCTTGCCTTTCAAGATACTTTTCACAATATTCATAATGGTTCTATTCTTCCCTTCTGCATTCCAATTCTATTGTAGAGTGTAGGTTGGCACCACCTCATGCACAATCCCTTCTTTCTCACATAATGTGTCGAAGTCTTTTGACACATACTCTCCACCACCATCAGCCTTTAGAATCTTGATCTTTTAACCACTTTGTCTTTCAACCATATATCTAAACTTGGAAAATACCTCGATCACTTCACTTTTCTTCTTGATTAGATAAGTCCATAGTTTTTGACTAAAATCATCTATAAGTGTGACAGATTATCTGTTACCTCAAATTGAATCCACCTAGATAGGTCCACACACATTAGAGTATATCATTTCAAGAACTACCTTCGAATTGCTTCCTGCATCTTTGCTGAATTTGTTCTTGTGATGCTTCACCTTCAAATATTCTTCACCCACTTTATTTGGAATTTCGATTTCTGGTAACCCTGAAACCATATTTCTTCTCTTTAGATCTCTGATGTCTTTGAAGTTGAGATGGCCAAATCTATAATTTCATATGCATTCATCCTTTCTAGTTGCAGTTGCAAGGCACTTGTGCTCCATCACATTAAGTTCAATCTTGAAGGTTCTAGTTTGAGACATGAAAGCCTTCAAGATTAACCTTCCTCCTGAGTCGAGAACTCTCATCATCTTGTCTTTAATCGGCACTTTGTAGTTCTTTTCAACCAACTACCATATGTTGAGCAAATTAATCTTCATGCCTGGTATGTATAATACATTGGAAATTACTAACCTCTTGTCATATTTCCTCATAATCAGAACACCACCAATACCTTCAGCTACTAGACTATTATCATTTGCAAATTTCACCTTGTTCTTCATTGAGGGTTTTATGTTGACAAACCAATCTTTCCTACCAGTCATGTGTGCTCAGCATCCTAAGTCCAAGTACCATTGGTCTTGAAATCTTTCTTCATCTCTTGTTGTGACCATCAACAACATCTTTTCTTCTTCATGTTTTGTGAACTTTTCATTATTATCTTGGTTCTTTTTTTTCCTAGGACAATCACTAGAGTAGTGATCATACTTTTGACAATTGAAGCACTGAATGTGACTTTTGTCAGGTTTTTGACCATCACCTCTTCCTCTACTTGATGTACCACCTCTTTGGTTTCTTTTCTTTGAGGAATTTATCTGATTCGACTAGCTTCTTTCTTGCTCATTTCAACTAGTCGAATTATTCTAGCCTCATCTGCCTTTCCAACTTCCTGCCCTTCTTTTCTTTTACTGATTGCGCCTCTAGAACCACATCACTTTTCGACTTGCCTAAAGCTCTTTTAGCCATCTTTTGTTCATGAGATTCAAGAGTCCTTTGAATTTCTTCCTTTGTTAAACTTGACAAATCTTTTGACACTTCTATGGCTACTATCACGTGGTTAAACTTTGGAGCCAATGACCTCAAGATCTTTGCAATAACTGATTTTGATGTCAAGACTTCTCCACATACCTTGATTTGATTCACCAATTATGTAAGCCTAGTAAAAAAATGTTATGCTTTCACTTTCTTCCATCTTAAAGCAACTCATATGTTCTCTTGTAAGTTTGTAGCCTCATCTCTTTCACCTTCTCTGCGCCTCCAAAAGATTTCTCTAAGATTTCTCATACTTCTTTTATTAATTCTACATCACTGGCCTTTTCAAAATTGTCTGGATTAACACATTGATGAATTATAAAGAGAGCTTTGTAATCTTTCTTCTTCAATTTTTTGTATGCAGCCTTTTCTTGGTCTGATGTGTTTTGTGCAAGTGGTGTTACTCCTTCCTTCACAAGATCCTAAAGATATTGATAACAGAAAACCACCTTTATTTTTTTGCACCAATTCTCATAATTCTGACCCTTCATAATTGGGAGACTTTTCGGAAAATTCTCGTTCGGATGATTCATCGTCATCTTGTTTTGCTTCCTACAAATCGCTCAGTCAGTGCTCTAGATATATGATGTTGGAATAAAACCCAAGACTTTGAGTAATTCTAATTCAATCTTGATAAACAAGATTCAATCACGGCGATCGAATTCTCTCTTGTTCTTCACTCTTCACTCGAGTGAATCAACCAACATTGGTTGCAAGATTGTATCACTACACAATGGTGATGAAAACAAGAAAAGAAAATTGAATTGGGGAAGAAGAAGAATAAGGTTTTCACAAAAATAAGGATGAAAAATTTCTGCATAGTAACTCTCTGATCTCAAAACTGCAATTTTATTTAAGTGAATCACACTTTACAATAATAGGACTACTCCGTATTTATAGATTTAATTTGCTTGCTCCCTAAGTAAAGCCCAAAAACAAAAGCCCAACATACCTAATTATGTCAACATTACAAAATTAGGTTTAAGACAAAATCCATGTCGAGACTAACTCCTCGACACTTTGACAATTAGGTGTTTCAACACACACTAGACTATTCGACAACTTACTTATCCCCGTCGAATAACCTACTTCAGCACAAGAAATTACAATTCAACCCGACTTACCTAAAAACTTTATAATCACAACTTCTTGAATAGTTTTCTCAACCCTTTCACTATCTCTTCATCTAAGAAATGTTGGAATTCAACCACAAACTATGGTGAATTCTTCTCAATCTTGATCTCAATATTGTTATGTAATGACAATGAACAAAAACTAAGAACGCATTTAAATAATATGAGTATGAACTAAAGAGTAACTCTCTGCCCACAACTGTGGAATTTTGTTATCACTTTGCAATTGCAAAACCGTGATTATCAAACTTTATGATTACAATGATAATGGTTCCTCCCTATTTATAGATTTAGGTTAACTAAAGCCCAAAAATATCTAATTTGATCTTTCTAAATCAAATCTAATCTTTATAAAACAATAAATTACATATTTAACACACTACCTAATTCATTGTGTCTAAACTATCTACATTCATCATATACCTTAACTTCTTGAACACTTCGAATGGCATTCCCTTCACCATGATGTTTGTAATCTAATTCTCAATACTGTTGTGTTCTAAGTTCATATTCTTTTCTGCTACCTGCTCTCGAAGATAATGGAACCTCATTTGAATGTGCTTTCTTCGACCGTGTGCTATCGGATTCTTTTCCAAGTTGATAGCTGACATGTTGTCGATTTTCTTATTCCAAAATGTTGGAGCTTGCTTAAGTCCATACAGGGCTTTATGCAGCCTGTACACCTTTCTTTCTTCACCTTATTTCACATACCCAACTGGTTGTGTGACATAAACTTCTTCGTCTAAGGGGTCATTCAGGAATGCACATTTCACATCCATCTGACATGTGTGCCAATTATTCATGTTTGGTAGACCAACAACCAACCTGATTGTTTCGATCTTAGTAACAGGTGCAAAAACTTTGCCGAAGTTTATTCCTTTTTTCTGAAGAAATCCTTTCACTACAAGTCTCGCCTTGTGTCGAGTTACCTCTCCTTTAGAATTCACTTTCACCTTGTAAACCCACTTCACATAAATTTCCTTCTTTCCTTGAGGCAATTTGACAAGTGACTAAGGTTTTTTGACTTCGATGGAATCTAACTCCTCATTCATTGCTTTGACCCACTTCAAATCTTTTAATGCCCCAGCTATATTGACTGGTTCGACATCTGCATAGAAAGCATAGTGTACCAGCTCACCTTCTTCATCAACCACACCATCTGATATAATCACACATTCTTACAACCTTGTAGGATTGTGTCTTGTTCGTCGAGGTCTGCTTAGGCCTGCTTCATATCTGACATGTTCCTGTCGAAATTCTCTTTTGACTTCACTAGCCGGTTCTTCACACAAGATTCTTACTGAATCTTTCTTCATATTCTGAGTCCAATCCCATTCTTTAAGCTCATCTATAATCACGTCTTTGTTGATCACTACCTACTTATTGATTGGGTTGAACAACTTGTAACCTCCATTCGAATGATATCCTATCAAGATCATCTGATTCGAATTGCCATTAAGCTTCCTTCTCAACTGATCTGGCACATGTATACGTGCTATAGATCTAAACACCTTCAATTGAATGAGGCTAGGCTTGACACTAGACCAACATTCTTCTGGCTTGACACTAGACATCTGTTTAATATGTATGTTATTGTCGAAACCACTTCTCCCCATAATTCTTTGGTTAGATGCTTTCTATTCGACATACTTCTCACCATGTTCACGATGGTTCTATTCTTTCTTTATACAATTCCATTTTGATGTGGAGTGTAGGGTGGCATCACCTCATGCATAATCCCTTCCTTTTCACATAATACATCAAATTCTTTTGACACATACTTTCCACCACCATCAGTCGTCATAATTTTCAGCTTTCGGCCACTCTATCTTTCGACCATAAATTTGAATCTAGAAAATACCTCGATCACGTGACTTTTCTTCTTGATGAGGTGAGTCCACAGCTTTCGACTATATTCATATATGAATATGACAAATTATATGTTGCCTGCAATCGAATCCACCTGGATTGGACCACATACATTAGAGTATATAACTTCTAGAATTTCCTTCGACTTCCTTCATGCATCCTTGATGAAGTTATTCTTGTGTTGTTTCGACTGAACACACTCTTTATAGACTTCACTTGGAATGTCGATTTCAGGTAATCCTGAAGCCATATTTCTTCTCTTTAGCCCTCTGATGTCATTGAAGTTGAGATGTCCTAGTCGAAAATACCATAACCACTCGTCTCTGCTGGCTGCAGTTGCTAGGAACTTGTACTCCATCGCATTGAGTTCAATCTTGAAGGTCATATCTTAAGACATTGGAGCCTTCAAGATCAGCCTACCACCTGCGTCGAGAACTCTCATCATCTTGTCTTTGACAACTACCTTGTGTTGTATCCCAAAATTTGCCCAACCTTTCTTTATCTAGCTTGTGTTTCATTTCATTCACATTAGCATTATCATTTGCATTTCATTGACATGGGTGTAGGAGATCAAGAGGTATGATTACCAGTCAAGATCTATACAAAAATATGAAGCTAGCTAAGAAGGTTATTCAAGTGTTCAAGGGTTGATATCCTTATCAGATAAGTCTAAGATCCTCAGAGAGAGTGGTTGAAACCAAGTATGTGGGTCTCCTAACTTGAGAATTGTGGGAAGACCATCAGATGATTCTGGGGCCATGAAGTTGGACTTGATGTCTTGAATGAGCTCTTGAGAAATATTGAAGTTCATTTGGAAACCTAGACAGGTCATTATGTGGAGAATATGAAGATATAACCAAGAATGATGCAGCTAGGGTTTGACTGGGTCAACCCTAAGTCAACTGATGATTTGAAGAAGGTTGAGACCTAATTCAAGAGACATGTGATCATGGATTGATACATTGAGATGTTCTAAGGATGATTCCAATGTTAACTCATCATGATTGAAGAGTTTGAGAAGTTTTAGGCTAGGGTTTCTAAGGCTTGACAGTGTAAAATCCCCTAGCTTGACCCCTGACTTCAAGACCATTTAAATCAAGGTGTGACTTTCATATCATCTTGACCCAACATGATTGTTGTAGGGCATGATCTTAGCTTTAATTTGAATACTAGAAGTCCTTGATAGGGTTTATAGAACTCAAGTTATGAGCCAGACAAGTTACAAGTCATCTGAGGCATGTGAATTTGGAGCTTGAAAGTTACCCAACTTGCATGACACTTTTGCCCTAGAAGAATCATTCTTATGAAATTTTAGTCAACATGAATGTTGTTCCTTATTCTCTTAGCTTTCTAAATAGTACTAGAAGTCCATGATTGGATTTATAGAACTCAAGTTATGGCTTTGACAAGTCAAGGGTATTTTGGGTATTTGGACATTATAGGTCATTTTGAATTATGGGTCGATTTCACTATCTTGCAAGCCTCAAATGGAGTTTTGTGCAACTTGAAAGTTGCTCAAAATGATGTTTTTAGCTCAACCAAGTATCTAGAGTCCATTGATATGGATTTGAGCAAGCATTGGTTGAAGGAATTTCTCAAAAAGGTCATTTTAATGAATTAAAAGGGAAAAATTCAAAACAATTGGTAATTGAATGATTTCAATCCAAGTTAGTACTCATTTTGATTGGAAATGATATTCTAAACACTTTGGTATTATTAAATTTTTTATTTGATACTCATTTCATGGCATTTTGGTGGATTGCTTCATGATGAAGTAACACTTCAAACACACATCTTTGGTTGAAATCAAAGGAGGGAAATCACTCAATTACACTCCATAACTCTCAAGTAAGTGAACTGAAGTGGATTGAGAGCAAGAATAGAGCCAATTCGTACATACCATAAGTGAAATTTTGGAAGAAAGTTGAAAGTTGGAAATCACAAATTGGACCATGAATGGGCCCCCAATGGATCAAAACAAAATATAAATAGATTGTGGATCATTTTCAGAAGCTTCTAGTGCCATTTTCTATTGAGAATCAGTTAGAGCAATTGGTGCAAGAAGCTTGAAGTTGGATTTTCGAGTTTGGAGATTGAAGGAGTTTCAGAAGAAATTGAACCTCAAGAACTCTTCATCATCATTCAGTGGAAGATTCTGCACCTTTTGGAAGAGAATTGAGCCCTGAAGAGCACCATACGCGAAGCTCCAAACCAGGTTTCTTCCTCTCAAAATTCCTCTTTAATTATGCACTTTCCAATCCTTAGATACATGTGGTTAGGATATACTTAAAACATAGATGGATTTTGTATAGGTTTCGTAGAGAATCGTGACACTTTGTGACATGGCATTCCAAGTTGTTGTTCGCATATCTCTCTTGTTAATGGTTAAAATTGAAAACAAATCATAGATTAATTCTCTAGGAAGTGAGATGAGCAAGATGATATAAAGAAATTGAGGTTTCATTGAGATTGAATTTGCGGTCACTGTTCATTCTCGTCGGAGAAGATGACCGGATCTTCTTCGGCCGCCACAGACACCACCGTGTTGAATTCCCTTCGTTTTAGTGTTTTAAATCCCAGTTCATATCGTGTCCGTTAGATCTTACTGTTGAGTGGACTTGGTATGTGAATTTCACGGTTTAGATGAGTACCACGTGTAGCTTCAATTCATCCATTCCCCTTTTAAGTGAAACGCAGAGTTTCATTAAAAGAAACTCTGGGCTTTGATTCCAAGCGCTATCCACACCCCACCTTGTTAGGCCCAAACCAGTTAACACATGGAAATGTTACTTCACACACCCCTGGCACTGGTTCGTTTAATTAATAAAAAGCTGAGTTTTACAACTCAGTTGGGCTTAGTGTGAAGCGTTATTCCCACCCCCTAGCGCAAGGCCCAGGTGAATTAACACGTGGATTAATTACTGCTTACACCTCCATTTAATTCTTGTAATTTCTTTTTTCTTTTATTTTTTGTTTTAATGCTTGTTAGTTTTAATTCCAGAAAAATAGTAATTGTTGTCATTAATTCCTGAAATAAATCATGTGAATACCTTGATGTGTTTAGAATTTTCTCACATTTTTTTACTTTCTATTTTCATGCATTTTCCATTAATGGAATATTTTCTATTTTAGTATGTTTTTAATAATTGAGAAGTTGTATGCTGAGTTTGATGATTTTATTTCTCATTCATGCTTTTGAGTTTGATATTGAAATTTTGTATGCTGGTGATAGACATGTTGATGATGTTATGTGATTTTTTTTTGAGATTTTTATATGATTCTAAATAGGATTTTAGGATAGTTGTTTAGGAGTATTCATTGCTGGATCCCTTTAGTGTACCCTTGAGGTTTTAGATTTAGTTTGAGCCTTTTGATTTAGGTTTAGCCCCTGATTTTTGTACCATAGAATGTTGATTCATCTAGGATGACGTAGCATTTTCCTTGGAATATTTAGGAGTGATTTTCTATTAGTTCCCCATTTTACAAATTGGCTTTAGTTTAGGTGATCCTAACTAGGTTAAGTGTATAGATTAGGCTTGTAAATGACCATTAGATGATTCTAGGTCCCATTTCCTTTCTTGACAGATTGGTTATTAGATAGATACCTCTTTAGAACCCTTGAAACCTTAGTATAGGTGATCCTTAGAAGGTAGTCAATGAGGTTCTTTAGAAGTTTCAGTAGGTGGATGATTCCTCCTATAGGTGTAGTTTCCTTTTCAATTTTCCTTGCTTGATAGGAATCCTCCTTGTGAGCATGTTTCCTCCTATGGAGGAATACATTGCATCATCATAAAGAGGTTGAGTCTATGAAAGCTCTCTCTAAGGAAGTGGAGTTGGTTGAGTGCATGTGATAAGTTCCTGTGGAACTTACCTTGCTTCTCATCTCCATTCTCCTAATATTTTCTTATTCATTCTTTTTAGGAACCTTTTTGGGGTAGCATAGTCCCTCCTGTGGGGGGAATGTTGCACATCTCTTGAAGGAGCCAAACCTTTAGGATTCCCCCAAATCTCTTTTAGTTGGTTGAGTGCCTGGGATAAGTTCTTGTGGACCTTACCATTGCCTCCCAACACCCAATTTCTTTCCTTAGGATAGAAGCCTTGTATGATTACTTGTGGGATGAATTCCTTATTTGCCATAAATCTTCGCCTTCATTCATGATTGAGTGGTGTGTTGCATTAGGATAGTTCATGATTAGAATATTTTAAGCAGAGATGCATGACTGCATTAAGAGGTTGAGTGAGTCTCCCTCTGTTTGTTTGCCTTAAGGGTTGAGGTGGTTCTCCCCTTGCTTGTGTGTTGTTTTTCTTTTTCCTAATTGACGTATTTGCATAATAGAGGTTGAGTGGACTCCTTCTGCTTGTCTGTTTTGACTGTTTTTCTTTGCTTGATTGCTAAGAGGTTGAGTGAGTCTCCCTCTGCTTGTCTTGCTGCATTGCATGTGCATCTTTACTGTTTACTATTTATCTGTCTAAGCTGATGCTTTATTTGTTTCCGTATACCATTGACATGATCCCCTAGGAATCTCACTTCCTTTGATAAGGAAGTGATGATAGAACTTTAGGTTGAAACCTATGAATGATAACTTCTAGGAGTTCCCTCCAAACCTCAACCATAGGATGAATCCTTGGCATGACAACATTAGGACTTGAAAGTCTCCCCGTAGATTTCATTCTCTTTTCATCTCAAAACAACAGTAAAAAACGTAATAAAGGCAAGTTAATACAAGCGCGTTACGAGCCTTACGCTACTTGGGAAATGATAATTGAGCGGTCTCCTCTCAATCATCTAGGATGTTTAGTATATGTACTTTGGACGCTATACGACGCATTCTCTCCTAAGTCATAGTCTCTAGTGTTGTACAAACTACAGACAACCATAAAAAACAGTTCTTCCGTAAAAGACAGAAAACAAACTTCAAATCTTTTTGCCCCATGGGCCCATAATTCAAAAGAAGCTTGTTTAAAGAAAAGAGTGTCGTTAACTCCCAGCTCTACCGCAAACGGTAACGCCTAAGTCTCCAAGGGTCGAGCTGCGTACACCAAACTGCTGGAACTGTCTGTTAACCCTACTCAAAAAAACAGATGAATTTGAACCCCCGTAATCCATATTATTCCGAACTACGTAAGCTCTGATCTCTCATATCTGTTGAGAGTACGTAGGCACAATACTGACGTATTAGCGAGCCACCTTCCCCCATCCGTTACCCGTAGTTAGCCGAACTACGTTGACTCTGATTTCTCATTCCCTGATGAGAATACGTAGGCATAAAGTGCGATGCTTTGCCGAGTCATTTTCTTTTCTTTTCAGACCAGCCTTGATAGGTAGATAGATAAACCAACCCGTCAGATAAACACAACAAGCATGGATCCCATCGAGTACGATGGACGTGAGGGGTGCTAATACCTTCCCCTTGCGTAACCGACTCCCGAAACCTAGACATGGTTGTGATGACATTGTCTTATACCTTTTCGTCAGGGTTATCCGATCGTTTCCTTTCCCTTTCCGTGGGATAAATAATGAAAGGTGGCGACTCTTCTGTTTTGCCGGCACCTTATTTTCGCAGTAGCGATAGCTGGTGACTCTACTGAGGATCCAACGTCCCCTGTGCGAGTCAATTCTAGCGCTTGCATGTTTACCTGTTGGGTTGTGTTTATTTATCGTTTTTTACTTCCCGCATTTTATTTTCAGTATGTACATAGTTTTAGAAGCAAATTAGTGGTGAACCTGTATACTAGGCATGCACTAGTTCCCGCACAATCTGCACTCAGACGAGATTCTTTGAAATGATTTCCATTTCCAGCCCAGTGGGCCGTCAAAAGGATTTCAGATCTAAGGATTGTCGACTCTGGGAACCGATCACTTGTGATTCAGCTGAGTGAGGCCACTTCAAGAGATGATGATGCCACACCTTCTGGGTATCGTATCATCGTTTCTTGAAAGTCTGTGACGCTGATGAACGCATAGGATGCCGTACCTTGTCAGTGATTAGGTTCATACCTGTGAGCGAGGTCGGGTTATTGCAGGAAACGGTAACCTTCAGACAACCTGGTTTTCTTGACAGTGAATCAGTATTATGGGTTTCAGTAGACCTTTATTGTGGTATATTCTCGCTGAAGCAAAATTATGGTCTGCCACTTCACAACACAGCACCCCACCACACAACACTCTTGATCTCCTACTGCATTTGCATTTACATTTTCATACTGCATGCCATTTAACTCGTATCTGTGTTGCAGGTGTGCAGTTCCCCCTCGATTCTAGCAATCTTGTCCCTTCTATGTCCATCATGGAGCCCAATGTGAGAAGAACTTTAGCCTATAAGTTCCCTACTCCAGACATTACTACTTTGAGGGGTTTGATTTCTTTGCCTGGTAAGGAAGCGATGAGAGACTTCAGAGGAACCTATGGGAAGCTGCTCAGTGTTGTGTATAAGCCATCTGTGTATGAATTGAACGGACTCCAGACTCTGCTTTAGTTTTATGATCCTCCACTGTGTTGCTTCACATTTCCAAGCTATGTTCTGGCCCCTACTCTAAAAGAGTTTTCTGCCATATTGGAGGTGCTCATTCTTGCTCAGGTACCCTTTTGGCCTATTGATCAGGAGCCAAATCTGGCCAGTATTGCTACAGCTCTGCATATTGAGGTCTCTGAATTGAAAGGAAAGACAGTCAGGAGAAATGGAGCCTGGGGATTCCCATTACCTTTTCTAGCTGAGAAATCCCGACACTTCGCCAAGAAGGAATGCTTGGTGGCATTCAAGGCTATTTTGGCATTGTGCATATATGGTATCATGTTGTTCCCCAATATTCCAGATTTTGTGGATGTGGACGCTCTTCGTATTTTTGTTTCAAGGAACCTCATCCCTACCTTGCTCGGAGACGTGTATCATTCGGTGCACTATAAGAACGAGAATAGAAGAGGCAAAAGTGTATCCTGCTGCGCTTCACTGTTTTATAGATGGTTTGTCACTCATTTATCTAAGGATGGCCCTTTTATAAAGACTGCAGAGACGAAGGAGTGGTCTGAGCGACTGATGAGTTTGTCTGCCGAGGACATTGACTGGTTTGATAGAGATCGCCTGGGGAGCAAAATCATTTACAGTTGTGGGAACTTTCCTAATGTCCCTCTGGTGGGTAGGAAAGGCAGCATTAACTACAATCCGTCTATCGCTATGAGACAGTTCCGGTATGCCTTGAGGGGCCCTCCTAAGGACGAAGAGGTACAGGAATCTCTGTACCTCACTGGTGCATTAGAAGGGGATGATCTGGTCAGATTTGAACATGCCTGGAATAACGTTCACCGAAAAGGAAAGACCTCGTTGGGGAAAAGCAATAATCAGGCTTACCCTCCTTATGTGGACTGGATTCATAGCAGAGCAGAAAAAGTGTTGATGCTTTTTCCTCCTGTCAAGCCAGACTGCCCTTCAGAGCCTACCATGATTGAAATCCAGAAGTATGAGCAGCTTAAAGCTAAGAATGAAGAGCTAGTCAAAGCCAACGAAGAGCTGGAAAACGAGATCGCTCAACTCCGAAGAGAAAAGAAAGAAGCCGTACACACCTGCAAGAAGCAGACAGAGTTGATCAACCACCTGGGCGCTAATTTGACCAAGGAGACTGATTCTAGGGAACGTCTCGGGTTGGACCTGAAGGCAGTGCTTGGGGTGTTGACCACCAAGAAGCAGGAGCTAGATAAGGCATACCAGAAGTTGACCAGTACGAGAAGTTATGGAACAACACTTTGACTAGCCACAAAGAGAAGGAAGAAAAACTGAAGCAGTAGATAGCCCAGTTGGAAGCTCAGATGGAGGCCAAAGACAAGAAGATAAAGGTTGAAGCCTCACTACAACGAGATGTCCAGTATAAGTTGGTTGAGACCAAGGCAAACCTGATGGATTGTCAACTCCGGGCTGATGCTAAGAGGAGTAGGATGGAAAACCATTCTGAAGAAGGTGTTTCTAGGAGCGTTGACGAGAACCTCCCATAGTCCATTAGGCAGAGGGATCTGTTGATCCAGGGCCTGCTCACCCAGCCTGATCATCCCGCTACGAAGAAGTTACTAGAGGATTTCTGTGCCCGTGGCCGCACCTGATTTCTATGTATTTCTTTTGTACATTTTATGCATTGATATGCTGATCACCACCAGGCCTGTTGGTTGGGGTCACGATTGTTGCTTCGGTTGTATTCGGTTACTGTTGTACGCTGCCCTCGTGGGTTTCTCTGATATATATATATATATATATATATATATATATATATATATATATATATATATATATATATATATATATATATATATATATATATATATATATATATATATATATATATATATATATATATATATATATATATATATATATATATATATATATATATATATATATATATATATATATATATATATATATATATATATATATATATATATATATATATATATATATATATATATATATATATATATATATATATATATATATATATATATATATATATATATATATATATATAAGGGTTTTCTTTCCATGATTGGACGATAGACTTTATTTGTCACGGAAGCTAGAATTGAGGGGGACTTCCTCCTAATGCATGGATACATGTTTGCATTTGCATGAATTATTTGCATGACAGGTACCTTGCCATTTTTCTAACCCTTTGTGTATGCAGGTTGTTTCAGGATTGACCGAAGACAAATCCACTGATACTCGACCAGAGCAAATCAAGCTAGAGAAATGGAACAAGTTTAGACAGACATCCAATAACTCAGAGAGAGGATAGACCGCTTCGTGGAGCTCATGCAAGTGGTTGCTAACGGGCAAGACCAGCTCAGAACTCTGGTTCAGCCTCTAATCTCGAGGGTTGACAGCAACGTTATGCTTCATGGTGGGAACACTCTAAACCCTCCACTTGTTGAGACCCCTCAGGGTGGCATCCCTGTGACTGGAGGGAATGGAAGTGGTAACAGCAATGTGGTCACTAACATTGGGCTTAATGGAAATACGACTGGCGTCGGTAACGGTAACTTTGTAGCCAATGACAATGCTGGGATAGGCCATGGCAACACTGGAGGAACTGGCAATGCAGGGAATGTTGGTACTGGTAACATGTATGGTATTAATAACGCTGGGTTTGCTGCTAGCAATGGCAATCAGCCATGGCTAAAAGATCACCAAGAGGACTTGTTCTCGCAGAAGGGAGCTGAGGGAGAATTGAATTCTGAAGCCCGTCTGAGGTTTAAAGCGCTCGAGGACAAAATGAAGAGTTTTGAGAACTTGAATACTATGGGTGTCGACATGACTAAGTTGGGATTGATTTCAGATTTCAAGGTGCCTCCCAAGTTTAAGGTACCCGACTTTGAGAAGTACAAGGGCACCACTTGCCCTCGTGTCCATCTAAGGTCGTACTATCAAAAGATGTCCGCTCACTCTGAAGACGAGAAGTTGCTGATGCCCTTCTTCCAGGACAGCTTGTCCGGCCCATCCTTGGAGTGGTATATGGGTTTGGAACCCGCCAGTGTACGTACATGGAAAGAACTTGCTGAAGCCTTTGTACGCCAATATCAGTATAACAGTGACTTGGCTCCTAACTGGGTTCAACTACAAAACTTGTCTCCGAAGAACAACGATGGATTTAAGGAGTACGCCCAGAGGTGGCGTGAACTGGCAGCGAGAGTTCAGCCGCCGATGGTTGAACGAGAGCTTGTTGAGATGTTTGTAGCCACTCTTCCGGGGGTTTATTATGAGAAACTGGTCAGTGGTATGTCAGGAAGTTTCTCCGATCTCATCATCACTAGAGAGCATATTGAAAATGGAATCAAACTGAGAAAAATTCAGGGCGTCGATCTATCCTCAGCTGGAGGAGGAAAGAAACCTTACAGTAGAAAGAGGCGTGAAGGAGAGACGAGCGCAGTGTCTAACGCTCGGAGGAAAGGTAAAGGCCAGCGCCAGCAGGTTGCTAGCATAACCATCCCTGAAGTCCAGCAACCTCAGCAGCAGCAGCAAAATCAGCAAGGTTACAGGAGGTACTAGAACAAAACACCTCTGGCAAATCGTCATCTTGAGACACCGCCTATGTCATATGCTCATCTATTAAAAACTTTGCTTCAGTTACAGCTAGTTCAGAAGAGAACCCTGGCTCCCTTGACAGGGACACCTCCCCAGGGCTGCGATGCGAATGCAAGATGTGATTTTCACTCGGGGGCACCTGGCCACTCAATTGAAAACTGTAAGGCATTCAAGCACAAGGTGCAAGATATGGTTGACTCTAAAATCATCAATTTTTTTGATAATGTGTCGAACATCACGAAGAACCCTATGTCGAACCATGGGGGAGATGGGGTGAATGCCATTATTGAAGAAGAGGACTCAGATTTATTGACTGATGTCAAGGACCTGAAGACACCGCTTGGTTTCGTTAAAGCTAAGCTGATGAAGAAAGGCATCTTTTCGGGCTGTGGAGAGTTGTGTATGGATTGTGCGATTCGTTCAGACGGCTGTGAACAGTTGATAGCGGGGATTCAGAGTCTGATGACCGAAGGAATCTTGCAGTTTAATCGGAGGGCTGAGAACAGGTCTGGAGAAGTAATGCTGAAGCAGGATGACGAAGTTGCCACTATCACCATCCCTCGCAAGACAATAACCATTTTTGCGTCCAGGCCACCTACGATCACCATCACAAAGGATGGGCCTATACCATTTCAAAGTACTAACGCTGTCCCATGGCACTATGGGGCAGGCGTCTACTGTAATGGACAGAAATTGGAGTTGGAGCCATCTGGGCAGTCTGTGGACAACCTAGTGGGAACCGGCGGGATAACACGTAGCGGAAGGGTATTCGCTCCACCTGAAGTTGTGGCTGACAAAAATGACAAGGCTGAGAAAGCTGATAAGGGAAAGAGTAAGGTCGTTGAGGAAACCCCTCGTGGGGTAGAGAAGGACTTACTTGTAAAACACTCTGAAGAATTCATGAGATTGATCAAGAAAAGTGATTATAATATTTTTGATCATCTTCATCAAACACCGTCGAAAGTCTCTATTCTAAATTTGTTGTTGTGTTCTGAGGCACATTGCAACTCGCTGCTGAAGGTCCTGAACGCCACGTATGTACCACAGGAAATCTCTGTCAACCAGCTGGAGGGGGTAGTGGCTCACGTAAATGCTGGGAATGGGTTAGGATTTACTGACCTAGAGCTAACACCGAAGGGAAGAAACCACAATAGCGCCCTGCATATCTCGATAGAGTGTAGGGGAGCGGTTATGTCCCATGTGTTGGTGGACACAAGATCATATCTCAATGTTCTCCCAAAGAAAGCTCTGATGAAGCTGGATACGAGGGGTCTAATTTGCACACCTAGTGACTTGGTTGTAAAAGCTTTCAATGGAACCAAGCGTCATGTCTTTGGAGAGGTGACTCTACCCATCCAAGTTGGACCGGAAAATTTCGACACAGTCTTCTACAACATGGATATCATGCCAGCCTATAGCTGCCTGTTGGGCCGGCCATGGATCCATTCTGCTGGCGCATTGACCTCCACATTGCACCAGAAGCTGAAGTATGCTGTGGGGGGCAGAATCGTAACTGTCTGCGGTGAAGAGGACATAATGGTGAGCCATTTGTCGTCTTTCAAATATGTTGAGGTGGATGGCGAGATCCACTAAACTTTGTGTCAGGCATTCAAAGCGGTTAAGGTCAAAGATGTGACTCCAGTGATGATTGAGAAACCTGAGATGACTTTCTCTTCCTTCAAGGAAGCTCGTGTTGTTGTTCAAGTTGACTCTGCCCCAGGCTAGGGGAAAGTTCTGGAAATCCCTAACAAGCAGGATAAGTTTGGGTTAGGGTATTCTCCTTCTGCTGATGCTTCCTCCTCTCACAGTGCACCGCGCGTCAAAGGGCCGATCCAGTTCACAAGAGGCGGGGTGATATTCGAGAATGTCAATGCAGTGTCTGAAGACGGCGAAGACAGTGATTGCGACCTAGACTCCTGAATTCAGCCGAGCAAACCAGGCCAGAGCCTCAACAACTGGTCCGTCCGGGATGTCATCCAAGTGACAGGCAAAGAGTAATGATTTACTTTCTCCAGTTATTGTACAACCATATGTCTTACCCGGGGCATAGTGGTTTTATTGTCAAGGCCTTGCGTGGTTTTGTACATACAATTTATCAATAAATCAAAGGGCGTTTTTATTTGCATTCAAATTTTGCGATCACTATTACTCCTGTTTTTATCTTTTGCTTTGAAAAATAATAAAATGGCAATATGGTTTGTGCTAACCTGCATATCCTTGTTTTAAGCTTAACCCTTGTTATTGCAGGATTCACATCACAGATGACATCGACTCTGAACCTTCTACGACTCACTTCGACTTCGATAGCCCGATCTATCAAGTCGAAGAAGAGATTGATGAAGATGAAGACCTTTCCGAAGAGTTGGCCCGTTTGTTGAAACAAGAAGAGAAAATCATTCTGCCTCATGAGGAAGAGATTGAGATTGTGAATCTGGGTTCTAAGGAACTTGTCAGGAATGTCAGGATAGGGGCTGCATTGCAGAGTGATGTCAAGCAGAGATTGGTCGAGATGCTTTGAGAGTATAGTGACATCTTTGCTTGGTCATACGAGGATATGCCCGGACTCGATACTGACATAGTGGTCCATCATCTACCACTGCGAGAAGATTATCCTCCCGTTAAGCAGAAGCTTAGAAGGACATGACCAGATATGGCCGTTAAGATCAGAGAAGAAGTACAGAAGCAGCTAGATGCTGGCTTCTTAGCGGTCACTACTTACCCTCCGTGGGTCGCCAACATAGTGCCTGTACCAAAGAAAGACGGTAAGGTGCGGATGTGCGTCGATTATCGGGATTTGAATAGGGCGAGCCCCAAAGATGATTTCCCACTCTCTCATATTAATGTGTTGGTCGACAATACAGCTCAATTTTCCGTGTTTTCGTTCATGGATGGCTTCTCCGGCTATAATCAGATCAAGATGGCGCCGAAGGACATGGAGAAAACTACGTTTATCACACCTTGGGGAACGTTTTGCTACAAGGTAATGCCTTTCGGTCTGAAGAACGCAGGGGCCACTTACCAGCGAGCGATGGTCACTTTGTTTCATGACATGATTCACCATGAGATTGAAGTCTATGTTGATGACATGATTGCGAAGTCCCAAACAGAGGAGGGACATCTGGTCAATTTGCTGAAGCTTTTTGAGAGGCTTAGGAAGTTTAGGTTGAGGCTGAATCCTAACAAGTGTACTTTCGGAGTACGGTCTGTTAAACTACTGGGGTTTATTGTGAGTGAGAAAGGCATTGAGGTTGACCCTGCTAAGATAAAAGCAATACAAGATATGCCAGCGCCAAAAACTGAAAAAGAAGTTCGTGGTTTCCTGGGCAGAATAAACTACATTGCGAGGTTTATATCTCAGCTCACGGCCACGTGTGAACCGATGTTCAAACTACTGAAGAAAGATCAGGCAATTTTCTGGAACGAGGATTTCCAGAAGGCATTTGACAAGATAAAACAGTATCTGCAGGAACCTCCAATCTTGATACCTCCAATCTTGATACCCCCAGTGGCCGGAAGACCCTTAATCATGTACTTGACAGTTCTTGAGAATAGCATGGGTTGCGTTCTCGGTCAGCACGACGAGACTGGCAGAAAGGAGCATGCCATTTATTACCTGAGTAAAAAGTTCACAGATGGTGAATCCCGTTACTCAATGCTGGAGAAAACGTGTTGCGCACTCGCGTGGGCTGCCAAATGTTTACGACAGTATATGCTCAACCACACGACCATGCTAATTTCGAAGATGGATCCGATCAAGTACGTCTTCAAGAAGCAAGCGCTTTCGGGCAGGATTGCCAGATCGCAAATGGTGTTGACGGAGTATGACATTAAGTATGTTTCCCAGAAGGCCATCAAGGGGAGCGTATTGTCTGAATACCTTGCCGAACAGCATATCGAAGTTTATCAGTCGATGAAATTTGAATTCCCTGATGAGGATATCATGTTTCTCAAAGTGAAAGATTGTGATGAGCAGTTGCCTGACGAGGGTCCAGACAGGAAGTCCCAGTGGAAATTGATATTTGAGGCGATCATCACGACTCCCCATGGATCCCACATCCCGTTCACTGCTAGATTGACCTTTCCAATCACCAATAATGAAGCAGAATACGAAGCATGCATCATGGGTTTAGAAGAAGCTATTGATTTGAGAATCAAAAACCTGGATGTATATAGTGACTCGACACTTGTTGTTAACCAAATTAAAGGGGAGTGGGAGACTCGTCAATCGAATTTGGTGTCGTACATGAATTATGCCAGAAGGCTACTTCCGTTCTTCGATCGAGTGGAACTCCATCATGTGCCCAGAGCAAAAAATCAGATGGCTGATGCCTTAGCCACGTTGGCTTCGATGTATAAAGTTAATTTTTGGAACGAAGCTCCAAGAATTGTCATTTCTCATCTTGATAGACCTGCATTCGTTTTCGCAATCGAGGAAGCCTCCGATGGCAAGCCATGGTTCCATGATATCCAGACCTTCCTTATGACTAAGGAGTATCCTGTGGGAGTGTCAACCCAGGATAAGAAGACTCTGAGGAGGTTGTCTGGAAATTTCTATCTCAATCCTGATGGAGTTCTGTATAAGAGAAACCATGATCTCGTGCTACTCAGATGTGTAGATGAGAAAGAAGCGAGTTTTCTCATGGAAGAAGTCCATGAAGGCACATTTGGTACGCACGCCGGCGGGCATGCTATGACGAGAAAGATCCTGAGAGCAGGATATTACTAGCTGACGATGGAGTCGAATTGCTTCAAATTCGCGAAGAGATGTCATAAATGCCAGATTTATGCTAATAAAATTCATGTGCCGCCGTGCCCGTTGAATGTCATGTCGTCCCCGTGGCCGTTCTCCATATGGGGCATCGACATGATAGGCAAGATCGAGCCCACTGCATCTAACAGTCATCGCTTCATTCTGGTAGTTATCGCTACCACGAAAATAAGGTGCCGACAAAACAGAAGATTCTCCACCTTTCGTTATTTATCCCTCAGAACGGGAAAGGAAACGATCGGGAAAACCTGACGAAAAGGTATAGGACAAGGTCATCGCAACCAGTGTCTGGATTCGGGAGTCGGTTACGCAGGGGGAAGGTATTAGCACCCCTCACAATTGTTGTGTTTATCTGACGAGTTGGTTTTATCTATCTACCTATCAAGGCTGGTTTGAGAAAGGGAAGAAAAATGACTCGGCAAAGCGTCGCACTTTATGCCTACGTATTCTCATCAGAGAATGAGAAATCTGAGTCAACGTAGTTCGGCCAACTACAGGTTACAGGGAAGGTGGCTCGCCAATACGTCAGTATTGTGCCTGCATACTCAACAGATATGAGAGATCAGAGCTTACGTAGTTCGGCTAACTACGGGTTACAGGGAAGGTGGCTCGCCAATACATCAGTATTGTGCCTACGTACTCTCAACAGATTTGAGAGATCAGAGCTTACATAGTCCGGCTAACTACGGGTTACGGGGAAGGTGGCTCGCCAATACATCAGTATTGTGCCTACGTACTCTCAACAGATTTGAGAGATCAGAGCTTACGTAGTTCGGGCTAATACGGATTACGGAAATTCAGATTCATCTGTTTTTCGAGTAGGGTTAACAAACAATTCCAGCAGTTTGGCGTACGCAGCTCGACCCTTGGAGACTTAGGTGTTACCGTTTGCGGTAGAACTAGGAGTTAACGACACTCTTTTCTTCAGAAAAATCTTCCTTGAATTATGGGCCCACGGGGCAAAAAGCTTTGAAGTTTGTTTTCTGTCTTTTACGAAAGAACTGTTTTTTATGGTTGTTTGTAGTCTGTACAGCACTAGAGACTATGACCTAGGAGCGAATGCATCGTATAGCGTCCAAAGGACATATGCTAAACATCCTAGATGAGTGAGAGGAGACCGCTCAATCATCACTTCCCAAGTAGCTTAAGGCTCGTAACGCGCTTGTACTAACTTACCTTTATTATGTTTTTTACTATTGTTTTGAGATGAGAAGAGAATGACTTCTACGGGGAGACTGTCAAGTCCTAATGTTGTCATGCCAAGGATTCATCCTATGGTTGAGGTTTGAAACAGGGAACTCCTAGAAGTTAGCATGCATAGGTTTCAACCTAAAGTTCTAATCATCACTTCCTTATCAAAGGAAGTGAGATTCCTAGGGGATCATGTCAATGGTATATAGAAATAGATTAAGCATCAGCTTAAACAGTAGACAGATATACAGAAGAAAACAGTAAAGATGCACATGCAATGCAACAATACAAGCAAAGGAAGACTCACTCAACCTCTTAGCAATCAAGCAAAGAAAAACAGACAAAACAGACAAGCAGAGGGAGCTCACTCAACCTCTATTATGCAAATACGTCAATTAGAAAAATGGAAAACAACACACAAGCAAGGGGAGGATCACCTCAACCCTTAAAGCAAACAAGCAGAGAGAGACTCACTCAACCTCTAAGTAGTCATGCTCCTAGCTTAAACTCTTCTAATCATGCACTATCCTAATGCAACACACCACTCAATCAATGAATGAGGAAAAGGACTTATGACAAATAATGGATTCATTCCACAAGTAATCATACAAGGCTTCTCACCTAAGGAAATAAATTGGGTGTTGGGAGGCAAGGGTAAGGTCCACAGGAACTTATCTCAGGCACTCAACCAACTAACAGGATTTGGGGGAATCCTAAGGGTTTGGCTCTTTCAAGAGATGTGCAACATTCCCCCCACAGGAGGGACTATTCTACCCCAAGAAGTTTCCTAAAAAGAAATGAACAAGAAAATTTTAGGAGAATGGAGATGAGAAGCAAGGTAAGTTCCATAGGAACTTACCACAGACACTCAACCAACTCCACTTCCTTAGAGAGAGAGGGAGCTTTCATGGACTCAACCCCTTTATGATAGTGCAATGTATTCCTCCACTGGAGGAAACATGCTCACAGGGGGGATTCCAATCAAGCAAGGAAAATTGAAGAGGAAACTACCCCTATAGGAAGAATCATCCACCTATTTAAGCTTCTAAAGAAACCATAAATGATACCTTCTAATGAGATCTATCCTAAAGATTCAAAGGTTCTAAAGGAGGTAACTATCTAATCACCAATCTATCAAGAGAGGAAATGGGACCTAGAATCATTTAGTGGTTATTTACAAGCCTAGTCTATACACTTAACCTAGTTAGGATCACCTAAACTAAGGCCAATTTGTAAAATGGGAACTTAATAGAAAATCATTCCTAAAAATTCCAAGGAAAATACTACACTATCCTACATGTATCAACATGCTATGGTCCAAAAATCAGGGACTAAACCTAAATCAAAAGGCTCAAACTAAATCTAAAACCTCAAGGGTACACTAAAGAGATTCAACAAAGAACACTCCTAACCAACTACCCTAAAATCCTATTTAGAATCATCTAAAAATCATGACAAAAATTAAAAAACATCATCAATATGTATATAACCAGCACACAAAATTTTAAGACTTAATTCCATACCATGAATGAGAAATAAAATCCACAAGCTCAGCATACAATTATCCCATTATTAAAAACATACTACAATAGAAAATATGAAATTAATTGCAAAGAAATGGAAAATTATAATAAAAAACATGGAAATATTCTAGACATTCCAAACTATATCCACATATTTTTTCAGGAATTATTAACAACATTTTTGATTTTTTTATGAATTAAAACTAACAAGTGATAAAACAAAACAAAAAATAAAGAAAAAGAAATAAGGAAATTAAATGGAGGGAGGTGTAACCAGCAACAAATCCATGAGTTATTCCTAATGGGCCACGCATGAGGGGTGTGGATAGCGCGTGGGGACTGGGCCCAGCTGAATATCAATTCATCTCTATTCTTCTAATGGAAACAGCGTCGGGGGGTGTAGAGAGTAAGGATTTCATGTGTATTTGATTTGGGCCTAACTAGTGAAGGGTGGGGATAACACATGGGAGTCAAAGCCCAGAGTTTCAATCTATGAAACTCCGCGTTTCATTAAAGGGGGAAGATGTCACACGTGGAAGCGCCTTGGTCACACGATGGGATTACAAATTCAACAATCCAACTTGATCTAACGGACATGATAAAAACTGAGATTTTAAACATCAAAATGGAGGGAAAAAATACACGGTGGTTCTGCAATTTTACACGGTGGCCGGCCTAGCGCCGGTCATCCCCTACCTCGCGACGGGAACAACATCAGAACCCCAACCGCAACGAAACTTGCAATTCTTTACATCATTCAACTCGTCTCTCTCCCTAGATCACTAATCCACCATTCATTTTCATTTTTAACTAATATTCAGAGAGAAACACGAACGACAACTTGGAACACCATAACACAAACTCTCACGATTCATCACTAAACCTATACAGAATCCATCTATGTTTCAATTATAACTTAACCAAATGTATCTAAGGTGCTAAATGCAAATAATCTAAGAATAATTTCGCGAGGAAGAACCTGATGCAAAGCTTCGAATATGATGACTTCTAGAGCTCCACTTACTTCCAAAAGGTGCAGATTCCTTCAATGGATGATGATGAACAATTCTTGAAGTCCAATTCCTTCTGAAACTCTCTCAATCTCAAAATTCGAAAACCAAGTTTCAAGCTTCTTCACACACTTGCTCTAACTGATTCTCAACAGAAATTGCCACTAGAACCTTCTTGGAATGATCTAAAATCAATTTATAATTTGTTTGACACCTTTAGAGGCCCAATCAAAGCCCAATTTGTGATTTCCCATTTTCAAGTTTCTTCCAAAATTCACTTATGGTGTGCACTATTTTTCCTTGCTCTTGCTCTCAATTCAATTCAATTCATTTGCTTGAGGATTATGGAATGTAATTGAGTGGTTTTTTTCCTTTGATTTCAACCAAAGATGTGTGTTTGATATGTTACTTCATCATGAAGTAATCCACCAAATAACCATGAAATGAGTATCAACTCACAATTCTAATAATGAAAAAGTGTTTAGAATCCATTTTCCAATCAAAATGAGCATAAATTTGGCTTGAAATCATTCAATTACCAATTATTTTGAATTTTTCCATTTTTATTCATTAAAATGGTCTTTTTGTGAAATTTCTTCAACCAATGCTTGTTTTAATCCATATCCATGGACTCTTGATACTTGGATAAGCTAAAAAAATCATTTTGAGCAACTTTCATGTTGAACAAAACTCCATTTGAAGCTTGCAAGATAGTGAAATTGACCTATAATTCAAAATGACCTGTAATGTCCAAATACCCAAAATACCCTTGACTTCTCAAAGCCATAACTTGAGTTCTACGAATCCAATCATGGACTTCTAGTACTCTTTAGAAAGCTAAGAGAATAAGGAACAACATTCATGTTGACCAAAAGTTCATAGGAATCATCCTTCTAGGGAAAAAGTGTCATGCAAGTTGGGTAACTTTCAAGCTTCAAATTCACATGCCTCAAATGACTTGTAACTTGTCTGGCTCATAACTTGAGTTCTATAAAACCTATCAAGGAATTCTAGTACTGAAATTAAAGCTAAGACCATGCCTTATAATAATCATGTTGGGGTAAAGATGAGATGAAGATCATATCTTGAGTTAAATGGCCTGGAAGTCAGGGGTCAAGCTAGGGGATTTTACACTGTCAAGTCTTAGAAACCCTAGCCTGAAAATTCTCAAACTCTTCAATCATGATGAGTTAACCTTGGAATCATCCTTATAACATCTCAATGTATCAATCCATGGTCACATGGCTCTTGAATTAGGTCTCAACCTTCTTCAAATCATCAGTTGACTTAGGGTTGACCCAGTCAAACCCTAGCTGCATCAATCATGGCTGAGGCTTCTTAGTCTTGCATAAGGACTTGTCTGAGCTCCTAGATGAACTTCAAAATTTCTCATGAGCTCTCTCAAGACCTCAAGTCCAACCTCATGGCTTCAGAATCATCTGATGGCTTTCCACAACTCTCAAGTTAGGAGACACACACTCTTGGTTTCAACCACTCTCTTTGAGGATCTTTTAACTTCTCTGACAAGGATATCAACCCTTGAACACTTGAATAACCTTCATAGCTAACTTCAAAGTCTTGTGTAGCCCTTGATTGGTAATCATACCTCTTGATCTCCTGCATACATGTCAATGAAATGCACATGATAATGCTAATGTGACTGAAATGAAACATAAGCTAGGTAAAGAAAAGTTGGGCAAATTTTGGGGTGCAACAGCTGCCCCTATTCAAACGGCTTGGACCTGACTGGGTGAGAAGCGAGCGGCTCTCAGAAAATCAAGGTAAAAGACGGTTGAATGCCAACAAACCCGGAAATTTGCCAACTGCACAAGTACACGGTACTCTGATGGGGACAAATCTTCGAAAACTAAAGCGATAGTTGCACGACAACTAGCTGGAGAAATACTGATTTGAACCTCCGTCAGGATGATTCTCTGATTTATCTGATATCATTGCATCCTCAAATCATCAAAGGATCGCCAGTTACACGGTAACTGGTGAAGGGTTTAATCTCAAATCTCCGTCAGGATGATCATCTATGTCCTCAAGTCATCACGGGATCACCGGTTACACAGTAATTGGTGATCTGCCAACCGCACAGGTAAACGATACTCTGATTGGTAGGAACATTTGTCAACCGTACAAGTAAACGATACTCTGATTGGTAGGACAATCTTTGAAGTCTAAAATGGCAGTTGCATGGCAACGGGCCCAAATCTCTGTCAGGATGATCATCAGATTTCACTACAGCTTCTTCCTTAAGTCATCAAGGGATCACTGGTCACACGGTAACTAGTGATGCATAGCTGATATTGCCGTCAGGCATTCTGCGGCACGGCAGCAGAAGAATTCCTCAGGACTCATCAGGTCATCAAAAACTTTTGACAATCTCTGTAATCATGTCGTCGGGCATTCAAAGAAATTCTCGGACGTCAGCTGGACTTCAATCATCAAGTCTCCAAGGGAAATTTCAACTTCTCTGGTTTAAAACCTGGTGGGGATGACACATCTCCATTGGGGATCCTGTAGAGCTATCAAGTAACTCTGCTTCAGGGATCTAGAAATCATTCTGGATAAATCAACACTGCTGAGGACTTCAAGAATCATCTTGGACAAATAACTCTGTAGGGGACTTCAAGACTCATCCTGAACCAATAACTCTGCTGGAAATTTCAGGAATCATCCTGAGCAAACACTCTGCCAGGGACTCTAAGCATCAACTTGAGCAACCACCTCTGGCGACTTCACTGGGGATTTTAAGAATCATCTTAAGCAAACCAGTCCGCTGGGGAATTCAAGAATCATCTTGAGCAAACATTCTACGGAGGAACACCTGCAAAACAAGAACGGTAACGACCTAGCTCATGTTTCATATGCATATGTTTGACAATGGTGCAATGCTCCACACGGTGGAAATGCTACGTGTTTAGGGTGAATGCTATGCAATCATGCAAAATGATATGACCCCATCAGTAAAATAAATGCTGAAGGGAAAAACCTCCTGTCAAGGAGAAGGAACCACTCTGGCGGAGAGAAGGAGTCATCCTGCCGAGGAGAAGAATTCACACCAATCTCAATCGGATTAAACCTAGGGATACAAACTCCAGACGACTGCTGCAGGGGAATGAAGTTCTACGAGAACTTGGACCTGCTTAACTAGGCGTACGAACCATACACTGCTGAGGGAAACGACGTCAATCGCAGAAATAAACTGCACGGCCTTCGCGGCTAAAACCTTCCTGGAGATAACGGCTCCGATGGGGAAATACAGCATCAGCTATTTAGTATTCTATCGGGGAAAACCAATCATGGCCTGAACGGCTTCCAAGGACTCGACTCTCTTGGGGGACTGCAAACTCGTCTGAGGATGGGCAACCAAACGCTGGAATCACTCCTACCTGCCGGGGAGAGTACGACTCTGTGGGGACTCTCAATTCCGCTGGAGACTTCAGTCTGGACTATCGAAAGCTGCACACTTGCGAATAGTCTTTCATGAGAAAACTGCACATTGACTCAGTGCTGGGGGTGAACACACGCTTCAGCGCATGACTCAGCTGGGGAGAGGATGATCCTTCCTCAGGATACATTAGGTTGGGGAGAATCTATCTCTGCTTGGGGGAGACACATCAACGTTCGCGGTCCCATGTTCAGACTCTATGGGGGGACGCTGCTGAACTCGCTGGGGAAGAAGGAATCATCTTGCTTGGAAAACATCTGGTGTACTGCCTGGAATGTGTTGTACCTGCAACAACACGAACAAACAGACAAGATACCCTTCTCAAAGGGACCTATCAAGATTATCATCCTGTGACAATGTTCAGGTAATTCAATGTTTCAACAATTATCGGCCTAGGCCAGCAAGTTTATGTATGCACATTTTATCAAAAACATCAGGCGTTCTTTTTCGCAAACAAAACAGATAAAAACTAAACAAACAAAACAGATAAAAACTAAACAAACAACAGAACTGCTGAGTAGTATATGTTTTATTGATAACAAACCCCTGAATGGGAAAAAATGTTTTACAACAGATGCAAGCTCCTGAAATGAGGAAGCTGCGCAAACATAATAACATAAATATACATCAGTATATATGCAAATGTCGACAATGTGGCGTAGACAAACACCATGAGTTGATCCTTCTATGACCCACTCGACTTTGATACTTCTCTGACGCTTCAGCTTCAGAAGAGATTGATTCAGATAAACGGCCCTCAGGTCTTCCAAACCACTAAACAATGAAAGTCCACACGCGGAACGCAGTCATTTTCTTTTCAAATCCCTAACTTTTGCCTGAACCGCCCTTTCAGGTTTTTGATTCACCGGGATACCCTTTTTTGCCAAAGTCGCCCTTCCAGTTTTTCGACTTTGCGGGTGTACATTTTTCATTTATATCCCTAATTTTTGCCCGAACCTTTTCCTTTTTTATGGTTCGCCGAGATGCCCCATTTTTTCCTGGATATTCTTTTTTCTTTCTGGCGGGTCATTCTTTAAGCAAAATATTTTTTAACTGTGTCCGCGTTCACAGGGGATGCAAAATCTTCGCCATCCATCGTGGATAACAACAAGGCTCCTCCAGAGAAGACCTTGCTGACGACGTACGGACCTTCGTAATTGGGAGTCCACTTGCCCCTGTGATCGGAGTGTGGCGGAAGAATCTTCTTCAGGACGAGATCACCCATCTGAAAGCTTCTAGGACACACCTTCTTATCGTAAGCTTTCTTCATTCGGCTCTGGTACAGACGACCATATGCAATCGATGCCAGTCTTTTCTCATCCATCCAGGATGAGTTGGTTCAGTTGGTTCTTAATCCATTATGCCTCATCGAGTTTCACGTCAACCAAAACTCGCAAAGAAGGAATCTCCACTTCTAACGGTAGGACAGCTTCCATACCATACACTAGTGAGAAAGGAGTTGCCCCAATTGATGTGTGTACCGTCGTACGATAACCGTGCAATGCAAATGGCAATATCTCATGCCAATCTTTGTAGGTCACAACCATCTTCTGTACTATCTTTTTAATGTTTTTATTGGCCGCTTCAACCACGCCATTCATCTTCGGTCGGTAAGGAGATGAGTTGTGATGTTCAATCTTGAAGCTCTGGCATAACTCCTTTATCATCTTGTTGTTCAGATTCGAACCATTATCAGTAATGATCCGTTCGGGAATTCCGTATCGACAGATGATGTCCTTCTTTATGAATCTAGCCACCACCTGCTTGGTCACGTTAGCATACGAGGCTGCCTCCACCCACTTGGTGAAGTAGTCGATGGCTACCAAAATGAAGCGATGACCGTTAGATGCAGTGGGCTCGATCTTGCCTATTATGTCGATGCCCCACATGGAGAACGGCCACGGGGACGACATGACATTCAACGGGCACGGCGGCACGTGAATCTTATCAGCATAAATCTAGCATTTATGACATCTCTTCGTGAATTTAAAGCAATACAACTCCATTGTCAGCCAGTAATATCCTGCTCGCAGGATTTTTCTCGTCATAGCATGCCCGTCGGCGTGCATACCGAATGTGCCTTCATGGACTTCTTCCATGAGCAAACTCGCTTCTTTCTCATCTACACATCTGAGTAGCACGAGATCGTGGTTTCTCTTATACAGAACTCCATCAGGATTGAGATAGAAATTTCCAGAGAGCCTCCTCAGAGTCTTCTTATCCTGGGTTGACGCTCCCGCAGGATACTCCTTAGTCATAAGGAAGGTCTGGATATCATGGAACCATGGCTTGCCATCGGAGGCTACCTCGATTGCAAAAACGAATGCAGGTCTATCAAGACGAGAAAGGACAATTCTTGAAGCTTTATTCCAAAAATTGAC
Organism: Lathyrus sativus; assembly: GCA_963859935.3. Taxonomy (NCBI): domain Eukaryota; kingdom Viridiplantae; phylum Streptophyta; class Magnoliopsida; order Fabales; family Fabaceae; genus Lathyrus; species Lathyrus sativus. The sequence continues at coordinate 516,713,430 of OZ012738.1, forward strand.
TTTGTACATCGAAGCCAACGTGGCTAAGGCATCAGCCATCTGATTTTCAGCACTGGGCACATGATGGAGTTCCACTCGGTCAAAGAACGAAAGCAGCCTTCTGGCATAATTTATGTACGATACCAAATTCGATTGACGAATCTCCCACTCCCCTTTAATTTGGTTAACAACAAGTGCCGAGTCACGATACACATCTAGGTTTTTTATTCTCAAATCAATAGCTTCTTCTAAACCCATGATGCATGCTTCGTATTCTGCTTCATTATTGGTGACCGGGAATGTCAATCTAGCAGTAAACGGGATGTGGGATCCATGGGGAGTCGTAATGATTGCCCCAATACCGCTTCCATACGAATTAACCGCCCCGTCAAATATCAATTTCCACTGGGAATTCATATCTGGATCCTCGTCGGGCAACGGTTCATCACAATCTTTCGCTTTGAGAAACATGATATCCTCATCAGGGAATTCAAATTTCATCGGCTGATAATCTTTGATAGGCTGTTTGGAAAGGTATTCAGACAATACGCTCCCCTTAATGGCCTTCTGGGACACGTACTGAATGTCATATTCCGTCAACACCATTTTCCATCTAGCAATCCTGCCCGAAAGCGCTTGCTTCTCGAAGACGTACTTGATCGGATCCATCTTCAAAATTAGCATGGTTGTGTGGTTGAGCATATACTGTCGTAAATGTTTGGCAGCTCACGCGAGTGCGCAACACGTTTTCTCCAGCATTGAGTAACGGGATTCACAATCTGTGAACTTTTTACTCAAGTAATAAATGGCATGCTCCTTTCTGCCAGTCTCGTCGTGCTGACCGAGAACACACCCCATACTATTCTCAAGAACTGTCAAGTACATGATTAAGGGTCTTCCGGCCACTGGGGGTATCAAGATTGGAGGTTCCTGCAGATACTGTTTTATCTTATCAAATGCCTTCTGGAAATCCTCGTTCCAGATAATCGCCTGATCTTTTTTCAGTTGTTTGAACATCGGTTCACACGTGGCCGTGAGCTGAGATATAAACCTTGCAATGTAGTTTATTCTGCTCAGGAACCCACGAACTTCTTTCTCAGTTTTTGGCACTGGCATATCTTGTATCGCTTTTATCTTCGCATGATCAACCTCAATGCCTTTTTCACTCACAATAAACCCTAGTAATTTTCCAGACCGTACTCCGAAAGTACACTTATTAGGATTCAGCCTCAACCTGAACTTCCTAAGCCTCTCAAAAAGCTTCAGCAAATTGACCAGATGTCCCTCCTGCGTTTGGGACTTCGCAATCATGTCATCAACATAGACTTCAATCTCATGGTGAATCATGTCATGAAACAAAGTAACCATTGCTCGTTGGTAAGTGGCTCATGCGTTCTTCAGACCGAAAAGCATTACCTTGTAGCAAAACGTTCCCCAAGGGGTGATAAACATAGTTTTCTCCATGTCCCCCGATGCCATCTTGATCTGGTTATAGCGGGAGAAGCCATCCATGAACGAAAATACGGAAAACTCAGTTATATTGTCGACCAACACATTAATATGAGGAAGTGGGAAATCATCTTTAAGGCTCGCCCTGTTCAGATCCCGATAATCGACGCACATCTGTACCTTACCGTCTTTCTTCGGTACATGTACTATGTTGGCGACCCACAGAGGGTAAGTAGTGACCTCTAAGAAGCCAGCATCCAACTGCTTTTGCACTTCTTCTTTGATCTTAACGGCCATATCTGGTCGTGTCCTTCTAAGCTTCTGCTTAACGGGAGGACAATCTTCTCGCAGTGGTAGATGGTGGACCACTATGTCAGTATCGAGTCCGGGCATATCTTCGTATGACCAAGCAAAGATGTCACTATACTCTCGAAGCATCTCGACCAATCTCTGCTTGACATCACTCTGCAATGCAGCCCCTATCCTGACATTCCTGACAAGTTCCTCAGAACCCAGATTCACAATCTCAATCTCTTCCTCATGAGGCAGAATGATTTTCTCTTCTTGTTTCAACAAACGGGCCAACTCTTCGGAAAGGTCTTCATCTTCATCAATCTCTTCTTCGACTTGATAGATCGGGCTATCAAAGTCGAAGTGAGTCGTAGAAGGTTCATAGTCAATGTCATCTGCGATATGAGTCCTGCAATAACAAGGGTTAAGCTTAAAACAAGGATATGCAGGTTAGCTCAAACCATATTGCCATTTTATTGTTTTTCAAAACAAAAAATAAAACAGGAATAACAGAGATCACAACATTTGAATGCGAAGAAAAATGCCATTTGATTTATTGATAAATTGTATGTACATAACCAAACAAGGCCCTGACAAAAAAACCACTATGTCGCGGGTAGGACATAGGGTTGTACAATAATTGGAGAAAGTAAATCATTACTTTTTGCCTGTCACTTGGATGATATCCTAGATGGACCAGTTATTGAGGCTCTGGCCTGATTTGCTTGGCTGAATCCAGGAATCCAGGTCGCAATCTCTGTCTTCGCCGTCTTCAGACACCGCGTTGACATTTTCGAATATCACCCCACCTCTTGTGAACTGGATCGGCCCTTTGACGCGCGGCGCATTGTGAGAGGAGGAAGCATCAGCAGCGGGAGAATACCCCAACCCAAACTTATCATGTTTGTCTGGGATTTCCAGAACTTGCCCCCAGCCTGGGGCAGAGTCAGCTTGAACAACAGCCCGAGCTTCCTTGAAGGAAGAGAGAGTCATCTCCGGTTTCTCAATCATTACTGGAGTCACATCTTTGACCTTAACAGCTTCGAATGCTTGACACAAGGTTTCGTGGATCTCTCCATCCACCTCAACATATTTGAAAGACGACAAATGGCTCACCATTATGTCTTCTTCGCCACAAACAGTTACGATGCTGCCCCCCACAGCATACTTCAGCTTCTGGTGCAATGTGGAGGTCATTGCGCCAGCAAAATGGATCCATGGCTGGCCTAACAGACAGCTATAGGCTGGCATGATATCCATGATGTAGAAGACTGCGTCGAAAGTTTCCGGCCCAACTTGGATGGGTAGAGCTACCTCTCCAAAGACATGAAGCTTGGTCCCATCGAAATCTTTTACAACCAAGTCACTGGGTGTGCAAATTAGTCCCCTCGTATCCAGCTTAATCAGAGCTTTCTTCGGGAGAACATTGAGAGATGATCTGGTGTCCACCAATACATGGGACATAATTTTTCCCCTACACTCTATCGAGATATGCAGGGCGCTGTTGTGGTTTCTTCCCTTCGGCATCAGCTCTAGGTCAGTGAACCCTAACCCGTTCCCAGCGTTCACATGGGCTACCACCCCCTCCAGCTGGTTGACCGAGATCTCCTGCGGCACATACGTTGCATTCAGGACCTTTAGCAGCGCGTTGCGATGTGCCTTAGAACACAACAACAAATTCAGAATAGAGATTTTCGATGGTGTTTGATGAAGATGATCAATGATCTTATAATCACTCTTCTTGATCAACCTCATGAATTCTTCAGTGTCCTTTACAAGTAGGTCCTTCTCTACCCCTCGAGAGGTTTCCTCAACGACTTTACTCTTTCCCTTATCAGCTTTCTCAACTTTCTCAGTTTTGTCAGCCACAACCTCAGGTGGAGATAATACTCTTCCGCTACGTGTTATCCCGCCGGTTTCCACTAGGTTGTCCACAGACTGCCCAGATGGCTCCAATTCCAATTTATGTCCGTTACAGTAGACGTCTGCCCCATAATGCCATGGGACGACGTTGGTGCTTTCAAATGGTATAGGCCCGGCCCTTGTGATGGTAATCGTAGGCGGCCTGGACGCAGAAATGGTTATTGTCTTACGAGGGATGGTGATGGTGGCAACTTCGTCATCCTGTTTCAGCATTACCTCTCCAGACCTGTGTTCAGCCCTTTGACTAAACTGTAATATTTCTTCGGTCATCAGACTCTGAAACCCCGCTATCAACTGTACACAGCCATCCGAACGAATCGCACAATCCATACACAATTCTCCACAACCCGGAAAGATGCCTCTCTTCATCAGCTTGGCCTTAACGAAACCAAGCGGTGTCTTCAGATCCTTGACATCAGTAAACAAATCTGAGTCCTCTTCTTCAATAATGGCATTCACCCCATCTCCCTCATGGTTCGGCATAGGGTTCTTTGTGACGTTCGACACATTATCAAAAAAATTGATGATTTTAGCGTCGACCATATCTTGCACCTTGTGCTTGAATGCCTTATAGTTTTCTATCGAGTGGCCAGGTGCCCCCAAGTGAAAATCACATCTTGCATTCGCGTCATAGCCCTGCGGAGGTGTCCCTGTCAAGGGAGCCATGGTTCTTTTCTGAACTAGCTATAACTGAAGCAAAGTTTGTAATAGCTGAGCATATGACATAGGCAGTGTCTCAAGATGACGATTTGCCAGAGGTGTTTTGTTCTGGTACCTCCTGTACCCTTGCTGATTCTGCTGCTGCTGCTGAGGTTGCTGGACAGCAGGGATGGTTATGCTAGCAACCTGCTGGCGCTGGCCCTTACCTTTCCTCCGAGCGTTAGACACTGCCCTCGTCTCTCTTTCACGCCTCTTGCTACTGTATGGTTTCTTTCCTCCTCCAGGTGAGGATAGATCAACACCCTGAATTTTTCCCAGTTTGATTCCATTTTCAACATGCTCGCCAGTAATGATGAGATCAGAGAAACTTCCTGACATACCACTGACCAGTTTCTCATAATAGACCCCCGGAAGAGTGGCTACAAACATCTCAACAAGCTCTCGTTCGACCATCGGCGGCTGAACTCTAGCTGCTAGCTCACACCACCTCTGGGCGTATTCTTTGAACCCCTCATTGTTCTTCTGAGACAAGTTCTGCAGTTGAACCCGATTAGGAGCCAAGTCATTGTTATACTGATAATGGTGTACAAAGGCCTCAGTAAGTTCTTTCCATGTACGTACACTGGTGGGTTCCAAACCCATATACCATTCCAAGGATGGGCCGCACAGGCTGTCCTGGAAGAAGTGCATCAGCAACTTCTCATCTTCAGAGCGAGCGGACATCTTTCGGTAGTATGACCTAAAATGGACACGAGGGCAAGTGGTGCCCTTGTACTTCTTAAAGTCGGGTACCTTAAATTTGGGAGGCACCTTGAAATTTGAAATCAATCCCAGTTTGGTCATGTCAACCCCCAAAGTATTCAAGTTCTCGAAACTCTTCATTTTGTCCTCGAGCGCTTTAAACATCAGACGGGCTTCAGCATTCAATTCGCCCTCAGCTCCCTTCTGTGAGAACAAGTCTTCTTGGCGATACTCTAGCCATGGATGATTGCCATTGCCAGCAGCAAACCCAGCATTATCAATATCGTACAGATTCCCAGCGGCAACATTCCCTGCATTGCCAGTTCCTCCAGTGTTGCCATGGCCTATCCTAGCATTGCCATTGGCTACAAAGTTACCATTACCGACGCCAGTCGTATTTCCATTAAGCCCGATGTTAGCGACCACATTGCCGTTACCACTTCCGTTCCCTCCAGTCACGGGGATGTCATTCTGTGGGGTCTCAACAAGTGGGGGTTTTGAAGTGTTCCCACCATAAAGCACACCGTTGTTGTCGACCCTTGAGATCAGTGGTTGCACCAAGGTTCTGAGCTGGTCTTGGCCGTTAGCGACCACTTGCATGAGCTCCATGAAGCGGTCCATCCTCTCTCGGAGTTCCTAGATGTCTGTCTGCAATTGTTCCATGGCTCTAGCTTGATTCGCTCTGGTCGAGTATCGGTGGATCGGTCTTCGGTTAATCCTGAAACAACCTGAATACATAAACGGTTAGAAAAATGGCCAGGTACCTGTCATGCAAATGATTCATGCAAATGCAAACATGTATCCATGCATTAGAAGGAAGTCCCCCTCGATTTTAGCTTCCGAGACAAATAAAGTCTACCTTCCAATCATGGAAAGAAAACCTTCATATATATATCAGAGAAAACCCACAAGGGTAGCGTACAACAGTAACTGAATACAACTGAAGCGACAATCGTGATCCCAACCAACAGGCCTGGTGGTGATCAGCATATCAATGCATAAAATGTACAAAAGAAATACAGAGAAATCAAGCGCGGCCATGGGCACGGAAATCCTCTAGTAACTTCTTCGTAACGGGTGATCAGGCTGGGTGAGCAGGCCCTGGAGCAACAGATCCCTCTGCCTAATGGACTCTGGGAGGTTCTCGACAATGCTCCTAGAAATACCTTCTTCAGAACGGTTCTCCACCCTACTCCTCTTAGCATCTGCCCGGAGTTGACAATCCATCAGGTTTGCCTTGGTCTCAACCAACCTATACTGGACATCTCGTCGCAGTGAGGCTTCAGCCTCTATCTTCTTGTCTTTGACTTCCACCTGAGCTTCTAACTGGGCTATCTGTTGCTTCAGTTTTTCTTCCCGCTCCTTGTGGCTAGTCAAAGTGTTGTTCCACAACTTCTCGTACTGGGTCAACTTCCGGTACGCCTTATCCAGCTCTTGCTTTTTGGTGGTCAATACCCCGTGCGCTGCCTTCAGGTCCAACCCAAGCCGCTCTCTAGAGTCAGTCTCTTTGGTCAAATTAGTGCCCAGGTGGTTGATCAATTATGTCTGCTTCTTGCAGGTGTGTACGGCTTCGTTCTTTTCTCTACGGAGTTGAGCGATCTCGTTTTCCAGCTCTTCATTGGCTTTGACTAGCTCTTCATTCTTAGCCTGAAGCTGCTCATACTTCTGGATTTCAATCATGGTAGGCTCTGGAGGACAGTCCTGCTTGACAGGAGGAAAAGGCATCAACACTTTTTCTGCTCTGCTAAGGATCCAGTCCATGTAAGTAGGGTAAGCCTGGTTATTGCTCTTCCCCAACGAGGTCATTCCCTTGCGGTGGACGTTATTCCAGGCATGTTCGAATCTGACAGATCATCCCCATCTAATGCACCAGTAAGGTACAAAGATTCTTGTACCTCTTCGTCTTTAGGAGGGCCCCTCAAGGCATACCCAAATTGCCTGATAGCGATAGACGGATTGTAGTTGATACAACCCTTCCTACCTGTTGCACCCCAAAATTTGACCAACATTTATTTATCCATCAAGTGTTTGAAAGTTGATACCTTCATCAGAAAGTTCAAGAGATCCTCAGAGGAATTGGTTGAAACCAAGGTTGTATGCTTCATAGCTTGAGAGTTGTGGGTGCTCCTCAGATGATTCTGATACTTGGAGAATGAACTTGAAGCTTTGAGAAAGCCTATGAGATGTCTTGAAAGCCATCATGAAGCCCAGAGAGGTCATTGTGCAAGAATTCAAAAGATTCAACCATGAATGGTAGAATTAGGGTTTTGACTGGGTCAATCCTAGATCAGCGGAAGATTTGGAGAAGGTTGAGACCTAATCCAAGGTCCATGAGATCATGGAATGATGTATGGAGATGTTATAAGGATGATTCCTAGACCAACTCATCATGATTGAGGAGTTTTGAGAAGTTTTGAGTTAGGGTTTCTAAGGTTTGTCAGTGAAAAAACCCTAGTTTGATCCCTATCTTACAGGCAGTTTTAGCTCAAGATGTGATTGATATCTCATCTTCCCCACAACATGAATGTTGTATAGCTTGTTCTTAGCTTTAATTTGAGTGGTATAAGTCCTTGATAGGATGTGCAGAACTCAAGTTATGGTTTTGACAAATTACAGGTCATCTGAGGTATGTGAATCTGGGTCCTTGAAAGTCACCCAACTTGCAGACAACTTTTGCCCTAGTAGGATGATTCCTATGATTTCTTGGTCAACATGAATGTTGAATAGCATCTTCTTAGATTTCTAGAGAGTACTATAAGTCCTTGATAGGATTTGTAGAACTCAACTTATGGTTTGAACAAGACAGGGGTATTTTGGTCATTTGGAGGTTATAGGTCATTTTAAGCAAAGGCCATATCTCCTATTTCCAAGCCTCAAATGAAAAAACTCAAAACATCAAAGTTGTTCAAAATGGGATTTTAAGCCTAGAAAAGTGGTCATGAGTTGTTGGAAAAGCTTGTAGCAAGGATTTACAAGAATGGTTGAAAATGACCTAAAAATGGCTTATAAGTTAAATGGATCCAAGTTGGAAATTGGTTTGGGAGATGTACAAATCCAAAATAGGTCATCCAATATGTCATTTTGAATCCAAACATCATTTTAGAAACAATGGTTCAAATAGATTTTTGATTTGAGGTCTTAAAATTGGGGTTACTTTGTAAAGTTCATGCTTGCATATTAAGGAACCTTTGCAAATCTTCACACAAGCCAAAGATAAGCTTGTTTTTCACACATTCCCTTCCAATATCTCACAAGGGGAGATTTTAAAGCAAAAACCAAGGCCTTAATGCATGAAATGAGATGATACGACATGCCATTACAAGAGAATTTCCATCACTTTCTAGATGATTCTAAAAGTTTCTAGATGAATCTAGACTCTTCCATTGGTTTCTATATATTAAATGGATCATGATGAGATGAAAAGGTTAGTGAATCCATTGGATAAAGTGAGAGAGAAAGTGCCATTTCAAGGTTTCTTCAAAATCAAGCAAGACTCGAATCTTCCATTACAAGCTTCCTCCTTCAAGGATAGTGCAAACAGAATCATCTCCACCATTAGAGGAGTGTTTGGCATCAATTACAAGGCTTGAAGCCATCTCTAACAGCACTCACCATCATCATTTTACAGGTTGGTGTTCTTCCTCATATCTCCATAATTATGTACATTCAATTAGGTTCTTAGGTGTAGAATTAACAAGTTAGGATAGAAGACCATTTTCTGAGGATTAGAGAGGATTCTATGAAGTTTCATGGCAGGTCACCATTTCTTTAATTTCCAAGAACAAGCTGTGTATTGAGTTTTAATGGACATGTGATAGCATAGAATGATGAGAGCAAGGCCATGAACAAGATTACATCACTAGATTTGAGTTTAATCAGAGTTGATCACAGAGAAAAATGGTGGAACCCTAGTCTTGAAACTTTCTGTTGGGACGATTTAATAGGTTTCAGGGAAAACTACTCGTTTGGTTTTGTTCATGGCAATCAGTAGGTCATTTTTCCTTTTGGAATCTTTGAATTTCATTGAGCATGGAGAGAGAACGAGGGGATGGAAAACTCGCGCATGAACCTGGCCATTTCTGAAAACCCTAGCTCGATTGGGGACGATGACCCCTGACCGTAGGATCTATCCAATTTAATTGACTAAATAATCTCATCCAACGGTCGTGATTTGAAATTAAAAACGGAGGGAGAGTCCAACATCAAAACGCAACGTTTACTTAAGTGAGTAATCCTGGGCTCAGCATGTCATTACTATCCCCACCCCCTCGCTCGGCCCAATCCAAATTTCAACAGGATTTCTTTGCTAAATACACCGTTGTTTTTTCAATTTTCTTTTTAATTTTTCATTCAAATTCTGATAGCAATTGGGCCCAGGCGTGCCATGCTAGGCGCACCCCCCTTCCTGGGCCCATCATAGGAAACAACTGGGCGCCTCTTCTATTAACACCCCCTCCCCTTTAATTCATTTTCTTTTATTTTTTAATTTCTTTTATTTTCTTGCATTTTATAAAATTCATATAAAATTGAAAAATCATTGTTTTTTAATTCTTGTTTTTTCTATATGTTCATAATTTTGTCTAGAAAAATATCAATAAATAAAATTGGCATTTTATTTTCTTTTAATATTTTTAGCATATTATTCTTTTAAATAGCTTTTAAAAAGGATTAATATTGTACCTGATTTTGTAGAATTTGTATTAAGGTCTTCCCTTAATCTTTTGGAGCCATTCTTTTTGGTGTGATTAGATATGGAATCATAGTTTCCCCTAGGATTTAATTCATGATTTTTAGATTAAAAGTTGATTAGTTTAGTTAGGTTAGCATTAGAGTAATCATAATTAGGGTTTAAGAATGCATAGGTGAAGTAATTCATTTTCTTTTAGGAGTTTTTGTCTTGATTTTTGGGTAGGGGCATATGGGGATGTTATGGGTAGGTGTTATAGACCCTTGTGAATGATTGTTAGATTTTTCCCCCTTGCTTTAGTATTTTTAGATATTTTCTGAATAGGACTGTTAGTTTGGCCTGTCTGTGTGATATTTGTCTGTCTCTGGGGTTTATCTTTGGGGAATTGTTGTGGGGTTTGGTTTGTCTTGAAGACCTTGTTGAAGGAGCATGATGAAGGAGAAGATTGAAGACCCAGAGACCCAGAGACCCAGAGACCCAGAGACCCAGAGGTTGGAGCTTGCTCTCTGTTTGTGAGGTTTGAGATCCTGAGGTTTGAGGGAAATTCATGGTACTTTCCTGAGGAAGGCACTATGGATGTCTTTCACTCTTTCTTCTCACCTCTTTCTTAAGTATCCAGTGATGTTGGAGCCTTCATGTGAGTTTAATTTCTCCTAAGGAGGAATGTAAACTAATCACAGTTGTTGAGCCACATAGGATACGATTCCTAAGTGGAAGCCTCCTAGTACTTTCCTGAGGAAGGTCCTATGGGTCTATTCACTTAGTTCCCTTAGTTCATATAGGTTTTCTTAAGTATCCAATGATGTTGGAGCCTTCATGTGAGTTTAATTTCTCCTGAGGAGGAATGTAAACTGATCACAGTTGTTGAGCCACATGGGATACAATTCCTAAGTGGAAGCCTCCTAGTACTTTCCTGAGGAAGGTCCTATGGGTCTATTCACTTAGTTCCCTTAGTTCATATAGGTTTTCTTAAGTATCCAGTGATGTTGGAGCCTTCATGTGAGTTTAATTTCTCCTGAGGAGGAATGTAAACTAATCACAGTTGTTGAGCCACATAGGATACAATTCCTGAGTATAAGCCTCCTAGTGCTTTCCTGAGGAATGCACTATGAGTCTGCCTACTTAGCTCCCTTTCTTTGGTAAGCTTTTTCTGAAGCTTGAAGATTGGGATTGATTCCTCTTGTTTAGGGTTTTGCTTTGGGGCTTTGCTTAGATTTGATTAGGATTCTGTTTTAGGGTTAGGATTAGAGCTTAGATATAGAATTTCTTTCTCTAGCATGTGGTTTGTTTGCCTGATGGCACTTCATTTCTCTTATTTGTATGACTGCAGTTATCTGTTTATTGCTTGATAGCAGGTTGTTTATTTTCAGTATGATTACTGTTATTTCATGACTGGCTTGAGGTTGAGATGAGCTTGTGGAGGCTGAAGCCCCACACACATTTCCTCCCTCACTTGCATTGCATGCATTTTACTGTTAAGCTGATGCTTCGTCTGTTTGGTGTATCATTGACATGATCCCTTAAGACTCTCATTTCCTTTGATAAGGATTTGATGATAGACTTTTAGGTTGAAACCTATGCATGACAACATCTAGGAGTTCCCTGTTCAAACCTCAACCATAGGATGAATCCATGGCATGATAACAGTAGGACTTGATAGTCTCCCTCCTAGTTGGGCATGTTCTCTTCTCATATCAAAACAGTTTAAGATACAGTAATCATGAATGATTTCTTTCGTACGTTACGAGCCTTAAGCTATCTGAGAAAGGATTGTGGGAAAGTTGCTTCTCCATAGTCTGGATGTTTAGTATGGTACCCTTTGGGTGACATGCGGCGCATTCACTCTCAGGTCATAGTCTCTAGTGCGGTTGAAATCGCAAACACAATAAAAAACACTTCTTTCAGGAAATAAGCCGTAGTTTCCCGAACTACGTTTGCTCTGATCTTCCATACAGTGTGGAAGTACGTAGGCATAGGATGCGATATCCTAGCGAGCAACCTTTCCCCCGTAATCCTTCGTAGGCCGAACTACGTTGACTCTGATTTCTCATTCTCTGATGAGAATACGTAGGCATAAAGTGCGACGCTTTGCCGAGTCATTTTTCTTTTCTTTTTCAGCCAGCCTTGATAGGTAGATAGATTATAACCAACCCGTCCAAGTAAACAAACAAGCGTGGATCCCGTCGAGTACGACGGACATGAGGGGTGCTAATACCTTCCCCTTGCGTAACCGACTCCCGAACCCAGACAATGGTTGCGATGACCTTGTCTTACCCTTATTCGTCAGGTTTTTCCGATCGTTTCCTTTCCCGCTCTGAGGGATAAATAACGAAAGGTGGCGACTCTTCTGTCATGCCGACACCTTATTTTCGCGCAAGCGACAGCTGGCGACTCTGCTGGGGACCAAACCCAGAATCTCTGGTTCTTCGGTTCCCTATGAGAGTCAATCCTAGAGCTTGTATGTTTGCTTGTTGGGTTGTGTTTATTTATCGCATTTTTACTTCTCGCACTTTATTTCCCGCATTTTATTTTCCAGTTTGATATGACTATTTGTGCTGCTGTGGGAGAGGGATGTTACTATGAGTGAGAAGCTGGACCTGGGCTTGAGTATACACCTAGACATAGTTGCGGAGAGTAGTAGACGAACCTGTCTGCTGAGCAGGCACAATTCCCTACGAAATCTGCGCTCAGACGAGGTTCTTGCAAAGGTGCTCCTTTCCGGTCCTGAGGATCTGAGGGGAGTCCAGACGTGAGGATTGTCGACTCTGGGGACCGATCATTTGGAAGTCAGCTAAGTGAGGCCTCTTCATGACTTGATGATGCCACTCCTTCTGGGAATCGTATCGTCACTCCTGAAAGTCTGTGACGCTGATGACCGCATAGGATGTCGTACCTTTGTCCGTGGATTAGGTCCATACCTGTGAGTGGGATTGGGTTTATTGCAGGAAACTTTGACCTCCAGACCGCCTGGCTTTCTTGACAGTGGATCAGTTATGTTGGTACCAGGGTTCTCAGTTGCAGATTTGTCTGTTCTTGATAGAGCAGGTTTTGATCAGAGGATCTTATCATCGGGTATATGTCTGTTCTTGATAGAGCAGGTTTTGATCAGAGTACTGTCATCAGTGGTTTGTTCTTGATAGAGCAGATTTTGAGTGGGGTCTGAAGATCTCATCAGCAGATGTTGTTTGTTCTTGATAGGGAAGATTTTGAGTGGGGTCTGAAGATCCCATCAGCAGCTGTATGTTTGTTCTTGATAGGGCAGATTTTTGATTTGGGGTCTGAAGACTTCATCAGCAGATATTTATTGATCATACACCCGGGGTCCTTATTATCAGACATTTGTTCTCGACCGAGCAGAATTTTGATCTTATGTATATGGTCCTATCAGAAGGTCGTTCTTAGTAGATCAGATTTGTGGTCCTCCACCGGGGTTTTCTTCTCATCAGTGATTATTGACACAGAATCCCCACAGCAGTTACCCGGATATCATTGCATGACTGCATTTTGCATTAGCTCGCATATTCATGTTTGCATCCCATTAGCATGTGTCTGTGCTGCAGGCGCATTTCGTACCCTGATTCTGGTATCCCGAGCAATATGAGATATTTTCTTCCATGAATGGATCCAGTCTTATCACTGCATTGACACTATGTTGGCACGTTGACACCAGAATTAGGGGTGATCTCCTGAACGTACAGACACCCATGGCATTAGCATAATTCATCTTGCATGACAGACGCCGGGGCGTGTCTTCTAACCCTTGTGTTTGCAGGTTTGACTCAGAATCGAGCAGCTCAGACTAATGGAGCAGGTACAAGATGAGTTGGGGAAAATCCAAAGCCAGTTGGGGCAGGTCATGAATGACATACAGGCAGTGCGTCTGGACCAGCAAGTACTCAGAGAAGAGAATCAGCAGCTGCAGAATCAGTTGAGCTTTCTCATGGGAGTGGTGAGAAGTATGCTAAAAAAGGAGAGTGGTCAAGCACCCAAGGTGGAGCCCAAAGTGCTTCCTCCATTGCCGTCAGTGCCACCTGTGCTGAAGCCAAATGGACCTCATAGATCCTCTACCCAGCATGAAGCTCAAGACCTGTCTCGTCAGCAGCCACGCCGGGCATCTCAGAATAACCCTGAAGGTTATAATCAAAAGAAGAAGCTACTTGATAGAGATGTGGACCCAATACCCGTGAGTTATGCCCAACTGTTGCCACTGTTGGTTCAGAACCGTGTTCTCAAGCTTCGGACCTCAGATCCACCAGATGACGCGTCACCAGACGTTGATCTCAACATACATTGTGATTTCCACTCAGGAGCACCGGGGCACCATGTTGAAACATGTAGGGCTCTCAAGAATAAGATTCAGGACCTTATTGACTCAAGGACAATTAGGCTTGTGCCGGGCGGCATGAGAGCATCAGGAAGGTTCATCCCGTACCCTGCAGAAGAGGTGAATGATTCCACTCCTTTGCCTGGAGCTGAGAAAGATCTTGAATATGTCCCGCAACCTTTGGTGACTAAATCGCCTCGCTCGCAGTTTCTACCTGGATCAAGCTCAAGGACGCCAGCGCCTAAACAAGGGACCATTGCCACTCAGAAACGACGACCTCTTGCTCCTGGGCGGAAAGAATACCAGCACCAAGATCACAAGAGACCTCGCAACCACTTAGAACGAAGGAATGCTTCTTCCCATCCAGTGCCTGTGCCGTATAGCCAGATTCTTCCACAGTTGATTCAGAATTCTTTGGTGGAGCCGAAAGCTCTCAAGCCCGTGCTAGAGCCTTATCCTCCAGGGTACCGTCCTCATGCTCAGTATGGTTACCATGGTGGATCTCCGGGGCATTCAACTGAAGATTGCAAGGCTTTCCAGGCGAAAGTGCAACAATTGATCGACCAAGGGTGTATTTCCTTTCCAGACGGAGTTTTGGTTGTACGTGACAACCTCTCAGCTGTTTGAGCTCGCAGATTCAGAGGGTTATTTCCAGAAGCCAGTAATCCAGACAGGCAGACGTCCTCAGCATTGGCAGTCCTCGGACTTTTTACCATTTGCATTTGTAGTTTCTTTTCTGTTAGTTACTACTTGCTGTTAAACATTGTACGTTCCGAATGGCAATATTAATAAAGTGACTATGCATTTTTCTGAATTAGTTATGTCGTTGTCACTCATTTACTGCATTGCACTGACACTTGCATTTTATTTACTCCACTTTATTACTATGAGTAGCAAAGATTGGAGGGAGGATGATGAAACTGAATACTCATAACCGATGATCATATTGCTTTCAGATAAAACCTTGTTGATGACGTATAAGGCATTGTTTCAATTCCCTAAACACCGGAGAGATAAGGAAGAGAATCCCTTGTTAACCACTTCGAGCCGAGAAGTAGAAGTTTCGTTCGGACTTTTTAAACCCTTACATCTTAACCCGGGGCAGGGTAGTTGTCAGTTAGCTTGATCGAGCGTTCAAGTCTTATAGAGGAGTGTTGTCCTTCGAGGACCAATCACATCATATTCCTCTCCAGAGGTCGTACCTCACCAACCACAATGGTTAAACCTCACCACTCAGGAGTGAGATAGTTACAAGCCTCTCGGATAAATCTAGACATCCAGTGTCGCACGACTTGTTCCAAAAGAAAGAAAAAGGAATAAGAAAGCCCGCTAAGTAAAAAAGAAAAGCTAGAAAGCAAATACTTAGGCAAAAAATCAGGGCATCCCGCTGGACTTCAAAAGGAAAAATCGAAAAGAACTCAAAAGGAGTCAGTCCAGGCAAAAATTAGGGAATAAAAAAAAATGAATGAAAAAGAAAGGATATAAAAAGAAAAATCCTCAAACAAGGACAAAGTCGTGCGGGCACAGGCACCGAAAACAAAAAAGGAGTAACTGTCACTCCGAAACACCTTGTGAATTCTTTAACCAGTTGTTCCCAATGTTCTACATACCTCTCGAAGAGGTGAGCGCTCGAGCTAAGTTAACTGGACTTTAGGATCGGAGATCATCACGTAGAAGGGGTGGGTACAAATCATAATTTGAGCCAAATATCCTTTGTTTCACGAACCGTGAACCCGACCACGATACAACCCTTAAAAGACCTAATTGAGGCAAGGTTCATTCTGAAAGCGCATTACGATAAGGTTGAGTAACCTGACTCCTGCATGATTTTCTAATCATATCCTTATTGCATTTTTCACTAATCACATCAGCACTACGTTTGAACTCTTTGGTTCATTCGTCACTCACTAGCATGACACGTAAATAAGTGACAGTACAACATTTTTTCGAAATTTGCATGAACACTGCATTAAAATTACCATTCGTGAATAAACAATTTTAATTGCAGGTTAGTAGCTGATACGAATGGACTTCAACAGGGAATAGTCAATCAGGACTGAATCGTCAGAGGTCTGGATCAGAATGGTGTGCTGTGAAACCCTGTGAATCTGGGGCAATGACTTCCTGCGAATTTGGAATCGGTTTGTCTGAGGACAAGTCCCGGAGCATCAGTTGATTATGGGCCAGTTTATGCAAGAAGCGGTTGGTCGAAAGTGAATCTTCTCGAGACCCAATCAGGGGCAGTTATCCAGAATTCTGGCGATTTGAGGACAGATCCCTCCAGTGTTCAATCAGAGCATGTTGAGTCGCTCATCGCTCGTTCAGGGGCAAACTACTTTAGAGATATTAAAGCCAACCATGCTGAGAGTTGATTAGTGGAGGACGAATCCTTCCGTTGTACAGATGTTGGGGCAAGCCATCCGAAGATTGTCTGGTGGCCAGTTGTTTTCGGTTCAGGATGAATTATCCCCCAAAGGGCGGATTGGGGCAAGTTGGATGGTACTGGGGCAAGTTATTCAAATGAGCTTATTCGCCCTAGCAAGCATTGAGTGTCGGGGAATCGCGCCATTACCCTTCCGAAACCTGAGACTTCTGAGGAAGCCTTGTTGTCATTGGGTTGTTATCCTACAGCCTAACCTGTTACTCGGTTCCATGATTGGTAGTCTGTATTCCCTGTGTTGACGTTGTTGAACCATGATCGTTTCTCAGCAGAGATGTACGGTTTGAGGTTGTTCCTCCTGTACAGTTGGAGACTGTAGCAGATTGAGATGGCGTTTATCCCTTATCAGATTAGGGTCAAGATTACCCTCAGCAGACCAGGATTGATATCCCCGAAGCGGGGCAAGTCCTCCTTCTCCAGTAGAGTTCAGTAGTCTCTCCTCCGCAGAGTCTGAATGCGAGGCCGTGAGCATTGATATATCTCCCCAGGTAGAGATGATTCTTTTCCCCAAGCAGACGCATCCTGAAGGAATGTCACCTCATCAGCTGAGTCGCGTGCCGAAGCTCGTGTTTTCCCCAGTAAAGTCGCCGCAGCAGGTGTTTCCCCAGCACCGGGTCACAAGTGCAGGTCTCGTAGGAAGCTGTTCGTACGCTGAAATATGTCGCGACTGATGGTGCCAGACTGAAGTCTCCAGCGGAATTAAGATTCCCCATCAGAGCCGTATTCTCCCCCGAAGTCAGATGATTCTTTCTTCCCCAGCAAAATTGAAATTCCTCATCAGGGTCGTACTCTCCAGTGAAGTAGAATAATTTCTCTCTCCCCGGCTGAGTCCGCAAGCCCCAAAAGAGCCAAATCCTTGGAAGCAGTTGAGACCTTGAGTGGATTTTCCCTAGCCGAGTATTGAACAGCTAATGTTGTAATTCCCCCCAGAGTCGCACTCTCTCCAGCGAAGCAGAATGATTTCTCCTTCCTCAGCCAAGTTTGCAGATGTCCAAGAGAGTCGAGTCCTTGGAAGTTGATCAGACCATGTTTAGTTGTTTCCCCAGTGGAGTGTTGAGCAGCTGAAGTTGTTTCCCCACGGAGTGGTTATCCCCAGAAAAGTAGCCATGGCGGCCACGCAGTTTACTCTCGCGATTGACATCACTTTCCTGCAGTAGGTCCAGGTTCTCGTAGAAGTTGTTTCCTCTGCAGTAATCAACTGAGGTCGTTTTCCCTGCAGCAGTCAACCGAAGATCAATTCCCCAGACAGAGTCCGATTAATATTGGCATGTCCACGTTCTCCTCAGCAGGATGATTCCTCCATCTGAGCAGTCCTTTCTCCTTGACAGGAGGATTTCCCCCTCGGCATTTATTTTGCTGACGGGATCGCATCATTGTGCATGATTGCATAGCATTTAGCATAAACGCATAGCATTTCCACCGTGTGGGGCATGGCGCCGAAGCATATGCATCATAAACATGATCTAGGTTATTATCATTCTTGTTTTACAGGTGTCCCGCCGAAGGATCAGTTGCTCAGGATGATTCCTGACATTCTCCCCAACGAAGTCGTTTGCTCAAGATGATTTTTGAGATCCCCAACGAAGTCTTCAGTTCGAGATGATTCTTGAATTCCTCAGCAGGGCCGTTTGCTTAAGATGATTCTTAAGACCCCAGTGCAGTCTCCAGAGTTGGTTGCTCAGATTGATACCTAGAGCCCCCGGCGAAGATCGCCCAGGACGATTCCTGAAACTCCAAGAAAACCGAGTCCTTGGAAGCTGCTCAAGCCGTGATTGGTTTGTACCCGGCAAGAGTCGCCCAGGATAATCCTTGGAATACCCAACAGAGTGGGGGTTTTTTCCCCAGCAGGTGGTTGGCACTTCCCCAGCAGCAGGCAGGTAGATTGATATCCCCAACCGAGCACAGCCATGAGTGGTAGATGAAATGTTTCCCCAGCAGCAGGCAGGTAGATTGATATCCCCAGCCGAGCACAACCATGAGTGGTAGATGAAATGTTTCCCCAGCAGCAGGCAGGTAGATTGATATCCCCAGCCGAGCACAGCCATGAGTGGTAGATGAAATGTTTCCCCAAGCAGATCCCGAAGGGTTGTCCAGCAAGCAGAAGTTTGTTTATCCCTGTGAGTTTGAGGACTTAATGACATGAGTGTCTTGTAGCCTGAAGGCTATGTTCCCTAGAAGGGTCGTTCCTCAGAGAGCCGTTCAGAGCATTTATCGCTTTCCCCGTGCAGAGTATAGCAGAGGATAGTGTGTTAATCATCCTGATGTGCTGTGTTCTCCGGAGGAGCCCGTCATCCTCAAGTGTAAGTCCAGATGAGATCGGCAGAAACTGCAGCTACCTTGAAGGGTAGCTCTTCCTCAGCATAATGGTTACTCTCCCCGAGTGGATGGTTCCTCTTCCCAGCATTTATTTTGCTGGGGCATTTCCTTGCATGATTGCATAACATTTACTCAAAAGCATAGCATTCCGTTTCGCGCGGAGCATTACGCCCATTTTTCCAGCATTTGCATATGAAGCATGAACCAGGTGGTTACCGTGCTCTCGAACAGAAGTACTTGCTCCATAGTAAAGTTGGTAGGAATCGTCTGAGTAAGCTCTTTCGTTATTCTCCAGCAGTTGTTGAAGTCGTTTGGGTGAGCTCTCTCGTCTTTCTGCAGCAAAGTCTACAAGGTTGTTTGGGTGAACCCTTCTTCCTTTTCCCTAGTGAGTCGTCAGGATTGTTTGGGTGAACCCTCATTCCTCTCTCCTCAACAGAGTTGTTAACCTGATGATTATGTCCGGTGACTCGGCATGTTTGCTTTTATTTAGCAACGACTTGACAGGATGTCAAGAGAATAGCAGCGTGATATGTTTGCTCCAACAGTGATGTCTAATCTAAAGATTGACTTCGTAAACGCCTGAAGGCGATATCAGAAGGTTCCTGTGAGTTCAGATTTCCTTGTTGATGAATCAACGTGTGGCTGAAGACAAGGTTCCAAAGTTTGTATATATAACAAGGTGATCCGTGTTGGCCTGAAGACCAAGTCGGTCGTCCTGAGGTGATGATTGATTGCGATCAAGTGAATAGTGTTTCTTCTGACTGAAGTCGAAGATGTTTCTCCAGCTGAAGCGGAGTTTTGCCTGAAGGCAATGTGTTTGAATCCCCGTAGAGTCATGAATGGCTTAGGATACCACTTCTCTGACTGAAGTCACAGATTTCCCAAGCTGAAGCGAAGGTGCCTGAAGGCAAGGTTATCCCCAAGGTCATGAATGACCTAGGATTCATTTTTCGGACTGAAGGCCGAAGTATATCCCTGACTGAAGTCACGGATACTCTATAGCAGAGGCGGAGTTGCCTGAAGGCAGATCCATGTATCCTTGAAGGTCAAGGATCATTTTCTTCAGACTGAAGTCGAAGATACCTCCTGCGGAATCACCGACGGGCAAAGTTTATATCCTTGAAGGCCAAGGATGCTTATCTTCAGAAATACTTGAAGATCTTTTCTAGCTGAAGCTGGAATCGCCGACGGGCAAGGTTTATATCCTTGGAGGCCAAGGATACCATCTTCAGGAATACTTGAAGATCTTTTCTAGCTGAAGCTGGAAGTGGCCAGGGGCCAGGGTTTCATGTAGCTTTGATGTTGAAGTTCTACGGTGGGCTCAGTATGCAGCAGTATTTGGATGTTCGTTATGGTTCTGAGGGTGAACCCCAGATCAGAGTGTGCTTGATTGAGTCTCTCATTCCCAGCAGAGTAGTTTCAAATACGCAAGTGTACTTTTTGTTCCATTTACCAGGGGTGAACCCCAGGTCAGATCATGTTTGTTTCCGGCGGCGAGGTTGGATGTTTGTTCGATGGCGAGGTTGAATGTTCATTTTGACGGCGAGGTCAGATCATGTTTGTTTCCGGTGGCGAGGTAGGATGTTTGTTTGACGGCGAGGTCAGACTCTTTAATCCCCAGCTGAGATGATGTTTGAACGGCGGCGATGTCGAGTGTCTCTCAGAGTGATGTTTGTTTCCGACGGCGATGTCAGATTCAGTTTTCCAGCGGCGATGTTGGGTATGTCAGATCAGCATTTCTCCAGCTATTTGTTGAGCAACTAGTGTTGTAGTGTTCGAAGGTTTGTTCTCTGCAGAGTATCGTGTGCTCATGCAGTTGGCAAATTTTCGGGTTTACCGGTATTCAATCGTCTCGCACCTTGATTGGCTGAGAGTCGTTCGCTTCTCACCCAGTCAGGTTCAAGCCGTTTGAATAGGGGCAGCTGTTGCACCCCAAAATTTGACCAACATTTATTTATCCATCAAGTGTTTGAAAGTTGATACCTTCATCATAAAGTTCAAGAGATCCTCAGAGGAATTGGTTGAAACCAAGGTTGTGTGCTTCATAGCTTGAGAGTTGTGGGTGCTCCTCAGATGATTCTGATACTTGGAGAATGAACTTGAAGCTTTGAGAAAGCCTATGAGATGTCTTGGAAGCCATCATGAAGCCCAGAGAGGTCATTGTGCAAGAATTCAGAAGATTCAACCATGAATGGTAGAATTAGGGTTTTGACTGGGTCAATCCTAGATCAGCTGAAGATTTGGAGAAGGTTGAGACCTAATCCAAGGGCCATGAGATCATGGAATGATGTATGGAGATGTTATAAGGATTATTCCTAGACCAACTCATCATGATTGAGGAGTTTTGAGAAGTTTTGAGTTAGGGTTTCTAAGGATTTGTCAGTGAAAAAACCCTAGTTTGATCCCTATCTTCCAGGCAGTTTTAGCTCAAGATGTGATTGATATCTCATCTTCCCCACAACATGAATGTTGTAGAGCTTGTTCTTAGCTTTAATTTGAGTGGTAGAAGTCCTTGATAGGATGTGCATAGCTCAAGTTATGGTTTTGACAAATTACAGGTCATCTGAGGTATGTGAATCTGGGTCCTTGAAAGTCACCCAACTTGCAGACAACGTTTGCCCTAGTAGGATGATTCCTATGATTTCTTGGTAAACATGAATGTTGAAGAGCATCTTCTTAGCTTTCTAGATAGTACTATAAGTCCTTGATAGGATTTGTAGAACTCAACTTATGGTTTGAACAAGACAGGGGTATTTTGGTCATTTGGAGGTTATAGGTCATTTTAAGCAAAGGCCATATCTCCTATTTCCAAGCCTCAAATGAAAAAACTCAAAACATAAAAGTTGTTCAAAATGGGATTTTAAGCCTAGGAAAGTGGTCATGAGTTGTTGGAAAAGCTTGTAGCAGGGATTTACAAGAATGGTTGAAAATGACCTAAAAATGGCTTATAAGTTAAATGGATCCAAGTTGGAAATTGGTTTGGGAGATGTACAAATCCAAAATAGGTCATCCAATATGTCATTTTGAATCCAAACATCATTTTAGAAACAATGGTTCAAATAGATATTTGATTTGAGGTCTTAAAATTGGGGTTACTTTGTAAAGTTCATGCTTGCATATTAAGGAACCTTTGCAAATCTTCACACAAGCCAGAGATAAGCTTGTTTTTCACACATTCCCTTCCAATATCTCACAAGGGGAGATTTTAAAGCAAAAACCAAGGCCTTAATGCATGAAATGAGATGATACAACATGCCATTACAAGAGAATTTCCATCACTTTCTAGATGATTCTAAAAGTTTCTAGATGAATCTAGACTCTTCCATTGGTTTCTATATATTAAATGGATCATGATGAGATGAAAAGGTTGGTGAATCCATTGGAAAAAGTGAGAGAGAAAGTGCCATTTCAAGGTTTCTTCAAAATCAAGCAAGACTCGAATCTTCCATTACAAGCTTCCTCCTTCAAGGATAGTGCAAACAGAATCATCTCCACCATTAGAGGAGTGTTTGGCATCAATTACAAGGCTTGAAGCCATCTCTAACAGCACTCACCATCATCATTTTACAGGTTGGTGTTCTTCCTCATATCTCCATAATTATGTACATTCAATTAGGTTCTTAGGTGTAGAATTAACAAGTTAGGATAGAAGACCATTTTCTGAGGATTAGAGAGGATTCTATGAAGTTTCATGGCAGGTCACCATTTCTTTAATTTCCAAGAACAAGCTGTGTATTGAGTTTTAATGGACATGTGATAGCATAGAATGATGAGAGCAAGGCCATGAACAAGATTACATCACTAGATTTGAGTTTAATCAGAGTTGATCACAGAGAAAAATGGTGGAACCCTAGTCTTGAAACTTTCTGTTGGGACGATTTAATGGGTTTCAGGGAAAACTACTCGTTTGGTTTTGTTCATGGCAATCAGTAGGTCATTTTTCCTTTTGGAATCTTTGAATTTCATTGAGCATGGAGAGAGAACGAGGGGATGGAAAACTCGCGCATGAACCTGGCCATTTCTGAAAACCCTAGCTCGATTGGGGACGATGACCCCTGACCGTAGGATCTATCCAATTTAATTGACTAAATAATCTCATCCAACGGTCGTGATTTGAAATTAAAAATGGAGGGAGAGTCCAACATCAAAACGCAACGTTTACTTAAGTGAGTAATCCTGGGCTCAGCATGTCATTACTATCCCCACCCCCTCGCTCGGCCCAATCCAATTTTCAACAGGATTTCTTTGCTAAATACACCGTTGTTTTTTCAATTTTCTTTTTAATTTTTCATTCAAATTCTGATAGCAATTGGGCCCAGGCGCGCCATGCTAGGCGCACCCCCCTTCCTGGGCCCATCATAGGAAACAACTGGGCGCCTCTTCTATTAACACCCCCTCCCCTTTAATTCATTTTCTTTTATTTTTTAATTTCTTTTATTTTCTTGCATTTTATAAAATTCATATAAAATTGAAAAATCATTGTTTTTTAATTCTTGTTTTTTCTATATGTTCATAATTTTGTCTAGAAAAATATCAATAAATAAAATTGGCATTTTATTTTCTTTTAATATTTTTAGCATATTATTCTTTTAAATAGCTTTTAAAAAGGATTAATATTGTACCTGATTTTGTAGAATTTGTATTAAGGTCTTCCCTTAATCTTTTGGAGCCATTCTTTTTGGTGTGATTAGATATGGAATCATAGTTTCCCCTAGGATTTAATTCATGATTTTTAGATTAAAAGTTGATTAGTTTAGTTAGGTTAGCATTAGAGTAATCATAATTAGGGTTTAAGAATGCATAGGTGAAGTAATTCATTTTCTTTTAGGAGTTTTTGTCTTGATTTTTGGGTAGGGGCATATGGGGATGTTATGGGTAGGTGTTATAGACCCTTGTGAATGATTGTTAGATTTTTCCCCCTTGCTTTAGTATTTTTAGATATTTTCTGAATAGGACTGTTAGTTTGGCCTGTCTGTGTGATATTTGTCTGTCTCTGGGGTTTATCTTTGGGGAATTGTTGTGGGGTTTGGTTTGTCTTGAAGACCTTGTTGAAGGAGCATGATGAAGGAGAAGATTGAAGACCCAGAGACCCAGAGACCCAGAGACCCAGAGACCCAGAGGTTGGAGCTTGCTCTCTGTTTGTGAGGTTTGAGATCCTGAGGTTTGAGGGAAATTCATGGTACTTTCCTGAGGAAGGCACTATGGATGTCTTTCACTCTTTCTTCTCACCTCTTTCTTAAGTATCCAGTGATGTTGGAGCCTTCATGTGAGTTTAATTTCTCCTGAGGAGGAATGTAAACTAATCACAGTTGTTGAGCCACATAGGATACGATTCCTAAGTGGAAGCCTCCTAGTACTTTCCTGAGGAAGGTCCTATGGGTCTATTCACTTAGTTCCCTTAGTTCATATAGGTTTTCTTAAGTATCCAGTGATGTTGGAGCCTTCATGTGAGTTTAATTTCTCCTGAGGAGGAATGTAAACTGATCACAGTTGTTGAGCCACATGGGATACAATTCCTAAGTGGAAGCCTCCTAGTACTTTCCTGAGGAAGGTCCTATGGGTCTATTCACTTAGTTCCCTTAGTTCATATAGGTTTTCTTAAGTATCCAGTGATGTTGGAGCCTTCATGTGAGTTTAATTTCTCCTGAGGAGGAATGTAAACTGATCACAGTTGTTGAGCCACATAGGATACAATTCCTGAGTATAAGCCTCCTAGTGCTTTCTTGAGGAATGCACTATGAGTCTGCCTACTTAGCTCCCTTTCTTTGGTAAGCTTGTTCTGAAGCTTGAAGACTGGGATTGATTCCTCTTGTTTAGGGTTTTGCTTTGGGGCTTTGCTTATATTTGATTAGGTTTCTGTTTTAGGGTTAGGATTAGAGCTTAGATATAGAATTTCTTTCTCTAGCATGTGGTTTGTTTGCCTGATGGCACTTCATTTCTCTTATTTATATGACTGCAGTTATCTGTTTATTGCTTGATAGCAGGTTGTTTATTTTCAGTATGATTACTGTTATTTCATGACTGGCTTGAGGTTGAGATGAGCTTGTGGAGGCTGAAGCCCCACACACATTTCCTCCCTCACTTGCATTGCATGCATTTTACTGTTAAGCTGATGCTTCGTCTGTTTGGTGTATCATTGACATGATCCTTTAGGACTCTCATTTCCTTTGATAAGGATTTGATGATAGACTTTTAGGTTGAAACCTATGCATGACAACATCTAGGAGTTCCCTGTTCAAACCTCAACCATAGGATGAATCCATGGAATGATAACAGTAGGACTTGATAGTCTCCCTCCTAGTTGGGCCTGTTCTCTTCTCATCTCAAAACAGTTTAAGATACAGTAATCATGAATGATTTCTTTCGTACGTTACGAGCCTTAAGCTATCTGAGAAAGGATTGTGGGAAAGTTGCTTCTCCATAGTCTGGATGTTTAGTATGGTACCCTTTGGGTGACATGCGGCGCATTCACTCTCAGGTCATAGTCTCTAGTGCGGTTGAAATCGCAAACACAATAAAAAACACTTCTTTCAGGAAATAAGCCGTAGTTTCACGAACTACGTTTGCTCTGATCTTCCATACAGTGTGGAAGTACGTAGGCATAGGATGCGATATCCTAGCGAGCAACCTTTCCCCCGTAATCCTTCGTAGGCCGAACTAAGTTGACTCTGATTTCTCATTCTCTGATGAGAATACGTAGGCATAAAGTGCGACGCTTTGCCGAGTCATTTTTCTTTTCTTTTTCAGCCAGCCTTGATAGGTAGATAGATTATAACCAACCCGTCCAAGTAAACAAACAAGCGTGGATCCCGTCGAGTACGACGTACGTGAGGGGTGCTAATACCTTCCCCTTGCGTAACCGACTCCCGAACCCAGACAATGGTTGCGATGACCTTGTCTTACCCTTATTCGTCAGGTTTTTCCGATCGTTTCCTTTCCTGCTCTGAGGGATAAATAATGAAAGGTGGCGACTCTTCTGTCATGCCGACACCTTATTTTCGCGCAAGCGACACTACCCACAAGAGGGACATTAGGAAAATTCCCACAACTGTAGATGATTTCACTCCCCAGGCGATCTCTATCAAACCAATCAATGTCTTCGGCAGACAAGCTCATCAGACGCTTAAACCACTCTTTCGTCTCTGCAGTCTTTATAAAAGGACCATCCTTAGGTAGATGAGTGACAAACCATCTGTAGAATAGTGAAGCACAACAGGATACACTTTTACCTCTTCTATTCTCGTTCTTGTAGTGCATCGAATGATACACGTCTCCGAGCAAGGTAGGGATGGGATTCTTTGAGACGAAGATACGAAGGGCATCCACATCCACAAAATCTGGAATAATGGGGAATAACATGATACCGTATATGCACAGTGCCAAAATAGCTTTGAATGCCACCCAACATTCCTTCTTGGCGAAGTGTCGGGCTTTCTCAGCTAAAAAAGGTAATGGGAACCCCCAGGCTCCATTTCTCCTGACTGCCTTTCCTTTCAACTCAAAAACATCAATATGCAGAGCTGTAGCGACACTAGTCAGATCTGGCTCCTGATCAATAGGCCAAAAGGGTACCTAAGCAAGAATGGGTATCTCCAATATGACAGAAAACTCTTCCAAAGTGGGGGCCAGCACATAGCTTGGAAATGTGAAGCAACGCAACGATGGATCATAAAACTGAAGCAGAGTCTGGAGTCCGTTCAATTCGTACACAGATGGCTTGCACACAACACTGAGCAGCTTCCCATAGGTTCCTCTGAAGTCTCTCATCGCTTCCTTACCAGGCAAAGAAATCAAACTCCTCAGAGTAGTAATGTCTGGAGTAGGGAATTTGTAGGCCAAAGTTCTTCTCACATTGGGCTCCATGATGGACATAGAAAGGACAAGATTGCTAGAATCAAGAGGGAACTGCACACCTGCAACACAGATACGGGTTAAATGCCATGCAGTATGAAAATATAAATGCAAATGCAAAATACAGTAGGAGATCAAGGGTGTTGTGTTGTGCTATGCTGTGCTGTGAAGTGGCAAGTCATAATTTTGCTTCAGCAAGAAAATACCACAGTTTGATAATAAAGGCCTACTGAAACCCACAATACTGATTCACTGTCAAGAAAACCAGGTTATCTGAAGGTTACGGTTTCCTGCAATAACCCGACCCTACTCACAGGTATGGACCTAATCACTGACAAAGGTACGACATCCTATGCATTCATCAGCGTCACAGACTTTCAAGAAACGATGATACAATACCCCGAAGGTGTGGCATCATCATCTCTTGAAGTGGCCTCACTCAGATGAATCACAAGTGATTGATTCCCAGAGTCGACAATCCTTAGATCTGAAATCCTTTCGACGGCCCACTGGGCTGGAAATGGAAATCATCTCAGAGAATCTCGTCTGAGTGCAGATTGTGTGGGAACTAGTGCATGCCTAACATGCAGGTTCACCACTAATCTGCTTCTAAAACTATATACATACTCAAGTCTGGGTCTGGCTTATCACTCATCAGAGCCCATCCCCTAACAGCACAGATAATCATATCATACTGAAAATAAAATGCGGGAAGTAAAATGCGATAAATAAACACAACCCAACAGGTAAACACACAAGCGCTAGGATTGACTCGCACAGGGGACGTTGGCTCCCCAGCAGAGTCGCCAGCTGTCACTACCGCGAAAGTAAGGTGCCGGCAAAACAGAAGAGTCGCCACCTTTCGTTATTTATCCCTCAGAACGGGAAAGGAAACGATCGGGAAAACCTGACGAAAAGGTATAGGACAAGGTCATCGCAACCAGTGTCTGGATTCGGGAGTCGGTTACGCAAGGGGAAGGTATTAGCACCCCTCACGTCCATCGTACTCGATGGGATCAACGCTTGTTGTGTTTATCTGATGGGTTGGTTTTATCTATCTACCTATCAAGGATGGTCTGAGAATGAAAAGAAAAATGACTCGGCAAAGCGTCGCACTTTATGCCTACGTATTCTCATCAGAGAATGAGAAATCTGAGTCAACGTAGTTCGGCCAACTACAGGTTACGGGGAAGGTGGCTCACCAATACGTCATTATTGTGCCTACGTACTCTCAGCAGATATGAGAGATCAGAGCTTACGTAGTTCGGCTAACTACGGGTTACGGGGAAGGTGGCTCGCCAATACATCAGTATTGTACCTACGTACTCTTAACAGATTTGAGAGATCAGAGCTTACGTAGTTCGGCTAACTACAGGTTACGGGGAAGGTGGCTCGCCAATACATCAGTATTGTGCCTACGTACTCTCAACAGATTTGAGAGATCAGAGCTTATGTAGTTCGGGCTAATATGGATTACGGAAATTAAGATTCATCTGTTTTTCGAGTAGGGTTAACAAACAGTTCCAGCAGTTTGGCATACGTAGCTCGACCCTTGGAGACTTAGGCGTTACCGTTTGCGGTAGTACTGGGAGTTAACGACACTTTTTTCTTCAGAAAAAACTTCCTTGAATTATGGGCCCACGGGGCAAAAAGGTTTGAAGTTTGTTTTCTGTCTTTTACGAAAGAACTGTTTTTTATGGTTGTCTGTAGTCTGTACAACACTAGAGACTATGACCTAGGAGCGAATGTGTCGTATAGCGTCCAAAGGACATATGCTAAACATCCTAGATGATTGAGAGGAGACCGCTCAATCATCACTTCCCAAGTAGCTTAAGGCTCGTAACGCGCTTGTACTAACTTACCTTTATTACGTTTTTTACTGTTGTTTTGAGATGAGAAGAGAACGACTTCTACGGGGAGACTGTCAAGTCCTAATGTTGTCATGCCAAGGATTCATCCTATGGTTGAGGTTTGAAACAGGGAACTCCTAGAAGTTAGCATGCATAGGTTCAACCTAAATTTCTAATCATCACTTCCTTATCAAAGGAAGTGAGATTCCTAGGGGATCATGTCAATGGTATACATAAACAAATAAAGCATCAGCTTAAACAGTATATAGATATACAGAAGAAAACAGTAAAGATGCACATGCAATGCAGCAATACAAGCAGAGGGAGACTCACTCAACCTCTTATAAATCAAGCAAAGAAAAACAGAAAAAAACAGACAAGCAGATGGAGCTCACTCAACCTCTATTATGCAAATACATCAATTAGAAAAATGAAAAACAACACACAAGCAAGGGGGGGATCACCTCAACCCTTAATGCAAACAAGCAGAGGGAGACTCACTCAACCTCTAAGCAGTCATGCTTCTAGCTTAAACTCTTCTAATCATGCACTATCCTAATGCAACACACCACTCAATCAATGAATGAGGATAATGAATTATGACAAATAATGGATTCATTCCACAAGTAATCATACAAGGCTTCTCACCTAAGGAAAGAAATTGGGTGTTGGGAGGCAAGGGTAAGGTCCATGGGAACTTATCCCAGACACTCAACCAACTAACAGAGATTTGGGGGAATCCTAAGGGTTTGGCTCCTTCAAGAGATGTGCAACATTCCCCCCACAGGAGGGACTATGCTACCCCAAGAAGTTTCCTAAAAAGAAATGAACAAGAAAGTTTTAGGAGAATGGAGATGAGAAGCAAGGTAAGTTCCACAGGAACTTACCACAGACACTCAACCAACTCCACTTCCTTAGAGAGAGAGGGAGCTTTCATGGACTCAACCCCTTTATGATAGTGCAATGTATTCCTCCACAGGAGGAAACATGCTCACAAGGGGGATTCCAATCAAGCAAGGAAAGTTGAAGAGGGAACTACCCCTATAGGAAGAATCATCCACCTATTTAAGCTTATAAAGAAACCACAAATGATACCTTCTAAGGACATCTATCCTAAAGATTCAAGGGTTCTAAAGGAGGTAACTATCTAATCACCAATCTATCAAGAGAGGAAATGGGACCTAGAATCATCTAGTGGTTATTTACAAGCCTAATCTATACACATAACCTAGTTAGGATCACCTAAACTAAGGCCAATTTGTAAAATGCGAACTTAATAGAAAATCATTCCTAAAAATTCCAAGGAAAATACTACACTAACCTACATGTATCAACATGCTATGGTCCAAAAATCAGGGACTAAACCTAAATCAAAAGGCTCAAACTAAATCTAAAACCTCAAGGGTACACTAAAGGGATTCAACAAAGAACACTCCTAACCAACTATCCTAAAATCCTATTTAGAATCATCTAAAAATCATGACAAAAATCAAAAAACATCATCAACATGTATATAACCAGCACAAAAAGTTTTAAGTCTTAATTCCATACCATGAATGAGAAATAAAATCCACAAGCTCAGCATACAATTATCCCATTATTAAAAACATACTACAATAGAAAACATGAAATTAATTGCAAAGAAATGGAAAATTAAAATAAAAAATATGGAAATATTCTAAACATTCCAAACTATATCCAAATATTTTTTTCAGGAATTATTAACAACATTTATTATTTTTTTATGAATTAAAACTAACAAGTGATAAAACAAAAAAATAAAGAAAAAGAAATAAGGAAATTAAATGGAGGGAGGTGTAACCAGCAACAAATCCATGAGTTATTCCTAATGGGCCACGCAAGAGGGGTGTGGATAGCGCGTGGGGACTGGGCCCAGCTGAATATCAATTCAGCTCTATTCTTCTAATGGAAACAGCGCCAAGGGGTGTAGAGAGTAAGGAATTCATGTGTATTTGATTTGGGCCTAACTAGTGAGGGATGGGGATAGCACGTGGGAGTCAAAGCCCAGAGTTTCAATCTATGAAACTCCGCGTTTCATTAAAGGGGGAAGATGTCACACGTGGACGCACCTTGGTCACACGATGGGATTACAAATTCAACAATCCAACTTGATCTAACGGACATGATAAAAACTAAGATTTTAAAAATCAAAATGGAGGGAAAAATTACACGGTGGTTCTGCAATTTCACACGGTGGCCGGCCTAGTGCCGGTCATCCCCTACCTCGCGACGGGAACAACATCAGAACCCCAACCTCAACGAAACTTGCAATTCTTTACATCATTCAACTCGTCTCTCTCCCTAGATCACTAATCCACCATTTATTTTCGTTTTTAACTAATATTCAAAGAGAAACACGAACGACAACTTGGAACACCATAACACAAACTCTCACGATTCATCACTAAACCTATACAGAATCCATCTATGTTTCAATTATAACTTAACCACATGTATCTAAGGTGCTAAATGCAAATAAGCTAAGAGTAATTTCGCAAGGAAGAACCTGATGCAAAGCTTCGAATATGGTGACTTCTAGAGCTCCACTTACTTCCAAAAGGTGTAGATTCCTTCAATGGATGATGATGAATAATTCTTGATGTCCAATTCCTTCTGAAACTCTCTCAATCTCAAAATTCGAAAACCAAGTTTCAAGCTTCTTCACACACTTGCTCTAACTGATTCTCAACAGAAATTGCCACTAGAACCTTCTTAGAATGATCTAAAATCAATTTATAATTTGTTTGACACCTTTGGAGGCCCAATCAAAGCCCAATTTGTGATTTCCCATTTTCAAGTTTCTTCCAAAATTCACTTATGGTGTGCACTGGTTTTCCTTGCTCATGCTCTCAATTCAATTCAATTCACTTGCTTGAGGATTATGGAATGTAATTGAGTGGTTTTTTTCCTTTGATTTCAACCAAAGAGGTGTGTTTGATATGTTACTTCATCATGAAGTAATCCACCAAATTACCATGAAATGAGTATCAAATCACAATTCTAATAATGCAAAAGTGTTTAGAGTCCCTTTTCCAATCAAAATGAGCACAAATTTGGCTTGAAATCATTCAATTACCAATTGTTTTGAATTTTTCCATTTTTATTCATTAAAATGGTCTTTTTGTGAAATTTCTTCAACCAATGCTTGTTTTAATCCATATCCATGGACTCTTGATACTTGGATAAGCTAAAAATATCATTTTCAGCAACTTTCATGTTGAACAAAACTCCATTTGAAGCTTGCAAGATAGTGAAATTGACCTATAATTCAAAATGACCTGTAATGTCCAAATACCCAAAATACCCTTGACTTGTCAAAGCCATAACTTGAGTTCTACAAATCCAATCATGGACTTCTAGTACTCTTTAGAAAGCTAAGAGAATGAGGAAAAACATTCATGTTAACCAAAAGTTCATAGGAATCATCCTTCTAGGGCAAAAGTGTCATGCAAGTTGGGTAACTTTCAAGCTCCAAATTCACATGCCTCAAATGACTTGTAACTTGTCTGGCTCATAACTTGAGTTCTATAAACCCTATCAAGGACTTCTAGTACTAAAATTAAAGCTAAGACCGTGACCTAAAATAATCATGTTAGGGTAAATATGAGATGAAGATCATATCTTGAGTTAAATGGACTGGAAGTCAGGGGTCAAGCTAGGGGATTTTACACTGTCAAGTCTTAGAAACCCTAGCCTGAAACTTCTCAAACTCTTCAATCATGATGAGTTAACCTTGGAATCATCCTTATAACATCTCAATGTATCAATCCATGGTCACATGGCTCTTGAAATAGGTCTCAACCTTCTTCAAATCATCAGTTGACTTAGGGTTGACCCAGTCAAACCCTAGCTGCATCAATCATGGCTGAGGCTTCTTAGTCTTGCATAAGGACTTGTCTGAGCTCCCAAATGAACTTCAACATTTCTCATGAGCTCTCTCAAGACCTCGTGTTCAACCTCATGGCTTCAGAATCATCTGATGGCTTTCCATAAATCTCATGTTAGGAGATACACACTCTTGGTTTTAACCACTCTCTTTGAGGATCTTTTAACTTCTCTGACAAGGATATCAACCCTTGAACACTTGAATAACCTTCTTAGCTAGATTCAAAGTATTATGTATCCCTTGATTGGTAATCATACCTCTTGATCTCCTGCATACATGTCAATGAAATGGACATGATAATGCTAATGTGACTGAAATGAAACATAAGCTAGGTAAAGAAAAGTTGGGCAAATTTTGGGGTGCAACAGTAGCCATCAACTACTTCAGCCAGTGGGTGGAGGCAGCCTCGTATGCTAACGTGACCAAGAAAGTGGTGGCTAGATTCATAAAGAAGGACATCATCTTTCGATACAGAATTCCCGAGCGGATCATTACAGATAATGGTTCGAATCTGAATAACAAGATGATGAAGGAGTTATACCAGAGCTTCAAGATTGAACATCACAACTCATCACCTTACCGGCCGAAGATGAATGGTGCGGTTGAAACGGCCAACAAAAACATTAAAAAGATAGTACAGAAGATGGTTGTGACCTATAAAGATTGGCACGAGATGCTGCCATTTGCATTACACGGTTATCGTACGACGGTACGCACATCAACCGGGGCAACTCCTTTCTCACTAGTGTACGGTATGGAGGCTGTCCTATCGTTGGAAGTTGAGATTCCTTCTTTACGAGTTTTGATTGACGTGAAACTTGATGAGGCAGAATGGATCAAGAACCGACTGAACCAACTCAGCCTGATGGATGAGAAGAGATTAGCATCGATTGCATATGGTCGTCTGTACCAGAGCCGAATGAAGAAAGCTTATGATAAGAAGGTGCGTCCTAGAAGCTTTCAGATGGGTGATCTCATCCTGAAGAAGATTCTTCCGCCACACTCCGATCACAGGGGCAAGTGGACTTCTAATTACGAAGGTTCGTACGTCGTCAGCAAGGTCTTCTCGGGAGGAGCCTTGTTGTTATCCATGATGGATGGCAAAGATTTTGCATCCCCTGTGAACGCGGACGCAGTTAAAAAATACTTTGCTTAAAAAATGACCCGCTGGAAAGAAAAAAGAATATCCAGCCAAAAATGGGGCATCCCGGCGACCCATAAAAAAGGAAAAAGGTTCGGGCAAAAATTTGGGATATAAATGAAAAATGTACACCCGCAAAGTCGAAAACCTGGAAGGGCGAATTTGGCAAAAAAAAAGGGTATCCCGGTGAATCGAAAAACCGAAAGGGCGGTTCAGGCAAAAGTTAGGGATTTGAAAAGCAAATGACTGCGTTCCGCGTGTGGACTTTCATTGCTTAGTGGTTGAGAAGACCTGAGGGCCATTTTTCTGAATCAATCTCTTCTGAAGCTGAAGCGTCGGAGAAGTATCGAAGTCGAGTGGGTCATAGAGGGATCAACTCATGGTGTTCGTTTACGCCACATTGTCAACATTTGTGTATATACTGATGTATATTTATGTCATTATGCTTGCGCAGCTTCCTCATTTCAGGAGCTTGCATCTGTTGTAAAACATTTTGCGTATTTCAGAGGCTCGTTATCAATAAAACATATATTATTCAACATTTCTGTTGTTTGTTTAGTTTTATCTGTTTTGTTTGCGAAAAAGAACGCCCGATGTTTTTGATAAAATGCGCATACATAAACTTGCTGGCCTAAGCCGGTAATTATTGAAACATTGAATTACCTGAACATTGTCACAGGATGATAACCTTAATAGGTCCCTTTGAGAAGGGTATCTTGTCTGTTTGTTCGTGTTGTTGCAGGTACGGCACATTCCAGGAAGTATGCCAGATGTTTTCCAGGCAGGATGATTCCTTCTTCCCCAGCGAGTTCAGCAGCGTCTCCCCATGGAGTCTGAACATGGGACCGCGAGCATTGATATGTCTCCCCAAGCAGAGAAGATTCTCCCCAACCTGATGTATCCTGAGGAAGGATCATCATCTCCCCAGCTGAGTCATGCGCTGAAGCGTATGTTCATTCCCAGCACTGAGTCAATGTGCAGTTTTCTCGTAGAATACTATTCGCAAGTGTTCAGCTTCCGATAGTTTCAGACTGAAGTCTCCAGCAGAATCGAAAGTTCCCCCACAAGGTTGTACTCTCCCCGACAGGTAGGAGTGATTCCAGCGTCTGGTTGCCTATCCTCAGCCGAGTTTGCAGTTCCCCAAGAGAGCCGAGTCCTGGGAAGGCGTTCAGGCCATGATTGGTGCTCCCTAGTAGAGTACTGAATAGTTGATGTTGTTTTTCCCCCATCGGAGTCGTTATCTCCAGGAAAGTTTTAGTCGCGAAGGCCGTGCAGTTTATTTCGGCGATTGACATCGTTTGTCCTCAGCAACTTGTAGTTCGTACACCTAGCTGGGTAGGTTCAGGTTCTCGTAGAACTTCATTCCCCTGCAGCAGTCTTCTGGAGTACGTCTCCCCAGGTTTAGCCCAATTGAGATTGGTGTGATTTCTTCTCCTCGGCAGAATGATTCCTCCTCTCCACCAGAGTGGTCCTTTCTCCTTGACAGGTGGATTTTTCCCTTCAACATTTATTTTGCTGATGGGGTCGTAGCATTTTGCATGATTGCATAGCATTCTCCCTAAAAACGTGTAGCATTTCCACCGTGTGGAGCATTACGCCATTGTCAAAGCATATGCATATGAAACATGAGCTAGGTCATTACTGTTCTTGTTTTGCAGGTGTTCCTCCGCAGAATGGTTTGCTCAAGATGATTCTTAAATTCCCCAGCGGACTGGTTTGCTTAAGATGATTCTTAAAATCCCTAGTGAAGTCGCCAGAGGTGGTTGCTCAAGTTGATGCTTAGAGTCCCCGGCAGAGTGTTTGCTCCGGATGATTCCTGAAATCTCCAGCAGAGTTATTGGTTCAAGATGATTCTTGAATTCCTCAGCAGAGTTGATTCATCCAGAATGATTTCTGGATCCCCGAAGCAGAGTTACTTGATAGTTCTCCAGGATCCCCAGTGGAGATGTGTCATCCCCAGCAGGTTCTAAAAAGAGAAGTTGAAACTTCCTTGAAGACTTACTGATGAAGTCTGACTGCGATGTCGAAGCAGTCTTCCTAGCTGACGCGGAGTTCCTGATGGAAAAAGAATAGATATCCCCATTTGGGTCATGATTAACTAAGGATTCTATTTCTGACTTGATGATCAAAGTCCGGCTGACGCCCGAGAATTTCTTTGAATTCCCGATGGCATGGTCATAGAGATTGTCAAAAGTTCCTGATGACCTGATGAGTCCCGAGGAATTCTCCTGCTGTCGTGCCGCAAAATGCCCGACTACAGAATCAGCTATATATCACTAGTTACCATGTAACTGGTGCTCCCTTGATGACTTGAGGAAGAAGTTGCAGTGAAATCTGATGATCATCCTGATGGAGATTTGGGCCTGTTGCCGTGAAAATGCCATTTCAGACTTCAAAGATTGTCCTACCCACCAAAGTATCGTTTACTTGTGTGATTGGAAAATTTTCGGTTACCGTGTGACCAATTCCCCAACAGAGTTGCCGTACAACTGTTATTCAGTTTTGAAGATGTTCCTACCAATCAGAGTATCGTTTACCTGTGCGGTTGGCATATTGCCAGTTACCGTGTAACCGGTGATCCCTTGATGATTTGAGGATGAAGATCTACGTTGAAATCAGAGAATCATCCTGACGGAGGTTCAGATCAGTATTTCTCCAGCTAGTTGTCGTGCAACTGCCAATTCAGACTTCAAAGTTTGTCCCCATCAGAGTACCGTGTACTTGTGCAGTTGGCAAATTTTCGGGTTTGTTGGTATTCAACCGCCTTTTACCTTGATTGTTTGAGAGCCGTTCGCTTCTCACCCAGTCAGGTCCAAGCCGTTTGAATAAGGACAGCTGTTGTTCCTCAAAATTTGCCCAACCTTTCTTTATCTAGCTTGTGTTTCATTTCATTCACATTAGCATTATCATTTGCATTTCATTGACATGGGTGCAGGAGATCAAGAGGTATGATTACCAATCAAGAGCTATACAAGACTATGAAGCTATCTAAGAAGGCTATTCAAGTGTTCAAGGGTTGATATCCTTATCAGAGAATTCTAAGATCCTCAGAGAGAGTGGTTGAAACCAAGTATGTGGGTCTCCTAACTTGAGAGTTATGGGAAGATCATCAAATGATTCTGGGGCCATGAAGTTGTACTTGAGGTCTTGAATGAGCTCATGAGAAATATTGAAGTTCATTTGGAAACCTAGACAGGTCATTATGTGGAGAATATGAAGATATAACCAAGAATGATGCAACTAGGGTTTGACTGGGTCAACCCTAAGTCAACTGATGATTTGAAGAAGGTTGAGACCTAATTTAAGATCCATGTGATCATGGATTGATACATTAATATGTTCTAAGGATGATTCCAATGTTAACTCATCATGATTGAAGAGTTTGAGAAGTTTTAGACTAGGGTTTCTAAGGCTTCACAGTGTAAAATCCCCTAGCTTGACCCCTGACTTCAAGACCACTTAACTCAAGGTGTGACTTTCATCTATCTTGACCTTAACATTATTATTGTAGGGAATGATCTTAACTTTAATTTTAGTACTAGAAGTCCTTGATAGGGTTTATAGAACTCAAGTTATGAGCCAGACAAGTTACAAGTCATCTGAGGCATGTGAATTTGGAGCTTGAAAGTTACCCAACTTGCATGACGCTTTTGCCCTAGAAACATGATTCCTATGAACTTTTGGTCAACATGAATGTTGTTCCGTATTCTCTTAGCTTTCTAAATAGTACTAGAAGTCCATGATTGGATTTATAGAACTCACGTTATGGCTTTGACAAGTCAAGGGTATTTTGGGTATTTGGACATTATAGGTCATTTTGAATTATGGGTCCATTTCACTATCTTGCAAGCCTCAAATGGAGTTTTGTGCAACTTGAAAGTTGCTCAAAATGATGTTTTTAGCTCATCCAAGTATCAAGAGTCCGTTGATATGGATTTTAGCAAGCATTGGTTGAAGGAATTTCTCAAAAAGGCCATTTTAATGAATTAAAAGGGAAAAATTCAAAACAATTGGTAATTGAATGATTTCAAGCCAAGTTAGTACTCATTTTGATTGGAAATGATATTCTAAACACTTTGGTATTATTACATTTTTGAGTTGATACTCATTTCATGGCATTTTGGTGGATTGCTTCATGATGAAGTAACACTTCAAACGCACATCTTTGGTTGAAATCAAAGGAGGGAAATCACTCAATTACACTCCATAACTCAAGTAAGTGAACTGAAGTGGATTGAGAGCAAGAACAGAGCCAATTCGTACATACCATAAGTGAAATTTTGAAAGAAAGTTGAAAGTTGGAAATCACAAATTGGGCCATGAATGGGCCCCCAATGGATCAAAACAGAAAATAAATAGATTGTGGATCATTTTCAGAAGCTTCTAGTGCCATTTTCTGTTGAGAATCAGTTAGAGCAGTTGGTGGAAGAAGCTTGAAGTTGGATTTTCGAGTTTGGAGATTGGAGGAGTTTCAGAAGAAATTGAACCTCAAGAACTCTTCATCATCATTCAGTGGAAGATTCTGCACCTTTTGGAATAGAATTGAGCCCTGAAGAGCACCATACGCGAAGCTCCAAACCAGGTTTCTTCCTCTCAAAATTCCTCTTTAATTATGTACTTTCCAAGCCTTAGATACATGTGGTTAGGATCTACTTGAAACATAGATGGATTTTGTATAGGTTTCATAGAGAATCGTCACACTTTGTGACATGGCATTCCAAGTTGTTGTTCGCATATCTCTCTTGTTAATGGTTAAAATTGAAAACAAATCATAGATTAATGCTCTAGGAAGTGAGACGAGCAAGATGATATAAATAAATTGAGGTTTCGTTGAGATTGAATTTGCGATCACTGTTCATTCTCGCCGGAGAAGATGACCAGATCTTCTCCGGCCGCCACAGACACCACCGTGTTAAATTCCCTCCGTTTTAGTGTTTTAAATCCCAGTTCATATCGTGTCCGTTAGATCTTACTGTTGAGTGGACTTGGTATGTGCATTTCACGGTTTAGATGAGTACCACGTGTAGCTTCAATTCATCCATTCCCCTTTTAAGTGAAACGCAGAGTTTCATTAAAAGAAACTCTGGGCTTTGATTCCAAGCGCTATCCACACCCCACCTTGTTAGGCCCAAACCAGTTAACACATGGAAATGTTACTTCACACACCCTTGGCACTGGTTCGTTTAATTAATAAAAAGTTGAGTTTTACAACTCAGTTGGGCTTAGTGTGAAGCGTTATTCCCACCCCCTAGCGCAAGGCCCAGGAGAATTAACACATGGATTAATTACTGCTTACACCTCCATTTAATTCTTGTAATTTATTTTTTATTTTATTTTTTCTTTTAATACTTGTTAGTTTTAATTCCAGAAAAATAGTAATTGTTGTCATTAATTCCTGAAATAAATCATGTGAATACCTTGATGTGTTTAGAATTTTCTCACATTTTTTTAATTTTTATTTTCATGCATTTTCCATTAATGGCATATTTTTTATTTTAGTATGTTTTTAATAATTGAGAAATTGTATGCTGAGCTTGATAATTTTATTTCTCATTCATGCTTTTGAGTTTGATATTGAAATTGTGCGTGCTGGTGATAGACATGTTGATGATGTTATGTAATTTTTGTTGAGATTTTTAGATGATTCTAAATAGGATTTTAGGATAGTTGTTTAGGAGTATTCATTGTTGGATCCCTTTAGTGTACCCTTGAGGTTTTAGATTTAGTTTGAGCCTTTTGATTTAGGTTTAGCCCCTGATTTTTGTACCATAGAATTTTGATACATTTAGGATGATGTAGTATTTTCCTTGGAATTTTTAGGAGTGATTTTCTATTATTTCCCCATTTTACAAATTGACTTTAGTTTAGGTGATCCTAACTAGGTTAAGTGTATAGATTAGGCTTGTAAATCACCATTAGATGATTCTAGGTCCCATTTCCTTTCTTGACAGATTGTTTATTAGATAGATACCTCTTTAGAACCCTTGAAACCTTAGTATAGGTGTTCCTTAGAAGGTAGTCAGTGAGGTTCTTTAGAAGTTTCAGTAGGTGGATGATTCCTCCTATAGGGGTAGTTTCCTTTTCAATTTTCCTTGCTTGATAGGAATACTCCTTGTGAGCATGTTTCCTCCTGTGGAGGAATACATTGCATCATCATAAAGAGGTTGAGTCTATAAAAGCTCTCTCTAAGGAAGTGGAGTTGGTTGAGTGCCTGTGGTAAGTTCCTGTGGAACTTACCTTGCTTATCATCTCCATTCTCCTAATATTTTCTTATTCATTCTTTTTAGGAACCTTCTTGGGGTAGCATAGTCCCTCCTGTGGGGGGAATGCTGCACATCTCTTGAAGGAGCCAAACCTTTAGGATTCCCCCAAATCTCTTTTAGTTGGTTGAGTGCCTGGGGTAAGTTCTTGTGGACCTTACCCTTGCCTCCCAACACCCAATTTCTTTCCTTAGGATAGAAGCCTTGTATGATTACTTGTGGGATGAATTCCTTATTTGCCATAAATCTTTGCCTTCATTCATGATTGAGTGGTGTGTTGCATTAGGATAGTTCATGATTAGAATAGTTTAAGCATAGATGCATGACTGCATTAAGAGGTTGAGTGAGTCTCCCTCTGCTTGTTTGCCTTAAGGGTTGAGGTGGTTCTCCCCTTGCTTGTGTGTTGTTTTTCTTTTTCCTAATTGACGTATTTGCATAATAGAGGTTGAGTGGGCTCCCTCTGCTTGTCTGTTTTGACTGTTTTTCTTTGCTTGATTGCTAAGAGGTTGAGTGAGTCTCCCTCTGCTTGTATTGCTGCATTGCATGTGCATCTTTACAGTTTACTGTTTATCTGTCTAAGCTGATGCTTTATCTGTTTCTGTATACCATTGACATGATCCCCTAGGAATCTCACTTCCTTTGATAAGGAAGTGATGATAGAACTTTAGGTTGAAACCTATGCATGATAACTTCTAGGAGTTCCCTCCAAACCTCAACCATAGGATGAATCCTTGGCATGATAACATTAGGACTTGACAGTCTCCCCGTAGAGTTCGTTCTCTTCTCATCTCAAAACAACAGTAAAAAGCGTAATAAAGGCAAGTTAGTACAAGTGCGTTACGAGCCTTAAGCTACTTGGGAAATGATAATTGAGCGGTCTCCTCTCAATCATCTAGGATGTTTAGTATATGTCCTTTGAACGCTATACGATGCATTCTCTCCTAAGTCATAATCTCTAGTGTTGTACAAACTACAAACAACCATAAAAAACAGTTCTTCCGTAAAAGACAAAAAACAAACTTCAAACCTTTTTTCCCCGTGGGCCCATAATTCAAAGGAAGCTTTTCTGAAGAAAAGAGTGTCGTTAACTCCCAGTTCTATCGCAAACGGTAACGCCTAAGTCTCCAAGGGTCGAGTTGTGTACACCAAACTGCTGGAACTTTCTGTTAACCCTACTCGAAAAAACAAATGAATCTGAACCCCCGTAATTCGTATTATCCCGAACCACGTAAGCTCTGATCTCTCATATCTGTTGAGAGTACGTAGGCACAATACTGACATATTGGAGAGCCACCTTCCCCCATCCGTTACCCGTAGTTAGCCGAACTACGTTGACTCTGATTTCTCATTCTCTGATGAGAATACGTAGGCATAAAGCGTGATGCTTTGCCGAGTCATTTTCTTTTCTTTTCAGACCAACCTTGATAGGTAGATAGATAAACCAACCCATCAGATAAACACAACAAGCGTGGATCCCATCGAGTACGATGGACGTAAGGGGTGCTAATACCTTCCCCTTGCGTAACCGACTCCCGAACCCAGACATGGTTGCGATGACCTTGTCTTATACCTTTTCGTCAGGTTTATCCGATCGTTTCCTTTCCCTTTCCGTGGGATAAATAACGAAAGGTGGCGACTCTTCTGTTTTGCCGGCACCTTATTTTCGCAGTAGCGACACCTTGTAGTTCTTTTCGATAAGTTGTCCCATACTAAGCAGGTTACTTTTCATGTCTGGTACGTATAACACATTGGAAATTATTAATTTCATGCCATCCTTCCTCACGATATGAACATCATCAACACCTTCAGCTGCTAGAGTGTTGTCATTTGCAAACTTCATCGTGTTCTTCAAAGAGAGCTTCATGTTGAAAAATAAATCTTTCTTTCCAGTCATGTGTGATGAGCATCCTGAGTCCAAGTACCACTGTTCCTGGAATCTCTATTCGTCTCTTGTTGTGACCATCAACAACATCTCTTCTTCTTCTTCATGTTTCGTCAGCTTTGCATTAGTTTCTTGATTCTTCTTATTTTCTGGACAATCACTAAAATAGTGACCATACTTCTGACAATTAAAACATTGAATGTGAATTTTATTAGGCTTTCGACTACCACCTCTTCCTCTACCTGCAGCACCACCTCTTTGGTTGCCTTGGTTCTAGGGTTTTCTCTGATTCGGCCAATTTCCTTCATGCTGATTTCAACCAGTCGAATTGGTGCAACCTCCTCTTCCTTTGTTGTCATTCCAGCTTCCTTTGTCTTTCCTTTCTTTTTATGACTGTGCCTGCAAAGCCATATCACTCTTCGACTTTCCTGCAGCTCTTCCAGCCATCCTTTGTTCATAAGACTCAAGCGTCCCTTGAAGCTTTTCCTTCGTCAATACTGACAAGTCTTTCGACTCTTCTATGGCTACTATCACGTGATCGAAATTTGGAGCCAATGACCTCAAGATCTTTGATACAACTGATCTTAATGTCAACACTTCTCCACATACCTTGATTTGATTCACCAGCTTTGTAACTCTAGTGAAGAAATCTGTTATACTTTCATTGTTTTCCATCTGAAGCAATTCATAAGTCTTTCATTGTTTTCCACGATCTATGGTGAATTCTTCTCAATCTTGATCTCAAGATTGTTATGTAATGACAATGAACAAAAACTAAGAACATGTTTAGAGAATATGAGTATGAACTGCTGCCCATAACTGTGGAATTTTATTATCACTTTGCAACTGAAAAACCGTGATTATCAAACTTTATGATTACAATTATAAGAGTTCATTCCTATTTATAGATTTAGGTTAACTTGCATCTCAAGGTAAAGCTCAAACTATAAAAGGCCAAACACATAAATTTCTAACGATGTTCGTCATATAGTTTTATCTTTTAAAAAATCATCAGATTTATTTTCTCATTTTGACCTCCCATAAATATGTCGGAAAGAAAACACCATGTCGAGTAGTATCATCGGATGGTTTATATGTTTCACTAAGAAATCCATAAACCTTATCAAGTGTTCCTATTGAAATATATGTGGTTTATGTACCTTTTTTTCTACCTAGTAATAGTATAAAATATATAATTTGCATAAGTTATTCACAAACAAAAGAAAATTACTAATCTTTTAGCAGCAATAAATTATACTTTTTATGTGAAAAAGTAAAATGAAATAAAAATAGACTATGGACATTAAAATCAGAGCATGAAAGAGCAAAAGTATTGATAGAGAAGAAATGTTTTCCTTACAAATTTTTTAAAAAGTGTACTAGAACTATTCTTCTTCTCACAACACATAACACATTTTAAAAACAATATTTTATCGCATGTATATCTATCTATTTACACACATTTCCTATCATTTATTATAACTATATCTCTTCCATGTAACTAATTCATATTCACATTATTACACTCAAAAAGTAGGCGTCAAACCTTAACCAATGTGTTAACACCCTGAAGAAGAATAAACAAAACCATATAAACATAGTCTTTTGCCATGTTATCTGCTAGAACATGTCTCCATCATCCTCTCTAAGGAAAATCTCTGGATGTACAACTGCACTAGTGAAATTTAGAGCTCGTTGTAGCTTCCGGCGGTCTATTACTTCGACATCAACCAAGAAGATTGAACTAACTGGTCGATGATCCGAGAGCTTATTATCTGCACATTGATACTCGAGTTGCTTTATTCCTTTTCCTATCCACAATATGCGATCACACCTGCATAATCTTACACATAAGAATAATCGTGCCTAACGCATATGCATGCATGCACTAACAAAATGTTCATAGGGTTGCATTTACCATGCTGGAGATCTCTTTTTTTCTCCTTCTTGCGTGAACTCGCCCGCATATTTATCGGAGTTAAATTCATACTTGTAAGTTGGTGGAAAATTTACCAACCCTTCTTTCCATCCCTCAAATACATGTCCATTACATAATTCAATTCTTAGCTGCAGATAAAGTGAAGCATTAATATCTGAATATAAGTTTTGTGACGAAACTTGCATAACAAGTTATCCTATGGTTAGGCCTTAATAAAAGTTAGAATAAATTACACACAAGTGATTTAGTCCTTACCTGGTCATAATTCTTGAGTTCATCCCACTTTTTTTGAGCTACTAGCTTCCGAACCTCGCCATCCGACACATTGATACGGTAATTCAAATCTCCAAACCAGAAAATTTGACTGTCATCAGAAAGCAACCCATCAATGAATCCAAAATCTTCCATTCACAATACTGATGTGAAATCTTTCTTAGCAAAAAATATGCAAATTAAAGTGAGGCAAAGCATGCTTACTCGTGTGATGGAATCGTCTGTGGTTGATCTTTGTCAAAGGCTGAAGAGAAACGAGTGCGCTGTAGAATTTCATGAACATCTGAGTTTCGTCTTTGTTCCGCTCCATCTTTTTGGCCAGAAGCAAGATGGGAACAGACAAAGCACATACGCGACTGAAAAACCGACATGCTAACCGAAACAGACCCCTGCATTAGTCATAATTTGTTACCTCATCTACTAAATAAATACACACATATAGTGAGAGTTATCTTATGATTATGTCATTACCTTGTTTCCCATGTAGCCCATAAGACCAACTCCAACAGGAGATACTTTCAAATGATGAATATGCCTTCTCAGCTTCCTTTGCACCCAAACAGACACATATATTCCTACCATCTGCTTACTCA
The DNA here is from genome assembly GCA_963859935.3 of Lathyrus sativus. Lineage (NCBI taxonomy): Eukaryota > Viridiplantae > Streptophyta > Magnoliopsida > Fabales > Fabaceae > Lathyrus > Lathyrus sativus. Next base: position 516,757,936 of record OZ012738.1, read on the forward strand.
CAATCCTAACATACTTCCGATGCGATTTCTCGCTAACATCTTTATCGTCTTGTAATTCATTGAAACTATCATTTTCTTCGTCGGATGACATATCAGATACATCAACTACTCGAGGAACCGTTTCTTGTTGTTTTTCTCTCCATAACAAACTCAAATTTCCAGAACTTCGGTATGAACTTTTCTTTCTATAACCATACATTGAAGCGCTATCTATCAAACTAAATCCAGTTTTAGCTGAACTGCTTAGTACTCTACGCAATTTTGGAGTCGAACCAAAATTACGAGTTTCGTCTAATGGACGTTCAGGCCAATCAAGTATAGTTTGAAGATCAATGTCATATATTTTCCTCAATTGAAGATTCTTTTCTATACCAATTATGGTTTTCTCTCCCTCATCCACCATATCTAGTTGATTCATTTGTATATCAAGTGAAGAATTCGTTCTAACAGGAGAAGATGGTGCACTATAGCTTTTCTGTTTGGTTACAGATTCAGGTGATTTGTTTAGAGTTCTTCTAATGATTTCTTCCCATTTCGAAATAGGTTTGTTATCTTCAGCTCCTAACACATTCCCAGCATTCAATGGAACCACCTCTTGAAAACTGTTAAATCATCACATAAATCAACACATAAGTAATATTATCTTCGAAAGCCGAGGATAAACCAAGGCCTAAGACGGGGTTTGGAAATAGTTTTCAACCAGCAATAGACGCGCCTCAGTTAGAACCTCACTAACTGCGTCAAATCTTGGTAATGTAACAAGCTCTTCATTTTATATAATCTCGAAACACATGTACTTACCCAATAATGTAAATATCTGCTGGTTTTTGAGTACAAAGCCAGTCTTCAATTTCAAGATCATTGCATGGAGATACTCCAGCAACATTCCAAGTGCCAATTGTTACCCTGAAAATTATTTAACCATTTATAATTAACTTCACTGATTAATATTTTTCAAAGTTAACGACATATATCACGTAATCAGATTAACATCATACCTCACTTCCTTCGAATTTATGTACTGAGCGCGCAAAGTTTCTGATTTTCCTCTTCTGTGTCGTCTCGTCTTGTAGTCCTTGCGACATGTATCTGAATTACAAATATCAAACCACACATATAAGGATTTTAACTCTTTCATTTCATCATCACCTCATGATTTATATTAATTTCACATACTTTCTTGGTTAACATGATGAAGCACATACCATCATCATCTTCGCTCTCGGTTTCAGTATCCGCTTCATCTTCGCTAAAATTGCACACCTTTTGCTTTATATTCAACCATTTCTTTATCACTATGGAGGGCCAAAACACCTGTCATAAAACCAAACAAAAATGTTTTAACAAAATGCAGCTCATATAAGACAGTTACATTTTAGTATAAATATCCTCATGGAAGTTTACAAGCCATGTTAAAACTAACCTCTGAGCGTTTTCCTTTTCTTGTTTTCATTGTGCTTCAAGTCAAAATACTATAACTCAGATTATGCACTGTACTGAGCCTAACTTTCAAAGCTCAAGCTCTTACATGGAAGCTACAACTTTTAGCCACTATCTATCTATTCATATATTTAAGTAACTAACTAATAGGTCTTTTCAGATTGTAACAATCTATAAAATCATAAAGTTGAAGTTATTTGAAAGGTATATCCAGAAACTCTGAAGTACCGACACTTCTGAAAAAATACATGTTTGTCCGTGTCAGAGTTAGACAACATGACAACGACGCTTATGCCTACGTTCAATTTTTTTTCTATCGACAAAAAGTGTGCGAAATGACAATATCAGCTAGATATCCACAACCACAGCTTTTCATAAGGTTAAAAAAGCAAAATAGAATACTTCTGGTCATCCAAGTTGTTAATTTTATCTATTACTTTAGAACAATAATGCAGAAACTAATATCTACTTCACTAGCAGATTCACTATAGCCACAAAATGTAGATGTTAATACATCAGCAATCACCTTAATTGATGAAAAATATCTATTTTTTCCCCATATATTCACTATTAATATGGATGAATTAGAATAGAGTCAACAAGTTAAGCAACTAGCTAATAAAAAAAATTAGTGTAAATCATAAAATAATCCAAATGGGTATTTTTTACTATTATTGGTTAGACCAATAATGCTAGAACAGTGGCAGAAATCACTGCAGCCACAAATTGCAGAAGTGATTAATACATCAGCAGAAGCCAAAACAGAAAGTGATGACGACTGGCAACTAATAAGAAAAGCAGATACGTACAAATTAGATTTTTCAATGATCCCCACATGGGAGAAAATCTCCTAACAAGTGACTATCTTATAATATAAATAAATAAATAACCAAGATTACTTGAAAAGCTTTATAGACTAGAGTAGTTAGGAAGATAATATTTTGAAAGGTAAGAGAACTAAAGTTTTGTTCCTTCTATTTTGCTATGCTAAAACAAGTATAGACATTGACAAATGGAGCATATTTCTTTTGGAAAGTTGAGGCATAAGACAGACTGGTGATTTGAGAAAGTGAGGGCAAGGATGTAGGGTTAGATTGTGCGCACTATATGTGAAGGTGGCAATTTTGAAAGCATGCATGCATCCATCCATCTAATCTGTTGAACAACTTGGTGGGAGAATAATAACTTTCAATATTACTGTTAAATTAGCTAACAAATCCAAATATGTTAAAAGTGGAATCGAGTGATGAAAGATAAGTGAATGCAACTTGCTTGTATATTTTAGAAGTGTTTGGATTGATAATATCATGGAGTAAAGTGGATTAGAATAGAATAATGCAGTGTTCTAACACTTTTATTCTTTATGTTCGGTTAGAATTAGAAATGGATTAAAATAGAATAATGTAGTGTTCTAAGTAACACTTTTATTCTTTATGTTTGGTTAGAATTAGAAATGAAGGTGATGTAGAGGAAATATGTCCAATAAAGTAATATTTCTGATAAGACGGAATTGGGTGAAATTATAAGGTTATTACTTCAACGCTCATATATAATAAATATGATAGAATATGATAGATGAGTCGTTTCTCTTCATGAATGTATATTTTTTCTCATAGGTTTTTCTCTTTCTTTCAATGATTTCGAGATTGACGTTCTTAATTATTTATTAATTGCTCAATTGTAATTACATCCAGCGAGTTGAGTCTATGTCAAACTCTTTTAGTATTGGTGCAAGTATAAGAAAGGAGTGTCGTTTATGGCACTTTTTTCCATCCTTTTAAGGTCCAGCACAACTTTGCTGACTAAGCTTAGGGTAAAGACCTAATATCTCTTAAGCAATGTACTAGGATGTTTGATGTCTACTCGAAAAGTGAAAAGTATTCAAGGACCGGTACTACTTGGCTACCCCTCTTTACTAAGACGGCTCATGTGAACCTATGGACCATAGATCACGAGTCACCTTATAAATTTTCTGAAATATTCTCCAAGTTTTGACATCAGACGATTTGTCTCAATAGAAGATTTACCTGAACAGGCAGGTGATATCCTTTTTCGAGGTTTTATGTTATGCTGACGGCGTTACCCCTCTTGATGCAGTGTTAAAGAAATAGAAGAAGCGGTACATAGAGGCATGTTTACTGGTGGATGTCGACTCGAAAGATGATAGGTAGATAATTTTTTTAGTATCGTGTGGAATCCTCTTTTTCTCAAATGTTCCTTTGGTGCTTTTTCTTTCTAACATGTCTAATAATGGAGTGCAGATAAGATGAAGTTTCACCAAACAATGCAACAAATAAAGAGGAACCCTCGGGTTGTCCCCTTATCTGGCAGGTGCTACCAACATCCCCATTGCTCGAATGAGTCCTATTGTGGGACTTTTTCCTCGTTGTATTGTAGGGAAGATCCTTTGTGCTCGTCCTGATGGGTGTCTATGGGAGTTCAATCATTAAACCTGAGCTTGAGGTGCTTCCTGGTGAGAGGTCACCTACTAACTGGTCTCAATCGTGGATACTAGTTATATTGCCCCTTTCACCACTTGCTCGTCCAGGTCCTTGAAAGTTTGTGGAGTTTCAAACTTCTATGTCTAAATAGGATTATACCTATTTTCGAGCAAGGATGAAGTTTCTCGCTAAAAAGAGTTAGAAGATTTGGCATATCATACATGTTGGCAGTTCTGGACTTTGGAGCCTCTTAGAGGGGAGAAGTCTTCTTGTCTAATCTTTTTTCGAAAATAAAATTAAGTGCTTCAAGAGTGTGTCAATGCTCTCATAATTGAGTGACTCTGATGCTTGAAATACCTCCAAAGGCGTTTATTTTTCTTTCGAGAATAAGGGTTGCTTTAGAAACTTTTGAGTATATTGGCATGCTAGCCGATAAGGTTCAGTCACTTGTGTAGACGATGAAGAAGAAGGAAGAAGCTTTATCTTTCTCCGAGACAGCATTGACCAAGGTCGAGGCTTCCCTTGTTGAGACAAACAAGGCATTATGTTCTTCTTTTAAGATGATAGAGGAGTTTGAGGCATGCTTTAAAGAGGCTCAAGAATTTTGGAAAAAAAAACTAAGGACAACCTTCAGGAGATGCGTCTTAAAAATATTGCCATATTAAAGGAGCATGTGAAGGCAGTGGAAGACAGTTTCTCCATCTTGCATGTATCTTTTGAGAATGCATTGCAAAAGGTGGAATATTTTTATCCTAAAGTGCATTTTTTTGCTAGAATGAGTTTGTTGTGGTCTAGAAATAGTTAATAGGGAGCCAATCTCTGTTATGGATGAGTCGAATGCATAGTTCATGTTCACTTTTTATATATATATATTGGGTGTTTGTACCTGGTGTAACTTCAACGAATATGTATACCTCTTGATTCCTGGTTGGCCGTGTATACTTTAATTTACCATTATTTTTATCGATTACGACACTATTGTAAGTTTCGAGTTCATTTATCTTGGAAATAGCTTGTTCTCTGAGGTCGTGCTCGAAGTTTCATTGAACCTCTATAGGGATCGCGTCTGACTAACGGTCGATTCCCCTTCCCTGTCCCTAATTGAAAATCTCGTTTGAGGTCTACGTGGTGAGGATTGTGAAGGGAAATCGAGATCTAAAATGCAACGGAAATTAAAATTTTCCTTTTATTGATCCTTACTAATGGTCATGATCAGTGATAGAAACTGTTACTTCTTGTGACGATAAAACCTTTTGATGTTGAATCAAAGGAGTGATCACGAGCATTGAATGATGAACAATAATTCTACTTAGTCCACACGAACAGATTCCTTCAGTCTCAGTGCTAGCTACTATGATTGAAGGCTTTTAGTGAGAGTGAGAAAGAAGGAAATACATGTTGGGTTTCACAGTTTGAATTTTCATCAAGAGTGAATACTTATGCACAAGGGTTCTATTTATAGAACTACTTGTGTGGGCTGCAAGGTAAAAATCTCACTTAAGTACATGCACACCATATCTTATGGTGTACCGTATATCATCTAAGTGCATGGTACCTTACCATAATTTGTACTCTACTTAAGTGCATTGTACCTTATGGTGTTCTACATTTGATCTAGCTCTTATCAATTTTTTCTTATGTGTGTGACCCTGTAGGTTTTTGTGACATTGGCAATTATATTAAATCACGCATTTAACATAATAAATAGTGAGCAGTATCTAGCAACACATCACTGCTACCCAAGTCACAAAAATGTCATGTGATCTGACAAAACCTTTTGTGATAATACTTATGTGTACAATTACCCTTTTTCCCTTTTGTCTATATTGAACAAAAGGCATATATTGTGACATCCTTGAAGGTTAAGAAACACAAGAAAGATAGGTTTGAATTTAGTTTCACATTTTGTCCCATTTTGCAGAATTAGAAGAATAAATATAACAATGACAATAAAAATAAATTACACAATTATTTTTATCCTGGTTCACTGTTAATGAAGTTACTCCAGTCTACTCCTCAAGGTAATTTCGCCTTATCACAAGGACTTAATCCAATAATCATCAAAGATTACAACCATAATGGATGCCTTCCATTGTTCTCTTGAGAATCCTGACATTCACTCGACTCTCAAGGAATCAAACCTCCAAGCCGTTAGAAACGACCTGGCCTTCTCAAGCATTCTGGTCTTCACTCGACCGCCCATGGAACATCATCCACTAAGCTGTTAGAAACATGCTTAGTCATCTCAAGCATTCTGGTCTTCACTCGACCGCTCAAGGAACATCACCTTTTACAAGGATTTTCTTGTGCACTAATATGCTTCTTACAAACTGATTACATAAATGAAGTACATGAACACCTAAGTGTTTCTAATAAAGATATGAGCAACAACTCCTTGCTTTCTAATACATAAGATTATCTAAAGAATGAATCTCTAAGAGATTATAAAACATTAATTATGTATTTCTTAGAAGCTTTCTTGATGAGCACTATGGCTTCTTTTTATGAGATGTTAGCTTCTTTTGATTAACTCCTTCTTGAACATATAATGCTTCTTGTAGTTTAACCATCAAGATCAATTAAGTTAATATGCTTCACTTTTTAATGTTTCACTTGACTAGTTTCACATGGCTTTAGCATGTTGCATCATTGTACGCACTTCAGTAGTTTACTTCAGCTTCTTCTTCATTGAATATTCTTCATTTAAGCTTCAGCTTGTAGCATTTTCTTCAATACTTTGTCTTTGCATAACAGTGTGTTATCCCAACAACCAGAAGTTCTTCAAGCTACTTGATCTTCAACATATAGAGCTTGAGAGAATAGATCCATTGAGGGGTATTCTTGGAAACATATTCCAACAGCAATATCCCAATGTTCACATGAAGGAATGGTCAACATCACTGTACAAAAAGCTGCTCTTGCGCCACCTTTTCGAGGTAGAGGTCACAAAGTTTTAGTACTATTATATTCAACTTAAAACCATTCTTATCTTCAGTCTTCTAGCATCTTCAGAGGCTTCAGATACTAACTTGATGAAGTGTGTTGTAGAAGGGTCTTTCTTTGTGTAATCTTCAGAACCACGGTCTTTAGAATCTCATATCTTCGTTCAGCAGAACCTAGTCATAAGAATCTTCAACACTTGGTTTCTTTGAAGCATTATCTTCAGAGTCTTCGAGACTTGTTCTATCAGAACCTCATCTTCAGAGTCTTCATATTTCATTAAGCACACTTTTGTCTTCAGAGTCTTCAGCACTTTGTTCAATCAGAACCTTGTCTTCAGAAACTCTTCAAAACTTGATCTTTATATATGATGTCTTCAGAATCTTTAGAGCTTTATTCACCAGAACCGTGTCTTCAGAATCTTCATAGCTATAACAATAGAAAGCACATTTATTGTAAGGTCTTCTAGGCTTACCTATAAAGTATCAATCAGAAACCTCGTTACAAACGTTCCTTAGAACCGTTGCATTAGAAGTATTTCTGAATCTTGACTTTAACTTGTACACATATGTTTTCTTCTAGAGTGTTGATAATAGAGTCTGATGATATCATACGTCTTGTTATCAAAGTTAGAATCATATTGACAACAACCACACACTAGACAGAAACCATATCATATAGAATTGTTCTCTTAGATAACATGTGCAGTTATCATTAAAACTCAAAGGCCAAATGTATAACCAAATCTTGTTCTTACAATCTCCTCCTTTTTTATGATGAAAAATAACGCATCTTGATAAACAAATCGTATAGGGTAATCACCATAAAGTCACAGAGCCCAAGACAAACTTAACAGGCTCCCTCTGATTATGTTACTAACAAAATTCATTTATGCTTGTTTAGAGTCTCCCCCTGATCCCAAGACTCACAAATTGATTTTGAAGTAGAATCATATCAGCAGAGAAGGATTACTTCTCAATGACGTCTCATCAGAATCTGACTAGAACTGACTGGTTTTCATCTTATAACCAAATATTTCTATTAGAATATTGTAGACGTATCAGAACCTGATTTGTATTATCAAACTTGATGTCTTGCATTATATATCAAAAACTGGTAGATACTTTCTTAGATTCCACACATCATGTATAAAAACCAAATCTTCAATATATTAGCACAGATAACCAACAGGTGCACATATCCTTATGTCATTTAATGCTTCAGAACCCGAATATTTTCTTTAATGACCATGACTTGATTTGATCTCCAAAAGATTTACATTATTTCAAAACTGGAGTCTAGATACTATTTGAAGTTTGGATACCAATTGAATTTTAGATACCATTTGAGTCAATTTGAAGCATTATTTCATAAAGTTAACAACTTTTAGCAAATTTTGGGTATCTGCGTGAAACTTATGGATATCCTTTCTGATTGTCTTTTTCTTCTGATACTTTAGTAGTCAACACCAGATATTCATATATTATCAGTTAGCATTCTTCTTTCTTGTACATGTTTTCTGATGATTATGTCTTATGATCTCTCGCACAAATGCTTCTGATATAATCTTCTTGTTATTGACTTCTAATGCACATCACTTGCTTCTTAATCATATCTTACAAAATGTGTATTCTGATATATCATAGATTCTGATATATTTTGTCTCTTCTGGTAAAGTCTTCTGATAAAGTCTTCTTCAGTCTTCTGATAGCTTGTTCTAACATACAGTTAACTTTTGCAAAGTTCCTGATTAATTCTCAAACATATGGTTAGAAATAAACATATTTGCATTATATATGGGATGAGATTCTTTAGATTAGACATCAAAATCATATATCATTATCTCCCCCTTTGTCAAAAATCAAAAAGGTATAGAATAGAAATTAACAAAGTGAAATGAAGATTATTATAGTGACGGAAAATAAAATTTCATTAATATTGATTAATAAGTTACAACGGGAGACAGTAGACAAAAACAAACTTAGAGCTTATGACAAAAACTAAAAACTTAGAAATTCTAAGATTCAATAATGCTTCAGGGTCTGAGGTTTGTAAGCTCTCCCTGTGTCAAATGATCTTCGAGAGGAGGTTTGTAAGCTCTTTTAGAATCCTATCTAAAAAGTCTAAGAAGTGAGGTTTGTAAGCTCCCTTCCATTTAAAACATAGAAACTAATCTTCTAGAAGATCAACAACAACTTTACATCTTGCTTCTACACAAGCCTCATTTGGTCGAAGCCTTTTACACAGATGAGTTGATGGAGTTACCATCTTCACCTTCTAGAGCATATTCCCAGAAGGCTTTTATTAGATCACAATTATAGTATATATTTGATCTCTATTAGTAGTATGTTTACTTGCTTTTATCTATTAGTGTGTGAATTAGTATATTGATTTTCTTAGTTTCATTTTGTTTTGTTCCGAGTGAATGGTGCTTGTAATGTTGCTGTTAGTGTGCAGGATTGACACTAGTTGGAGTGTTGAAGCACCTTGGAAAAGATGAGTCAGAGCTGCTGGAAGAAGCTGTATATTAGAACATTTGCCTGGCAAAGCTCAGCGGGTGCCAGCGAATGTTCGCCCGGCGAGCCAGGGAGAGTAATTCAAATTAAACTCCCAAACCAAAAGGGCATGAAGTTCGCCTGGCGAATGGTTCCAGCGAAGCTTCGCTACCATTCGCCTGGCGAAGGATCCTTGGATATTCTAGTAGCAAACCAACATAAACTTTGTCTGGCGAGTTGTAACACCCATTTTAATTTTTTAGTCCTTTTGGTGTTATTTTATTTTGGTGTGTCCTTATGTGGGGGGGTGTCTGAGTACGTTGGTGGGTGCCCGTAGACTGGAAGAATTATTTAACACCTATGGAGTTTAATATTAATATAATATAAGTAATAGTAGTGATAATTTAATAATTAATATTATTATTATTATTATTATTATTATTATTGGAATAAGTAAATAACAAGGGATTTTGGCGGAAAAGAGGAAAAACACGATAAACTGCTCAGAACCAAAATTAAGGAGAAAGGTTGAGGAGAAGGGGCAAAGGAGAAGAGAAACAAGGAAGGGCAATCAGATTCTTAGGAACTCTTCAACAATCGGAGCAATTAACCGAGGTAAGGGGGAGAAACTGATTGGGATTGGTACTTACATGAATTGGGTAGAGGGGATTCCTTAACCCCGTAGGGATTTGATGAATATGATTTGTATGTTGATGAATTGGTGCAAATGTGTTTATAATTGTTATTGTATTGATGAATTTCGTGTACATTAATGTGTTTATGAGTATTGCTTCCATTGATGAAATTGGGCATGTGTTGTGGTGAGATTGGTGAGGTTCTGTGTAACTTCTGCAGAGTAGTGATGAACATGAGTATTAGTTCTGGAGAGGAAATTAGGAAGAAAATGATTAGAATAGTGAATAATAGTGGTAGTAGTGATAGGACAAAAGATAGATGAAGAGTGATAGGCTTGAAATTGAACAAGATAATAGTGTTGGACAGTGGGGGTTCTGGGAGATCGCAGACGCTCGCTAGCACCTTCGCTAGGCGAGCTAGTAGCGAGCATTCGCTAGCAGGTTCGCTAGGCGAGTTGGGTAGCGAACATGTCCAGTAGCCACTGTCTGCCTTCGCTAGGGAGTTCGCTAGGCGAGCAGCTAGCGAGCGTTCGCTAGGGCTTCGCTAAGCGAATAAGCTAGCTAGCGTGACATAAATGTGATTTTGTGTTGTTTTGCTTTGTGCTCTCGTTTTGTAGGATCTCTTCAGTCACGATGAGTGTAGGGATGGTATTGAATGGTGAAGAGTGTATACTTGGTGTTAGAATATGAATTTCCCCTATTATTTAATTTAATTAAAATAATTAATTGGTGTGTGATGTATGATGTTTGGTGATGTGATCAGGAGGATCGAGTGCATTTGGTGTGTTTGAGTTTATTTGTTGTGTGATATATGATGTTTGGTGATGTGATCAGGAGGATCGTGTGCATTTGGTGTGTTTGAGTTTATTTGTTGTGTGATATATGATGTTTGGTGATGTGATCAGGAGGATCGTGTGCATTTGGTGTGTTTGAGTTTATTTGTTGTGTAATATATATATATATATATATATATATATATATATATATATATATATATATATATATATATATATATATATATATATATATATATATATATATATATATATATATATATATATATATATATATATATATATATATATATATATATATATATATATATATATATATATATATATATATATATATATATATATATATATATATATATATATATATATATATATATATGATGTTTGGTGACGTGATCAGGAGGATCGTGTGCATTTGGTGTGTTTGAGTTTATTTATTGTGTAATATATATATATATATATATATATATATATATATATATATATATATATATATATATATATATATATATATATATATATATATATATATATATATATATATATATATATATATGATGTTTTGTGATGTGATCAGGAGGATCGTGTGCATTTGATGTGTTTGAGTTTGTTTGTCGTGCATTGGTGTCGTGCATATCATGTGTTTTGATGGGATGAATCATTGCTCAGGAGGAGTGTATGTGATTCATCCGTACTCCTTTGTGGAGAATGGTGGGGTTGAATCTTTGCTCAGGAGGAGTGTATGTGATTCACCCGTACTCCTTTGTGGAGAATGGTGGGGATAGATCATTGCCAAGGAGGGGTGTATGTGATCTATCTGGGGTTCGATTGAATGAACCAATGAGTCGGTACCGCATGCATGATGTTGAGTTGCATATTTGCATTATTGTGTGTTGTGTTGATGTTGGACAGTAGGTCGTGGTTGGTGTATGTTGGGTGATGTTTTATATGATTACTACCTTTTATTTCATGTATCTTATTACCGATAATTTTGATCATGTTTTCTCACCCCTTTGTTGTTGTTGTGGTCTGTGCTTCTTCGGAAGTACAGATAATCCAGGTACATAGCTAGCTTGGATAGTGGTGTGCGAGTCGAGTCTTAGGTTGCTTTGATACGTAGCACGAGACTGGGGTGTTTATTTGTTTTCGTGTTGAATATATTTTATTCCTGTGACGTATCATATTTTGGTGAAACTTCTTAATGAATTTTTTTGTATGATTGGCGGATGGCCGAGAATAATGAACTAATGAATATTTTCCATTGTTTTATTTTGAAAACCATTTGATAAAGAGTTATGATGAATTATGTTATGTGATATCCCACTTTGGTGGAAGAACTCTGATGTTTATTTGAAATGAGTGTATTTTATTTTAATTTGGGAAAGTGGGGTGTTATAATTGGTATCAGAGCAGGTCGGTCCGGCCGGCCAAGTTGTCTAAGGTTTTTTGTTCCCTTGTATGCGACATGTGTGTGAAAACACTGTCGGTACATGTTTGTTGTCTAACCTTGGTCTGCATAAGTGGGAATGATTCAAGTGGGGGAGAAGCTTGTGTTTCTCCGGAATGCTGCAAGTGTGGAGTTGTGGCTCGGTGGGTCAATGAACGCTCTTACAGTTTGGTAAAGATGGTTTGTACCCCATCGTAATTTTAGGCTGTCAAAGTGTGAGTTGGTTGAAGGATGTGAGTTTCCTTGGTCATGTGATCTCGAGTAGAGTTATTTTGGTTGATAAGTCGAAGGTCAAAGTTGTATCGCAATGGAAGGCTCCAAGATCTGCTTTTGAGATTAGAAGTAATTGGGTCTTAAAATATTTCAAAGATTGGAAGTGTGTTGGATGGCCTCCTAGGTATGAAATTGTTGTTGTGCGTTGAATTCCGAGATCACAGCTTTTTACGGAATCGAAATCGGACACTCGGAAGTCAGGTAACGGTCGAAAATAGAATTTCGGACTGTAAGGTTCGCCATGTCCTTCGCCTAGCGAGCATGCTAGCGAACGGCTCCACGCTCGCCTCTGTGTTCGCCTAGCGAAGACATCCTGGGAAGAAAATTGTTGTTTTCGTATTTTCGCCGTAACAGGAGAACCGTAACTCAGAATGATGCGCGATTCGAAGCGTTGGAAAGCTATTATAATGCTCTAGGTGATGGTGAAGTAATAACATGGAATTAAGTTATTTATTTATGGAATATGTTTGGATGTTGTAGTAAGAGCGGAAGGTACGGTTCGTGTTTCCGCCATAACTCACAAATTGAGTGTCCGTTTGGCATGGGATTTTCCATACTTAATTGAGCGAGGCAATGGTTGTGTTAACCGATGATATTTTGATATATTCAAATAGTATAGAGGATCATGTTGAGCATCAGGAACTTGAGTTATCAGTGTTGGAGAAGAAGCAGTTATATGCCACTGTGAAGAGGGTTTCAAAGAGTTTTGGGAGAGCTGTCAACAGCTCGTGTGTTGATTTTTGCCGAACCCGACAGGACTATTTGTTGTGTTTTGTGATGCTTTGTTGATATGATTGGGAGATATGTTAAGTGCAACTTCAGAGAGTTTTAGTTATGCTTTAAGGAAACTTGAAGTACATAAGAGGAATCATCTGACAAGTGATTTAGAGTTGGTTACTGTTGTGATTGTGCCGGAGTTTGGAGGTTGCAATCGTTTAGTCTGAGATTTGAGGTGTTTGGTGATCTTAAGAGATTAAGGTGTTTGTTTAATTTGAAAGAGTTGGAATGAGGCAGAGGAAATAATGGGGATTTCTGAAGGATTATGGCTTTGGGTTGAATTACCATTCGGGTAAAGTGGACTTGGTAGCTGATGCATTGATTTGGAAATCTTTGCATATATCGATGATGATGGTGAAAAGAGTTAGAACTGATTGAGCAATTTTGTGATATGAGTTTGGTCTATGAAGAGACTTCTTATGGAGTTAAGCTTTGTATGTTGGACCTTACTAGTGGTATTCTTGAGGAGATTCGAGAAGGTCATAAATCTGGGTTGAGTTGGTAGATTAGTTGAATTTGATGAATCAAATTCGAAGAGTTGATTTTTCGATTAGTGGAAATAGTACCATGATATGTCGTGATAGAGTTTGTGTTCCAGATATTGTTGAGTAGAGTAAGAGTACTCTTGAAAAAGTACATTGAGGTAGATGGAGCATCCATCCCGGTGCTATGAAGAGGTAACCGGACTTGAGGAAATTGTTTTGGTGATCATAGATGAAGAGAGAAGTGGTTGAGGTTGAATATGCTGGTTAGAATTACCGAAAGTCGAAGATTGAACATCAGAGACCGTTGAGTCTGATGCAGCCGTTGAATATTCCAGAGTGGGAATCGGGTAGTATTTTCATGAATTTGGTGTTGGGTTTTCCGAAGAATTTGAGGGATATGATTTTAATTTGGGTTATTTTGGATGGATTAACTATTCTATGTTGAGGATATATGAGATGTATATTGATGAAGTTGTGAAGTTGTATGAGGTACTGTCGAATATTGTGTCAGATGGAAATTTGAGATTTATATTGAGATTTTGGGAGAGTTGCAGACGCTTTGGGTACTAAGTTGAGATTGAGTTCTACCTGTCATCCGCAGACGGATGGAGAGAGAGAGAGAGAGAGAGAGAGAGAGAGAGAGAGAGAGAGAGAGAGAGAGAGAGAGAGAGAGAGAGAGAGAGAGAGAGAGAACTATTCAGTCTTTAGAGGATTTGTAGAGAGCTTGTATGTTGGATCAAGGTGGATCGTGGGATGGTTAATTACCGCTGATTGAGTTACCTACAATAACAGTTACCATTCTAGTATCGGAATGGCGTTGTATGGGGCTTTGTGATATAGGAGGTGTAGGACCCCCTTGTGTTGGAATGATTCGAGTGAGAGTATTGTGCTCGGATCTGAGAATTGTGCATGAGACGGCTAAGAAGATCAAGAGAATTCAAGAAAAGATGTGTTTTGAGAGTTACGTCGGTGACTGGTGTTGGTCGAGCTTTGAAGTCTCAGAAGCTCCCACCGTGTTCTGTGGTTTGTAGCAGAGTGGCGCAGAGGAAGCGTGGGAGAAGTAGTATGTTAGACTGTTTTTCCATTGTCGCTTGTGAATTTGCATGGTGTGTTTCATGTGTCTCCGTTGAGGGAATACATTGATTCAGATGGATGATGTACAAGTGAGAAATAATTTTATTGTTGAGGCATTGCTAGTTCGAATTGATGAACGAGAAACAGCTCCGAGGGAAGGAGATATCTTTGGTGAAAATGGCTTGGGGAGGTGCTGCAGGAGGCAGTGTGACCTAGGAATTGAAAAGCAGGATGCGGGAAGCGTATCCGGAATTGTTTCCATCAGGTAATTTTCGGGGACGAAAATAATTAAAGTGGGGGAGAGTTGTAACACACATTTTAATTATTTAGTCTTTTTGGTGTTATTTTATTTTGGTGTGTCCTTATGTGGGGGTGTGTCTGAGTGCGTTGGTGGGTGCCCTTAGACTGTAAGAATTATTTAATAACTATGAAGTTTAATATTAATATAATATAAGTAATAGTAGTGATAATTTAATAATTAATAGTAATATTATTATTATTATTATTATTATTATTATTATTATTATTATTATTATTATTATTATTATTGGAATAAGTAAATAAAAAGGGATTTTGGGGGAAAAGAGGAAAAACACGATAAACTACTCAGAACCAAAATTAAGGAGAAAGGTTGAGGAGAAGGGGCAAAGGAGAAGAGAAACAAGGAAGAGCAATCAGATTCGTAGGAACTCTTCAACACTCGAAGCAATTAACCGAGATAAGGGGGGAGAAACTGATTGGGATTGGTACTTATATGAATTGGGTAGAGGGGATTCCTTAACCCCGTAAGGATTTGATGAATATGATTTGTATGTTGATGAATTGGTGCAAATGTGTTTATAATTGTTACTGTATTGATGAATTTCGTGTACATTGATGTCTTTATGAGTATTGCTGCCATTGATGAAATTGGGCATGTGTTGTGGTGAGATTGGTGAGGTTCTATGTAACTTCTGCAGAGTAGTGATGAACATGAGTATTAGTTCTGGAGAGGAAATTAGGAAGAAAATGATTAGAATAGTGAATAATAGTGGTACTAGTGACAGGACAAAAGATAGATGAAGAGTGATAGGCTTGGAATTGAGCAAGATAATAGTGTTGGACAGTGGGGGTTTTGGGAGATCGCAGACGCTCGCTAGCACCTTCTCTAGGCGAGCTAGTAGCGAGCATTCGCTAGCAGGTTCGTTAGGCAAGTTGGGTAGCGAACATGTAAAGTAGCCACTGTCTGCCTTCGCTAGGGAGTTCGCTAGGTGAGCAGCTAGCGAGCGTTCGATAGGGCTTCGCTAAGCGAATAAGTCAGCGAGCGTGAGAGAAATGTGATTTTGTGTTGTTTTGCTTCGTGCTCTCGTTTTGTGGGATCTCTTCGGTCACGATGAGTGTAAGGATGATGTTGAATGGTGAAGAATGTATACTTGGTGATAGAATATGAATTTCCCCTATTATTTAATTTAATTAAAATAAGTAATTGGTGTGTGATATATGATGTTTGGTGATGTGATCAGGAGGATCGAGTGCATTTGGTGTGTTTGAGTTCATTTGTTGTGTGATATATGATGTTTGGTGATGTGATCAGGAGGATCGTGTGCATTTGGTGTGTTTGAGTTTATTTGTTGTGTGATATATGATGTTTAGTGATGTGATCAGGAGGATCGTGTGCATTTGGTGTGTTTGAGTTTATTTGTTGTGTAATATATATATATATATATATATATATATATATATATATATATATATATATATATATATATATATATATATATATATATATATATATATATATATATATATATATATATATTTATATATATATATATATATATATATATATATATATATATATATATATATATATATATATATATATGATGTTTGGTGATGTGATCGAGGATTGTGTGCATTTGGTGTGTTTGAGTTTATTTGTTGTGTAATATATATATATATATATATATATATATATATATATATATATATATATATATATATATATATATATATATATATATATATATATATATATATATATATATATATATATATATATATATATATATATATATATATATATATATATATATATATATATATATATATATATATATATATATATATATATATGATGTTTGGTGATGTGATCAGGAAGATCGTGTGCATTTGGTGTGTTTGAGTTTGTTTATCGTGCATTGGTGTCGTGCATATCATGTGTTTTGATGGGATGAATCATTGCTCAGGAGAAGTGTATGTGATTCATCTGTACTCCTTTGTGGAGAATGGTGGGGTTGAATCTTTTCTCAGGAGGAGTGTATGTGATTCACCCGTACTCCTTTGTGGAGAATGGTGGGGATAGATCATTGTCAAGGAGGGGTGTATGTGATCTATCCGGGATTCGATTGAATGAACCAATGAGTCGGTACCTCATGCATGGTGTTGAGTTACATATTTGCATTATTGTGTGTTGTGTTGATGTTGGACAGTAGGTCGTGGTTGGTGTACGTTGGGTGATGTTTTGTATGATTACTACCTTTTATTTCATGTATCTTATTATCGATAATTTTGATCATGTTTTCTCACCCCTTTGTTGTTGTTATGGTTTGTGCTTCTTCGGAAGTACAGATAATCCAGGTATATAACTAGCTTGGATAGTGGTGCGCGAGTCGAGTCTTAGGATGTTCTGATACGTAGCACGGGACTGGGGTATTTATTTGTTTTCATGTTGAATATCTGTTATTCCTGTGATGTATCATATTTTTGTGAAACTTCTTAATGAATGTTTTTGTATAATTGGCGAATGGCCGAGAATAATGAACTAATGAATATTTTCCGCTGTTTTATTTTGAAAACCATTTGATAAAGAGTTATGATGAATTATGTGATGTGATATCCCACTTTGGTGGAAGAACTCTGATGTTTATTTGAAATGATTGTATTTTATTTTAATTTGGGAAAGTGGGGTGTTACAAGTGAAGCCAGCGAAGGTTCGCCTGGCGAAGGCGCGATAACTCAGAAGGGCGGTTTGCTTGCTGGAGGCACTTTGAAGTGCCTTGTTTCATTTGGTTCGCCTTGCGAAGGCCCTTGTTCGCCTGGCGAATGGGGGAAAGCAGGACATCTTTTGTACTTTATTTAGTGCTTTATAGGGATCATAACTTACTATCTTTCATAATATCATCTTGTAACATTTTAACCTAATGCTAAAACTCCTAAAAACAGGAGTTTTTCTTGCTTTTGCTTAGTGTGTAATCAAGAGAAGTGGAATCACATCCTTCTTCGATTCTTCAACGTAGATGTTCTTTCATCTTCTCCCTTTTCTCGTTGTTCAAGCTACCATGAAAATGAGTAGCTAAGTCTTTCATTTTGTCAAGGTTAGATGTAGATGATCATAAGCTTTGTGTGTATATGGGTTGATCTTCATTTGTAAACTCTTTGATGATGAATGTATGGTGAAAACCTTGTTTTATTGATAACTCTTTGTGTTGGTTTATTATTGAAAGGTGTTTTCCAACTCTTTACCTAGGTTTTCATCCATCTATGTTCTTGAGCTTGAGATAGTTTTGAATGTGTTTGTTCACTAAAATGTCAAACCTAAAAGTTGTCATTTTGATAGATTGTGTGAGAAATCAACAATGGATCAAAATGGGAAAAACCACAATGTGTGTTAGAAATAATCACATTGGGAGGATATTGTGAATGTGTTTATCGTCTAATGGAGTTTATGAGTTTTGTTTGATCGAACATATGCATGGAAAGTGATCGTCGAACCCTAACTTTGACAATCTTTCTCAAATCGTAAAACCAAAACTTTTACCGCAATTTCTTACTTTTTATGCAAGCTACCGTAACCAAAAACCAAAACCCCCTTGTTACTATAAGTTAATAACTTAAAAACTGTCGAACGATGGTAATATCACATGATCCCTGAGGACGATAACAAATCCTGATACTCTATCCGTATTCTAACAAAATGGCGTCATTGCCGGGGATTGTGAATTGATATTGCGAGCATCGCAATAGTTGCTGAATTTTTAACTTCTGAATTTTTATATTGTGCTTGTTAATTTGTTTGGTTTTGTGTGCAGCTTTCGTTTTATGCGAGGGCAGGTTCCTGAGGACCAACTTCTTTTTGATCCCGAGATCGAAAGAACCGCAAGGAGACTGAATAGTAGAACGAGACGATGGAGGCAACAAGCTAGACAACGACAAAAACAAGGAGAAGGTTCTTCTACAACAACAACACCACCTTTCACACCTATCATGGATCCACCGCCGCCGCCGCCCGTTTCCACACCATGTGTCAACAGTCCGACGAATACTACTCAGTTTTCCAACCATACGGGAAGGAAGCCGAGATGAAGACGGGAACTCTTAACTTTCTATACGGAAGTCCATTCACCGGAATGGACCATGAAGACCCCTTTTTTTTTCTCACCAAATTTAACGAGATAACATTGGCGGCCGGAGTTGATCAAGCTCAAGAGCTACCATTGTTCAAAAGACTTTTTCCTCACGCTTTTCTCGGCAAAGCCAAATATTGGTACTTGGATCAAACACCTACAGTCATGACAAATTGGAACGTGTTGGAAGAGAAGTTCATTGAAAGGTTTTTCTCCCACAACCGGTTCATGGAATTCAAAACGGCTATCTCCGTGTTTTTGCAAGGAGCCAACGAATCATTGAATGAGGCATGGGAAATATTTAAATCCATGCTTCAAAAGTGCAAAGGCCATGGTTTTGACGAATTGATGCAAATCCACATTTTCAAAAACGGCCTTCAACCTAATTGCAAGACTTTATTGGATGCTACCTCGGGTGGTTCTTTGTTGTCTAAAAGCGTCGCCGAAGCTACGGATATCATTAACCGTATGGCTCTAAATGACCTCCAAAGTCAAAGTAGAGGCAACACTTTGAAGAAACCGGGAGTGCTTGAACTTGGGACAAACAATGCTATTCTTGCCCAAAATAAACTCATTTCACAACAAGTTGAACTCTTAACTCAACAAATAAAAGAATTGAAAAAGCCTTCAAAAGCTAAACAAATAGCTTGTTGTGAGCTTTGCAAGGGTGACCATGATACCGGGTTTTGTCCACCTCATGGGTTCGAAGAGGTGAATTACATGGCGAACCAACGAGACTACCAACCGAGGCAACAACAACAACAACCGTATCAACAACATCCTCAAAATCAACAACAACAACAACAACAACACTTTCAAGGGAATCAAGGGTTCCAACCAAGGGCTAACTATCACCATAACCAAGGTTATGGGGGTGGTACTTCTAGCCATCAAAATCCTTACCAGCCTCAACAACCACTGGTCATGACTTCAAAGTTAGAAGAGAAATTGACACAATTTATGCAATTGTCGATGGCTAACCAAAAGAGCAACGATGCGGCAATCAAAAATCTCGAAAATCAAGTCGGTCAACTAGCTAAACAACTAGAGGAATAACAACCCGGACCATCTTTTTCAGCGAACACGCAAACGAATCCAAAAGAGCATTGTAAAGCGATAACGACGAGAAGTGGAAGGGAGTTGATTAGTGAGAGTGAAAAAAGAGATGGGAGTGAAAAAAGAAAGGATGAGAAAAAAATAGATGATAGAATTGATGGTGAAGTTGGGGAGTGGAGTGAGGAAGAAGTTGAAAAGAATAAAAAAATGGTTGAAGTTGAAAAGGATGAAAAGAATGGTGAAGTAGAAAATAAAGAAAGTGTGGAAGTTGAAAAAAATAAGAGTGATGAAGTGAAGGTGGAGGGAGTAAAACAGGAAAGAGAGAGGAATTCTAGAGTTTCTAAAGGAAAGGAGGTAGTGGGCGCTACTCCAATCCAAAACCTTCTGTATACGCATGCTCCATCTAAGAGGGAGAATGAACGGCATTACGCCCGGTTCATGGATATATTCAAACAACTTCAAGTGAACATTCCGTTTGCCGAAGCATTGGAGCCAATTCCTAAGTATGCGAAATTCATGAAAGACATACTTACTAAAAAATGGAGGTACACGGAACCGGAGACAATTGTCCTAGATGCTAGTTGTAGTGCAATCATTCAAAGGACGCTTCCGAGAAAAGAGGTTGACTCGGGACGAGTTACTTTTCCAGTTACAATTGGTGATGTCTATGTTGGAAAAGGGCTAATTAATTGGGGTCAAGCATTAATCTAATACCATTGTCTATTGTGAAGAGGCTTGGCAACATTGAAATGAAGTCTATCCGGATGACTTTGCAATTGGCCGATAAGTCGACTACCCATCCTTATGGGTTAGCCCAAGACGTATTGGTCAAAGTTGACAAATTCTTCTTCCCGGTTGATTTTGTTGTGATTGATATGGAAGAGGATGATGATGCTCCGCTTATTCTTGGTCGACCGTTCATGAAAATTGCACGCATGATGATTGACGTTGACGACGGTTTGATGAAAGTAAGGGTCCAAAATGAAGAAGTTACTTTTGATATATTCGAAGCCATGAAGCATTCAAAGGATAGTCGTGATAACTTTCGAATTGATGTGATCGAAGAGGCAACTTTTGAAGTTTCTAAACATATTCATGAGATATCTCCTATGGAGTTAGCTCTTGATGACTCCTTTGAAATTTTCACAATTGAAGAAGAGCAAGCTCTTGATGAATGCCTAAGGGAATTTAATATTCTAAAAGAGTTACATCCGTGGGAAGTTGAGGAGGAAGTATTGAAGAAGGAGGTTAATGAAGAAAAATCGCTGATTGAATTGAAAATGCTACCTTCTAATTTGAAGTATGCATTCCTCGACGAGACCAAAACAAAGTCGGTTATCATAAGCAATCTTTTGTCAAAGAATGAAGAATCCCGTTTGATAGATGTTTTGAGAAAGAATCAAGAAGCCATGGGTTGGACTCTTTCCGATCTCAAAGGAATTAGTCCTTTCTATTGCATGCACAAGATCTTAATGGAAGAGGACTTTAAGACGGTAGCTCAACCTCAACACCGCTTAAATCCTACTATGAAGGAAGTTGTTAGAAAGGAGGTTGTTAAGTTGTTGGATGCGGGAATGATTTACCCGATTTCGGATAGCCCATGGGTTAGTCCCGTACATGTGGTTCCGAAGAAAGGTGGCATTACTGTGATTCGAAATGAAAAAAATAAGTTGATCTCGAAAGTGGCAACGGGGTGGCGTATGTGCATTGATTATAGGCGGTTGAATACCGCAACTCGAAAAGATCACTTTCCACTCCCGTTCATGGATCAAATGCTAGAAAGACTTTCCGGGAAACAATATTATTGTTTCTTAGATGGCTATTCCGGGTATAACCAAATTGCGGTTGACCCAGCTGATCATGAAAAGACGGCTTTCACATGTCCTTTTGGAATTTTCGCATACCGAAAAATGCCCTTTGGGTTGTACAATGCACCGACAACTTTCCAACGATGTGTGCAAGCTATTTTTGCCGACCTTATCAAGAAAACAATGGAAGTCTTTATGGACGATTTCTCCGTATTTGGTGGTTCCTTTGGTCTATGCTTGGACAACTTGGAAACGGTTCTTGAAAGATGCGTGAAGACAAATCTTGTTCTTAATTGGGAGAAGTGCCACTTCATGGTGACCGAGGGGATAATGCTTGGACATAAAGTCTCTTCAAGAGGGCTTGAAGTTGATCGTGCTAAAGTTGAAGTGATTGAAAAGTTGCCTCCTCCGGTGAATTTGAAGGGAATCTGAAGCTTTTTAGGGCATGCTGGTTTCTATCGACGCTTTATCAAAGACTTCTCAAAGGTAGCTAGGCCTTTGAGTGACTTGCTAGCTAAGGATCAGGTATTTCTTTTAACCAATGTTTGTTTACAAGCTTTTGAAAATTTGAAGGAAAAATTGGTTACCGCTCCAATTATAGTCGCTCCAAATTGGAATTTAAATTTTGAGCTCATATGTGATGCGAGCGACTATGCAATTGGAGCGGTATTAGGCCAAAGAAAAGAGAAAAAATTTCATGCGATACACTATGTGAGTAAAGTTCTTAATGAGGCTCAAGTTAACTATGCCACCACTGAAAAAGAATTACTTGCGATAGTGTATGTGCTTGAAAAGTTTAGGTCTTATCTTATTGGTTCCAAGGTCATAGTGTATACCGACCACTCGGCAATTAAATACTTGCTCACAAAACCGGATTCGAAGCAAAGGCTCATTCGTTGGATCCTCTTGTTACAAGAATTTTATGTTGAAATCAAAGACAAGAAAGGATCGGAAAATTTGGTGACGGATCATTTATCTCGCTTAGTTAATGTGGAGGTTACCACTTTCGAGAAGGAAATCCGGGAAGAGTTTCCCAATGAAAAACTTTTCAAATTTCAAGTTAGGTCGTGGCTTGCGGACTTTGCGAACCATAAGGCTAGTGGTTTGGTGCCTCCCGACCTAACTTCGAACCAAAAGAGGAAATTTTTCTCGGATGCTAAATATTACGTGTGGGATGACCCATACTTGTTTAAATTGGGTCGTGACAAACTTTTGAGGAGGTGTGTTACTAGCGATGAATCGCAAAGCATTCTTTGGCATTGTCACAACTCGCCTTACGGCGGACACTACAATGGGGAAAGAACAGCCACTAAAGTCCTTCAGTTAGGATTTTATTGGCCTACTATTTTCAAAGACGCAAATGTTCATGCGCAAAGTTGTGATAGTTGCCAAAGAAGTGGTGGGATTGGTAAGAGAGACGAGATGCCTCTCCTAAACATCCAAGAGGTCGAAGTATTCTATTGTTGGGGTATCGACTTTGTTGGACCATTCTCACCCTCATATGGTAATGAATATTTGCTTGTAGCAGTTGACTACGTTTCTAAGTGGGTTGAGGCGATTGCCTCACCTCAGGCGGATGCTAAGATGGTAATAAATTTTTTTGAAGAAAAACATCTTTTCCCGTTTTGGAACCCCCCATGTGTTGATTAGTGACGGAGGGTCTCACTTTTGTAATGCACCGTTAGAAAACATTTTGAAACATTACAGTGTATCACATAGAGTGGCGACTCCGTATCACCCACAAGCTAACGGTCAAGCCGAAGTCTCTAATCGTGAGATTAAGAGAATTCTCGAAAAGAACTGTGTCAAATTCGAAAAAAGAGTGGTCGCAAAAGTTGGATGAAGCTTTGTGGGCGTACCGTACCGCTTATAAAGCTCCAATTGGGCTAACTCCTTTTCAATTGGTTTTGGTAAGACTTGCCATTTGCCGGTCGAATTGGAGCACAAAGCCTTGTGGGCCTTGAAATTATTGAACTTTGATAAGAATTTGGTCGGTGAGAAAAGAAAAGTGCAATTACTTGAGTTGGAAGAAATGCGCAATGCCGCATATCACTCGAGTTGGTTGTACAAGGAAAAGGTGAAGAAGTATCATGACAAAAAGCTAAGAAAGAAGGAATTTGTTCCCGAACAGTTGGTGCTTTTGTTCAATTCTAGGTTGAGGTTATTCCCCAGAAAATTGAAGTCTAAATGATCCGGGCCATTTTGTGTCAAAGAAGTCAAAACGTATGGAGCTATTGTCATTTAGGACTTGGAGAAAAAGGATAGTTGGATAGTGAACAGCCAATGTTTGAAGATTTATTTTGGCGGTCTAGTGGATCGCGAGATTTGTGCAATCCGTTTGAATGCTCCTTTGTGAGCATCTCAAACCGTCGAGCTTATCCGACGTTAAACAAGTGCTTTTTGGGAGGCACCCCAACATTGTAAGTATTTACCTATTTTCTGTTCATTCACTGCATTTTGTGTATGTTTGGAAGTGTGATTGTGTGATAGGAACATGCAACAGACCCTGTTTCTGCTGTCCTGTTCGCTAACATTCGCCTGGCGAATGGAGGTGAACGTTCGCCTAGCGAGCCTAGCGAAGCTTTGCTGGCGTTCGCCTGGCGAAGGTGACGAATCAGAGAATCCTGGGTTGCCACATCAGTTAATTTTTTAGGGTTTTTGGGGTGGGCCACTTGGGCCCATGACCCGTTTCTGCACTTTATGCTCAGAAAACCCTACTTCTTGTCTTCCCTTGCCTCCAACTTCACGCTTCCTAC
This sequence comes from Lathyrus sativus, assembly GCA_963859935.3. Taxonomy (NCBI): domain Eukaryota; kingdom Viridiplantae; phylum Streptophyta; class Magnoliopsida; order Fabales; family Fabaceae; genus Lathyrus; species Lathyrus sativus. Next base: position 516,782,742 of record OZ012738.1, read on the forward strand.
ACTTTCAAATTTTCTCACTTGTGCTCCCTAACCTATCTTTCATTCTCTCTGTTTTTCTGCACTAGCTCCATCTCAAGGTATGATTTATGTTTTTCCCTTTCACTTTGTACATTCTATCTTTTGTTTTCTCTTGTAAATTTTCTACTATGTACATTCTTATCTACTGTTTCCTTGTAAATACCTCTGGATTGTGCTAGGTTTAGAATTCCCCTTTCACTGTCTCTGTAAAATTCGTGTTTGCATGTTCAAATTGTCTCTGGTTTGGTGAAAGGGGGGTTGTACATATTCTGTTGAACTGATGCACAATTGCAGAGCCTCTGTTTTTTTCTGATTTTTCGTGCATTCGTTGGCCTTCGCTTGGAGAATGGCAGCGAACGTTTTCCAGGCTTCGGCTGGCGAACGCAGCAGAATTTTTGTTTCTCTTCTATTTTATGCTGTTTGTTCTGTATAAGTTTTACTACTTATTTTAACATGTTTGTTCTGTTTATGTTTGTTTTTGTCTTTGTTTGCAGAATGGCACCCAAGATTATTGTACCAAATAAGAGAAAGGCGTCAAGCTCTCGCAATGTGCCAATCAGATTTGACCAGGAAAGGTTCCGCGGGGCGACACATGCTGCCCGCTACGAGAACCTCGAAAGACGAAATATCTTAGCAGAAAAACGTTCCAGTTGAGCGAAAGGGGACCGTACCGCACTATCGGCGCGCTCTTTGTGAAGAAGAAGTGGGATGGTTTGATGAGCCCACTTGATGGATATAATGCAGAGATAGTGCGGGAGTTCTACGCGAATGCCCTTCTGAATGACGGAGAAGTTTTCAGCTGGACCTCGATGGTCTGTGGCGTTGTGGTCAGATTTGATCGAGGAGATATTAATAATGTCTTGGGTAATCCTCTTTCTCTTTCAGGTAGCCAGATTGATGATTACCACCGAGACCTGCACCTCCATCGAGACGTGGATGAGATGACCAGAGATTTGTGCCTGGATGGACGAACTGTGGTGTGTAACTCTACGGGAGTGGCTATTCGGTACCTACGTACCGATATGAAGCCTCTGGCGCAACTTGTACTTTTGTTTGTTCTAACTAATGTTGTGCCCAGGTCCCACCACAGTTTGGTGCCATTGCAGATTGCTCACTTGCTTCACTCTATACTACTGAATGTCCAGATTGACATGGCCCGCATCATTGCTGATGAGATGCGTGCAGTCGTCCTTAGTGGACGTGGAGGGTTGGCGGCTCGCAAAAATGCCCCGCTGGCTTTCCCATACCTCACCATGTCGCTCTGTGCTCAAAGTGGTGTAGACATTCCTCAGAGACGACAGGTTACCATTCCTGCGGCGATTGATGATCGGTATGTGGACAGGTTCTGTAGGGCTAGGCCTCCGGCAGGTGAGACCTCTGGCACCGGTGCTGATGCCGGCGGACATGAGAGAGGTCCTTCTAGATCTGGTCCGGATCCACCTCCTTTCTACCCATACCAACAGGAGATTTGCAACTATAACTGGGATTGGATGGCCGTTCAACAGCGGGGCATGTGTGATCTGCACGACTCCATGCAGGTTTTACAATTGCAGATGCGTGAACCCGCTAGTAACCATATGATGATGACAAGGGAGTAGTTCCTTGCGCATGCTGGATGGCCTGTGGACAGGCCCAGTTTTGGTGGGGAGGAGAATGTAGACGACGATGACCTTGTTGGTGATGGTGTAGAGGCAGCTGATGAGGATGATGAGGATGACGACGAGATGTCAGAGGAAGAGGATTGATTTCTTGTTGTGTTATGTTGCTTCCTTTGTTTCTACAAAGTGAAGTTTTCCTTTTATATTTTGTATTTCCATTTATGTACTTTATTTTGTACTTTGATTATTGTCTTTGGTATTTGTACTTGTACCTTTTTAGGTACCTTGTGACATTGTTGGTGTTATACACCATTTTTTATTCAGTATTATTATTATTATTATTATTATTATTTTGAGCTATTTATTTATTGTTTAGTTTTCATCCTAGTATGTTTTATTTTAAGTTTTATTTAAGGATGGTTGTAAATATGTTAATACCCTCTTTTTGTTTTAAGCTTGGAATAAGTATTTCTTTTGTAGATATGCAAGAATTTCTTTCAAGTGGGATGACGATGATATTATCGTTCTCACAAATTTGTTGACAAGGTACTTAGTTACCTTGTTCTAGAATTTAGAATGTTTTAGAACTTGTTATTCTTTGTACATTTTTTTAACTTTGCTTCTTGTTGCAACTTTGTGGATTGATATGTCATTTAGGTCTTATATCAAAAATGTGAGAATCCTCCCTTTACTTGTACATGTGCTATGTATTGATGATGAATTTTGTGTATACTTATAATTCATGTTTTATCTTTTGTTCTTTATAATTTTGTGGAAGTTTTAGAGAGGATCAAGGCACTTGTTTGTATTGAGCACAACCATTCCTATACACGTCCCGTGAGGAGTGTGCCTTTTGTTAGCCCCTTTGAGCCTTCTTGTTTAAAGCTCCTTTTGTGAGCTTCTAATGTTTGTTTTCTTCTTGAACCTTGAGTTATGCTTAATTGTTTTTCTTGCCGTAAAAAGCTTGGAACATTTACTTTGGGTTGAGTTGGAATCAAGTTGGGGAGAACCTGAAAAGTCGAAAAAAATGAAAAAAAAATTGTGAAAATCTTTCAAGCAAGTATGTGTATAAGAGGTGTGAATAAAGATTTGATGAAACGAGAAAATTGCTTAAAAGAGAAAGAAAAAAAAAAGAGAAGTATGCTTGCTTCAATGAAAGAAAAAGAAAATAATTGTGCAAGGGAGCTTGTGAGAGTTTTGCATTTGAAAGAATTTGGTGAATGAAGTGGTGATGTTGTAAATACTTGTATAGTGAGTGTTCTTTAGCATCGGCGATTTCGTTTCAATGGCCTTATAAATGACCCTTTGTTGTTAACCCGACCAAGCTACAGTCCTTTAAGTCCTATGTGATCTTTAACTTCCATAATTTTTGTCCCGTGCTTGCATGCGCGTTTTACTTCAATCCTTTTTAGAAGGGGAGTGTTAGAATGACATGTCATGAAATTTAGTTGTTTCTTGAAGCATTGTTTTAATTTGTTTTTAGAATCAAGTTCTTGTACATTGTCTATTATGGGATTGTGTAACTTTTTGCCTTGTTGCACTTGTTATGTATTTGAGCCGGATATTTTCACTTGGATTGAATTGGTTCTTGAGCAAATCCTCCTTTTTGTTTTGAGAGGCATATTTTGCTTGAGGACATGCAAATAAGTTAGTTGGGGAGAATTGTTAGATCCCAATTATAGTATATATTTGATCTCTATTAGTAGTATTTTTACTTGCTTTTATCTATTAGTGTATGAATTAGTAGATTGATTTGCTTAGTTTCATTTTGTTTTGGTCCAAGTGAATGGTGCTTGTAATGTTGCTGTTAGTGTGCAGGATTGGCACTAGTTGGAATGTTGAAGCACCTTGAAAAAGATGAGACAGGGCTGCTGGAAGAAGTTGGATATCAGAACATTCGCCTGGCGAAGCTCAGCGAGTGCCAACGAATGTTCGCCCGGCGAGTGCTGGCGAGCCAGGGCGAGTAATTCAAATTAAACTCCTAGACTAAAAGGGCATGAAGTTCGCCTGGAGAATGGTTCTAGCGAAGCTTCGCTACCATTCTCCTGGCGAAGGATCCTATGATATTCCAGTAGCAAACCAACATAAACTTCGTCTGGCGAGTGAAGCCAGCGAAGGTTCGCCTGGCGAAGGCCCCTGTTCGCCTGGCAAAGGCCCATGTTCGCCTGGCGAATGGGGGAAAGCAGAACATCTTTTGTACTTTATTTAGTGCTTTATAGGGATCATAACTTACTATCTTTTATAATATCATCTTGTAACATTTTATCCTAGTGCTAGAACTCCTAAAAACAGGAGTTTTTCTAGCTTTTGCTCAGTGTGTAATCAAGAGAAGTGGAATCACATCCTTCTTTAATTCTTCGACGCGGATGTTCTTTAATCTTCTCTCTTTACTCGTTGTTCAATCTACCATGAAAATGAGTAGCTAAGTCTTTCATTTTGTCAAGGTTAGATAGAGATGATCATAAGCTTTGTGTGTATATGGGTTGATCTTCATTTGTAAACTCTTTGATGATGAATGTATGGTGAAAACCTTGTTTTATGGATAACTCTTTGTGTTAGTTTATTATTGAAAGGTGTTTTCCAACTCTTTACCTAGGTTTTCATCCATCTATGTTCTTGAGTTAGAGATAGTTTTGAATGTGTTTGTTCACTAAAATATCAAACCTAAAAGTTGTCATTTTGATAGATTGTGTGAGAAATCAACAATGGATCAAAATGGGAAAAACCACAATGTGTGTTAGAAATAATCACATTGGGAGGATATTGTGAATGTGTTTATCGTCTAATGGAGTTTACGAGTTTTGTTTGATCGAACATATGCATGGAAAGTGATCGTCGAACCCTAACTTTGACAATCTTTCTCAAATCGTAAAATCAAAACTTTTACCATAATTTCTTACTTTTTATGCAAGCTACCGTAACCAAAAACCAAAACCCCCTTGTTACTATAAGTTAAGAACTTAAAAATTGTCGAACGACGGTAATATCACATAATCCCTGAGGACGATAACAAATCCCGATACTCTATCCCTGTTCTAACAGCTTTCACAAGGTTTGGATAAACGGGTGTTGCGGTGAGAATAGGATATCAAATTATTGATTAATTTGAATCACAATCTTGATTCACAATCGGTCTTTGATTTATCCGAAGGAAAGGTCAAATAAGGAAAAACCTATTTTGCATCGTAAACACGATGCAGGGAGAGATCTAGGGTTTAGGGGTTGGTTAAGCTTAGGGAAGGTATTAGCATCCTAAACTTCTGTAGTACTCTACAGGAACCTCGTGTTTTAAATGTGCTATTGCTAATGGTTATCTATCTAAGATATGCTAAAGGGTTAAGGGTAAAGAGAAGGACCTAAAGGGGTTAGTCCTAAGTATACTCATCAAGAAATTGCATCTTCTGCCTATGTATCCTAGGTAGGGGATGGAATCAGAGTAATCGTAGTTCCCCTCAAAGAGGAGGAAGAGGAACTTCTTAAACGCGGTCAAGGCTCTAGGGGGAAGTAAGTATTCATAGGGAAGTACTTACGTGGAGTGCGGCAACTCCTATCTACGTTGTAAAGTTGAGTTGAAAAAGGGTGAGTAAGTATTCCACGGCGGAAACTCACATGGAATGCGGCGACTCCTGATCCTAAGGCTATGATAAAGGAATGGATGTCCACGGCGGGACGCCTAAGTACGAGTGCAGCGACTCGGATCCTAAGGCTAGGAAAAGGTGAAGGTATGTTCACAGCGGGACTCTAAGCACGAGTACAGCGACTTGGATCCTAAGGCTAGGATGGGGGTAAAGGGTGAAGGCTTTGACACGGCAGTCAAATGGAATACCTTTCCTTTAGAAACAGACAGTTGATAATGGAAAATTAAAGCATAGATAAATGAGTGATATAGCATGAGATAATGAAATGTGAAATAATGCACAATAAGCAATGATTAGGAGTTGAATTCAAATGGAAACGAGAAGCAAATAGATGTGGATTAGGGGAGAATGATTAAGCGGATGAAATGGTGATTTGTTAAGGATTTAGCAATTAATTTGAATTAAAAAAAGGGCTAAAGACATTTATTCTAATTGTTTTTATTTTTGAGAAAGTTGCCTAATTATAAATTAGATCTACACCAAATAAGTTTAAAAAAGAATATTAAGCTAGTTAAGCTTTAAGTTAAAAAAAGTTTTATTATTTTCATAGGTTAAATGGAAAATAAGAGAGCAAATTAATTAACTTAAAAAGTTCTTGTTAGAACACAGATTGGTTCTTAATAATTACTCTTTGTTTTGATGATAACTGATAGGAAATTTATATTTAAGAATTATATACTCTAAAATTTGTTTGAGAGTTTTACTGCAGATTGAAATTATATTAACTCTCTAGAAGCAAATCTGCCTTGAATACACGAAGTTATTCTGACTCTGAAGCGCCAGATGCACCTCACAGAAGAATCTGTTTGGTCCTCACAGAAGATCCTGAGCGTAGTCTCCAGAAGGATCTGAAGAAAGAAGCTCCAGAACAGTCTGAGTCAGAAGCATCTGAAGATAATCAGAAGCATCTGAAGATAGTCAGAAGCATCTGAAGCTGAAGCATCAGAACTATAGAAGAATATTGATTGAAGAGTTTCTCAAAGCATTGATCTACAGAAGTTTCTGAAAGTACCTACGCTGCCCAGTACTGAAGTTCTGTGTCAAAATGCTCTGATGTTCAACACGCTAGAAGCACACACGCTGCAGAAGACTTTGATACAGCACAGTTCTGAATCTCATTAGAAGACTCTGATCCATTCAGACTCTGAAGAACTTGCTGAAACTGAAGAAGTATTTTCAAGAATATATCCGTTGGAACTATTCAACGTCTCTTTCCTTATTTGTGCTAGACACACTTACACAGACAAAAAGGATTTTTCTGTGCCATCTATTTCAAGGAAAGGTCAGTTGATGTGAAGACAAAAAGGCTCAGACCTTTTGGACTCTCTTTTCAATGTTCAGCTTGCATGTTTCAGCTGCCTATAAAAGGAGATCTTCACTTCATTCTTCAGTGCTACACACTTGCTGAAAAGATATCATAATATTCTAAAAGCTTTCATTCTTATTCTTCATAGAATCTTATTGTACTTAAACTTAAGAGAAAAATCATTGTTGTGATTATAGCTTTATAGAAGCATTAAAAACTTTTGTATTTAATTTACATTGATTGTAAAGGATATTCCTTAAGAGGATTCAGTGAGAATTAGTAGCTCTTGAGAAGACTAAGAACTGTTGTTCTTAGGTGATACTATTGTAATCAGTTTGATTTAATAGTGGATTAAGTCCTTGTTGAGAAAGGCAAATCACTCTGGAAGGGTGGACTCGAGTAGTTGTTAAACGAACCAGGATAAAAATAATTGTGTGATTTTTTTCAAGTCTTAATTTTCCATACTTATTCAATCCCCCCTTTCTAAGTATTATCTCACCTTCAGTTGGCATCAAAGCTCCGGTTCTGAGTGTGCTATCACTTAACAGTGTCAGTAAAGATCCAGAGAGATATACTTTGATAAATATATTTTCTTGTTATCATGGCTGATAATTCAATGTCAAATATTAACAATAAATATGAAGAGAGGGATAGGATCAGCACCAAACCTCCAATGTTTGATGGAGAAAAATTTGATTACTGGAAAGACAGAATTGAGAGTTTTTTCCTGGGATATGATGATGATCTATGGAATCTTGTCATAGATGGATATGTACATCCCACAAATGGAGATGGCAAAAAGATTGACAGAAAATCTATGACAGATTCTCAGAAGAAAGACTTCAGAAATCACCATAAAGCCAGAACCATATTACTGAATGCTATTTCACATACAGAATATGAGAAAATCACAAACAGGGAGACAACTTTTGATATGTTTGAATCCCTTAAAATGACCCATGAGGGAAATTCTCAAGTTAAGGAGACAAAAGCTCTGGCTCTGATCCAGAAGTATGAGGCTTTCAAAATGGAAGACTCTGAATCTGTGGAAGCCATGTTCTCCAGATTCCAGATACTCACTGCTGGGCTGAAAGTTCTGGACAAGGGATATTCCACGTCAGATCATGTAAAGAAAATCATCAGAAGTCTGCCCATCAGATGGAGACCAATGGTGACTGCCCTGAAGATGGCCAAAGATCTGAACAAGATCTCTCTAGAAGAACTCATCAGCTTACTGAGGAGCCATGAGATTGAGCTTGAGGAAGATGAACCTCAGAAGAAAGATAAAGGTAAATCTGTAGCATTAAAATCTAACAAAATTGCTAAAGCTTTGCAGGTCATTCAAGAAAGCTCTGAAGAGTCTTCTTCTGAAGAAGAAGATGAGTTATCCATGCTGTCCAGAAGGATTAACAAACTCTGGAAGCACAAGGGAAAGAAGTTCAACAACTTCAGAAGATCTGACAACAGAAAGGAATCTTCTAGTCACAGAAGATCTGCCAAGAAAGAAGTGGTGTGCTATGAGTGCAAAGAACCTGGGCCCTACAAAAATGACTGCCCCAAACTTCTGAAAGAAAAACCTAAGAAGAAGTTCAACAAAAAGAAGAAGGTTCTGATGGCAACATGGGATGACTCAGATGAGTGTGAATCATCTTCTGAATCAGAAGAAGAATGTGCAAACGTTGCACTGATGGCCAGGACAGAAGATCAAGAGGAAGGTACCTCTGGATATGAATCAGAATCTGAATCTGATGATGATGCAGAAGAGGTAATGGCTAAACTTACCAAAGAAGAACTCATTAAAGTTGTGACAGAAGTTCTTAAAAGTTATAACAACATCAAACTCAAATACAAGAAGCTGAAAAGCAATCTTGAATCTGAGATTGATCTTCTGAAAACAGAACTTGTTGAGCAGAAAGAAATAAATTTAAAAATCAAAAATGACTTTGATAGAACTCAACAAGAATCTGATTCTGAGACTAAGTCTAGTGAAAATATTTTATAAAAATATGACTCTAGTTTTCAGAGATTTCTCACTAAAAGCATAGACAGAAGCAAGATGGCTTCCATGATCTATGGTGTTAGTGGAAACAACAGAAGAGGCATTGGATATGAGTCTTCATCTGGAAGCAATCCAAAACCTGTTGACAAACTTTTCATCAGGAAGACACTGTCGCTACTGCGAAAATCGGCGCCGGCTTGACAGGAGAGTCGCCACCGTGCGTTATTTATCCCTCAGAGCGGGAAAGGAAACGCTCGAAGTAAACCTCGCAAAGACGGGAAAAGGTATGGTCATCGCAACCAAAACCTGGATTCGGGAGTCGGTTACGCAAGGGGAAGGTATTAGCACCCCTCACGTCCATCGTACTCGATGGGATCCACGCTTGGTGTTTATAGGTAAAAGGGTGTGTTATCTATCTACGCTACTGGCTGGTCTGAAAAGAAAATAAAAGGACAGGACTCGACAGAACATACGGTGTTCTGGGCCTACGTATTCCCTCGTGCAATGGGAAAGTCAGAGTCAACGTAGTTCGACTTCCTACGTCTAAACGGGGGAAAAGGTTGCTCGCCAGGACATCGCGTCCTGTGCCTACGTACTTCCATCTGGAATGGAAGATCAGAGCAAACGTAGTTCGACTAACTACGGGTAAACAGGGGCTCTCACACAGCAGTGAGAAAACAAACTGGTCCTAAAGGCTCGGGAACCTACAACTACGATCTGGTCTCAAATACGCTCAGGCAAGAGAAAGGGAAACAACTAGTCGTTAGCGGGAAAGTCTCTATCGCACAGCCGCGAGAGAACAAAGGTTAGTTGTCAGTGTGCTCGCTAGGATATCGCATCCTATGCCTACATATCTTCGTCTGGAACGAAGAATCAGAGCAGCTGTAGTTCAGCTAACTACGGATCAAGCTACTCAAAAGCTCCTACAGAAAGGAAAGGGAAACCCTAGAACTATAGCTGAGAAACAGGGGAATCTACCTACTGCTATCACACCTGGTTGACCATCCTAATGTCTATCATAACAACTCCGCAGCGGAGAAGTCAGAGCTCCTAAGGGATCATGGCAACAGGACTGAACCACAAACAAGAAACTGCAAAGTAAAGAAATATTGAGGATATGCATGAATGCAACAACTAAACAAACAAGGCGCGAGGGCCGCAAACCACAAAGGCAAGGGAGCTCAGCTCTACCGAATACCAACAAGCAAAGCCACGCAATAACAAACAAGCAGAAGGAGGACCACCTCAACTTCTCATGCACACAAAGTCTACTTCTAAGATGCACCTACTCAGAACTATCTAGATGAATACCTAAGTCTAATGCAACATAACATCATGCAAGTCAAACAACACAAAGAGACTAACCCTGAGCAGGGCCTCTATCTATAAAACAAAAAGCTATTCCTGGGCAAGGCCCCTAACACCTGAAGCAAGCTCCTAATCCATCTCTCCAACAAGACTCTATACAGCACCCTAAGCAAAGATCTGAGCAACAACTCTAATCAAAAACCCTAAGCAGGAGGAATCAATCCCAGTCTCCAAGCTTCAGAACAAGCTTACCAGAGAAAAGGGAGCTAAGCAGACAAGCTCATAGTGCTTTCCTCAGGAAAGTACCAGGAGGTTACTACTCAGGAGTCATATCCTATGCGGCTCGACAACTGTGATCAGTTTACATTCCTCCTCAGGAGAAACTAAACTCACATGAAGGCTCCGGCATCACTGGATACTTGGGAAAACCTATATATACTAAGGGAACTAAGTGAGCAGGCTCATAGGACCTTCCTCAGGAAAGTACTAGGAGGCTGACACTTAGGAATCGTATCCTACGTGGCTCAACAACTGTGATCAGTCTACATTCCTCCTCAGGAGAAATTAAACTCACAAGTTGGCTCCAACATCACTGGATACTTAAGAAATCCTAGATAAACTAATGGAACTAAGTGAATAGACCCATAGGACCTTCCTCAGGAAAGTACTAAGGGGCTTCCACTTAGGAATCGTATCCCATGTGGCTCAACAACATGTGATCAGTTTACATTCCTCCTCAGGAGAAATTAAACTCACAAGTCGGCTCCGACATCATTGGATACTTACGAAAGAGGTGAGAAGAAAGAATGAAAGTCATTCATAGTGCCTTCCTCAGGAAAGTACCATAAACTCCCTTCAAACTTCAGGATCTCGAACCTCACAAACAGACAACAAGCTCCTAGACTAAGCCTCAAATCCACTGCCTCTCTGCAAGCTCCAACAGGACTTCAATCAGCTCCCACCTTCAAGAAGAACCCACAGGCCAAAAAACCACAGGAGACTATCTCTGAAGTTCAACCACAGTTGAACTTCAAAGTCAGAAGTCATCAAGACTTCCCCTGTCTTCAGGATCAGACAAACCATACCAGAACATCCTATGAAAATCTATCAAAAATCCAATGGGAGACCTACATGTCTCTAGGATAACATACTGAAAAATCAGAACAAAATTCCATACCAGATGAAAGAACTAAAATCAGCAACACAGACATATCCACAGACCAATTATTCAACATCAATAACAGTGAAAAAATGCAATTAAAATGAAAATGCATGATCAAGCTAAGGTTTCTGCACTATAAAATTCTACACTGAATCACGAGTCTACAGAAAAAAGAACGGAATTATTTGACTAAATCTACTATTTTTTATGAATTTTCTAATGATATGCATGCATTGAAAATATTAAAAAAAACATCAATTAAAATGGAAAATATCAAAAATAGCAAAACAAAAATAAAGTGTCATTTTTATTTTCATTTAATTTTCTTAACATTTTCATGAAATGGTAGAAAAAAGAATTATTGAAAAAAAACAATTATTTACAATTATTATGAATTATTTACTATGAAAATATAAAGAAGAAAATAAAAGAAACAACCTGGGGGTTCAAACAGCAATGGATTATGAGCTATTCTACATTGGGCCTTGATTGGGGTGGTGCAGATAGTCATTAGGCGCAGGCCCATGTTTGAAATCAAACAAATCAGAAAAAAAAACCTATGGGGGGTGCAGCACTAGCAAGGTTTTCAGTTGTTATCTCAATGGGCTTAAAACGAGTGGGGTGCAGATAGCAAATTGGGCATAAGGCCCAACTCAATCACCCAGTCTCTCACGCAAAGGGGGGTGGGGAAGTAAAACATAGGGTATGCATCAGAAAAAACACGCGTGGGCCTAAGCCCAATAGCCAACCCTAATCCAAACAAACCCTAATCAAACTATCTTCCCCTCAAAACACTCTGGTACTGTTCACATACGTTCCAATCCAAACCCTAGCGCCTCTCAAACACTCTCTCAACCTTTTCTGAAACTGCTCCAATGCCAACGAACGTCCGGCCGCCACCCATTATCAGCAACCTTCAATCCTAGAACACCTTCACTCAAATCCTCACAACATCTACCACTATCATTGAACTACACTCAGAAGCCCCAAATCGCAAATTATCTACCCCACAGAACCTACCGTTCAACTAAACAGAAGATCTACTCTAAATCAATCAACCTAACAATCAAGCTAAAACGATATAGAGAAGGAATAAGGAGAGAACCTGGAGAGACGAACGATGCTTGACGCTCGTTGAGGAGGCTAATGGTTCGCTGACGATCCACAACCGGAGAAGATTTCCTGATGAAGATCCAAGAAGCTTGCTGAAGAATCTGACGAGATTCTGGAAGTCTTGAGTGGATTCTGGAAAAGTGGATGAAGATGATGGCGTTTCTGGAAAAAAATGGATGAAGATTGTTGAAGGTTTGAGTGTTCTGGAAAAAATTGATGGAGGATTGATGTTGTTCGGGAAAAATCTTGATGGAGGATTGATGTTGTTCTGGAAAAATCTTGATGGAGGATTGATGTTCAAGGTGATTTCTGGAAATTAGGGGATGAGAATGGATGAAGATCTGGTGGTTACTTGAGACGATGAGGACGTTCTGGAGAAGTTGATGAAGAACGTTGGCGTTCTGGAGAAGTGGAGGAGGTTGATGATTCCGGCGACGATGAGGTTTCCGGCGAAGGGATTATGAGGCTGACGGCGATCGGAGGAAAAAGAAGATATGAGGTTCTGGGGATTTTGGACGTTTGGGGATGACGGTGGCCGGAGTCTGTTATCGCCGGATTTGCATGCCCGGCGAGGGGTTTCCGGTGATGAGGTGAGGGGAGGACAGGTGGCGCGCATGCGCAGAGAGAGAGGGAGAATGGAGGACAACTGTGTAACACGTGTGAGAGTCTGGGAGGATTCTGAGTGGGTGGTGGCGTGCTTGCATGCGCGACGTGTGGGGCCCCCCCGTTTGCTACACGTGGCGTGCTTTTTAAATGCTGAAAATTTGCTGGCAGCTTCTGGAAGGTTCTAGCAGGAACTGGATTATGCTGGAACGAATTGGACAACTGCTTGGACTATTTTTTGGACTTGCTGAATTGAAACAATGAGAATTGGGCCTCAAAAGAGCACCCCTGGGCCCATACGAATCACACAAAAAAAACTGTAAAAAAAAAAACTGCATTTAAACAAAACAATTAAATCTAATCAATACCTAATCAAAACAATTAACACCTAATTAACTAATGATTAATCCTAATAAAATCTAAAAACCAATTAAGATCTAATTAACTCTAAAAATTCAATTAACCTAATTAAACTCTAAAAAATGATTAAAAGTCTAATTAATTCTATATTATCCTAATTAAACCTAAAAAAACAATTAACCTAATACTTCTACTAATTCTCTATTAAACTTCTAATGTTATTTAAGACTAGTAAATCTATTATTAATAAAAGAAAAACTATATTATTTTCTATATTGTCTAAAACAACTACTTAATTTCTATTAACCCTAATTTGTCATTCTATTTAATATGCTAAGAAAATTCACTAATATTCTAAAAAATGATAAGAGCTATCTAAATCCTATTAAAAATTCTACAAACGATTAAAATCTAATTAAAATATTCTATAAAATTCTAAAAAGAGGATTAAGCTATTAAAATATTCAAAAACCCTATTTAAATTCCAGAAAAATCTATAAAGCCTGTTAAAAATTCACAAAAGCCTATAAAACCCTAAAAATGCAGATGAATGCACATGACCCCCATAAAAACGCACGAGACCAGATTGAATCGAACAGAGATCCCCGGGCATCAGAATATCCTCAAAATCACTGAAAAATCACCGAGGAGCGCACAATTTCCCGAAAATAAAACCCCGATAATCTGGACTGGGTCTGCCATATCTGATAGACAAAATCAAGCTGTAAACTCTGATATCCCCTGCTTGCACAAAAATCATCTGTCTGATTTGCGAATATGAATTTAAACCATGGGTCAGATAGGAGAATCGGTTGGTCAAATTTTAGGGTGCAACAGCTGCCCCTATTCAAGCGACTTGGACCTGAAGGGTTTGAAGAGCGCTCAGCCTTCAAACATTCAGCGGTACGAGACGGTTGAATACAAATGAAACCCGAAAATTTGCCAACCGCGAGCATATACTGTAAGCTGCTTGGAGAATAAAGTCCAGAAAACCGAGTCCAGTTATTGCGGCACCAAACTGATTAATCATCTGATAAAGAACTCCTGACTTGAATACCCGTTGCTTGTGATACCCCATATAACAAACCCTGAGGGTTGCAACAAAATACCTGATCCTTTCACATTGCCTACTGATAGGCAGGAAGAGAAACATACTCACATCGTCCAAAGATGGACGGGAAGACACCCTGATTGAATACTCACCTCGTCTAATGATAGACGGAAAGACACCATAATCTCCATATTCACATCGTCTAAGGGTAGACGGGATCATCCTGATTGATGAAACAAAACAACTCACATCGTCTAAGGATAGACGGAAAGGCATTCTTAATCATCATATGCACATCGTCTAAGGGTAGACGGCATCATCCTGATCGATGAACAAATCAATATTCTCATCGTCTAAGAGTAGACGGGATCATCCTGACTGATGAACAAATCAATATTCTCATCGTCTGAACAAATCAATATTCTCATCGTCTAAGAGTAGACGGGATCATCCTGACTGATGAACAAATCAATATTCTCATCGTCTAAGAGTAGACGGGATCAAATTCTTAATCTCCATACACACATCGTCTAAGGATAGACGGAAAGGCACCATAATCTCCAAATTCACATCGTCTAAGAGTAGACGGCATCATCCTGATTGATGAAACAAACCAATATTCACATCGTCTAAGGATAGACGGTATCATCCTGATTGATGAAACAAATCAATATTCACATCGTCTAAGGATAGACGGTATCATCCTGATTGATGAAACAAATCAATATTCACATCGTCTAAGGGTAGACGGGATCATCCTGATTGATGAAACAAATCAATATTCACATCGTCTAAGGATAGACGGTATCATCCTGATTGATGAAACAAATCAATATTCACATCGTCTAAGGGTAGACGGGATCATCCTGATTGATGAAACAAACCAATATTCACATCGTCTAAGGGTAGACGGGATCATCCTGATTGATGAAACAAACCAATATTCACATCGTCTAAGGATAGACGGTATCATCCTGATTGATGAAACAAATCAATATTCACATCGTCTAAGGGTAGACGGGATCATCCTGATTGATGAAACAAACCAATATTCACATCGTCTAAGGGTAGACGGGATCATCCTGATTGATGAAACAAACCAATATTCACATCGTCTAAGGATAGACGGATACAAAGCCTGAATCTCCATATTCACATCGTCTAAGGATAGACGGAAAGTCGCCATAATCTCCATATTCACATCGTCTAAGGATAGACGGAAAATCACCATAATCTCCATATTCACATCGTCTAAGGATAGACGGAAAGACACCATAACGCAATTCAACACTCTCTTTTGAATTTCAGAATTCTTCTGTTTACGGGAATTGATGGAAAGATCAATATCCTTGAAGGGGCCACATCGTCAGTATGGACTGACGGGAAGAAAACCACCTTTTAAGGAACCATGTCGTCAATAAGAATCGACAATCACGAAAGCTGAACATTCTTCGAAGAGCCTCGACATCAATAAGGATCGACAGTCAGGAAAGTACCTCTTAAACGTCATCATATCCAATAACCAGAAAGAGAACTAATATCCAAAATCATTTTGAAGCCCCTCAACAACCAAGGATAGCCGGAGAAGACTCGCTGGGGAAACACCTCATCATATGTATGATCTGGCCATAAGAAACCCGCTGGACAGTAACCAAAACTTCACATCGTCTACTGATAGACGGAAAGAAAAGCCACTTGCTATAGAAACTCTATTTTGAACCTTATTGAGAATCCATCAAAACTTCACATCGTCTACTGATAGACGGGAAGAAAAAAGCGCATCTTGGGGAAACTCCTTCTTGAAGCCCCACTGCGACCACCAGCAACTTCACATCGTCTATGGATAGACGGAAAGAAAACCACATTCGTACTCAAGACGTCTAATGATAGACAGAGAAATCCATTCATTGGAGGAACACATCGCCAATATGAATTGACGGGAAGAAAAGCTTGTCAACATCAGATGACTGACTGATCAAAGCACAACTATTGTATGATCTGATACAAATAATCCGCTGAATCGTCTGAATACTGTTGCTGGATAAATGCCCCTGAACTGATCACAGAGTAATTCACGCGCCATATGAGGCTGGTAGAAAATCTGACTTATGCTTCGTATGCATATGCAAATGCTTTAGTCTTTCTACAGCGTAATGCTCCATCCTGGATGGAAATGCTACGCATTTTGACCATGATATGCAAGTATGATGCAAATATGATGCATGCAATATGCTAATGCAGGCTCGAGCTGCCGGAGAGGGCTAGGTATAGAACCACTTCAGTAGAATAAATGCTGAAGGCGAGGCCAACTCTGCTGGGGATAACCCGGATATCACTGAATCGTCCTAGCAAAATAAATGCTGGGAGAGTGAAATCAACTCCGCTGGGGATATTGGGAACTCAACCGAACGCCTCAACGAAGTAATACCCTGCTGGGGAACATAACTCCGCTGCTAAATAGCAGACGTGCTGAATATGATTGGACTCCTCTGGGGATAGCTTACCCGTACCAACGGTGAATTGGTCTTTGCTGGAGACAATGGAGGGAGTCCTCCTGCGCTCTGATGAAGCTCGGATCTGGAAATTGATGCGCCAACACAGATGGGCTTCACAGTAATCGTAATCTTGGATTTGAGCTCTTAAGCTATCTTACTGGGTCAGATACAACTGGCGCTAGAAAACATTCTTCCTGAATACACAGCCTTTTAGTGAAGAGTCAAGGAATAGTAACACGACTTCCCGCGTTCATCTCGCTCTCGAAAATCGACTGCATCCGCTCGAATAACTCTGAATGGCCCTGCTGATACGGAGGGGAATAATTCTTTCTCTTCTGATATGCCCCAGCCTATGGGACCTCTGTGGGGATAGTCCCTGAAAGGAAATCTGCAAATCTGAGCCCTTGATGGTCTGATATAACACGCCTCAGTGTTCTGAACTTCTGAAAGATACTTCACCTCACCTGCTTCTCGCGCAACCTTTGCGTGTTTAAGATGGTCTGCCCTTGACTGCAATGACCTTGCCCCAATTATCTGATTCAGAGCAGTACCTCCTGACTACGCCGTATTCACCGAACCTCAACCTGATTGCCCCAGAATAACTGACTTCGAAAAGCTGACCTGACTGGGGATCACAATAATAGCTTGCCCCTGCTCTCGGAACATTCGGGCGTTCTGCATTCTATCTCGACCATACTTTCCATCGTAGGAAGCTTTTCTGCTGTCAAGTGCTTACTCGCAAGTAAAGCAAGTTGTTCTGCATAAAAGATGCATTAATGTAACACATATGACAGCTTTGACATCCAATCTGTTCACTGGGAAAAGGAAAAACAGTTTATGGCATATGATGCACAAAACATTTATCAACATCAGTACCATCATGGTAAGAGGAACCTTTTTAGGAGTCAGAATCGACACGACCTTTACCGGAGTATGCTTTCGAAACAACCTGCTTCAATTAGGACTTTTGAAGGTCGTAACGTGGTCAGGTTCATGGTTTTGAAGGAAAGGATAAAGGCTCAAAGTTTGCTTTAACCCACCCATTCTCCTTGATGTTCTCCCATCCTACGTTCAGCTAATTTGACCTTAGCGCTCACCTCTCAGAGGTTGAAAGATAGGAGTGATAGTTCGAGAAACTTTTGGATTTTGGAGTGGCAGCCCCTCACTTTTCATCTTTGACACTTGAGGTCACACGACTCGTATTTCCATCGAGGATTTTTCTTTTGATCCTTTTCATTTTTCTCTTTTCATATCCCTAACTTTTGCCTGGACTGACTCCTTTTGAGTTTCTTTTGTTTTTTAAGTCCAGCGGGATGCCCTCCTTTTTGCCTAAGTCATTTGTTTTAAAGTTTTCTTGACTTAGCGGGCTTTTGATTCTTTTTCATTTTTTCTTTCGAACAAGTCGTGTGACACTGGTTGCCTGGCTCTTTGGGAATGATGTGGCTGTCTCACTCTTGATTGAACCATTGTGGTCTTTTAGGCACGACCTCTAGGGGTGTGATCGATCCTCGAACGGACACTCCTTTTGCAATTTAGACGCTCGGTCAAATTAGCTAACACCTACCCTGCCCCAGGTTAAGATTGAGGGTTTTTCGTTTTCAGAAAGAACTCCTACTACAAGGCTCAAAGGGGTTGACAAGGGATTATCTTCCTTATGTCTCCGGTGTTTAGGGATTTGAAACAATGCCTGTACATCATCAGCGGGTTTTATTTCAAAAGCATACAATATCGGTAGTTGCATGTCGGTCCTTTTCGTCATCCTCCCCAAATTCTTCTTAACCAAGTGGTGGATATTTGCAAAACAGTTAGTGAACACGATTGGATTTAATCAAACCATGCATATTTATTTCATTATCATCAATTTGAATGAAAACAACAAGTTTTACAAACAAGCTTACAAATTCAAACAGGAAAGCAACTACAAAGGTAAAGAAATGACAAGCTAAAACAAAGAAAATATGCTAGCTTCTGAGAACCGGGCTTTTGCATCTGCCCTGCTGCTGAACCAGCTATCTTTATTAGAGGCAATTCGGTGCTGTCCTGATCTGCTTTCCACGACCCAGCCAAATTATAGAGCCTTTCCTTCTTCATTCAGATGATTTGGGGACCTCCCGGCCCGAAGCTGATTGCTGCACTATCAAGCAGATCCTGCACTTTGTGCTTAAATGCTTTACAGTTCTCAACCGTATGGCCTGGTGCCCCGGTATGGAACTCACAAGTAGCGTTGGCATCATACCCCGGTGGTAGTGGTCCCGTTAAGGGAGCCAATGTCCTTTTATGAACCAATTGGAGCTGAAGCAACGTCTGCAGAAGCTGTGCGTACGGTATAGGAGGAGTTTCCAAATGACGGCTTGCCAAAGGACCTTGATTCTGGCATTTTTTTATACCCCCGATTATTCTGTTGCTGGGGCTGCTGCTGCCGGTATCGGGTTGACCCTTGAGCACCCTTCGTATCAAATGCAACATCGGTCTCTTGATCTTCAATGTACTGATTAACACTCTCCTTATGCTTAGCCATTTTCTTTCTCAGATCTGCCCCAGGAATAGGCAACAATTGTGGGCCTGGAGATTCTGACACCATGGATTCCAGGATACGCTTCTGACCCACTGCAGCTTTAGAAACGTCTGTCATCTTAGCATCGACTGAGACAGGAGCAATATGCACAGCTACGCCGCCCGGCGTGAATTCAATATCGTGCGAGTCAATCAGGTCTTGCACATTGTGCTTAAAAGCATGACAACCCTCGATGTCATGTCCGAATGCCCCGGAATGAAACTCACATTGCTTGCTGGCATCGTACCCTTGAGGAAACGCCCTCGTTGGTGGTGCCAACGTTCTCTTCTCAACCAGATTAAACCTCGATAAGGTTTGCAAGAGCTCAGCATAGGTCATAGGCGGTGCCTCAAACATTCTCTTTGGCTTCCCTTCCTGGATCCTCTGTTGAGCCGGATGTATCTTCTGTTGCTGCTGCTCAGGTTCCACGTGCACAGGTGGCACGAGCTTCTTCATTGCGGCTTCAAATAGCTGATCGTCTTCTTTCCTAAGCACATTCTTGACTACTTCCATGATCAAGCTCATTTGGGTCTTCAGCTGACTGTTCTCCTCCTTGAGAATCTTCTGCTCCAGACGCATCTCTTGCATGTCTCTCATCATCTGCCCCAGCTGGCTTCGGACTTCAATCAATTCAAACTGATTCTGTTCCATATCTCTGAAGGAATTCCTGCAATAAACTGGATGATGAGGAAATAAGGCCCACGGTTCTGATATACCTGTTAAACGATAATGCAACGCAGAAAGCAAACACACATTCGCAACGAGATAAAGAGAAACCCAAGCTATAAGCAAACAGATGAACATCTCCCACACATGTACAACCAACAAAATCAGCAGGTACGCACAAATGAGTATGAATATAACGACCCCAGCCAACAATCCTGGTGGTGGTCAGCAAATACTGATGCACAAAAGCTAAACGGGTTAGGCAGGGAAAACAGATGCGACACCCGGCACAGAAACCTCTAGAAACTTCTCCCATATTCAACTGAACTTTCTGATTGACAATCTTCTGAGCACACACTTCCTGTGGAGTCTTCCATGACATTAACTGACGAACCCCCACAACTGGAAGATGGAAAATCATTAATCTGAACACAACCCTGAGAAGTGATGCAAATACGGCTAGAGTCTAACAGATCCTGAATCTGACTTCTAAGCACCTTACAATCATTTGTTGAATGCCCCTGTGCCCCAACATGGTACTCACAGCGGGCGCTGGCATCAAAACCTGGAGGATACGGTGGAATCACCGGCTTAGTCTCCTTCGGCACTATCAATCCACTTCTGACCAGATCTGGCAACAACTGACTGTACGACACTGGTAGTTGAGTAAACTGCCTTTCAGGTTTCCTTGGTCTTCGTGGAGCATGCTGACGCGATCGGCGATAGGATGATCGTTGACTTGAAGTGTCTGAAAACTGATCCTGAGATGCTAGAGATTCTGAGGTGGCGTCATCTCCTTCCCACTCTTCTTGAGAACTGACAACTGACTCAATCTTATTAACTGGGACGTAAAGAACACCTCGAAACTTCCCACTCCTGAGTCCTCTCTCAACAATCTCTCCCAGCCTCATCAGGCCCACAAAGCTTGTGCAACTGAACAATTTGTCAAAATAATGGCCTTTCAGGGTACCCAGGAAGATGTCAACCATTTCTCTTTCCGGGAGCGGTGGTCGAACACTAGCAGCCAATTCTTTCCATCTTCGCAAATACGCTCTGAACGATTCATTCTCCGCCTGAGACAATTCTTGCAGATCTACAAGACTAGGAGTCAAATCCAAGTTGTAATCGTACTGCTTCACGAAAGCTCTGGCTAAATCCACCCAAGATCGAATCTGATTACTCTCTAGTTGCACATACCATCTCAACGATGCCCCAGTCAGGCTATACTGAAAGCAATGGATCATCAATTTATCATTTCGCACAAACGAAGTCATCCTTCGACAGAACATCATCAAATGCAACTTCGGACAGCTATCTCCCGTGTATTTTTCAAATTCCGGCACTTTGAACTTGTGCGGCAACACGAGGTCAGGAACCAAACACATGGCCACAGCATCCAGGTTGACGTCATCTTTCGCTTCTAAGGCTTTCATTTGCTCTTCCAACACTCGGAGTCTTCTACCATCGTCGAGAGCTCTTGGATCTACTAACCCGGTTACTGGAATATCTCTTCGGTAATTCATCACAGGGAAAGCAACACATTGATTGTTAACAGGAGGATAACGTTCATTTCGGGCAAGAAACTGCTCATGCCGATCTCTGTTCTCAACAGCAGGCTGCACATCTTGGGCTGCAGTAAGATTGTCTGCTTGCGGGAAGCCTTCCATAGAATCATACTGATGGTTGGACGCCACAGTAAACCTTGCCAAGGTGTTAGGATCCTGGAAATTGCCTTCAGACATAGCCACCAATTACCTGTAACCGACTGCGCTGCTTGATTCTGCTCAAATCTACTTCAGCCTCTTGGTCGTCTTCAGCACTCTACTCTCGCTTCAAACAATTCCCCGAGGATCACTTTCTGGTGAAAACAAAGGCTGGATAAGTGCTCTGACCTGCTAAATGCTATGCAATATGATTTATGCAAACAGAAATACAAAAATGCTAACGTGCATGTGTGCATTAGAGATTTTTCCCTCCAATTCCGGTGTCAGTGGTAGCAAGACGAGATAAACCATAAAGACAATATTTGGAAAAAACCCTCATATATTGATTAGAATAACAGTCTTGTCAAGAGGTTACATAACTATGCTCCATACAGCTGATATGACAGAGAGGATCCCAGCCAACATGCCTGGTGGTGACCTCAACATACGGAATACAAGAGAGAAATCAAATACGGGTACGGTTGCGGAAGTCTTCGACCATCTTCTTTGTCTCTGCATGATCTGGTTGATAAATCAAACCTTCTATCAGTCGATCCCTCTTCCTGACCGTCCCTTGGATGTCTCTGACAAAGTCTTCCCAAGCCTTATCATTGGCACCGCCCCCAGGTTTGGGTCTCTTGGCATCTGCTCTATGCTGGAAATCTTCCAAATTATTCATGGCATCTGTCAACTTGCGCTCGGCCTCGTATCGGCGACAGGCTTCTTCTTCAAGCTCCTCAGTCTTCACTTTGACCTGTTCTTCTAACTGAGCAATCTGTGTCCTCAGCCCTTCTTCTCGCTCTTTGCGCTTGGTCATAGTGAGATCCCAGTGTTCTCTGAACTTGGCTAGCTTTGTGTAGGCCCTTTCCAGCTCTTGCTTCTTAGTGGTCAACACACTACTAACTGAGTCGACGTCTAACTCTAGACGCTTCTTGGTTTCAGTCAATTCCAATAGCGTAGTCTTCAGATGTTTCAGAGTTTCAGCCTGTTGCTTGGAAATATATCCTGTTTCAATCTTTTCATGCCGAAGCTGGGCATTCTCCTGCTCTAAAGCCTCTTTAGCCCTTGCTAGCTCTTCTTTCTCCGCCATCAGCTGCTTGTAAACCTGAATGTCCACAGTGGTGGGTTCCTCTACCGGAGGATGCAATGGCTGAACTGCTGGATACGGCATAAGGAACTTCACAGCTCGCTCACGAATCCATTCCATATATGGGCTAGGAACTCGAGTATCCCCTCTGCTACCTGAAAGCTTCCCTCTCTTGTGCAAGTTTTTCCAGGCTTTCTCAAGTTTGGTCAGCATCTCTTTCCCTATTGCCCCAGTGAGATACAGAGATTCCTGTATCTCCTCGGGCTTTGGCGCTCCTTGAGGTACGTACCCGAATTGCTTGATCAATAAGGAAGGGTTATAGTTGACACAACCTTTCCTTCCTATTAACGGAACATTCGGGAATCCTTCGCCTTTGAGTATGACTTCAGCTCCAAATACCTCTTTATTGGTCCATACCACGTTCTTAGCAGTCAATCCCATTAAACGCTCGGGCCATCCTAGAGAATTGATAGATGTGACAAAAGGGCCTGACTTAGGCATATGACTGGTGAACCACCTGCATAGGAGAGGTACACAGCAAGACACATTCCTTCCTCGTCGCTTTTCATTCTGATAATGAGTTGAATGGTGGATATCTCCCAGCAAAGTAGGAACTGGGTTTCCCGCAGCCAAAATATAGAAGGCATCAGAATCAACAAAATCAGGAATGTTCGGGAACAATACGATGCCATACACACATACAGCAAGGATGACGTCAAAAACACCCCAGCTACCCTTCTGGGCATATTCTCGAGCCTTATCCACTAAGACATCCAACGGAAATCCCCATACGTCTCCTCTTCTGATCATTTTCCCAGACAGCTCAGACTCTTTCAAGCACAGGATGGCAGAAAGCTCAGCCAGCTTAGGCTCAGCGTCCGTACGATAAAAAGGCATCTGCTCACGGATCGGTATATCCAGAAGTGCAGAGTACTCCTCCAGGGTGGGAGCCAAAACAAAGTCGGGAAATACAAAACACCTGAGCTCCGCATCGTAGAACTGTAACAGAGTATAGATGCCGCTAGTCTCGTAGGCAGATGGCTGATAAACGTAGGTCAGAATCCTCCCATATCTCTTTCTGAAGTCACCCATTCCTCTCTTCTTAGCAATAGCAATCAATTCCAACAATAGACTGATATTCGGCGACGGAAACTTATAGGGCAATACTCTCTTCAGGTTTTCCATGTCTTGCTAGGAACGAACACCAGAACTGGAAGGGAAAATATGTACCTGCAATACACACACGTTAGTTGAATGCAGATGGTAATGCAATGATGCAATATGATAGATAATGCAATCTGCGAACATAGGGGCTATGCTGTAGCCTGAAGAGGAATATCTCTGTGATCGAGAACAGAAAACCAACACGGTCACCAGAATCTCATGCCACTAACTATCATCTGATACTCAAAATATCAATCCCCTGGTAAGAAAACCATCTGAACCTCTGTATCTGACGAGAATACCATCTGATAATAGCCTCAACCTCAGATAAGAAACCCATCTGACCCAGACAACACACCTGGAGATGAATCAAGAACACCATCTGATAAAAGTACTGAAACATGGTTTCTGAAGGCCAGTTTTCCTGCAATAACCCAGTCCCTCTCACAGGTAGGATAAACCTAATCCACAGACGAAGGTACGGCATCCTATGCGGTTATCAGCGTCACAGACTTTCATGAGTGACGATACGATTCCCAGAAGGAGTGGCATCATCAAGTCATGAAGAGGCCTCACTTAGCTGACTTCCAAATGATCGGTCCCCAGAGTCGACAACCCTCACGTCTGGACTCCCCTCAGATCCTCAGGACCGGAAAGGAGCACCTCTGCAAGAATCTCGTCTGAGCGCAGATTTTCGTAGGGAACTGTGCCTGCTCAGCAGACAGGTTCGTCTACTACTTCTCCACAACTATATCTAGGTGTGTACTCAAGCCCAGGTCCGGCTTCTCACTCACAGTAACATCCCTTTGCCCACAGCAATAATCATAATAATATAATGCTGGAAAATAAATGCGGAAAGGTAAAGGTACAGAAAAGTAAAGTGCAGAAAAGTAAAACACAATGCACAACACCCAACAAATAAACACCCAAGCGCTAGGATTGACTCGCGTAGGGGATGGGAAACGGTCCCAGCATAAGGGATGGGAACAGTCCCTAGATGCTCTAAGTCCCCAGCAGAGTCGCCAGCTGTCGCTACTGCGAAAATCGGCGCCGGCTTGACAGGAGAGTCGCCACCGTGCGTTATTTATCCCTCAGAGCGGGAAAGGAAACGCTCGAAGTAAACCTCGCAAAGACGGGAAAAGGTATGGTCATCGCAACCAAAACCTGGATTCGGGAGTCGGTTACGCAAGGGGAAGGTATTAGCACCCCTCACGTCCATCGTACTCGATGGGATCCACGCTTGGTGTTTATAGGTAAAAGGGTGTGTTATCTATCTACGCTACTGGCTGGTCTGAAAAGAAAATAAAAGGACAGGACTCGACAGAACATACGGTGTTCTGGGCCTACGTATTCCCTCGTGCAATGGGAAAGTCAGAGTCAACGTAGTTCGACTTCCTACGTCTAAACGGGGGAAAAGGTTGCTCGCCAGGACATCGCGTCCTGTGCCTACGTACTTCCATCTGGAATGGAAGATCAGAGCAAACGTAGTTCGACTAACTACGGGTAAACAGGGGCTCTCACACAGCAGTGAGAAAACAAACTGGTCCTAAAGGCTCGGGAACCTACAACTACGATCTGGTCTCAAATACGCTCAGGCAAGAGAAAGGGAAACAACTAGTCGTTAGCGGGAAAGTCTCTATCGCACAGCCGCGAGAGAACAAAGGTTAGTTGTCAGTGTGCTCGCTAGGATATCGCATCCTATGCCTACATATCTTCGTCTGGAACGAAGAATCAGAGCAGCTGTAGTTCAGCTAACTACGGATCAAGCTACTCAAAAGCTCCTACAGAAAGGAAAGGGAAACCCTAGAACTATAGCTGAGAAACAGGGGAATCTACCTACTGCTATCACACCTGGTTGACCATCCTAATGTCTATCATAACAACTCCGCAGCGGAGAAGTCAGAGCTCCTAAGGGATCATGGCAACAGGACTGAACCACAAACAAGAAACTGCAAAGTAAAGAAATATTGAGGATATGCATGAATGCAACAACTAAACAAACAAGGCGCGAGGGCCGCAAACCACAAAGGCAAGGGAGCTCAGCTCTACCGAATACCAACAAGCAAAGCCACGCAATAACAAACAAGCAGAAGGAGGACCACCTCAACTTCTCATGCACACAAAGTCTACTTCTAAGATGCACCTACTCAGAACTATCTAGATGAATACCTAAGTCTAATGCAACATAACATCATGCAAGTCAAACAACACAAAGAGACTAACCCTGAGCAGGGCCTCTATCTATAAAACAAAAAGCTATTCCTGGGCAAGGCCCCTAACACCTGAAGCAAGCTCCTAATCCATCTCTCCAACAAGACTCTATACAGCACCCTAAGCAAAGATCTGAGCAACAACTCTAATCAAAAACCCTAAGCAGGAGGAATCAATCCCAGTCTCCAAGCTTCAGAACAAGCTTACCAGAGAAAAGGGTGCTAAGCAGACAAGCTCATAGTGCTTTCCTCAGGAAAGTACCAGGAGGTTACTACTCAGGAGTCATATCCTATGCGGCTCGACAACTGTGATCAGTTTACATTCCTCCTCAGGAGAAACTAAACTCACATGAAGGCTCCGGCGTCACTGGATACTTGGGAAAACCTATATATACTAAGGGAACTAAGTGAGCAGGCTCATAGGACCTTCCTCAGGAAAGTACTAGGAGGCTGACACTTAGGAATCGTATCCTACGTGGCTCAACAACTGTGATCAGTCTACATTCCTCCTCAGGAGAAATTAAACTCACAAGTTGGCTCCAACATCACTGGATACTTAAGAAATCCTAGATAAACTAATGGAACTAAGTGAATAGACCCATAGGACCTTCCTCAGGAAAGTACTAAGGGGCTTCCACTTAGGAATCGTATCCCATGTGGCTCAACAACATGTGATCAGTTTACATTCCTCCTCAGGAGAAATTAAACTCACAAGTCGGCTCCGACATCATTGGATACTTACGAAAGAGGTGAGAAGAAAGAATGAAAGTCATTCATAGTGCCTTCCTCAGGAAAGTACCATAAACTCCCTTCAAACTTCAGGATCTCGAACCTCACAAACAGACAACAAGCTCCTAGACTAAGCCTCAAATCCACTGCCTCTCTGCAAGCTCCAACAGGACTTCAATCAGCTCCCACCTTCAAGAAGAACCCACAGGCCAAAAAACCACAGGAGACTATCTCTGAAGTTCAACCACAGTTGAACTTCAAAGTCAGAAGTCATCAAGACTTCCCCTATCTTCAGGATCAGACAAACCATACCAGAACATCCTATGAAAATCTATCAAAAATCCAATGGGAGACCTACATGGCTCTAGGATAACATACTGAAAAATCAGAACAAAATTCCATACCAGATGAAAGAACTAAAATCAGCAACACAGACATATCCACAGACCAATTATTCAACATCAATAACAGTGAAAAAATGCAATTAAAATGAAAATGCATGATCAAGCTAAGGTTTCTGCACTATAAAATTCTACACTGAATCACGAGTCTACAGAAAAAAGAACGGAATTATTTGACTAAATCTACTATTTTTTATGAATTTTCTAATGATATGCATGCATTGAAAATATTAAAAAAACATCAATTAAAATGGAAAATATCAAAAATAGCAAAACAAAAATAAAGTGTCATTTTTATTTTCATTTAATTTTCTTAACATTTTCATGAAATGGTAGAAAAAAGAATTATTGAAAAAAAACAATTATTTACAATTATTATGAATTATTTACTATGAAAATATAAAGAAGAAAATAAAAGAAACAACCTGGGGGTTCAAACAGCAATGGATTATGAGCTATTCTACATTGGGCCTTGATTGGGGTGGTGCAGATAGTCATTAGGCGCAGGCCCATGTTTGAAATCAAACAAATCAGAAAAAAAAACCTATGGGGGGTGCAGCACTAGCAAGGTTTTCAGTTGTTATCTCAATGGGCTTAAAACGAGTGGGGTGCAGATAGCAAATTGGGCATAAGGCCCAACTCAATCACCCAGTCTCTCACGCAAAGGGGGGTGGGGAAGTAAAACATAGGGTATGCATCAGAAAAAACACGCGTGGGCCTAAGCCCAATAGCCAACCCTAATCCAAACAAACCCTAATCAAACTATCTTCCCCTCAAAACACTCTGGTACTGTTCACATACGTTCCAATCCAAACCCTAGCGCCTCTCAAACACTCTCTCAACCTTTTCTGAAACTGCTCCAATGCCAACGAACGTCCGGCCGCCACCCATTATCAGCAACCTTCAATCCTAGAACACCTTCACTCAAATCCTCACAACATCTACCACTATCATTGAACTACACTCAGAAGCCCCAAATCGCAAATTATCTACCCCACAGAACCTACCGTTCAACTAAACAGAAGATCTACTCTAAATCAATCAACCTAACAATCAAGCTAAAACGATATAGAGAAGGAATAAGGAGAGAACCTGGAGAGACGAACGATGCTTGACGCTCGTTGAGGAGGCTAATGGTTCGCTGACGATCCACAACCGGAGAAGATTTCCTGATGAAGATCCAAGAAGCTTGCTGAAGAATCTGACGAGATTCTGGAAGTCTTGAGTGGATTCTGGAAAAGTGGATGAAGATGATGGCGTTTCTGGAAAAAAATGGATGAAGATTGTTGAAGGTTTGAGTGTTCTGGAAAAAATTGATGGAGGATTGATGTTGTTCGGGAAAAATCTTGATGGAGGATTGATGTTGTTCTGGAAAAATCTTGATGGAGGATTGATGTTCAAGGTGATTTCTGGAAATTAGGGGATGAGAATGGATGAAGATCTGGTGGTTACTTGAGACGATGAGGACGTTCTGGAGAAGTTGATGAAGAACGTTGGCGTTCTGGAGAAGTGGAGGAGGTTGATGATTCCGGCGACGATGAGGTTTCCGGCGAAGGGATTATGAGGCTGACGGCGATCGGAGGAAAAAGAAGATATGAGGTTCTGGGGATTTTGGACGTTTGGGGATGACGGTGGCCGGAGTCTGTTATCGCCGGATTTGCATGCCCGGCGAGGGGTTTCCGGTGATGAGGTGAGGGGAGGACAGGTGGCGCGCATGCGCAGAGAGAGAGGGAGAATGGAGGACAACTGTGTAACACGTGTGAGAGTCTGGGAGGATTCTGAGTGGGTGGTGGCGTGCTTGCATGCGCGACGTGTGGGGCCCCCCCGTTTGCTACACGTGGCGTGCTTTTTAAATGCTGAAAATTTGCTGGCAGCTTCTGGAAGGTTCTAGCAGGAACTGGATTATGCTGGAACGAATTGGACAACTGCTTGGACTATTTTTTGGACTTGCTGAATTGAAACAATGAGAATTGGGCCTCAAAAGAGCACCCCTGGGCCCATACGAATCACACAAAAAAAACTGTAAAAAAAAAAACTGCATTTAAACAAAACAATTAAATCTAATCAATACCTAATCAAAACAATTAACACCTAATTAACTAATGATTAATCCTAATAAAATCTAAAAACCAATTAAGATCTAATTAACTCTAAAAATTCAATTAACCTAATTAAACTCTAAAAAATGATTAAAAGTCTAATTAATTCTATATTATCCTAATTAAACCTAAAAAAACAATTAACCTAATACTTCTACTAATTCTCTATTAAACTTCTAATGTTATTTAAGACTAGTAAATCTATTATTAATAAAAGAAAAACTATATTATTTTCTATATTGTCTAAAACAACTACTTAATTTCTATTAACCCTAATTTGTCATTCTATTTAATATGCTAAGAAAATTCACTAATATTCTAAAAAATGATAAGAGCTATCTAAATCCTATTAAAAATTCTACAAACGATTAAAATCTAATTAAAAT
Source organism: Lathyrus sativus (assembly GCA_963859935.3). NCBI lineage: Eukaryota > Viridiplantae > Streptophyta > Magnoliopsida > Fabales > Fabaceae > Lathyrus > Lathyrus sativus. Next base: position 516,812,392 of record OZ012738.1, read on the forward strand.
ATTCTATAAAATTCTAAAAAGAGGATTAAGCTATTAAAATATTCAAAAACCCTATTTAAATTCCAGAAAAATCTATAAAGCCTGTTAAAAATTCACAAAAGCCTATAAAACCCTAAAAATGCAGATGAATGCACATGACCCCCATAAAAACGCACGAGACCAGATTGAATCGAACAGAGATCCCCGGGCATCAGAATATCCTCAAAATCACTGAAAAATCACCGAGGAGCGCACAATTTCCCGAAAATAAAACCCCGATAATCTGGACTGGGTCTGCCATATCTGATAGACAAAATCAAGCTGTAAACTCTGATATCCCCTGCTTGCACAAAAATCATCTGTCTGATTTGCGAATATGAATTTAAACCATGGGTCAGATAGGAGAATCGGTTGGTCAAATTTTAGGGTGCAACAGCTGCCCCTATTCAAGCGACTTGGACCTGAAGGGTTTGAAGAGCGCTCAGCCTTCAAACATTCAGCGGTACGAGACGGTTGAATACAAATGAAACCCGAAAATTTGCCAACCGCGAGCATATACTGTAAGCTGCTTGGAGAATAAAGTCCAGAAAACCGAGTCCAGTTATTGCGGCACCAAACTGATTAATCATCTGATAAAGAACTCCTGACTTGAATACCCGTTGCTTGTGATACCCCATATAACAAACCCTGAGGGTTGCAACAAAATACCTGATCCTTTCACATTGCCTACTGATAGGCAGGAAGAGAAACATACTCACATCGTCCAAAGATGGACGGGAAGACACCCTGATTGAATACTCACCTCGTCTAATGATAGACGGAAAGACACCATAATCTCCATATTCACATCGTCTAAGGGTAGACGGGATCATCCTGATTGATGAAACAAAACAACTCACATCGTCTAAGGATAGACGGAAAGGCATTCTTAATCATCATATGCACATCGTCTAAGGGTAGACGGCATCATCCTGATCGATGAACAAATCAATATTCTCATCGTCTAAGAGTAGACGGGATCATCCTGACTGATGAACAAATCAATATTCTCATCGTCTGAACAAATCAATATTCTCATCGTCTAAGAGTAGACGGGATCATCCTGACTGATGAACAAATCAATATTCTCATCGTCTAAGAGTAGACGGGATCAAATTCTTAATCTCCATACACACATCGTCTAAGGATAGACGGAAAGGCACCATAATCTCCAAATTCACATCGTCTAAGAGTAGACGGCATCATCCTGATTGATGAAACAAACCAATATTCACATCGTCTAAGGATAGACGGTATCATCCTGATTGATGAAACAAATCAATATTCACATCGTCTAAGGATAGACGGTATCATCCTGATTGATGAAACAAATCAATATTCACATCGTCTAAGGGTAGACGGGATCATCCTGATTGATGAAACAAATCAATATTCACATCGTCTAAGGATAGACGGTATCATCCTGATTGATGAAACAAATCAATATTCACATCGTCTAAGGGTAGACGGGATCATCCTGATTGATGAAACAAACCAATATTCACATCGTCTAAGGGTAGACGGGATCATCCTGATTGATGAAACAAACCAATATTCACATCGTCTAAGGATAGACGGTATCATCCTGATTGATGAAACAAATCAATATTCACATCGTCTAAGGGTAGACGGGATCATCCTGATTGATGAAACAAACCAATATTCACATCGTCTAAGGGTAGACGGGATCATCCTGATTGATGAAACAAACCAATATTCACATCGTCTAAGGATAGACGGATACAAAGCCTGAATCTCCATATTCACATCGTCTAAGGATAGACGGAAAGTCGCCATAATCTCCATATTCACATCGTCTAAGGATAGACGGAAAATCACCATAATCTCCATATTCACATCGTCTAAGGATAGACGGAAAGACACCATAACGCAATTCAACACTCTCTTTTGAATTTCAGAATTCTTCTGTTTACGGGAATTGATGGAAAGATCAATATCCTTGAAGGGGCCACATCGTCAGTATGGACTGACGGGAAGAAAACCACCTTTTAAGGAACCATGTCGTCAATAAGAATCGACAATCACGAAAGCTGAACATTCTTCGAAGAGCCTCGACATCAATAAGGATCGACAGTCAGGAAAGTACCTCTTAAACGTCATCATATCCAATAACCAGAAAGAGAACTAATATCCAAAATCATTTTGAAGCCCCTCAACAACCAAGGATAGCCGGAGAAGACTCGCTGGGGAAACACCTCATCATATGTATGATCTGGCCATAAGAAACCCGCTGGACAGTAACCAAAACTTCACATCGTCTACTGATAGACGGAAAGAAAAGCCACTTGCTATAGAAACTCTATTTTGAACCTTATTGAGAATCCATCAAAACTTCACATCGTCTACTGATAGACGGGAAGAAAAAAGCGCATCTTGGGGAAACTCCTTCTTGAAGCCCCACTGCGACCACCAGCAACTTCACATCGTCTATGGATAGACGGAAAGAAAACCACATTCGTACTCAAGACGTCTAATGATAGACAGAGAAATCCATTCATTGGAGGAACACATCGCCAATATGAATTGACGGGAAGAAAAGCTTGTCAACATCAGATGACTGACTGATCAAAGCACAACTATTGTATGATCTGATACAAATAATCCGCTGAATCGTCTGAATACTGTTGCTGGATAAATGCCCCTGAACTGATCACAGAGTAATTCACGCGCCATATGAGGCTGGTAGAAAATCTGACTTATGCTTCGTATGCATATGCAAATGCTTTAGTCTTTCTACAGCGTAATGCTCCATCCTGGATGGAAATGCTACGCATTTTGACCATGATATGCAAGTATGATGCAAATATGATGCATGCAATATGCTAATGCAGGCTCGAGCTGCCGGAGAGGGCTAGGTATAGAACCACTTCAGTAGAATAAATGCTGAAGGCGAGGCCAACTCTGCTGGGGATAACCCGGATATCACTGAATCGTCCTAGCAAAATAAATGCTGGGAGAGTGAAATCAACTCCGCTGGGGATATTGGGAACTCAACCGAACGCCTCAACGAAGTAATACCCTGCTGGGGAACATAACTCCGCTGCTAAATAGCAGACGTGCTGAATATGATTGGACTCCTCTGGGGATAGCTTACCCGTACCAACGGTGAATTGGTCTTTGCTGGAGACAATGGAGGGAGTCCTCCTGCGCTCTGATGAAGCTCGGATCTGGAAATTGATGCGCCAACACAGATGGGCTTCACAGTAATCGTAATCTTGGATTTGAGCTCTTAAGCTATCTTACTGGGTCAGATACAACTGGCGCTAGAAAACATTCTTCCTGAATACACAGCCTTTTAGTGAAGAGTCAAGGAATAGTAACACGACTTCCCGCGTTCATCTCGCTCTCGAAAATCGACTGCATCCGCTCGAATAACTCTGAATGGCCCTGCTGATACGGAGGGGAATAATTCTTTCTCTTCTGATATGCCCCAGCCTATGGGACCTCTGTGGGGATAGTCCCTGAAAGGAAATCTGCAAATCTGAGCCCTTGATGGTCTGATATAACACGCCTCAGTGTTCTGAACTTCTGAAAGATACTTCACCTCACCTGCTTCTCGCGCAACCTTTGCGTGTTTAAGATGGTCTGCCCTTGACTGCAATGACCTTGCCCCAATTATCTGATTCAGAGCAGTACCTCCTGACTACGCCGTATTCACCGAACCTCAACCTGATTGCCCCAGAATAACTGACTTCGAAAAGCTGACCTGACTGGGGATCACAATAATAGCTTGCCCCTGCTCTCGGAACATTCGGGCGTTCTGCATTCTATCTCGACCATACTTTCCATCGTAGGAAGCTTTTCTGCTGTCAAGTGCTTACTCGCAAGTAAAGCAAGTTGTTCTGCATAAAAGATGCATTAATGTAACACATATGACAGCTTTGACATCCAATCTGTTCACTGGGAAAAGGAAAAACAGTTTATGGCATATGATGCACAAAACATTTATCAACATCAGTACCATCATGGTAAGAGGAACCTTTTTAGGAGTCAGAATCGACACGACCTTTACCGGAGTATGCTTTCGAAACAACCTGCTTCAATTAGGACTTTTGAAGGTCGTAACGTGGTCAGGTTCATGGTTTTGAAGGAAAGGATAAAGGCTCAAAGTTTGCTTTAACCCACCCATTCTCCTTGATGTTCTCCCATCCTACGTTCAGCTAATTTGACCTTAGCGCTCACCTCTCAGAGGTTGAAAGATATGAGTGATAGTTCGAGAAACTTTTGGATTTTGGAGTGGCAGCCCCTCACTTTTCATCTTTGACACTTGAGGTCACACGACTCGTATTTCCATCGAGGATTTTTCTTTTGATCCTTTTCATTTTTCTCTTTTCATATCCCTAACTTTTGCCTGGACTGACTCCTTTTGAGTTTCTTTTGTTTTTTAAGTCCAGCGGGATGCCCTCCTTTTTGCCTAAGTCATTTGTTTTAAAGTTTTCTTGACTTAGCGGGCTTTTGATTCTTTTTCATTTTTTCTTTCGAACAAGTCGTGTGACACTGGTTGCCTGGCTCTTTGGGAATGATGTGGCTGTCTCACTCTTGATTGAACCATTGTGGTCTTTTAGGCACGACCTCTAGGGGTGTGATCGATCCTCGAACGGACACTCCTTTTGCAATTTAGACGCTCGGTCAAATTAGCTAACACCTACCCTGCCCCAGGTTAAGATTGAGGGTTTTTCGTTTTCAGAAAGAACTCCTACTACAAGGCTCAAAGGGGTTGACAAGGGATTATCTTCCTTATGTCTCCGGTGTTTAGGGATTTGAAACAATGCCTGTACATCATCAGCGGGTTTTATTTCAAAAGCATACAATATCGGTAGTTGAATGTCGGTCCTTTTCGTCATCCTCCCCAAATTCTTCTTAACCAAGTGGTGGATATTTGCAAAACAGTTAGTGAACACGATTGGATTTAATCAAACCATGCATATTTATTTCATTATCATCAATTTGAATGAAAACAACAAGTTTTACAAACAAGCTTACAAATTCAAACAGGAAAGCAACTACAAAGGTAAAGAAATGACAAGCTAAAACAAAGAAAATATGCTAGCTTCTGAGAACCGGGCTTTTGCATCTGCCCTGCTGCTGAACCAGCTATCTTTATCAACACAGACATATCCACAGACCAATTATTCAACATCAATAACAGTGAAAAAATGCAATTAAAATGAAAATGCATGATCAAGCTAAGGTTTCTGCACTATAAAATTCTACACTGAATCACGAGTCTACAGAAAAAAGAACGGAATTATTTGACTAAATCTACTATTTTTTATGAATTTTCTAATGATATGCATGCATTGAAAATATTAAAAAAAACATCAATTAAAATGGAAAATATCAAAAATAGCAAAACAAAAATAAAGTGTCATTTTTATTTTCATTTAATTTTCTTAACATTTTCATGAAATGGTAGAAAAAAGAATTATTGAAAAAAAACAATTATTTACAATTATTATGAATTATTTACTATGAAAATATAAAGAAGAAAATAAAAGAAACAACCTGGGGGTTCAAACAGCAATGGATTATGAGCTATTCTACATTGGGCCTTGATTGGGGTGGTGCAGATAGTCATTAGGCGCAGGCCCATGTTTGAAATCAAACAAATCAGAAAAAAAAACCTATGGGGGGTGCAGCACTAGCAAGGTTTTCAGTTGTTATCTCAATGGGCTTAAAACGAGTGGGGTGCAGATAGCAAATTGGGCATAAGGCCCAACTCAATCACCCAGTCTCTCACGCAAAGGGGGGTGGGGAAGTAAAACATAGGGTATGCATCAGAAAAAACACGCGTGGGCCTAAGCCCAATAGCCAACCCTAATCCAAACAAACCCTAATCAAACTATCTTCCCCTCAAAACACTCTGGTACTGTTCACATACGTTCCAATCCAAACCCTAGCGCCTCTCAAACACTCTCTCAACCTTTTCTGAAACTGCTCCAATGCCAACGAACGTCCGGCCGCCACCCATTATCAGCAACCTTCAATCCTAGAACACCTTCACTCAAATCCTCACAACATCTACCACTATCATTGAACTACACTCAGAAGCCCCAAATCGCAAATTATCTACCCCACAGAACCTACCGTTCAACTAAACAGAAGATCTACTCTAAATCAATCAACCTAACAATCAAGCTAAAACGATATAGAGAAGGAATAAGGAGAGAACCTGGAGAGACGAACGATGCTTGACGCTCGTTGAGGAGGCTAATGGTTCGCTGACGATCCACAACCGGAGAAGATTTCCTGATGAAGATCCAAGAAGCTTGCTGAAGAATCTGACGAGATTCTGGAAGTCTTGAGTGGATTCTGGAAAAGTGGATGAAGATGATGGCGTTTCTGGAAAAAAATGGATGAAGATTGTTGAAGGTTTGAGTGTTCTGGAAAAAATTGATGGAGGATTGATGTTGTTCGGGAAAAATCTTGATGGAGGATTGATGTTGTTCTGGAAAAATCTTGATGGAGGATTGATGTTCAAGGTGATTTCTGGAAATTAGGGGATGAGAATGGATGAAGATCTGGTGGTTACTTGAGACGATGAGGACGTTCTGGAGAAGTTGATGAAGAACGTTGGCGTTCTGGAGAAGTGGAGGAGGTTGATGATTCCGGCGACGATGAGGTTTCCGGCGAAGGGATTATGAGGCTGACGGCGATCGGAGGAAAAAGAAGATATGAGGTTCTGGGGATTTTGGACGTTTGGGGATGACGGTGGCCGGAGTCTGTTGGCGGTGGCCGGAGTCTGTTATCGCCGGATTTGCATGCCCGGCGAGGGGTTTCCGGTGATGAGGTGAGGGGAGGACAGGTGGCGCGCATGCGCAGAGAGAGAGGGAGAATGGAGGACAACTGTGTAACACGTGTGAGAGTCTGGGAGGATTCTGAGTGGGTGGTGGCGTGCTTGCATGCGCGACGTGTGGGGCCCCCCCGTTTGCTACACGTGGCGTGCTTTTTAAATGCTGAAAATTTGCTGGCAGCTTCTGGAAGGTTCTAGCAGGAACTGGATTATGCTGGAACGAATTGGACAACTGCTTGGACTATTTTTTGGACTTGCTGAATTGAAACAATGAGAATTGGGCCTCAAAAGAGCACCCCTGGGCCCATACGAATCACACAAAAAAAACTGTAAAAAAAAAACTGCATTTAAACAAAACAATTAAATCTAATCAATACCTAATCAAAACAATTAACACCTAATTAACTAATGATTAATCCTAATAAAATCTAAAAACCAATTAAGATCTAATTAACTCTAAAAATTCAATTAACCTAATTAAACTCTAAAAAATGATTAAAAGTCTAATTAATTCTATATTATCCTAATTAAACCTAAAAAAACAATTAACCTAATACTTCTACTAATTCTCTATTAAACTTCTAATGTTATTTAAGACTAGTAAATCTATTATTAATAAAAGAAAAACTATATTATTTTCTATATTGTCTAAAACAACTACTTAATTTCTATTAACCCTAATTTGTCATTCTATTTAATATGCTAAGAAAATTCACTAATATTCTAAAAAATGATAAGAGCTATCTAAATCCTATTAAAAATTCTACAAACGATTAAAATCTAATTAAAATATTCTATAAAATTCTAAAAAGAGGATTAAGCTATTAAAATATTCAAAAACCCTATTTAAATTCCAGAAAAATCTATAAAGCCTGTTAAAAATTCACAAAAGCCTATAAAACCCTAAAAATGCAGATGAATGCACATGACCCCCATAAAAACGCACGAGACCAGATTGAATCGAACAGAGATCCCCGGGCATCAGAATATCCTCAAAATCACTGAAAAATCACCGAGGAGCGCACAATTTCCCGAAAATAAAACCCCGATAATCTGGACTGGGTCTGCCATATCTGATAGACAAAATCAAGCTGTAAACTCTGATATCCCCTGCTTGCACAAAAATCATATGTCTGATTTGCGAATATGAATTTAAACCATGGGTCAGATAGGAGAATCGGTTGGTCAAATTTTAGGGTGCAACAGACACCTCTGTATTCTCAATTCAAATTTGGTCACTTGAATGACATTAAACACACAAGCTCTGAGAAGAGTACTTATGTGTTTAAACCTAAGGCAAGTCAGAATAAATATTATGTTGCAAAACAGAAGTTTAGACAAACCTATAAACCAACTAACCCCAAAGGACCCAAGAAGATCTGGGTACCTAAAAACAAAATAATTCCTGTTGCAGATGTTCTTAGCAGCAAGGTCAGGACACCAATCATGGTACCTGGACTCTGGATGCTCACGACACATGACAGGAGAAAAGTCTATGTTTCAAAGCCTGGAACTTAGATCTGGAGGGGACGTGAAGTTTGGAGGGAACCAGAAGGGCAAGATCATTGGATCTGGTACAATTGGAAATGGTAAACTTCCCTCCATTACTAATGTTTTACTTGTTGAAGGGTTAAAGCATAACTTATTGTCCATAAGTCAATTAAGTGACAATGGTTATGATATAACTTTTAATCAAAAATGTTGTAAAGCTATTAGTCAGAAGGATGGCTCTATCCTATTTAGTGGTAAGAGGAAAAACAACATTTATAAAATAAATCTTTCAGAACTTAAAGTTCAAAATGTTAAATGCCTCTTGTCTGTGAATGAAGAGCAATGGGTCTGGCACAGAAGATTGGGCCATATTAATATGAGACGTATATCTCAGATTAATAAACTTAATCTTGTCAGAGGACTCCCTGATCTGAAGTTCACTTCAGATGCTCTTTTTGAAGCATGTCAGAAAGGGAAGTTTTCAAAAACATCTTTCAAATCAAAAAATGTTGTTTCTACCTCTAAACCATTAGAACTACTTCATATTGATCTGTTTGGACCAGTGAAAACTGCATCCATCAGAGGCAAGAAGTATGGATTGGTCATTGTTGATGACTTTAGCAGATGGACATGGGTAAAGTTCTTAAAACACAAGGATGAGTCACATTCTGTGTTCTTTGACTTCTGCAAGCAAGTCCAGAATGAAAAGAATTTCAAAATTATAAAAGTCAGAAGTGATCATGGTGGTGAATTTGAAAATAAATATTTTGAAAAATATTTTTCTGAAAATGGCATTGCTCATGATTTTTCCTGTCCTAGAACTCCACAACAGAATGGGGTTGTAGAGAGGAAAAACAGAACTTTGCAAGAAATGGCCAGAACCATGATCAATGAGACAAATCTGGCAAAACATTTTTGGGATGAAGCAATCAATACAGCATGCTACATTCAGAACCGAGTTTCTGTTAGACCTCTTTTGAAGAAGACTCCTTATGAATTGTGGAAGAACAAAAAGCCCAACATTTCTTATTTTCATCCTTTTGAATGTATCTGTTATATGTTAAACACTAAGGAAAATCTGGGCAAGTTTGATTCCAAAGCACAGAAGTGTTTCATGCTTGGATATTCTGAACGCTCTAAAGGCTACAGAGTATACAACACTGAGACACAGATTGTGGAAGAATCCATTCATGTCAGATTTGATGATAAGCTTGGCTCTGAAAAGCCAAAGCAGGTTGATAACTCTGCAGATAGGGAAGTAGTCTTTATTGACTCTGAAGTTCCAGAAGCAGACAAACTTCAAGTGAAGGAACCAGAAGCAACTCCAAATGCTACTCCCTTAACTTCTCAGATGAATAATCTAAATATTTTTGAAGAGTCAACTATCAGAGGATCATCATCCAGAATTAAAGCTTCTCATCTAGAGGATGTCATTATTGGAAAGAAAGATGATCCCATCAGATCAAGATCTTTTCTAAGATCATCTGAAGCATCAGTCTTTGGACTAGTGTCAGAAATTGAACCATCTTCTGTAGAAGAAGCTCTGCAAGACAATGATTGGATTATTGCAATGCAAGAAGAGCTTAACCAATTCAGCAGAAATGATGTATGGGATCTAGTTCAAAGACCTCAAGGATTTAATATTATTGGTACAAAATGGGTGTTCAGAAATAAACTAAATGAAAAAGGAGAAGTTGAGAGGAATAAGGCAAGGCTGGTTGCTCAAGGGTACAGTCAGCAAGAAGGTATTGATTACACTGAGACATATGCTCCAGTGGCAAGGTTAGAATCTATACGCCTTCTTATTTCTTTTGCTGCACAGAATAACATCACTCTATATCAGATGGATGTTAAAAGTGCCTTTCTTAATGGTATTATAGAAGAAGAGGTTTATGTCCACCAACCTCCTGGTTTTGAAAATGAAAAATTTCCAGATCATGTTTTCAAATTAAAGAAATCTCTATATGGATTAAAACAAGCTCCCAGAGCTTGGTATGAGAGATTGAGTAATTTTCTTCTGGAGAAGAATTTTATCAGAGGCAAAGTGGATACAACTCTATTCTGTAAAACCATAAAGAAAGATCTTCTAATTTGTCAAATCTATGTAGATGATATTATTTTTGGATCAACAAATATTATGCTTGGAAAGGAGTTTGCTACATGTATGCAGGCAGAATTTGAAATGAGCATGATGGGAGAACTCAGATTCTTTTTAGGAATCCAAGTTAATCAAACTCCAGAATGCACCTACATACATCAGACAAAGTATGTTAAAGAACTTCTGAAGAAATTCAACATGTCTGACAGCAAGGTGGCAAAGACTCCAATGCATCCTACTAGCTCACTTGGGAAAGAAGAGGTAAGTAAGAAAGTAGACCAGAAGCTCTACAGAGGTATGATTGGTTCTCTTCTTTATCTTACTGCTTCTAGACCTGATATTTTATTCAGTGTTTGTCTGTGTGCTAGATTCCAATCAGATCCTAGAGAATCACACTTGACAGCTGTCAAGAGGATTCTAAGGTATCTGAAAGGTACTTCTAATGTGGGTTTGTGTTACAGAAAATCTGATGATTTTAAATTAGTTGGATTCTGTGATGCTGACTATGCTGGAGACAGAGTGGAAAGAAAAAGTACTTCTGGAAGTTGTCAATTCCTAGGAAGAAATCTAATCTCCTGGTACAGCAAGAAGCAACCCACAATTGCACTTTCAACCACAGAGGCTGAATACATTGTTGCTGCTGGATGTAGCACGCAGATGCTCTGGATGAAAAGTCAACTAGAAGATTATCAAATTTTTTAGAGTAACATTTCTATCTTTTGTGATAATACTTCTGCTATATGTTTGTCCAAGAATCCCATTTTACATTCTAAGGCAAAACATATAGAAATTAAGCATCATTTCATCAGAGACTATGTTCAGAAGGGAATCATAAATTTAGCCTTTGTTGATACAGATCATCAATGGGCAGATATTTTTACAAAACCCCTTGTTGAGGATAGATTCAATTTTATTCTGAAAAATATTGGTATGGATTTTTGTCCAGAATGATATTTATCAGAAGCAAATTGTTCCAGATGCAAAAATGCTTAATTCATCTGAAGTATTTCTTCTGTTCATTTATTCTATTCTGATTAATATTTCTGATGTGAAAATCTGAACTAATCATCTTTAGAAGATCTGAACGTTGGCTAACGTTTCATTTCTTGAGAGAATTCAGAACAGCATGCAAGCAAACACGTGTCCCACAAAATCTGATGAGGTGGCGTGTGGACAACTGAAAAGACGTTTGAGGTGAAATTTGAATAGTAAATATCTTGGTTTTCCCCCCAAATCTGTCAGAAGCATTTATTATTTGAAATGATTTTATTCTTTTCATTTAATGCTGCTCAAACGTGCGTTATTTCTGTCTTTTGGTGTGCCTATGTGATTAGTATAAATACTTGATGTGTATTCACTTTCACACTTTTCACTCCCAGAATTTACATGCGTTTTCATCTATTGTTCTCTCTGCATAAAAACTCAAAACCTAAGTGTTCTAAAAAGCAATCTTCAATGGCGTCTTCTTCTTCAACAACTGCACAGTTTCAATCCACAATGGCTGCTGTGACTTCAGATAACCTAGGTGTTGTTCCATATACTCCTCCAAAGAGAACTCTCCTCACACCTGTTGATAAACTAGAAGTTTTGTGTGAATCCATGGTTGAATTTGATTCACTGGCTGACAATGGGTTTGATTTTCGCTCCATTGTTAGAGCTCAAGGTTGGGTGAAATACTTTGATAGACTGTTTGGACCAGTTTACCCTCTGCTTGTTAAGGAATTCTGGATTCATGCATCTGTGTATCCAAAGTTTATTCTTTCATCTGTGCTGGGAAAGGAGATCATCATCACAGAGGATCTGATTAGAATACTGATTGGTTATGAAGAAAGAGATGGTGTTTCACATCTGCCAGCTGGGCGTGTTGATATGGATGAAGTTTATGAGGAGGTTATGACTGCTGGACAAGCCTCTAACAGATTCAAAGATCTGAAGCCTGATTACAAGATCTGGGCCAAGATCTTCATGGGATGCATACATCACAGAAAGTCAACAAATTCCCCAGATTATGTCAACAATGAACAGATCTATTTTATGTACTGCCTTAGTTAGAGCAACAAGGTAGATCTGCCTTACATTTTGTTCATGCATCTGTGGAATCACATAAATGCATCTAGAGAATCTGTAAAAGAAAGAGGCCAGAAGATCAGGACTTGGATACCTTTTGGAAGGTTGCTCTTAGATCTTCTCACTGAAAATGGTTTAGTGGCTGCTCTGTATGATGCTGGTGTTACAGAAGAATTAGAGTTCATTATGGGAAAGCCTCTGAACGCTAAAAGCCTTCTGAGACTTAAGATCGTAGATGAACTTACTACTGCTCCAAAGAGGTTAAATATGTCTGATTTGAATAAGAGGATTCCAGTATCAGATTTTCCTCTATTCTTTGCTGAAGAACCTAGACACATTATTCTGATGTATATAGAAGAATGCAAAAGGGAAGGAGTGAGAGCTTTTTCATTTGTTGTGCTTTTTCATTTGCTTCTGTGACGGATTTTTGATATGTGATGAGGTTCTGAGCTGAGATCTCCTATTCTCCTGTGATGAACTCCTTCTGAGATTTTTTCTTTTTTATTTTGAACTTCTTCTCTCTGTTTTGGGTTTTTTAATCCGTGATGATCCCCCTTCGACCATGATTTTCACGTCTGTGTTATAGGCTGGTGATTTGAAAAGAAATCTGATATTTACAAATTAAATGTGAGATATTATGTCGGATACGATTTTGGAAAGAGAACAAATTCGTGAAGGACATGATTTATGTGTGTTGAATTCTTTCCATTTTTGCGTTGGGATGTTTGATTGTGTTTGAAATGTTTATTGAATTTCTTTCTATATATTCTCAAACATGTTTGTGGACCTATTATTGAAAGGAGAAATGGTTACCATAAGAACTCGATTCTCACACGTCATTCATGTTTGTGCCATCTTATTGGGTCTATTAATCATGAATTCTAACTTTGATTTTGTCTTAATTGTTTGAGTAACCTTCCGTTTATAACATAACCTGTTTCTTGGAAGTGTTTTGAACTTTCCTTTTTCTAACAGTTCTGTTTTTTTCGCAAGGATATCCTCTGAACTTGGACTTGATGACTTGAGCTGTTATTTTCCCCCTCTTTATTCAGACAAAAACTCGACTGATGAAAACTTTGTTGTTTTCTTTGACAGCAGTGGTGTAACATGATAATATCAGAGTTTGATGGTTCAGATATTGTCTTGGTTGCAGAAATGTCGTGAACGGTTTTTTTAATATTTGTGATAATGATGCTTTTGTTCATATGAATAATGGAGTTCTGTTCTTAGCCTCTAGGACTTTTGTTTTGCTGCTGTTTAGTGTTTCGCGGGTGGTAAGCTGGTGGTGTTCATCTTAGAACGAACGTTACCCTTGCGGACTACTTGCAAAAGAAACCCGATGATGATTTATGAATCTGAGGGCTATAAATTTTATTCTTTCTTCTTGAATTTGCAAGTCTGTTGATTTTTTAATTTTTGATATTTCTTGTTGTTATTTTGCAGGTCTGTTTGAAGTATGGAAAGAACTTTGGAATTGAAAAGATGTTTGAATCATAGCAGCTTGTCATGGAAACTTGGGGAAGAACAAATCAATGTTTTGCAATGTAGTTCTAGACAGCTTAGAGGGACTTTGGAACTTGTAGGATTCGCGTAATTTTGCAAACAAACTCACGCTTCGATCCCTCGTGGTTCTTTAAGCTTAAAATGTAGCCTTTCAGTTTGTATTTTATACTCCTATTCCTTGCACACACAAAACTTTGAATTTGAGTTCTTGTCATATTGAATAGAATTAGGAATTTGAATTTTAGGACTTGAAAGTATGGTTAATGAACTTGACCCTTTAAGTCTTAGGCTTAAATTGCGACAAGCAATGTTCTTCATGCTTGAATTTGTTTCTTCGGATTAATCATATAATTTCTTCAGATTGTAATAAGTTTGGCTTATGGACCACTTTTGGACATCCTTAGACTTTTTATTCTCTATGAGCTTTCCGTTTGTCATGGTTTCGAATAAAATCAGATGACTCATTTTTGACAAACATAACACTTTTGAATCCTGAATAATGATAAATGTCGCCTTAAAATCTTTAAGCAAAACCTGATTTGAATTTCTTGACTTGTAATTTGAAGAATTTCTTGAATTGTGATTTGAGAACTCTTGAATTGTAAGGACCCAAAAATTGGCATAGATCACACTTCTTGCTTTATACCCACCATTTTATGTCAGTCCATACATTCATATCCTTTTAAAGCAACAGTAATATTTGAACAAACTTCCATCACTGGAGTTTCAAATAGGCTATGCAAGATAAAATTTAGGGCAAAATAAATGCCCAAGAATTGATATCGCCTAAAAACACTCTCGAGTTTGTTATCTCCATCCTACAGTTTAACCACTTTATTCTTGAGAGATTCATAGCAAGCCTTTGGCTGAAACTTCCAATAACCTTTAGACTATGCCACACTTTGTCACATGAACTAATACTCTGAGGCCTTGGAAATGATAATATCACTTGTAATTCCACGTATCACCAAATTAACATCCAGTTCTTAAACAATTATCCTTGAAACCAATATATATGAGTTTTAATCCTCCTCGGGGAGAAACTTGACTTTGTATTGACCATAGGACCATTAGAATGAGGGCGGGTCCTTCTTTCATATCCACCTGAATTCAACATGGCCTGTTGGGGACCCTGAACACACACAAAGCTTCAACAGTATTTGAATCTCCAGTGGCACACCTAACTTCATAAAACAAAAACGAGCAAACTGGTTAAAACGGTTAGCTAAAACGAAAGATGGACTTAAATGAATATGCGAATGATCAGTGAATCTAAGGGTAAAGTTTGGGGTGCGACAGTTGCCCCTATTTAAATATCCTCACCGGATGATATGAGTGATGAAAAAGCTTCGCGAAATCATGGTGAAAGGTATTTAAATACAGATAACTGAAAATTTTTCCCTTAGATGCAGTGATATGTAATGCTATGGACAAAATGAAAATAAATCAAAATGCTGACAATGCTATGAATTCTAATATGATGCATATGATAAAAATGATAAATGCAACGATGCAGACAAAACGACAACACAGGGGAAAGACGAGATGAGTAACCAACTCACTGGGGAAGACAACGCACTGGGAAACAACACGAAACTGGGGAAATCTAAAGTGATGGGCTGACAGGTTCAAGCATGACCAATTGTCACTTTATAAAGAAAGCAAGAAGATATCCTCAATGGAGATGGCATCGGAAAGACGGCCTCCACTGGAGAAATATCCATAGTAGCTGCTCAACAAGTTCAAGCATGACCGGCTGATACTCTAGGATAAAAGGGTAAAAGTAGGATCCACCTGGTAGTAGGATCAGGGAAACAAAAATGATGGAGTCTTCAGGCAAGAATAACATCCAAACTACTAGAAATTCCTTAAGCGAAGAGATCAAACGGGATCTTCAGGAACCCTCAGGAAATATACAAAGTAACAACTCTGCTGTATGCCAAAATAATTGGACTTCAATGGGGAAATGCCCTGATAAGATTTTCGAGAGAGACTGTCACTTATCGCTGGAAGGGACTTACATAACAAACTGGATAAGCTTCTCAAATAAAGAGACTGCCACTTATCTAAACAAGATAACAATGATAAGCTTCTCATGAGGAGACTTCCACTTATCTGGGGATACGGATAAAACTGATAAGCTTCTTAGGAGAGACCGACACTTATATGGAAAAAGGCCATGGGAACAAGCTTCTCGAGGGAGATGGCAACTTGTTATTGGTATAAAGAAGATAGGATAAGCTTCTCAAGCGAGACTACCACTTATCGATACTGCAAAATGGTAGTGATAAGATTCTCGAGTGAGACTGTCGTTTACTGGGGAGCAATGATACAATGATAAGCTTCTCGGGTGAGACTGCCACTTATCTGGTAACAATAAAAATGATAAGCTTCTCGGATGAGACTGCCACTTATCTACAAAGGTAGAAATGATAAGCTTCTTAGGCGAGACTGCCACTTATCTGATAAGTAATCTGATGAAACGATAAGCTTCTCCTGAGAGACTGCCACTTATCAGTAATGAGGCGTTGCAAAAGGCTCTTCTTGATAGATAGTGCAAAATAAGTGCACGTCCAAGTAGGTTCGGAAACCAACGGGGACCGAGGTTCAATCTAGAATTGAGCTAGAAAGAAACTGTCAAACAAGACTCCATTGAGGGAATGAACTCAAATGGGGATTATCTTATCCAAGCACAGAAAAGATAACTGAAATAACCATCATCCACGAGGGTTGAACTCTGTGGGGAAACTGGAAATAATAGGTATTTTATGCTTAAGGTTGACGACTCTATTTGGAGAGAACAGACAAACTCAGTTACTTGGCGATAGCCACAGCCAAAGTAATGACAAAAGACAACGAGGAAAGCAAACATGCAGATGCTAATGCATATGTCAATGCGTATGAAAATGCAATGAGTATGTTTATGCTTATGCATATGCTGACAAAACAGACAAAAGGAGGAGCAAACGGGAGATGAAATAAACATCTCGACGAGGATACCCGGCAACCTCTGCAAAAGTACATCTATCAAGGATAGGAAAGTTGATGGCGAAACCAAATCTTTCTTCAAAGTTCCAAATTCTATGGGGAGAGAAATATTCCACTTGGGGATACGATATCATGACTTCACATGGAGGGATTGCCATCATGAATCTGAATCTTGTCAAAGAAGACTTGTTCACTAGGAAGAGTCATCTTAGGATTATAGACTTCCGGGGATAAAATAAATATCCGCTTCATTTGGGGAAGTGTGGATCTAGGCAGCTTCCTGGAGAAAGGCTGGCAACTTCCTAGGGAAAGTACATCAACTTCCCTGGGGAAAGCATAGCAACTTCACTGAGGAAATGATAATTCCACTGGGGAGTGGGTCCTCACATAATAACATATATCACTTGGAAGATACTGGGGAGATTCTCTGCAGTCTTGAAAGTCACTAGAGATTACCAGATCTGTCCAAAGGTGTTGTCGGCTCATGTTTCGCTGGGGATTTGCACTGAGGCAATGGTTTAAAAGTGCTTCTGCAACATTGAGACTTATTGGGGAATGAATATGTCCTTCAGATATTTCCACAAGTCAAAGCAACTTTATATCTTTTTCAAATGCATTTTCAAAAACAGTTTTAAGTTTGAAAACTTTTCACTTTCAAAAATATTATTAACAAATAACATTTTGCATAACAAAAATAAAATAGAGATAGCATAAATGGAAAAAAAATTGAATAAGCAAAAGGTTTGATTTTATTGAAGGATGGTAGCTAGCTAAAGGAAAATCTTCGTGGAAAATTACAATTGAGATTGGCAACAGGAAAAGGTTACATTGAATCCAACGACACCTACTGACCCTAATAACTAAGACTACCCAGAATCCTGCTTCTGACAAGAGCGATTGGATTAGAGTTGATCTTCTGAAAATGTTCTTCGATGATCAGCGTCATCTGATGCAGTGAAATGCCTTTGTCCCTAACTTTTTCTTGGATCGCCCTTCTGGGTTTTCAATCCACCGGGACGCTTTTTTTTGCCTAAGCCCTCCTTTTCAGGTTTTCAGCTTAGCAAGTTGTATTTTTTTATTTTTCATCCCTGATTTTTTCCTGGATCTCCTTCATAGATTATGATCCACCGGGATACCCATTGTTGCCTAAGTCGCCTTTCCAGGTTTTCGACTTAGCGGGTTATTTTAGGCATAATATTTTCGTACTGCATCAGAGTCCACTGGATGTGCAAGTTTTTCACCATCCATTATTGTAAGAATTAGCGATCCTCCGGAGAAGACTGTCTTTACAATAAATGGGCCTTCATAATTGGGCATCCATTTCCCACGCATGTCTTTATGAACTGGCAATATTTTCTTGAGTACAAGTTCTCCTTGACGGAATTCTCTGATTCGGACTTTCTTGTCAAAGACTATTTTCATCTGTTTCTGGTATAACTAACCATGGCACATTGCAGTCATGCGCTTCTCGTCGATGAGATTCAGCTAGTCAAATCTGTCTTGGAACCATTCTGCTTCATCAAGCTTGGTTTCCATCAGTACCCGTAAGGAAGGTAACTCTACTTCGATGGGGGGGGGGGGGGGGGACATCGTCCATTCCATAAACCAATGAGAAAGGGGTTTCCCCTGTTGAAGTTCGCACTGAAGTTCTGTATCCGTGCAAAGTGAATGGTAGCATTTCATGCTAATCCTTGTAAGTTTTTACCATCTTTTACAGGATTTTCTTGATGTTTTTGTTCGCATCTTCAACAGCTCCATTCATTTTTGGATGGTAAGGAGAAGAATTGTGATGTGCAATCTTGAAACTTTCGCACAACTCCTTCATAGTTCTGTTGTTCAAATTGGTACCGTTGTCTGTTATGATTCGGCTTGGAATTCCATAACGGCAGATAATTTCTTTTTGATGAAGCGGGTAACCACTTGTTTAGTTACGTTGGCATAAGAAGCATCTTCTACCCATTTTGTGAAGTAATCAATGGCAACCAAGATAAATCATTGACCGTTGGAAGCTTTCGGCTCAATTTCCCCAATCATGTCAATGTCCCACATTGAGAAAGGCCACGGTGAAGATAAAACATTCAGCGGTGTTGGAGGTACGTGGACCTTGTCAGCATAAATTTGGCACTTATGGCATTTTATAGCATATTAGATGCAATCTGATTCCATGGTTAACCAGTAATATCCAACTCTCTGGATCTTCTTAGACATAGCATAACCATTGGCATGAGTTCCAAAGGTTCCCTCATGGATTTCATGAAGTAGCATGTCTGCTTCACGTCTGTCAACACATCTAAGCAGAAACATGTCATAGTTTCTCTTGTATAGCACATCATTGCTGATGAGGAATTTGGATGCTAATCTTCTTAGAGTCTTCTTGTCAAGATTAGTAGCATTAGCCGGATACTCTTGCTTTAGCAGATAATTTTGATGTCGTGGAAACAAGGCTTGTCATTAGTTTCCTCTTCAACCATCTGATAGTAGGCAGGCTCAGTCTTGTGTTCAATTTGAATGAGAGTAGCGTCATTGACAAATCTGACTTTCCACATGGAGGCTAACATGGCTAGAGCATCGGCAATGTGATTTTCAAATCTCGGAACATGTTTGAAAGTGATCTCATCAAAGTATTCAATTATTTCAATAATGTAAGCTCTGTATGGGATTAACTTTTCATGTCTGGTTTCCCATTCACCTTTAACTTGATAAATTACCAAAGCAGAATCTCCACTCACCTCAAGAATTTTGATTCTGAGGTCAATAGCTGCTTCAAAGCCAAGAATGCATGCTTCATATTTGGCGATATTGTTGGTGCATTCAAAGTCTAAAATGGGGTATAACCACCTTATGGATTCATCAGAACGGCGCCTATGCCATGCCCACTGTAATTAGAGGAACCATCAAACATCACTTTCCAACGGGAACCCGGCTCGGGACCTTCATCAGGACCTGGCTCTTTATAGTCTTTCACCAACATAATGTCTTCATCAGGAAAGTCAAACTTTAAAGGCTCATAGTCTTCGACTGGTTGGTCTGCAAGATAATCTGACAAGATACTATCTTTAATAGCTTTTTGAGTTACATATTGGATGTCATATTCTGATAACAACATATGACAACGGGAAAGTCTTCCAGTCTGAGCAGGCTTTTCAAAAATGTACTTTATTGGATCCATCTTCGAGATCAACAAAGTAGTGTGACAAATCAGGTATTGCCCGAGACGCCTAGCAGCCCATGCTAGCGCACAACAAGTCTTCTCCAAAAGTGAATATTTGCTTTCACAATCAGTAAACTTCTTGATCAAATAATAGATGGTATGTTCTTTTCGTCCAGTCTCATCGTGTTGACCCAGTACGCAACCCATAGACTTCTCAAGAATAGTCAGATACATGAAGAGTGGCCTTCAGGGAACAGGAGGAATCAAGATAGGAGGCTCTTGTAAATAACCCTTGATCTTCTCAAATGTTTGCTGACAATTAAAATTCCAATCAATAGCCTGACCTTTGTAGAGTAATTTGAATATTGGCTCACAGGTAGCAATCATATTGAAGATGAATCTGGAGATATAGTTCAGTCGTCCAAGAAAACATCTGACTTGTGTTTCAGTTTGCGGAGATGGCATGTCCTGGATGGCTCGGACTTTGTCAGGATCTACTTCGATTCCTTGTTGGCTGACGGTAAATCCAAGTAACTTTCCAGATTTAACACCAAAAGTACACTTAGCAGGATTCAGTTTCAACTGGTACTTCCTGAATCGTTCAAACAGTTTTAGCAAATGATCAAAATGGTCCTCTTTATTTTAAGATTTGGCGATCATATCGTCAACATAAACTTCAATCTCTTTATGCATCATGTCATGAAAGAGAGCGATCGTAGCTCTTTGATATGTTTCCCCTGCGTTCTTCAAACCGAAGGGCATAACTTTGTAGCAAAAGGTTCTCCAAGGAGTAATAATGTAGTCTTTTCTCAGTTGGCCGGATCCATCTTGATCTGATTATAACCGGAGAAACCATCCATAAAAGAGAAGACTATAAAATTGGTTGTATTATCCACAAGTGTATCAATATGCGGCAGAGGGAAATCGTCTTTCGGGCTTGCTTTGTTCAAATCCCTGTAATCTACACACATTCTGACTTTACCATCCTTTTTGGGCACTGGAACAATGTTGGCTACCCAATCGGGATACTTCGCAACTGTTTGAAAACCTGCGTCAAGTTGTTTCTTAACGTCATCTCGAATCTTCAAATCCATGTCAGGTCTTATTCTTCAAAGTGTCTGTTTGATAGGAGGGCATTCTGGTTTAAGTGGCAACTTGTGAACAACAATATCAGTGTCTAAACCGGGCATATCTTGATACGACCATGCAAACACATCAGCATATTCCTCTAGAAGCTTGACCAATCTCTGCTTTACATATGTCCTGAGTGTAGTACCAATCTTGACCTTTTTCTTGTCTTTGTCGGTGTCAAGATTAATTAGATCTACCTGCTCTTTGTACGGTTGAAGCTCAATGTACTCATACTCAATCAATTTTTCCAATTCAGTGGGAACTTCGAAATCTTCTTCACCCACATCTTCAGCTTGATAAATGGGTGAATCCCAGTCAGGAGTGAAAGCAGGTTGATTGGATTCAACATGGTTTGGGATAGCACTGCATGTTGAAAGGCTTACTTTATTAAATGCACAAGAAAAATGCAAGAGAAAGAAAAGTTTTTTTTGTAGTTTTGAAAAAGATTGCCAATTTTAAATAGTAAAAAGAGAAAAATGGTAAATGAAACAAATAGGAATTTAACAAAATGAATTTATTAATATTATTTTAAAAGTGAAAAGGTGGCCCTACAAAATAGTCCAGTAGCTTTGGGCATAGCTATGGAATTTTTGAAAGTAGCAATTAAAAGACATTAAATTACTTTGACACGGGAAAAATCACGGGGATCTCTATTGCTTCTCAATTGCTCAAAGCTGCATCGCACTTGAATACCAAGTTACTCAGGTCTTCATCATCATTATTGTTGATAGCATTGATCTGGAAACCTCTACTAACGAACACTTCTTGGACAGTCTTCGGACGCCCTTTGATAGTTGTAGAAGATTTATCATGAGTTGGTTTGTAACCCAACCCGTGGAAATTCATCTTGGTCTTGATGTTGATCACTTCTCCCCAACCTTCACGTATACCTCCCTCGATTGTTGATCTGGTGGTCTTGAAAGATGCAAAAGATGGATTACTTTGATCCACTGTTTCTTCGACTTCCAATAGGACAACATTAGCGATCTCGAGTGCTTAGAAAGAAGTTTCCAGAGCGTCTTCGCCAACTTCAATGTAAAGGAAATAAGACAGGTTGTTGACCATCAGATATTCTTCACCATGTATAATAACCAGCTTTTCATCAACCACAAACTTCATCTTCTGATGTAGAGTTGAAGTTACAGCACCTGAAGTATGGATCCAAGGTCTTCCAAGTAAATAGTTGTAATTAGGATTGATGTTCAACATTTGGAATGTGATGTTGAAAACATGCGGACCAATCAAGATCGGTAACTCCACTTCTCCAATCACAGTTTTGCGAGAACCATCAAAATCTTTGACTATCAGCGAAGTAGGCTTCATCTTAATCTCTCTGTAAGCCAACTTGGTAAGGACTCTCTTGGGTAGAACATTCAAAGATGAACCGGTATCCATAAGCACCCTTGATAAGTTATCCTCCTGACATTTCACTGACACATGTAAAGCACGATTGTGATTCAGACCTTCTCTTGGTAGCTCCTCGTTGCTGAAGCTAAGAGTATTGTCGGCAGTAATATTGGCGATCACACTATCAAATTGACTAGTGGTAATGTCTTGAGTGACATGGGCTTGAGCCAACAACTTCTGTAATGCAGTTCTATGAGCAGGTGAACTCATCAAAAGAGACAAGATTAAGATCTTGGAAGGAGTCTGGTGAAGCTGATCAATGACTTTGTAATCACTCTTCCTGATGATCCTCAAGAACTCAGCATCTTCATCATTGGTAACTGCTTCTTTCCCTTTATCTTTGGCAGGCGCAGTGGTAGTAGTTTCCTTAGGCAGAGCCTCATTGAAACGGGGAGTATAAATACAACCATTTCGTGTCATCTTGCTTGCCCCAGCTATGTTGGTCACATCTTCATTAACAGTCTTCAATTCTTCCCTCGGAATAAGTTTCCCAGATTCTTTGTCAATCATGGTCACATCATACTTCCAGGGTACAACTTTAGGATCACTAAAATGAAACGGACTTGGCTTCTGAATGATCACTGGCTTTGGTTAATTAAATGCTAATGTAACAAGCTTTAATGTGTTGAACACGGGCACTGTAGAATTGGGTCTTGGAAAATGGAAGATAAGCACCTTAGCACTGGGTTCTGGAAAATTGAAGACGGGTTCGATCACAACAATTTCATCCTTCTTCACTTTGTTAACCACTTGTAAGAAATCATCGCTGATCAATTTCTGAATATCATTCTGAACCAACAAACAACCCTTGGTACTGACGTCACAACTTGTACAATCATCATGGAAAACAGACACTAAATCATCTTCAAATAACTTCGAATGGAAAACCCTGAGAGAAGTGTTGATCTGAGAAACATCAAGAATTAGGCTTTCATCATATACATCATCAATAGCATTAACAGCCCCATGATTTGGCAAGGGATTGCTTTTAACATTCGGCTGAGGATTGATAAAAGACAGGATCTTCTTTTCCATTAACTCTCTGACAAGGTGCTTGAAAGCATAGTAGCTTTCTAGATCATGGCCAAGCGCACCCTCATGAAATAAACAATGAGCGGCAGGGTTGTAATTAGCTGGCAGCGGATTTAGAAGCGGACCCAAAGCTCTGGTAGTGATTAGACCTTGTTGCACTAATGAAGGGTACAACTCGGTGTAAGCCATCGGAACCAGAGGAATCGGCTTGTACTATCTCCTGTTAGGAACATTCTGGCGAGGAGCCTGATTCTTTAATTATTTATAAGTAGGAGCATTGGGCGCTCGTTAATAATTGGTCGAAGCTTGTGCATGCTGATAACCAGGAGGTTGTTGATAGACCAAAGGTTGATAAACAGGAGTCGGTTGCACAGGCTGATATGCAGGAACTTGTTGATTGAAAGCAGGTGTAACAGTAGTTACATATGGTTGTTGAGCAAACTGGACAGGATAACCTTATTGTTGAAGATAGTTCTGCTGATGTTGCCATGGTTGATTTCTTCGCTTGCTTGAAGTTACAGCATTGGTTTCACCCTCTTTCTTCTTGTGAGAACTGAATGAAGGCTTCTTGGCATGGTCTTTATTGGAGCTTGAACTACCAACAGTACTTGACATTCTCCCACTTTTCAGACCTAATTCAACTTTCACACCTAAAGAAATAATGTCATAGAAATCTGCAGTCACACTGCCAACCATTCTTTCATAGAACTCTGGACGAACAGTGTCAACAAACCAATCAGCTAGCTCTTTTTTAGTCAAGGGTGGTTCTACTTGTGAAGCAATCTCTCTCCACCTCTGAGCATACTCTTTGAATGATTTAGAGCTCTTTTGGGACATACTCAGTAGTTGTCTTCGATCAGGAGCCAGATCCATATTGTACTTGTAGTGTTTGATGAAAGCGTCAAATAGATCTTGGAAACTCTTAATACGAGACTGATCCAAAGTTAAATACCACTTTGATGAAGCACCCTTCAGACTGTCCTGGAAACAATGTATCATAAACTTGTCATTCTCAACATAAGCAACCATTTTACGGTAATACATAATCAGATGACTCTTTGGACAAGTAGCTCCTTCATAACGATTAAAGCTAGGAGTTTTGAACTTTGGAGGAATAACCAGACCAAATACAAGACACACTTCTCTGGCAGCAGCACCAAAGATTTGATCACCTTCCATCATTCTCAACCTTTTGTCGATAATTTCCACATTCTCTCGAAGTTTTTCATGATGTTCATCCTCATCTTCTTTCTCATCAGGGATGTCATATACCGGTTCATTGAAGTAGGGTTGCACATGAGTATGAACTGCAGCTGGCGCAAAAGTAGGAATCACTTTAGGAGTTTCAGAAACCAAAAGGACAACTTGTTGAACTGGTTGAGCAATAGGCATTGTAGCAAGAGTCGGTACAAAACCAAGTGGAAGACCATATGGACGTACACTTGCAGCAGTAACAGATGGTTGAGGATCCACAGCAACATTGGTAATCTCAGAAACAATAGTGGGATGAGTATCCATCCTTGCACGAATAACCTGTAGCATATCCATTATCTGCCCCACACTTCCTCGAAGATCTTCTAGTTCATTTCTAACACGGTCAAACTCTTGATTTTGTTCCGCCATCTTTTTCCGAGCTCGAGCTCTGGTGTTGTACTGATGCAGAGGACTCAGGGTGACAGAACTGGAAGGCGAGAGAACTGAAGATAAGAAAACTGGAAGGAAAATGCAAATGCAAAAACAGGATGCGAAGCAATGCAATGGTTTCAAGGATTTCAATGGTCAGTTGCAAATGTTTTTAGGAAAACTGAAAAGTTTTAGATTTTGAAATGTAAGATTTTTTTTGAATTTGCAAAGGACTGACAGTTGAATTTCTTGAAACAAGGAATGTTATGATGTTGGGATGCAATGCACAAACACACAAAAGCAAATAAAGTCCTAGGTTAGAGGGTAATGAGAATGGAGCCATGGTCTACCCGTCCCGAAAGGTATGTACTAGGGGTTAACTGTACCTACAAAATAAAGGTTCTAAACGGTGCCCAAAGTCATCAGTTCATCTTTCGGATATTATCAATTTCCCAAATAACTCAGTGGTTAATAATATTCTCAAGAGAACCTCTTTTGAGTGTAGTATCGCGTAGCAACTATTTTGGGACTACTCCCTCATAGTCGTCGCACTACGTCCTAATAAGGACAAAGTTGTGCTTAGGTAACTACGGTCCCCAATATCAAAGGTTCCAAGGTCGAAAATAGTGAATGTTTTCACGAATACTCGTTCAACAATACTAATTTTCAAGAGGGCCTCAACTGAGCGGTGATTCTCAAGTCAGCTTGGTTAGGACTCACTCCATATAAGCCTCGTCGAATATATCACCTTCCTATAATAATTGTGCTCAATTCCGGGTGTAGGATTTATCTCACCATAATGATACCCAAATCAAGGTACAACATAAATATATACAAACAGATAATAAAGCAAATAGCATAAATAAATAAGATAGGGATAACCCTCAAAAAGATATGACACTCCCTAGTGAAGTCGCCATTTTCTGTTGCGGTAAGAATAGGATATCAAATTATTGATTAATTTGAATCACAATCTTGATTCACAACCGGTCTTTGATTTATCCGAAGGAAAGGTCAAATAAGGAAAAACCTATTTTGCATCGTAAACACGATGCGGGGAGAGATCTAGGATTCGGGGGTTGGTTAATCTTAGGGAAGGTATTAGCATCCTAAAATTCTGTAGTACTATACAGGAACCCCTTGTTTTAAATGTGCTATTGCTAATAGTTATCTGTTTAAGGTATGCTAAAGGGTTAAGGGTAAAGAGAAAGACCTAAAGGGGTTAGTCCTAAGTATACTCGCCAAGAAATCGCATCTTGTGCCTACGTATCCTGGGTAGGGGATGGAATCAGAGTAATCGTAGTTCCCCTCAAAGAGGAGGAAGAGGAACTTCTTAAACACAATCAAGGCTCTAAGGGGGAAGTAAGTATTCATAGGGAAGTACTTACGTGGAGTGCGGCGACTCCGATCTACGTTGTAAAGTTGAGTTGAAAAAGGGTGAGTAAGTATTCCACGGCGGGAACTCACATGGAGTGCGGTAACTCCTGATCCTAAGGCTAGGATAAAAGGATGGATGTCCACGGCGGGACACCTAAGCACGAGTGCGGAAACTCGGATCCTAAGGCTAGGAAAAGATGAAGGTATGTCCATGGCGGGACGCTAAGTACGAGTACAGTGACTCGGATCCTAAGGCTAGGATGGGGATAATGGGTGAAGGCTTTGACACGACAGTCAAATGGAATACCTTTTCTTCAGAAGCAGACAATTGATAATGGAAAATTAAAGCATAGATAAATGAGTGATATAGCATGAGATAATAAAATGTGAAATAATGTACAATAAACAATGATTAGGAGTTAAATTCAAATGGAAACTAGAAGCAAATAGATTTGGATTAGGGGAGAATGATTAAGCGGATGAAATGGTGATTTGTTAAGGATTTAGAAATTAATTTGAATTAAAAAAGGGCTAAAGATATTTATTCTAATTGTTTTTATTTTTGAGAAAGCTACCTAATTAGAAATTAGATCTACACCAAATAAGTTGTTAAAAATAAGTTAAAAAAAGAAGATTAAGCTAGTTAAGCTTTAAGTTAAAAAAAGTTTTATTATTTTCATAGATTAAGTGGAAATTAGGAGAGCAAATTAATTAACTTAAAAAGTTCTAACATTATCTAAAAAGTTAAATTAATAAACAAATTAGATTAAAGAAAAAAAAAGTTTTGAAATTTGTTTTATATATATATATATATATATATATATATATATATATATATATATATATATATATATATATATATATATATATATATATATATATATATATATATATATATATATATATATATATATATATATATATATATATATATATATATATATATATATATATATATATATATATATATATATATATATATATATATATATATATATTATGGGTTTCTAAATCATTAAGAAAAAAGGAAATTAAATTAAAATCTAATCTAAACATTTTTTCCTATTTTGTTACTTAATTAAAATTAAAACTAATTATATTTTTTTTAAAAAGCTAAATTAAAATTTAAATCCAAAATTATATTTTTTATTCTTTTTATAATATTTTTCATTTTTTATTTTTAAATATTTTCAGATTTTTAATTCAATTAAATAAAGTTAGTATGTTAGTTTTTTTTTTTTTTACTTAAATATATTACAAAATAAATCAGAATTAAAAAAACTAAAAAAAAAACATAAGAAAATGGGTTGGGCCGGTGTGATGAATCCACTGGACCCAACCCGGTCCGGAAATCTAAAACAAATAAGGAGAAGGTTTATTGAAAAACCCTAGAACTCCAAACAGAGAGGCGTCGTATCCAAACTTCTCTCAGACTTCCTCTCACGACTTATCCTTCTCTCTCACTCTCTCAGACGCGTCTCCTCTCTTCCTCGTCGTTCTCTCTTCGTTCTTCTCCCTTGACTTATCTTCTTCTTTCGTCTTCTTCAACCTGTTAACAAAAAAACTAGAAACTAAATGTTAGAAAAAGGGTTTTACTTTAAACGAGGTAATGGTGGTGACGGTGGCGTCAAGGGTGTTTTGACGATGACGATGATGAAGAATCCAAGAAAGAACGAGCTTTCTTTCGATTTCTTCTGAGTCTCTATTTGGAATTGGAAGTTTGGGACGATTTTTCGGATTTGTGATGTTTGGGGTTTGAATGTTGTATCGTTAGGGTTTTTGCGAAACTTTTACGGATTTGATTTGCTTTTTCATTTGCTTCTATGACGGATTTTTGATCTATGATGAGGTTATGAGCTGAGGTCTCCTGCTCTTCTGTGATGAACTCCTTTTGAGATTTTTTTCTTTTAAACTTCTTCTCTCTGTTTTGGGTTTTTTAATCCGTGATGATCCCCCTTCGACCATGATTTTCATGTCTGTTTTATAAGTTGGTGATTTGAAAAGAAATCTGATATTTACAAATTAAATGTGAGATGTTATGTCGTATAAGGTTTTGGAAAGAGAATAAATTCATGAAGGATATGATTTATGTGTGTTGAATTCTTTCCATTTTTGCGTCGGGATGTTTGATTGTGTTTGAAATATTTCTTGAATTTCTTTCTAAATATTCTCAAACAAGTTTTTGGACCTATTATGGAAAGGAGAAACGGTTACCATGAGAACTCGATTCTCACACGTCATTCATGTTTGTGCCAGTTTATTAGGTCTATTAATCATGAGCTCTAACTTTGATTTTGTCTTGATTGTTTGAGTAGCCTTCCGTTTATAATAGAACCTGTTTCTTCGAATTGTTTTGAAGTTTCCTTTTTCTAACAGTTCTGTTTTTTTCGCAAGGATATCCTCTGAACTTGGACTTGATGACTTGAGCTGTTATTTCCCCCCTCTTTATTTAGACAAAAACTCGACTGATGAAAACTTTGTTGTTTTCTTTAACAGCAGTGGTGTAACATGATAATATCAGAGTTTGATGGTTCAGATATTGTCTTGGTTGCAGAAATGTCGTGAACGGTTTTTTTAATATTTGTGATGATGATGCTTTTGTTCATCTTAGCAATGGAGTTCTGTTCTTAGCCTCTTGGACTTTTGTTTTGCTGTTGTTTAGTGTTTCGCAGGTTATAAGCTGGTGGCGTTTGTCTTAGAACAAACGTTACCCTTGCGGACTGCTTTCAAAAGAAACCCGATGATGATTTCTGAATCTGAGGGCTATAAATTTTATTCTTTCTTCTTGAATTTGCAAGTCTATTGATTTTTTAATTTTCTGATATTTCTTGTTGTTATTTTGCAGGTCTGTTTGAAGTATGGAAAGAACTTTGGAATTGAAAGGAGGTTTAAATCACAGCAGCTTGTTGTGGAAACTTAGGGAAGAACAAATCAATATTTTGCAATGTAGTTCTAGACAGCTTTGGAGGGACTTGGGAAAATGTAGGATTCACGTAATTTTCCAAACAAACTCACGCTTCGAGCCCTCGTGGTTCTTTAAGCTTAAAATGTAGCCTTTCGGTTTGTATTTTATACTCCTATTCCTTGCACACACAAAAACTTTGAATTTGAGTTCTTGCCATTTTGAATAGAATTAGGAATTTGAATTTTAGGACTTGAAAGTATGACGAATGAACTTGATCCTTTAAGTCTTGGGCTTAAATGGCGACGAGCAATGTTCTTCATGCTTGAATTTGTTTCTTCGAATTAATCATATAATTTCTTCAGATTGTAATAAGTTTGGCTTATGGACAACTTTTGAACATCCTTAGACTTTTTATTCTCTATGAGCTTTTTGTTTCTCATGGTTTCAAATAAAATTAGATAACTCATTTTTTACAAACATAACACTTTTGAATCCTGAATAATGATAAATGTCGCCTTAAAATCTTTAAGCAAAACCTGATTTGAATTTCTTGACTTGTAATTTGAAGAATTTCTTGAATTGTGATTTGAGAACTCTTGAATTGTAAGGACCCAAAAATTGGCATAGATCACACTTCTTGCTTTATACCCACCATTTTATGGCAGTCCATACATTCATATCCTTTTAAAGCAACAGTAATCTTTGAACAAACTTCTATCACTGGAGTTTCAAACAGGCTATGCAAGATAAAATTTAGGGCAAAATAAATGCCCAAGAATTGATATAGCCTAAAAAACTCTCGAGTTTGTTATCTCCATTCTACAGTTTAACCTCTTTCTTCTTGAGAGATTCATAGCAAGCCTTTGGCTGAAACTTCCAGTAACCTTTAGACTATGCCACACTTTGTCACATGAACTAGTACTCTGAGGCCTTGGAAATGACAATATCACTTGTAATTCCACGTATCACCAAATTAATATCCAGTTCTTAAACAATTGTCCTTGAAACCAACGAATAGGGGTTTTAATCCTCCTCGGGGAGAAACTTGACTTTGTATTGACCATAGGACCATTAGAATGAGGGAGGGTCCTTCTTTCATATCCACCTGAATTCAACATGGCCTATTGGGGACCCTGAACACACACAAAGCTTCAACAGTATTTGAATCTCCTGTGGCACACCTAACTTCACAAAATAAAAACGAGCAAACTGGTTAAAACGGTTAGCTAAAACGAAAGATAGACTTAAATGAATATGCGAATGATCAGTGAATCTAAGTGTAAAATTTGGGGTGTGACAACTGGGCCTCTTAACAAAGAAAAGTAGTTAGGCCAATCCTGTATATGCTGGCTAAGTATAATGTCACGATCTGTTCCCTTGAGATTCATAAAATCAGGTCATTTTTTGACAATGACTTCGAGAATCTCTCTGTTGCCAAAAACATTTTTGACAGACATAGTTAAAAAAAAAGAATTGTAACAAAGAAGGGATATGAATTTCACAGGTAAAGAATGACTCGAGAGGATAGTAAGTTAGCAACAAAATAAGTTACCAAGGAAAAGGTAGATAGGAACAATGAATATGAGAGGAGACTATGAATTTGACAAAGAATTTAATGAAGAATCAACACTTGAGACATACAATATTTAATGATGATTTGTAGACTTTTTCCATATACTAGGCTGAGTGATAGGATTATGACAAATGAAAGCTGAAATTGGAGGTGTTGATCAGACACTAGGTTTAAAGTGAAATAGAAGAGACACTTAAAAAGAAACGAACACAGAAATTCTGACAAGTGGTAAGGTGAAATAATTTTAATTACATGTATCAAAGATATTTTCATTTCCCAGGTTGTCCCATCAGATACGAGGTATGGTGCATATATGAACAGTTTTGTTAATGTATCAACCCTTTGTATCATAATGACTAATAAATGCATCATGCTCTTTAATTTCCAATGGTTAAAAGCATTTACCAATAGTCATGTGTTCTATTCTGATTACTTATGAAATAAGAGTACTTTACTAGTCAAAAGTCTCATATCTTTGTAGTAGAGCAAATATTACTAAGCAATACAAACTTATTTTTCTATTCCAGGAAGTTGCATTTTGAGATAGCTTTTTCGTTCTTGATCTTGAAGTAAGTTCATATGTGAAATGAAAACAAGTCTATTTTCAGTAAGGAAATTTTGAAAAAGATATTATCCCTAATAAAGTGAATTCCTTCTGACTGTAGTCTCTTAAAATGTATTTCTACAGAATATAAAAATGGATTTCTAAAATAAATAGTAAGAGTTAGAAATACATTACTCAATACTTATGTAGATTCCCAACTTCTGATGTAGAGGCTTCTTCATAATCGTCGTGCGTTCAGCTTCTGCAATCGTTGATGAGTTTTTTAGCTGAACCACTAGAATCATTTCTTCTTTCATCATTTATCTTCTGTTTGCTGCTATCTTCATAAGAGTTTTTTAGCGTTGTGCAGAAACATGAATATCTTTATGACTTCTTTAGCTTCCATTCTGACCGGCGAAGTACATCTCTCTTGATGTTTGTATTATCTTGATCATTAGAGAAGAGTCAAGTTTTGTCTCTAGTCCTTATCTTAGAATCATCCATCTTCTATCTTCAAGATTTGTCTCCAGAAAGCCACTAGCTTCTCAGTTCTTAGCATATACTTTTGAAAGGTTATGTGCTTAGAGAACATGTTGAATTTCCTCTTGTATCATCAGAGTTCGATCTTTAAACAGATGTTAATCTTCACCAGATGCAGAATTTATCATGATCATCAAACCAAGACATATTCTTTAGTGGTTTGAATGATAATCTTGTTCTTATTGGCCGAGCCTTTTCATGCAGAATCAGTCTATCAGAAAGGGAGTTAATGGTTTTTGATTGAGCATCCTTTGATATCTTCATCTTGTACTTCTTAAGCAGCTTCATTACCTTCATCATCCTGAATAGGTAATTTCTTGATTTACAATCTTTCAATAAGTTATGGTTTTTGGTTTCCAAGCTTATCATCAAATCTGACATTGATTTGATTTGCCAGTAGAAGTACTTTCATGCCAAGATTATCTACCCTTCAGAGTAACCTAACCAATATGCATCATAATATATTTGAATCATGTTCTGTTATACTAGCTGCTTCCTGGATGCTTTTTCATGAAGATCTCATGATTTTAGCCTTTTCTTCCATTCTGATTATTTTAGAATCCTGCGAAGTTTCTAGAGCAGGTTGTCAGAACCCTAATAGCCATAACCAATGCTTATCTGCAGTAGAATTAGTTTATGTTGAATAAGAAACTGCTTTATCTTCTGGAGAGATCTTCTACAGCAAACTTTCTAACCATAACTATTTATGTTATGTTAGTTAGCTCTTCTTCTCAGCCTTTTTCTCATAATCATTTCATGCTTTATTCTTAGGATTTTCTTTTTAAAGTCAATATAGATTCATCTGACATGACATAACTTAATTCACTTGTAGCAAGTGACTTTTTTTTCCATCAGACTTCTCTCTACATCTTCTGATCTTGATTTCTTCAAGAGAGACTTTACTTAAGATCTTATGCATGCTTGACCAGTTGCTATAGGGCTTTTATTCAAATAGCAAGATTTTGATCATCTTCTTAAAAAATCTTGACGAGGAGATCATTATTCAGAATCTTAAGTTCTGCAGTCATGATTTAAAATCTTGATGACAAAGATTTTTAACATCTTCAGCATACTTCATCTTGAAGATTCTATGCTTCAGAATCATGACACGAGCATTTTATCTTCTTTACATGAAAGAGATCCTAATGAGAAATACTGAGAAAGTCAACGGTAGACCAAGTCTGTTTATTGAAAACATCCCATACTCAGTAAGAATTAACTTTCAACGAACAAGATTTCTTGCTTGATAATTCTTGTTGATTTCTTCTAGACCATTCTTCTTAAGCCTTGTCTAGGCATCACCTAAGGAGATACGTAGCTCTTAACTAACGTATTCCAAGAAAAACATTCATTATATTCTTTTAATTATCTAATGAGTCTATTATCCTTTTACCAGCTGATTCTTCATCTTGCTTTCAATTTTCTTGCAAGCGTCATAACAGAAAATTATGTTATCAATAAAAACCAACTCTAAGAATCAGTGTTGAAATCCAAGGTGAACCTTTCTAATTTTTCATTTCAGCACCCAATCTTTTCATCGTCATATGAGACTGAAAATGTAGAGGGTGGATGAGATTAACCAGAGCGTTTTTTAAAGCTTGACCGGATCTTTATCTGACACGGTTAAGTGTTTGATGAACATCAATAATAGAACCGGAGCTCTGATACTAATTGAAGGTTGAGAAATGCATGAAAGGGGGGTTTGAACTGAATTTCACATTTTGTTCCCTTTTGCGGAGTTAGAAGAATAAATATAACAATGACAATAAAAATAAATGACACAATTATTTTTATCCTGGTTCACTATTAACAAAGTTACTCCAGTCCACCCTTCAAGGTGATTTCGCCTTATCACAAGGACTTAATCCAATAATCATTCACGATTACAACCATAATGGATCCTTTCATTGTCTTCTTGAGAATCCTGGAATTCACTCGCCTCTCAAGGAATCAATCTCCAAGCCGTTAGAAATGACATGGCCCTCTCAAGCATTCTGGTCTTCACTCGACTGCTCAAGGAACATCATCCACTAAGTTGTTAGAAACACACTTATTAATCTCAAGCATTCTGGTCTTCACTCGACCGCTCAAGGAACATCACCTTTTACAAGGATTTTCTTGTACACTAATATACTTCATACAATCTGATTACACAAATGAAGTACATGAACACCTAAAGTTTTCTAAGCAAGATATGAGCAACAACTCATTGCTTTCTAATACATAAGACTATCTAAAGAATGAATCTCTGAGAGATTATAAAACATTAGTTTTGTATTGCTTAGAAGCTTTCTTGATGAGAATTATGGCTTATTTTTACGAGTTGTTAACATCTTTTGATTAACTCCTTCTTGAGCATATAATGCTTCTTCCAGTTTAACCATCAAAATCAACTAAGTTACTATGCTTCACTTATTGATGTTTCACTTGACTGGTTTCACATGGCTTTAGCATGTTGCATCTTTGTACGCGCTTCAGTAGTTTACTTCAACTTCTTCTTCATTGAGCATTCTTCATTTAAGCTTCAACTTGTAGCATTTTCTTCAGCACTTTGGCTTTGCATAGCAGCATGCTATCCCAGTAACCAACAATTTTTCAAGCTTCTTGATCTTCAATTTATAGAGCTTGAGATAATATATTCATTGAGGGGTATTCTTGGAAACATATTCTAACAGCACTATCCCAACGTTCACATGAAGGAATGGTCAACATCACTGTAAAAATAGCTGATCATGTGCCACCTTTTTGAGGTAGAGGTCACAGAGTTTTAGTACTATTATATTCAGCTTAAAACCATTCTTATCTTCAGTCTTCTAGCATATTTAGAGGCTTCAGATATTAAATTGATGAAGCGTGTTGTAGAAGATTCTTTCTTTGTGTAATCTTTAGAATCACGGTCTTTAGAATCTCAGATCTTCGTTCAGTAGAACCTAGTCATAAGAACCTTCAGCACTTGATTTCTTTGAAGCATTATCTTCAGAGTCTTCAGAACTTGCTCTATCAAAACCTCTTCTTCAGGATTTTCAAATTTCATTAAGCACACTTTTGTGTTCAGAGTCTTCAGCACTTTGTTCAATCAGAACCTCATCTTCAGAGTCTTTATGTAGCACCTCAAAATTTTCCCTCTCTTTTTCTAACTCTTTTTAGCTTATGCTTCATTTCATTTTCATCTTCATTTTTGCATTGCATGGGCTGTTTGAGACATGGGATCAAGGTATTTTCTCGCAGTTCAAGGTTGCAGAGCCAAACAGATAGACGTCAAAGTCTTTTCAAGCATTTATTTTGCTCAATAGATGATTTAATTGTCAGAGGCTCCAGCATTTTCTTTTGCTCAGTGATTCGGCATCAGACAGTATTTTTTCCAGCAGGTTATTTCGAGTGCTGAAAGAAATTTACAACATGTTTCAGGTACGATTCAGTGGCAATATCAAACAATAAGTTTCAAATGCCTAACATGGCTCAGAACAGGTGGAAACGGGTGATTTTCCAAGATTCCCTCCAAAAGGCGCCAAAATTCAAAAGTTCCTTGTGTTAATCGATTAACACATTTGAACTGTCAAATGTTTAATCGATTAACCAAGGAAAAATTTGCAAAAATGCTTCAACTTTCAGCACCGCGGAATTTCCAATCAATTTCCACCACTTGATTTCACATGTGCATCATTGGAAGGATTTAGAATGGGTTCATTTGAGTTCATTTTCATAATCTAATTCCACCCAAAATTCAAATTCTCATTCCTAATTCCATTTCTCATTTCCATTCCTCTCACTAACCCACACTCCAAACCAAATTTAATCCCTAACCTAGGGGTTAATTAACCAAATTTACTCCAAACCTCACTCATTCACTCTCATTTTCACTCTCATTTTCAGAAGTTGCTCTCAATTCTCTCTCACTTTTTCGTTCTCCATCTTCATCTTCAACCTTTCACTAAAGCTCCTATTCATATATTCACAAATTATGCATTACCATTTGTGAATTGTTGAGCTAAACCTCCACTACATCATCATTCTTGATTTAATTTTGCATTTGAAGTTTGTTTGGATCTAGACTCAAGTTTTGGAAGTCATTCTTGAAGAAGCTTTGAAGCAAGTTCATCACATTACATAGATCTTGAGGTTTCTTGCTAGGATTACTTTAGATCTTGGATTTCTTGTGCTAGATCTATCCACTTTCGTTTGCAACACTCATCAAAGAAATCCTCTGCTTTGTAGGTTGGTAAATTTCATATCCACACTTGATCTAGCTTAATTTCAACTTATGAAATGTAGGCCCATGGTTTTTGATATGATTTGATCCATTTGCTTGAATTTGATTATTGATGTTGATGTTTGTTGGATCTAATTAATGTTTGATTATTGTAATTCAATGTAACTTTCATGCATATTTGATTGCTTAATCATTTGGATACTTGAACAAGTGTTTTTCTACTTAAAAGTGCTTTTGAAACTTGATTTTCTACTACTGGTACAGGGTTAATCGATTAACCAGTTACAGTGTAAAACTGGTTAATCAATTAACCAGCGTAATTTTGCTAATTTTGATGTTGTTAATCAATTAAACAATTTTGAACTGTAAATGGTTAATCGATTAACACTGATGCAGAGTGTGATTTTTGTGCATTTTAAAGTGTGTTTTGATTCCTTTCCATTTTTAATCTTCATAGATTGATATGATGCATATATGTCGACTGTTCTTGAGTTGTTTTATCTCACATGATAGTTTAAATGCTATTTTTCGACGCGCGACTTTTAGTTTCCGTAACGCATGTACACGATTCATTCATTTTGCATTCTTGATGTGATGATCATGTTGCATAATCCTTTGTGCCATTGTGATTTCTTGTTCTTGATGTTTACATTGCTGGATATATGATTCATGTGCATGCTGCTTTCGATTCCATGATTGCGTGTTTGTTTCAAGCGATTAATTGTTGTTGGATATGCATGACATTCTTGGTGAATGATCCATTGTGAATCGTACTTGTTATGTCTTAATTGTTAATACGTGTTTATCACTTGGCTTTTCTTGATGCATGTTCACAATTGATCCTTACCATGTCATATGCTTTCGTTTCAATATTCATGTATGTTTGTTGTCTGGCCTTTTACACCTGCTGTTTTGGAGTTTCACATGCTGTTAAATGTGCACCTATTCTGCCTGCTACTTTTTACACTTGTTATATACTGAAACATGAGCTATTAAATGTTGTGGTGCTACTTACTGGATTTTTTATAGCTGTTCTGAAGCTGGAGCACTGTTGTAGCTGCTGTTTTGGCTTGTTCTTGCATGCTCCCTTAAGGCCTCCTAGTCCAACTTAATTTTTTATTAACCTTGGAGTATGATAGACATTAGGAGTTAAATCCATACATGACAACATTAGGTTAGTCCCTTTTAACCTCAACCTTAGGTCCATCTTTTGCATGCTAACATTAGGATAGATCTTTCTTTCACATCTCGACTTTAGGATCATTTTGCATGATAATGTTAGGACCAAGTTTCCCCTTAGACCTTATGTGCGTCTTTCTCTTCTTCTCTCTCAAAACAACATTAAAACATGTAATAAATACGAGGAACATTGTGCTCCATGAGATTTAAGTATATAGGAAATGATGAGTGAGGAGTCTCTCCTTGCTTCATCTAGAGTGTTTAGCATACGTCCCGTCTGGGGCGATCATGTGACATATTTGCTCCTATATCATAGATTTTAGTGCAATGTGAATCTCAAACCAATTCAAATCACTTCTCTAAAACTCACAAACAAACTCAAATCATTTTCATCCTTCGGGATCGTTTGTCAAACCATTTTCAGAAAGAGTACGTCATTTTTCCATTCTACCGCAAACAGACATCGACCCTAACTGCTGGAATGGGAACTTAATGTCTCTCATAAAAAACACTAAGCAACTCGTGGTGAGATGAACTACGGATGCTCTGATTTCTCATTCTAGATGAGGATACGTAGGCACAAGACGACGATGTCTTGACGAGCAACCTTCCCCCTTTTTCACCCGTAGTTTTCCGAACTAAGTTGACTCTGACTTTCCTATTGCACGAGGGAATACGTATGCCTAGGACGGGGAATCCCTATCGAGTATCCTTTTTCTTTTTCCCTTCCTATTTCCGTTTAGTAGTAGGCTTTAGGTAATACACCATTTGATTAGACAGCAAGCATGGATCCCGTTGAGTACAACGGACGCGAGGGGGTGCTAATACCTTCCTCTCACATAATCGACTACCAAATCTAAGATTTGGTTGTGATACCATGTTCTTTTCCCTTTTTGAGTTTTCTTTGATCGTTTCCTTTCCCCCATCAGGATAAATAGCGTTCGGTGGCGACTCTTCTGTTTTTTTTCCGCCGGGTGTTTTTCGCATATGCGACAGCTGGGGACTCTGGTTCCCTATGCGAGTCAATCCTAGCGCTTGTCTGTTTTTGTTCTTTGGGTGTTTATTTTTATGCTTTCATGAGCTTTATTTGTTGTATATTATTAAATTGTTTGCATTTTATTAGCATTTGATTATTGTTATCATATTGCTCTGATGCTGCTATGTTGTTGGGCGGGATTGTTCCATGAGAGATAAGCCCACTGTCGCTACTGCGAAAATCGGCGCCGGCTGACAGAAGAGTCGCCACCGTGCGTTATTTATCCCAACGGAGGGAAAGGAAACGCTCGAAGTAAACCTCGCAAAAAACGGGGAAAGGTATGGTCATCGCAACCAAAACCTGGGTTCGGGAGTCGGTTACGCAAGGGGAAGGTATTAGCACCCCTCACGTCCGTCGTACTCGACGGGATCCACGCTTGCTTGGGTTGTCTAAAGGATGCAAAAACAATCTATCTACGGCTGCTAAATCTAAACAGAAGGGAATTGACTCGATAGAGCGTCGCACTCTATGCCTACGTATTCTCAAGAGAGAAAGTCAGAGTCAACGTAGTTCGAGACTACAGGGAAAATTGGCTCGCCAAGACCTCGCGTCTTGTGCCTACGTACTTCCACACTGCATGGAAGATCAGAGCTTTACGTAGTTCAGGCTAACTACGGCTAAACAGGGTATTCCCACACAGCAGTGAGAAAATCAATTGGTCTCAAAGGTTCGGGAACCTATAACTACGATCTGGTCTCACATGCACTCGGGCAAGAGAAAAGGGAAACAATTAGTTGTCAGCGGGAAAGTCTTGATCGCACAGCAGCGAGAGAACAGAAAGTTAGTTGTTAGCGTGCTCGCTAGGATATCGCATCCTATGCCTACATATTCTCGTCTGGTACGAGAAATCAGAGCAGCTGTAGTTCGGCTACCTCGGGACCACAGCTCAAATCTCGTTTTATTAACATTCTGAAAAATGATTACAATGAGTGAACACTGAAAATAAATCTCCTAGGAAATACTATCCTATCCTATCCTGAAAAAAATCGAATGGAAAAGAGTCCCCTAACAAGTGGACTTCTAAACTATTCTAAAATCGTAAAATAATCTCTATGAAAATATATCCTAAAAGAAAATGTACTCTAAAAAATATTAAGTCTATACTAATATTTTTTTATTCTTTTTCCTTCTTTCTTTTCAACTATTTTCTCCTTTCTTTCAAAATATTTTTCTCAATTTCTTTTCTTTCTTTCCTTTTATTTTCCCTTTTTTTTCCCACTATTCTCTTCTTTTTTTTTTAAAATACTTTTCTATTTTTTTCAATATTCTCCTTTTTTATATTTCTTTTCTTCTCTTTTTTTTTAAAATACTTTTCTATTTTTTTTCAATATTCTCCTTTTTTATATTTCTTTTCTTCTCTTTTTTTTTCACTAAAATATATTTTCTATATATTTTCTTTCTACAAAATGAAATAAAACAAAAATAGGAAAAGAGAACAGGAGGGGGGCAAAGCCCAACTGGGGGTTAGTCTGTAGAAAAAACAAAAAAACAAAAGACTGGGCCCAGCCCACTCTTTCAAAACTATGCATGCCGGGGGTGTAGTAAGTAACAAGGGAGACAGTAATTAGTGAAGATTCACGGGCCCAGCCCAATTCCAGAATCACACACGCACAAAGGGGGTTCACCAGACAAAAACGGAGGTGTATCAGAAAAAACGAAAATGGGCTTAGTCGGGCCCATCACGTGTGATCCAACTCTCTTCACAACAAAACAAACAAACCCTAGTTCCGCTGCCACTGTTCACGCACAAACCAACGCCGTTTCTCTTTTGTTCTTTCTGAAACATTCTCCTCTCAAATTTCTTGCTCTCCCTTCGTTCAAACTATCTCCAACGCAACCAACCACCTTACGTCCAGTTACTCTAACAATCGAAAACACCACCAACATAACCACGCACACGACACTAATCCAGATGCAATTCACTTTTCAGAAAGGCTGAAGGTCTCTGAAGAAGAAGGTCCTTGACGAAGTTTGTTGAAACTGAGTTCTTAGATTGTTCGCTGATGAAGTTCTTGCCTGTTCTTGTGGAGACGAAGATCGGAGACGAAGTTGGTTGACGTTTCTTGAAAATACTCTTTCTGGAAGTCTGACGATGAAGACGCGAAGCTCTGGAGGAGGATCTAGCTGTTTACTCGAAGTTGTTGCTGAAGATCTGTAGTTGATGTTCTTCTGGAAACTCTTTGCAGGTTGTGGAAGACGAAGTTCTACATGGATGATTCGAAAGGAGTAAATCTAACAAATCATTGTTGAGGTTGATGATGCTTGGAGGTTGATGATCGGTTGAATCTGGATGAAGATCCTTGCCGGAAAAGCTGTTGATGGTGATCGGAGGAGATGGAGGAAGGAGGTGAAGACGGAGGTTTCTGAGAAAGAGGATGAAGATTGAAGGAGTTCTGGAGATTTTTCTGGGTTTGTGAGGTTCTCCGGCGAGCTGCACAGTGGTCGCCGGCCATGCATGCCGGCCGGTGGGTATTCCCGGCGAGGATAGGAGGTGCGTACGCGTGGCAATGTGAGTGGGGGAGGTGCACGCATGTGAGACGCGTGTCCCACGCGTGACAGAGAGTGGGAACGTGAAGGTGATGGCGTGGCGTGTGTGGGATGTGTAACGTGGGGTCCTCCTGGAAGCTACACGTGGCTGCTGGACATTTATAGCACTGAGATGTTCTGCATTGTTCTGGAAGCTTCTGGACAAATCTGGACACAAGTGGACCATTCAGGACTGATGCATGCTGAACTGGGCCCGCGAATGGAATGGGGCCCAAACGAAAATGCCATCAAAAAAAACAAAAACTGAATTAACCTGATTAATAAAAATGGATTAACACTAATTAACCAAAACCTAATTAATCTAATTAATTCTGAATTAAATCTAAAAAAGAAAAGAACTCTATTAATTCCAATTAACTCTAATTAAAAAAAAATCTAATAAATCCCCTAATTAAACTTCTATTAAATCTCCTAATCTAAAAATTCTATACTTTTATTAAACTCTATTAAATTTCTATCAAACCTATATTATTTATTTAAAGGGAAAGCTATTAAAAGAAAATCTATACTATTCTATTAAGAAAATGAGGAAAAAATCTATTTAAATTGTATAATATTCTAAAAAATGATTTAAACCTATTTAAAAACCATTAATATTCTAAAATGACAAGTGCTATTATTTATTCCCTTCAAAATTCTAAAAACTATTAAAAATATTAAAACCTATTAATATTCTATATCTAAAAATATATTCAAAAATTCAATTAATATTCTAGAAGAAAAATCTATTAATATTCTATAAATTTCTATATTATTCTAAAATGATTAAAAATCTATTAAAACCCTAAAAAATGGCCAATAAAATCCAGAAAAATCACAATAATTCCCAGAGGGACAAACTAAGCACCGAACGACACATAACACCGCGAGAGCGCACCAAAATAGCCGGTAAAAATAAACGGGCACCGAAATATCCCAAAAATATGATTCTACCTATTTAAACTGATAAAAGACACCTGAAACACGAGACGAGAGCTGTGATCCCGATAAAATCAAAACAAATGAAAAATGCACTGTATGCAATATGCAGATGCGAATGCGATTATGCGTCGAAACATCGAGCCAGATACGAGACCCGGTTGGTCAAATTTTGGGGTGCAACAGCTGCCCCTATTCAAACGGCTTGAACCTGATTGGGTGAGAAGCGAACGACTCTCAGCCAATCAAGGTGCGAGACGGTTGAATACCGGTAAACCCGAAAATTTGCCAACTGCACGAACACACGATACTCTGCGGGGAACAAACCTTCGAATACTGCAATACTAGCTGCACGACAACTAGTTGGGGAAATACTGATCTGACATCGCCGTCGGAAATAAACAATACATCCAACATCGCCGCTGGAGAACTAAAGAACCTGAATCCAAAATACCCAACATCGCCGCTGGAGAACGAACCATCCAACATCACCGCTGGAGAACTGACTTAACTGACACACCCAACATCGCCGCTGGAAAACTGCGTCTAACATCGCCGTCGATCAACCAAAATACCCTGCCTCGCCGCTGGAGAAAATACAATACTGAACAAAATACCCCGCATCGCCGCTGGAGAACTACATCTGACATCGCCGTCGGACAATCAACATACCCCGCATCGCCGCTGGAGAACTAAATCTGCCAAAATACCCCGCATCGCCGCTGGAGAACTAAATCTGTCAAAATACCCTGCATCGCCGCTGGAGAACTAAAGGATCTGCATCACCTAACATCGCCGTCAGAAGGCTGGATCAACTTGACATGCCCAACATCGCCGCTGGAAAACTGAATCTGACATCGCCGTCGGAAACAAACATCCTCTTAGAGACACTCGACATCGCCGTCGTACAAACATCATCTCTGCTGGGGATTTAAAAAGCCTGACATCGCCGTCGAACATAATCTTCTGACATCGCCGCCAAAACAGACATAATCTGACCTCGCCGTCGAACAAACATAATCTGACCTCGCCGTCAAACAAATCCAACATAATCTGACCTCGCCGTCAAACAAACATTCAACCTCGCCGTCGAACAAATCCAACATAATCTGACCTCGCCGTCAACCAAACATAATCTGACCTCGCCGTCAAACAAATCCAACATAATCTGACCTCGCTGTCAAACAAACATTCAACCTCGCCGTCGAACAAATCCTAACATAATCTGACCTCGCCGTCAAACAAACATTCAACCTCGCCGTCAAACAAATCCAACATAATCTGACCTCGCCGTCAAACAAACATTCAACCTCGCCGTCGAACAAATCCTAACATAATCTGACCTGGGGGTTCACCCCTGGTAAATGGGACAACGGGTACGCTTGCGTATTTGAAACTACTCCGCTGGGAATGAGAGACTTAACCGAGCACACTCTGATCTGAGGTTCACCCTCAGAACCATAACGAACATCGAGATACTACTACACAATGATCCTACTGTGGAACTTCAACATCAGAACTATATGAAACCCTGGCCCTTGGCCACTTCCAGCTTCAGCTAGAAAAGATCTTCAAGTACTTCTGAATACGAATGAAACCCTGGCCCCAGGCCACTCCAGATCCGCTGGAGAATCTTCAAGTTCTTCTGAAGATAGATGGAACCCTGGCCCCTGGCCACTCCAGATCCGCTGGAGAATCTTCAAGTTCTTCTGAAGATAGACATCCTTGGTCTTCAAGGGTGGTAACTCTGCAGGAGGTATCTTCGACTTCGGTCTGAAGAAATGATCCTTGGCCTTCAAGGATACATGGATCTGCCTTCAGGCAACTCCGCCTCTGCTATAGAGTATCCGTGACTTCAGTCAGGGATATACTTCAGCCTTCAGTCCGAAAAATGAATCCTAAGTCGTTCATGACCTTGGGGATAACCTTACCTTCAGGCACCTTCGCTTCAGCTTGGGAAATCTGTGACTTCAGTCAGAGAAATGGTATCCTGAGCCATTCATGACTCTTCGGGGATTCAAACACTTTGCCTTTAGGCAAAACTCCGCTTCAGCTAGAGAAACATCTTCGAATTCAGTCAGAAGAAACACTATTCACTTGATCGCGATCAATCATCACCTCAGGACAACTGACTTGGCCTTCAGGCCAACACGGATCACTTTGCAAACAAAAATTGGACCTACCAACTTCTGAACTCTGTCTTCAGACACACGTTGATTCATCAACAAGGAAATCTGAATCCACAGGAACATTCTGATACCGCATTCAGGCGTTTACGAAGTCAATCTTCAGATTAGACATCACTGTTGGAGCAGACATTTCACGCTACTAAGGACTTCAAGAATCATCTTGAACACACAACTCCGTCGGGCACCTTCAAGAATCATCCTGAACCGATAACCATTCTGGAGACTTTATTCTGCTGGGTATTCCAGGAATCTTCCTGGGCAACTTTTGC
Organism: Lathyrus sativus; assembly: GCA_963859935.3. NCBI lineage: Eukaryota > Viridiplantae > Streptophyta > Magnoliopsida > Fabales > Fabaceae > Lathyrus > Lathyrus sativus. Next base: position 516,857,002 of record OZ012738.1, read on the forward strand.
TGGGGACGCTACTAGGGAGCTCAAGAATCATCCTAAGCAAACAACTCGGGAAGTTGCGTTGAGGTCTTAAGAATCATCTTAAGCAAACGGCTCTGCCGAGGAGTTCAAGAATCGTTTTGAGCTGAAGACTTCGCTGGGGATCTCAAAAATCATCTTGAGCGAGCGACTGTGGGGATTACACCGGGGTCTTAAGAATCATCTTAAGAAAGCGACCTCGTTGGGGAGAACATCAGGAATCGTCCTGAGCAACTGGTCCTTTGGCCGAACACCTGTAAAGCAAGAATGATAATAACCTAGATCATGCTTATGATGCATATGCTTCGGCGCCATGCCCCACACGGTGGGAATGCTATGCGTTTATGCTAAATGCTATGCAATGTTAAATGATGCAATCCCGTCAGCAAAATAAATGCCGAAGGGGAATTCTCCTGTCAAGGAGAAAGAACTACTCAGGTAGAGGAATCATCCTGCTGAGGAGAATGTGGCCACGCCAATATCAATTGGACTTCGTCTGGGGAATTGATCTTCCGTTGACTGCTGCAGGGGACGAAGCTATACGAGAACTTGGACTTGCTGATATCGATCGCGAGAATAAACTGTGCGGCCGTCTCGGCTGCTCTTCTGGGGATGAGGACTCTGCGGGGAAACAACTTCAGCTGCTCCACACTCCACTGGGGAAAGACCAATCATGATCTGATCAACTTCCAAGGACTCGGCTCTCTTGGACATCTGCAAACTCGGCTGGGGAAGGAGAAGTCATTCTGCTTCGCTGGAGAGAGTGCGACTCTAGGGAAATACAGCATCAGTTGTTCAATGCTCTGCTAGGAAAACCACTCACGGTCTCAACTGCTTCCAAGGATTCTGCTTTTCTGCGGACTCAGCCGGGGAGAGAAATCATTTTACTTCACTGGAGAGTACGACCCTGGTGAGGAATTTCAATTTCGCCAGGGAAGAAAGAATCATCTAACTTCGGGGGAGAGTACCACTCTGCAGGGGAATACAGCATCAGCTGTTCCAACACTCTACTGGGGAAGAGGGAATCATCTGACTTCGGGAGAGAATACGGCTCTGGTGGGGAATCCCTATTCCACTGGAGACTTCAGTCCGACACCATCAGTTATTGCATATTCCGGTGTACGAACAATTTCCTACGACACCTGCACTTGTGACCCGGTGCTGGGGAAGGCACCTGCTCCGGCGACTTTACTGGGGAAAACACGAGCTTCGGCACCCGAACATTCTATGAAATCTGCGCTTGTGACCCGGTGCTGGGGGAGAATACGAGCTCCGGCGAGCGACTCAGCTGAGAAAATGACGTTCCTTCAGGGTGCGTCTGCTTGGGGAAGAGAATCATCTCTGCGTGGGGAGACATATCAATGCTCACCATTCCGCGTTCAGATTCTGTGGAGGAGAGACCACTGAACGCTGCTGGAGAAGGAAGGCTCGCCCTGCTTCGGGGATATCAATCCTTAGCTACTCATTATTCACTCTGATGGAGCTGTACTGATCCTATCAAGGAAACACCTCTGACGTCTGCGGCAGATAACAATCGATCACTGAAATTGAATCCCACTTCACCGAGGAAAACAACCCTGAACGGTCTTTTTGAACACCCTAAGTCCTTATAGGGTACGAAGCAATCTGCTGAGAAATACCTCTTCTCTGGATGACGTCAAAATCTACCCGTCTAGAGATTACTCAATGAGGGAATCACCGTCGACCTCTGCTTGAGGAATGAGTCAATGACCTAGAATCGAAGGGAAAGGGAGTCACACTCGGACTCTGTGGAGATACAACATTGCATCAGTCCCACTGCTGGGGAAATAAACCCACATCCGCCGGTCAGGGAAAGCTTCAGCCTCAACCCACTTGGGAAATGGCACATCAGGCTAATCAATGTTCAATGCTTAGGATGGCCATACTCTGCCGGGAATATCAATCAAACCTACTGAGGATAATCCTGATCCTATTCTGATAAGGGATGAATGACATCTCAACTTGTTGCAGTGTCAAACTGCTCAGGGGAAACAATCTCAATTGTACGTCTCTGCTGAGAAACCAACCCTGATTCAACAACATCAACACAGGGAATACAGAATACCAATCATGGAGCTGGGATCACTCGAGCCTTGTGTCGGGGAATGTGACAACAAACGAGTTACTAGGAATCATCGGGCCAGGTATTTAGGCTTTTTCTGGTTTAGGGATAGGTTTATGGTGATAGGGACCCATTTCTGGTTACCAACAGAGGTGGATTTGAAAGGGACATACTAGACGAGGACTAGCATTCAGGGTGGACTACCAAACGAGAGCTGATAGCGAAACATGTTAGGTTGTCAAACGAGAACTGACTTACGGGTTCTGGATATCAGACGGGAATTGATTTCTGGTTTGCCAGGCGAGAACTGGACTTTAAAACTGTGTTGGCCAGACGAGAACTGGTTAAACAATGGGTTACAGAAAAGGTGACCCGACAGGACTGGTTCCTAGTTTGGATTTCAGACGAGGACCGATCTCTGGCTTGCCAGACGAGAGCTGGACTTTAAGACGATTTGGTTACTAGGTTCAGCCAAGTAATAGGTTAGGCTGTAGGATGGCGATCCAATGACAGCAAGGCTTCTTCAGAAGGCTCAGGTTTTTGGCAGGGTAATGACAAGATTCCCCGACACTCAACTCCTGCTGGAGGGAACAAACTTATTTGAACAACTTGCCCCAGTGCAATTCAACTTGCCCCAATTCGACTCTTGGGAAAATTCATTCTGAACAAAAAACAACTGGCAACAAAACAATCTTCAGATGGCTTGCCCCTAATATCGGTACAACGGAAGGATTCATCCTCCACTAATCAACTCTCAGCATGGTTGGCTTCAATATCTCTGAAGTAGTTTGCCCCTGAGCGAGCGATGAGCGACTCAACATGCTCTGATTGAACACTGAAGGGATCTGCCCTCAAATCGCAAGAATTCTGGATAACTGCCCCTGATTGGGTCTCGAGAAGATTCACTTCCGATCAACCGCTTCTTGCATAAACTGCCCCATAATCAACCGATACTCCGGGACTTTTCCTCAGACAAACTGATTCCAAACTCACAGGAAGTCAATGTCCCGGATTCACAGGGTTTCACAGCGTACCGTTCTGATCCAGACTACTACGATTCAGTCCTGATTGACCATTCCCTGTTGAAGTTCCTCCGTATCAGCTACTGACCTGCAATTAAAATTGTTTATTCACGAATGGTAATTTTAATGCAGTGTTCATGCAAATTTCGAAAAAATGTTGTACTGTCACTCATTTACGTGTCATGCCAGTGAGTGACGAATGAACCAAAGAGTTCAAACGTAGTGCTGATGTAATCAGTGAAAAATACAATAAGGATATGGTTAGCAAATCATGCAGGAGTCAGGTTACTCAACCTTATCGTAATGCGTTTTCAGAATAAACCCTGCCTCAATTAGGTCTTTTAAGGGTTGTATCGTGGTCGGGTTCACGGCTCGTGAAACAAAGGATATTTGGCTCAAATTATGATTTGTACCCACCCCTTCTACGTGATGTTCTCCGATCCTAAAGTTCAGTTAACTTAGCTCGAGCGCTCGCCTTTTCGAGAGGTATGTTGAACATTGGGAACAACTGGTTAAAGAACTCACAAGGTGTTTCAGAGTGACAGTTACTCCTCTTTCGTTTCGGTGTCTGTATCTACACGAATTTGTCCTTGTTTGAGGATTTTTCTCTTTTATAATCCTTTCTTTTTCGTTCATTCATTTTTTTTGATTCCCTAATTTTTGCCTGGACTGACTCCTTTTGAGTTCTTTTCGATTTTTTCTTTTGAAGTCCAGCGGGATGCCCTGATTTTTGCCTAAGTATTTGCTTTCTAGCTTTTCTTTTTTACTTAGCGGGCTTTCTTATTCCTTTTTTTTGAAACAAGTCGTGCGACACTGGCTGTCTTGATTGCTCCGAAAGGATTGTAACTGTCTCACTCCTGATTGGTGAGGTTTAACCATTGTGGTTGATGAGGTACGACCTCTGGAGAGGAATATGATGTGATTGGTCCTCGAAGGACAACACTCCTCTATAAGACTTGAACGCTCGATCAAGCTAACTGACAACTACCCTGCCCCAGGTTAAGATGTGAGGGTTTTAAAAATCCGAAAGAAACTCCTACTTCTCGGCTCGAAGTGGTTAACAAGGGATTCTCTTCCTTATCTCTCCGGTGTTTAGGGGATTTGAAACAATGCCTTGTACGTCATCGGTACGGTCTTATCTGAAAGCAATACGATCATCGGCTATGAGTATTCAGTTTCATCATCCTCCCTCCACTCATTTCTAATCATAGTGATAAAGTGGAACGAATAAAAATGCAAGTGTCAGTGCAATGCAGTAAATGAGCGACAACGACATGATTAATTCAGAAAAATGCATAGTCACTTTATTATTATCACCATTCGAGACATACAATGTTTAACAGCAAGTAGTAACTAACAGAAAAGAAACTAAAAATGCAAATGATAAAAAGTCCGAGGACTGCCAATGCTGAGGACGTCTGCCTGTCTGGATCACTGGCTTCTGGAAATAACCCTTCTGAATCTGCGAGCTCAGACAGCTGAGGGGTTGTCATGCACAACCAAAACTCCATCTGGAAAGGAAATGCACCCTTTGTCGATTAACTGCTGCACTTTCGCCTGGAAAGCTTTGCAATCTTCAGTTGAATGCCCTGGAGATCCACCATGATAACCACACTGAGCGTGGGGATGGTATCCTGGAGGGTAAGGCTCTGGCACGGGCTTGAGAGCTTTTGGTTCCACCAAAGAATTCTGAATCAAACGCGGAAGAATCTGGCTATACGGCACAGGTACTGGATGGAAAGGAGCGTTCCTTCGTTCCAAGTTGTTACGAGGTCGGTTCTGGTTCTGACGCTGATTCTGATAACCTCGGCCACGGGCTCGTGGACTTGCAAGAGGAGCGACATAAGGTTCCCGATGGGGTGCCCCAGGCACAGTTGTCTGTCCAGAATAACGAGACACAGAAGATACTGACCGCTGAGAAGACGGAGAACCAACAGATTTCACCGATTCGACTTGAGGATATCCAACATCTGTCAGGACCGCATTGATCGTAGTTTCATCTTCAGATTGAGAGCTACAGAGAGATTCAGTTTCACTGGCCTGACCTCTTGAAACATTCGGGATTCTTCCAGTCTTTAAACCATACTCGATGCGCTTTCCCGTCCTTACCAACTCAGAGAAATTTGGTGCGGTTTCAAACATTCTTTCGAAGTACGGGCTCTGCAAGGAGTTTACGAACATGCCTTTCAGCTCTTGGTCTAGGAGCGGTGGTTGCACTCTACCAGCAAATTCTCTCCATCTCTGAACATACTTTCTGAAAGATTCATTGTTCCCTTGAGACAATTCTTGCAGTTGCACGCGAGTAGGAGCTTCATCAAGATTATAGTCGTACTGCTTCAGAAAGGCATTGGCTAAGTCCATCCATGATCGGATCTGATCACGCTCTAACTGCATATACCAACTCAGAGGTGCCCTAGTCAGACTATCTTGAAAGCAATGAATCATCAGCTTGTCGTTGTGCACAAATGAAGTCATTCTTCGGCAGAACATCACCAAATGTTGCTTCGGGCAACTATCTCCTTTGTACCTTTCAAACCTCGGCATTCTGAACTTCGGAGGTAACACTAGGCCAGGAACCAGACACATATCTGCAGCACTAGGAGTAACAGCGTCTTTACCTTTCAAGGCTTTGAATCTCTCATCTAATGCACGAAACCTTTCAGCATACACGGGAGCTAATGGGTCTTCATTCTTTGCTGTCGGGACCTCTCTTCGGGGCTTTGGCACAGGGAAGGCAAAACCCTGGTAGTCTGAGACATCAACAGAAGGAGAACGTTCACCTCGGACAACGAACTGCTCACGCAGACCTTGGTCTTCAACAGATGGCTGCACAAGCTGAGCTGCAGTAAGGTTGTTCACTTGCGGAAAGTCCTCGTCGTGCGGAGATCCATACAGAGGATTGGACGTCACGGTGAAACCCGAAAAGGTATCAACAAACTGGAAGCTGCTCTCTGACATAGCTACCGACAACTGTCAGCTGACTTCACTGCTTGACTCTGATCAAATCTGCTTTAAATCTGCTTCAACCTCTTGGTCGTCTTCAATATTCACCTTCAGAACCAAAATAATGGCTGGATAAGAGCTCTGACTAGCTGGCGAATGGTATGCAATATGATGCGAAGATGCCTATGCAAATGCAATGCAATGCAACAAACACGGGATCACAGCCCCCACACAATCTAAATACTACTGCACTGCTGACGGAGTACGGTTGCTCTGAAGAGAAGACCAGAATAACGGGTAGGTTGGAAGTCAAGTTTCCTGCACACAAAAAAAAACCCCACTCACAGGTGTGGACCTATACCTGACAAGGTACGGCATCCTATGCGGTCGTCAGCGTCACAGACTTTCAAAACTGACGATACGATTCCCAGAAGGAGTGGCATCATCAAATCTTGAAGAGGTCTCACTTAGCTAACTTCCAAATGATCGGTTCCCAGAGTCGACAATCCACCAAACCAGCAACCGTCTCAACCCAAAGGGTTGAAAGTGAAGCCAACCGGATGAACCTCGTCTGAGCGTGGATTTCATGAGACACTAGTGCCTGCAAAGCAAGCACGCGCCCACTAATTTCCACTCCAAGTCTATGGTGCACTCAAGCCCAGGTCCGGCTTCTCTCAATATCATAGAACACCCGTAACACCCCAACAGCAACAGATAATATCAATAAATAAGCCCCAAATAGACAAGCAAACAAGCGCTAGGATTGACTCTCTCTTAGGGGACGTTGGATCCCACATGCATAAGGACTATCGCAGTCCTTAGCAGCCAGGGGACGTTGGATCCCCAGCAGGACTCGCATATGGAACTATCGCAGTCCCCAGCAGAGTCGCCATCTGGCGCTACTGCGAAAATCGGCGCCGGCTGACAGAAGAGTCGCCACCGTGCGTTATTTATCCCAACGGAGGGAAAGGAAACGCTCGAAGTAAACCTCGCAAAAAACGGGGAAAGGTATAGTCATCGCAACCAAAACCTGGGTTCGGGAGTCGGTTACGCAAGGGGAAGGTATTAGCACCCCTCACGTCCGTCGTACTCGACGGGATCCACGCTTGCTTGGGTTGTCTAAAGGATGCAAAAACAATCTATCTACGGCTGCTAAATCTAAACGGAAGGGAATTAACTCGATAGAGCGTCGCACTCTATGCCTACGTATTCTCAAGAGATAAAGTCAGAGTCAACGTAGTTCGAGACTACAGGGAAAATTGGCTCGCCAAGACCTCGCGTCTTGTGCCTACGTACTTCCACACTGCATGGAAGATCATAGCTTTACGTAGTTCAGGCTAACTACGGCTAAACAGGGTATTCCCACACAGCAGTGAGAAAATCAACTGGTCTCAAAGGTTCGGGAACCTATAACTACGATCTGGTCTCACATGCACTCGGGCAAGAGAAAAGGGAAACAATTAGTTGTCAGCGGGAAAGTCTCGATCGCACAGCAGCGAGAGAACAGAAAGTTAGTTGTTAGCGTGCTCGCTAGGATATCGCATCCTATGCCTACATATTCTCGTCTGGTACGAGAAATCAGAGCAGCTGTAGTTCGGCTACTTCGGGACCACAGCTCAAATCTCGTTTTATTAACATTCTGAAAAATGATTACAATGAGTGAACACTGAAAATAAATCTCCTAGGAAATACTATCCTATCCTATCCTGAAAAAAATCGAATGGAAAAGAGTCCCCTAACAAGTGGACTTCTAAACTATTCTAAAATCGTAAAATAATCTCTATGAAAATATATCCTAAAAGAAAATGTACTCTAAAAAATATTAAGTCTATACTAATATTTTTTTATTCTTTTTCCTTCTTTCTTTTCAACTATTTTCTCCTTTCTTTCAAAATATTTTTCTCAATTTCTTTTCTTTCTTTCCTTTTATTTTCCCTTTTTTTTTCACTATTCTCTTCTTTTTTTTTAAAATACTTTTCTATTTTTTTCAATATTCTCCTTTTTTATATTTCTTTTCTTCTCTTTTTTTTTTAAAATACTTTTCTATTTTTTTTCAATATTCTCCTTTTTTATATTTCTTTTCTTCTCTTTTTTTTCACTAAAATATATTTTCTATATATTTTCTTTCTACAAAATGAAATAAAACGAAAATAGGAAAAGAGAACAGGAGGGGGGCATAGCCCAGCTGGGGGTTAGTCTGCAGAAAAAACAAAAAAACAAAAGACTGGGCCCAACCCACTCTTTCAAAACTATGCACGCCGGGGGTGTAGTAAGTAACAAGGGAGACAGCAATTAGTGAAGATTCACGGGCCCAGCCCAATTCCAGAATCACACACGCACAAAGGGGGTTCACCAGACAAAAACGGAGGTGTATCAGAAAAAACGAAAATGGGCTTAGCCGGGCCCATCACGTGTGATCCAACTCTCTTCACAACAAAACAAACAAACCCTAGTTCCGTTGCCACTGTTCACGCACAAACCAACGTCGTTTCTCTTTCGTTCTTTCTGAAACATTCTCCTCTCAAATTTCTTGCTCTCCCTTCGTTCAAACTATCTCCAACGCAACCAACCACCTTACGTCCAGTTACTCTAACAATCGAAAACACCACCAACATAACCACGCACACGACACTAATCCAGATGCAATTCACTTTTCAGAAAGGCTGAAGGTCTCTGAAGAAGAAGGTCCTTGACGAAGTTTGTTGAAACTGAGTTCTTGGATTGTTCGCTGATGAAGTTCTTGCCTGTTCTTGTGGAGACGAAGATCGGAGACAAAGTTGGTTGACGTTTCTTGAAAATACTCTTTCTGGAAGTCTGACGATGAAGACGCGAAGCTCTGGAGGAGGATCTAGCTGTTTACTCGAAGTTGTTGTTGAAGATCTGTAGTTGATGTTCTTCTGGAAACTCTTTGCAGGTTGTGGAAGACGAAGTTCTACATGGATGATTCGAAAGGAGTAAATCTAACAAATCATTGTTGAGGTTGATGATGCTTGGAGGTTAATGATCGGTTGAATCTGGATGAAGATCCTTGCCGGAAAAGCTGTTGATGGTGATCGGAGGAGATGGAGGAAGGAGGTGAAGACGGAGGTTTCTGAGAAAGAGGATGAAGATTGAAGGAGTTCTGGAGATTTTTCTGGGTTTGTGAGGTTCTCCGGCGAGCTGCACGGTGGTCGCCGGCCATGCATGCCGGCCGGTGGGTATTCTCGACGAGGATAGGAGGTGCGTACGCGTGGCAATGTGAGTGGGGGAGGTGCACGCATGTGAGACGCGTGTCCCACGCGTGGCAGAGAGTGGGAACGTGAAGGTGATGGCGTGGCGTGTGTGGGATGTGTAACGTGGGGTCCTCCTGGAAGCTACACGTGGCTGCTGGACATTTATAGCACTGAGATGTTCTGCATCGTTCTGGAAGCTTCTGGACAAATCTGGACACAAGTGGGCCATTCGGGACTGATGCATGCTGAACTGGGCCCGCGAATGGAATGGGGCCCAAACGAAAATGCCATAAAAAAAAACAAAAACTGAATTAACCTGATTAATAAAAATAGATTAACACTAATTAACCAAAACCTAATTAATCTAATTAATTCTGAATTAAATCTAAAAAAGAAAAGAACTCTATTAATTCCAATTAACTCTAATTAAAAAAAAATCTAATAAATCCCCTAATTAAACTTCTATTAAATCTCCTAATCTAAAAATTCTAAACTTTTATTAAACTCTATTAAATTTCTATCAAACCTATATTATTTATTTAAAGGGAAAGCTATTAAAAGAAAATCTATACTATTCTATTAAGAAAATGAGGAAAAAATCTATTTAAATCGTATAATATTCTAAAAAATGATTTAAACCTATTTAAAAACCATTAATATTCTAAAATGACAAGTGCTATTATTTATTCCCTTTAAAATTCTAAAAACTATTAAAAATATTAAAACCTATTAATATTCTATATCTAAAAATATATTCAAAAATTCAATTAATATTCTAGAAGAAAAATCTATTAATATTCTATAAAATTCTATATTATCCTAAAATGATTAAAAATCTATTAAAACCCTAAAAAATGGCCAATAAAATCCAGAAAAATCACAATAATTCCCAGAGGGACAAACTAAGCACCGAACGATACATAACACCGCGAGAGCGCACCAAAATAGCCGGTAAAAATAAACGGGCACCGAAATATCCCAAAAATACGATTCTACCTATTTAAACTGATAAAAGACACCTGAAACACGAGACGAGAGCTGTGATCCCGATAAAATCAAAACAAATGAAAAATGCACTGTATGCAATATGCAGATGCGAATGCGATTATGCGTCGAAACATCGAGCCAGATACGAGACCCGGTTGGTCAATTTTTGGGGTGCAACACCCACTACTCAGACTTGAGTATACACTTAGGATTAGATTGGAGAGTAGTTTGGCTTGTGTGGCATCTAGCCACATGTAGTTGACATGAAACCCATATTCAGACGAGGTTTTCTTTGGAGATATTTTATCCTGCACGGCTGGAGCAGATGATAGGAAGTTGACTTAGAGAGCTTATGGCCCTAGAGACCGATCATGGGAAAAAAGTTGAGGTATCCTTGATTGATGATGATTCCAAACCAAAAATGGTGAACGTATCATCAGAAACCTCGTTATAAACGTTCCTTAGAACCGTTGTATTAGAAGTATTTCTGAATCTTGACTTTATCTTGTACACATATGTTTTCTTCCAGAGTGTTGATAACAGAGTCTGATGATGTCACACGTCTTCTTATCAGAGTTAGAATTATATTGACAACAACCACACACTAGATAGAAACCATATCATATAGAATTGTTCTCTTAGATAACATGTGCAGTTATCATCAAAACTCAAAGGCCAGATGTAGAATCAAATCTTGTTCTTACAATCTCCTCCTTTTTGATGATGACTAACAATGTATTTTGATAAACAAATCGTATAGGATAATCACCATAAATTCACAGAGTCCGAGATAAGCTTAACAGGTTCCCCCTGATTCTGTTACTCACAAAATTCATTTATGCTTGTTCAGAGTCTCCCCCTGATCCCAAGACTCACAAAATGATTTTTAAGTAGAATCATATCAGCAGAGAAGGATTACTTCTCAGTGACGTCTCATCAGAATCTAACTAGAACTGACTGGTCTTCATCTCATAACCAAATATTTCTATTAGAATATTGTAGATGTATCAGAACCTGATTTTTCTTATCAGACTTGATGTCTTGCATTATATATCAAAAACTGGTAGATACTTTCTTAGATTCCATGCATCATGTATAAAAACCAAATCTTCAATATCTTAACACATATCACCAACAAGTGCACATAACCCTGTGTCATTTGATGGTTCAGAAACCGAATATTTTCTTTAATTACCATGACTTGATTTAATCTCCAAAAGATTTACATTATTTCAAAAATGGAGTCTAGATACTATTTGAAGTTTGGATACCAATTGAATTTTAAATACCATTTGATTCAATTTGAAGCATTCTTTCAGAAAGTTAACAATTTTTAGCAAATTTTGGGTATCTGCGTGAAACTTATGGGTATCCTTTCTGATTGTATTTTGCTTCTGATACTTTAATGGTCAACACCAGATAATCATATATTATCAATTATCATTCTTCTTTCTTGTACATGTTTTCTGATGATTATGTCTTCTATTCTCTCGTACAAATGCTCATGGTATAATCTTCTTGATTATTGACTTCTGATGCATATCATTTGCTTCTTGATCATATCTTACAAAATGTGTTTTCTGATATATCATATATTCTGATATATTTTGTCTCTTCTGGTAAAATCTTCTGATAAAGTCTTCTTCAGTCTTCTGATAGCTTGTTCTAACATACAGTGAACTTTTGCAAAGTTCCTGATTAATTCTCAAACATATGGTTAGAAATAAACATATTTGCATTATATTTGGGATGAGATTCTTTAGATTAGACATCAAAATCATATATCACTATCTCCCCCTTTATCAAAAATCAAAAAGATATAGAATAGAAATTGACAAAGCAAAATGAAGAATATTATAGTGACAGAAAAGAAAATTTCATTAATATTTATTAAGAAGTTACAACGGGAGACGACAGACAAAAGCAAACTTAGATCTTATGACAAAAACTAAAAACTTAGAAGTTCTAAGATTCAACAACTCTTCAGGGTATGAGGTTTGTAAGCTCTTCCTGTTGTCGCTATTGCGAAAAAGGGCCGACAATGACAGAAGAGTCGCCACCGTTTGTTATTTATCCCAAAGAGAGGGAAAGGAAACAATCAGAGAAAACCTACGAAAAAGGGAAAAGACAGGTCACCGCAACCAAATCTTGGGTTCGGGAGTCGATTACGCAAGGGGAAAGTATTAGCACCCCTCACGTCCGTTGTACTCAATGGGATTCACGCTTGTTGTCTATCTAAAAGGGTGTTAATCTATCTAAAGGCTGGCTCACAAGGACAAAAAAAAAAGAAAAGAGACTCGATAGAGCATTGCCGCTCTATGCATACATACTCCCTCGTACAATGGGAAAGTCAGAGTCAACGTGGTTCAGAAAACTACGGGTGAAGGTGGGGAAGGTTGCTCGCCAAGACATCATCGTCTTATGCCTACGTATCCTCATCTGGTACGAGAAATCAGAGCAAACATAGTTCAGGATGACACGACCGCAGACTGGTTCAAGTGTTTTAATGAGTAGGGTTAAATTTCCGTTCTAGGAGTTAGGGACGATGCCTGTTTGCGGTAGAACCAAGACTTAACACACTCTTTCTGAAAATGATTTGCAAACAATCCCGAAGGATAAAAAGGTTTGATGTTTTATTTTGTGTTTTTTAAACAAGAAGTGAATTGAGTTAAGTTTGTAACTCATGTTGCACTAAAGACTATGACTTGAAAGCGAATGCGTCGCATATCGCCCAAAGGGCATACGCTAAACACTCTAGACAGTATGAGAGGAGACCCCCCAACCATCATTCTCCAAGTACTTAAGGCTCGTAGCATACTACATTTATTATCCATTATTAGGTGTCTTAAGATGTTAGGAGATGAGAAGAGAAGACACAAACTCTAAGGGGAAACTAATTAACCCTAATGCTGTCATGTAAAATGCTCCTAAAGTTGGGATTGAAAGAGGGAAATCTATCCTAATGTTAGCATGCAAAGGATTGAACACCTAGTGTCTATCATACTCCCATAATAAACGGAGGAACTAGGAATCCTAAGGGATCATGGCAAAAGACCAAGTAAACACTTAGCAATTCAATCACATATGAAAAGAAAAGACTTAAACAAGTCAAATGAAATATGAGATGCAAGAACAAATGCAAGAAGGATGAGATGAAATGGGAGAAGCAAGCTCCTACAACCATCGACCATCAATCATCGAGGAATGGTGCGATCCTAAGATGCACACACAAAGAAAAGAGGAAGGAAAAAAGTGTGGGGCAGCAACCACCACAAGCGCATCTCAACCATACAATTCCTTGAAACAAGCAAAAAAAGCAAACAATCAACACTTGAACAACATCCACATGATATGCATTCAAGCGGAAACCACGCATCACGTGTCAAAGAATCAAGATTAAACAATCAAGAACAATGAAACATGTCCAAAACAGCCCACATAAATGCATCATATCAATCCATGAAGATTCAAGGTGGGAAGAAATCACAACATGCTTGAAAACAACCAAAAATAGCATTCTGGTTCAGTGTTAATCGGTTAACCCTATTGGTTAACAAGTTAACCACTTAAAAATGTTTGAAAATTGCACTGGTTAACCAATTAACCAGTTTGTACTGCAACTGGTTAACCGATTAACACTGCACCAGAAGCAAAAAAAAACAGCAATTAATCCAATGCAATCATCCAAAAGATCATGTAATCAACTATGCACGAATTTAACACCAAAAATCAGTGATCAAACATCAAGCAAACATAATCTAAGCATTAAGATCACCAAGATTAAAGATCAAAATCAACAAAATGGATCAAAAAGCATCAAAAGCCATAGATCTACATTGTGATTATCCAAATAAGCTCAAAACAGAATTAGATTTAGAATTGCCAACCTACAAAGCGGAGATTTGCTTTGGTGAGTGTTGATTCGCTTGAAATGAGCAGATCTAAGCAAGAAACCCAAAGATTCTTCAAGATCCAAGAGTTTTCTTATTGTAGAAATGAAGATCAAGCAAAATCAAGCAAAAACGACCCAAATAAGCACTTCCAAATTAGCTTCCAAATTCATATCCAAATCCAAACGAAAATTGAATGGTGAATTGAAGATATTAGAGATGAAGGATGGAGCTTTAGCTCTAGAATTAAATGATTCCAATTAATAATCAAAGAACTCAAGTAAGAGCTCTAATGAAGGTTTTGGGAGTGAAAAAAGTTGAGAGAAAATTTCAAGAGTGAGAGTGAATTCTGAAAGTGAAATGAAATTATATGGATTATTCTTTGAGGTTTGGAGCAAATTCATTTAAATATGCTCTAGGTTTGGGATCAAAATGTGGTTTGGAGTGTGATTATGAAAATTGGAATGGGAAATTGGAGGGAATTTGAATTAATTTTGAAAGTTAATCCAAATTTGAAGTGATTCTAGATCCTTCTTCTGGTGTAAAATCAAATTCACAAGTGATCAAAATAGACCCCAAAGGTGGCCACCTTGAAAATTCATGTGTCTGTGCAGAATTACCGATTAACCAATTTGGTTAATCGGTTAACGCCTTGAAAATTTGAATTTTGGCGCCTTTTGGAGGGAAACTTGCATATTCGTCTGTTTTCATCCGTTCTGAGCCCTGTTGAGCCTCTGAAACTTGCCTTTGAATATTATAACTGTGGCAATGCCTGAGATAGCCTGAGCATTGTCTCTTGAGCTGAAAATTATCCTGCAAAACAAAATAAAATCAACCGCTCGATCGCTGGGCAAAATAAATGTTAGAGCCCCTGATGCTCGTTGTTTGGATTCTTGCACTAAAAGAGAACTCTGAGCCACGGAAATACCTTGATCCCATGCCTCAAGAAAAAATGTTATGATATGCAGAAATGCGAAAAAGAAAAGAAACATAAGCCAAGTATAAGAAAAAGGTTGGTCAAATTTTGGGGTACAACAGCTGCCCCTCTTCAAACGACTTGGACTTGAAGGGATGAAAAGCGAACGACTTTTAAACATTCAAGGTAGAAGGTGGTTGAATACAAAAGAACCCAGAAATTTGCCAACCGTAAAACAAAACTGTAGAAAACTCTGTTGGGGAGAAATGAACGCATCCATCAAATATTTAGCCGGGGTCTGGATACCACACAAGCTCAAGAAATATCATTAGCCGGGGTCTGGATACCGCACATGCTACTGGAACAATGACTAGCCAGGGTCTGGATACCACACATGCTAATGGAACAAACATCAATCGGTGTCTGAATACCGCACAAGCTGATGAACTAAACCAGTGTTAGCCGGAGTCTGGATACCACACGGGCTCAATAAAACATCATCAGTCGGGGTCTGGATACCATACAGGCTAATGAAATAAACCAGTGTGAGCCGGGGTCTGGATACCACACGGGCTCAAGAAATAAACTGGTGTTAGCCGGGGTCTGGATACCACACGGGCTTGAGAAATAAACCGGTGTAAGTCGGGGTCTGGATACCGCACAGGATAAAAAGATAAACCGGAGGAAACCGGGGTCTGGATACCGCACGGGCTAGAGAAAGTAAAAACCGATGGAAGTCAGGGTCTGGATACTGCACGGGCTTGAGCCAATAAAATCGGTGGAAGCCAGGGTCTGGATACCGCACGGGCTAGAGAAAGTAAAAACCGGTGGAAGCCGGGGTCTGGATACCGCACGAGCTTGAGAAAGTAAAAATAGGAGGAAATCGGGGTCTGGATACCGCACGGGCTTGCTGAAAACACAATTGTCTGCTGGAAATACACCTGAAAACAAGAGGTAACAACCTGACTTATGTTTCAAATGCACATGTTTGAATATGGAGTAATGCTCCATACGAAATGGAAATGCTACGCGTTTGGGAGGATGCTATGTACAATGCAAAATGCAAAGGAACCACTCCGGCAAAATAAATGTCGAAGAGACAAAACCAACTCCGTTGAAGATAACTGGGTGCCAAGTACGATTAGACTTTTTCTGGGGATTATAAGCCCTGGATGGCTTCTTGGAAAAGAAATTCCTAGATATAACTGCACTGCTGAGAAATACATCCACTCCGCTGGGGATCAAATCACACTCTGCTGGGGAAAATGCCCTGGATGGCCTACAAGAATACGACTCTTCTGGGAAACAAACAACTCGGCTAGGGAGAACAAATCCACTCTACTGGGGAAATTAGCCCTGGATGGCCTTCTAGAATGACAAAAAGACTCTTCTAGGGTACAAAACAAATTGCTGAGGAAAATGCTCTGGATGGCCTACCAGAATACGACTCTTCTGGGGAACAAAAAACTCGGCTAGGGAAAACAAATTTGCTCTATCGGGGAAATCATCCCTGAGAAATAGCTCCACTCTACCGGAGATTCCACTCTACTGGAGATTGAGCCTGTTATTTGCTAGGGATTACGAATAAGATTTACTGGGAGGCTATCCCAAACTTTCTCTACTGAGGATGAAGAATGACCTTACTCCACCGAATTCGCTGGGGATTAGGCAATGAGGGAATCAGCCTCGACCTCTGCTTAGGGAAATGAGAAGTAAACTCAACCATATCAAATTCCGCTCAGGGAATGAATCAAAGACTTAGACTCTAAGGGGGAAAATAGCCAAAGATTCTGTGGAGAAACAACTTTGAACTTGCTCCATTGTTGGGGATAATCCCAAATCTTCCTATCAAGGGATACACCACTACTTGGGAACCTCAGTTTCGAACCTCTGGGGATAACTCTGATATCAACCTGCTAGGGGATAAGATATAAGCATTTGGGTTACTGAGACTAGGTGTACACACTCCACCTGCTGGGAATGTCTCTACTCCGTCGGGGATATCAATCTCGACCTGCTGAGAATAACCTCGATCACATGTAACCTCAACCTGCTGAGGAAGAAACGAATCTTAAACTGCATATCTTCCTCTCGGGGGACATAAATATGGTAACTTTACCGGGGATACACCTTCAGAATAGTCTTGAGAACGATAGCCCTGCAAATGACAAACAAACAAAGTGTTCTATGCAACGGAAGCTATCTCAGTTATCGTCCATGACATTGTTCAAGCAAAATCAATGTTTCAATTATGATTATTAGTAAATCCCGCAAGTTTATGTATGCAAAGTTTTATCAAAACATCGGGCATATTTTGCAAATAAAACAGTAAAAAGCTAAATCAAGAACAAAAGCTTTCTGAATAATATATACTTCATTGATAAATGGCCTGTAAATAGGCAAATTACAACAGAGGCAACTCCTGAAAAGAGAAAGTTGCGCAACAAAGTACAGAAATGCAAGAGATATACAAAATGTCGGCAATGTGGTACAGACAACCACCATGTGTCGATTTGACTATGACTCACATGACTTTAATGCTTCTCCGATGATTCATCTTCTGAAGAGATTAACTTGATTGATCGACCCTCGGGTCCTCCCAGAATCCGTTGTGCTCATTAGATCAATACACAGACCGCAATCATTTGCTTTTCAAATCCTTAACTTTTGCCCGAATCGCCCTCGCGGGTTTTCAATTCACCGGGATACCCATTTTTGCCAAAGTCACCTTTTCAGGTTTTCAACTTTGCGGGTTTACATCTTTTCTTTTTATCCCTAAATTTTGCCCGAACCCATTCTTTTTATGGTTCGCCGGGATACCCATTTTTGCCTGGATTTTCTTTTTTCTTTCCAGCGGGTCTCTTTAAGAAAAATATTTTTTAACTGCATATGCATTCACAGGGGACGTGAAATCTTTGCCATCCATGGTTGACAGTAGTAAGGCTCCTCCCGAGAAAACTTTCCTTACAACATATGGACCTTCATAATTGGGAGTCCATTTGTCCCTATGATCTGTCTGTGGAGGGAGAATCCTCTTCAACACTAAGTCACCTGCCTGAAAGCTCTATGGGCGCACCTTCTGATCGAAAGCTTTCTTCATCCTACTCTAATACAAACGACTATATACAATGGATGCCAACTTCTTCTCATCCATCAAGTTGAGCTGATTCAATCGGTTCCTCACCCACTCTGCCTAATCCAAGTTGCATCAACCAGAACCCTCAAGGAAGGAATCTTGACTTCCAATGGTAGGACAACTTCCATACCATACACTAGCGAGAAAGGGGTTGCCCTAGTTGAAGTATGTACCGCAATATGATATTCGTGCAATGCAAAAGGCAACATCTCGTGCCAATCTTTATAGGTCACAGCCATCTTCTGCACAATCCTCTTTATGTTCTTATTGGCCGCTTCAACAACACCATTCATCTTCGGACAATATGGAGAAGAATTGTAATGCTCAATCTTGAAACTATGGCACAGTTCCTTCATCATCTTGTTATTAAAGTTCGAACCATTATTAGTAATGATTCTTTCAGGCACTCCGTAATGACAGGTGATGTCTTTCTTGATGAATCGAGCCACGACTTGCCTGGTAACATTGGTGTAGGAGGCTGCTTCAACCCACTTAGTGAAATAGTCAATTTCCACTAAGATGAAGCGGTGTCCATTGGATGCGGTTGGCTCAATCTTGCCAATCATGTCAATGCCCCACATGGAGAAGGGCCAATGGGACGTCATGATGTTCAAAGGACTCGGCGGCACATGCATTTTATCGGCATAAATCTGGCATTTATGGCATTTCTTAGCGTACTTGAAACAATCATACTCCATGGTCATCCAATAGTAGCCTGCTCTCAACAGTGTCCGGGACATTGCATGTCCGCCTGCATGCATACTAAAAGCACCCTCGTGGACTTCTTCCATAAGCAAACCCGCTTCTTTTTCGTCCACACATGTCAAAAAAAGGTAACAACCTCCTTGCATAGTTCATATAAGGGATCAGATTAGGCTGACGAGTCTCCCACTCTCCTTTGATCTGATTGACTACCAAAGTTGAATCACCATAAATATCAAGGTTTTTGATTCTCAAATCAATCGCTTCTTCAATACCCATGATACATGCTTCATATTGTCGCTACTGCAAAAAAGGAGGCCGACAAAGACAGAAGAGTCGCCACCATTCGTTATTTATCCCAAAGAGAGGGAAAGGAAACGATCAGAGAAAACCTACGAAAACGGAAGAAGACAGGTCATTACAACCAAATCTTGGGTTCGAGAGTCGGTTACGCAAGGGGAAGGTATTAGCACCCCTCACGTCCGTCGTACTCGACGGGATCCACGCTTGTTATCTATCCTGAAGGGTGTTTAATATCTAAGCTACAGGCTCACAGGACCAAAGAAAAGAAAAGAGACTCGATAGAGCATCTCCGCTTTATGCCTACGTACTCCCTCGTGCAATGGGAAAGTCAGAGTCAACGTAGTTCGGAAAACTACGAGTGAAGGTGGGGGAAGGTTGCTCGTTAAGACATCGCCGTCTTGTGCCTACGTATCCTCGTCTGGTACAAGAAATTAGAGCAAACATAGTTCGGGTTGACATGACCACAGGTTAGTTCAAGTGTTTTAACCTGAGTAAGGTTAAACCTTCGTTCTAGCAGTTAGGTGTATTGCTGCTCGACCATTGGAGACTTAGTCGTTACCTGTTTGCAGTAGAACCAAGAGTTAACAACACTCTCTTTATGAAAATGGTTTTTAATTAATCTTGAAGGATAAAAAAGGTTTGAAGTTTGTTTTTGAGTATTTTAAGAGAGAAGTGAATTGAATTGTGTTTGTAATTCATGTTGCACTAAAGACTATGACTTAGGAGCGAATGCGTCACATATCGTCCAAAGGACATACGCTAAACACTCTAAACAATTGAGAGGAAGCCCCCCAATCTTTATTTCCCAAATGCTTAAGGCTCGTAGCGTGCAACACTCATTATTAAGTATCTTGAAGAAGTTTTGAGATGAGAAGAGAAGACACACTCTAAAAGGGAGACTAAACTCAACCTAATGTTATCATGCAATGTACACCTATGATTGAGATAAGAATGGAAGACTACCCTAAAGTTATCATGCTTGGATTGAACACTTAATGTCTCTCCTACCCCCATCCTAAACGGAGGGACTAGGAATCCTAAGGGATCATGGCAAAGAAGACCAAGAAGAACACAAGATAAATCAATCACAAATGAGAAAGAAGAAAGATATGCAAACATGAGATGCAACACAAAGAAAGGAGGGAGGAACAAAATGTGGGGTAGTAGCTACCACAAGCACATATCAACCTCTTAACATCATGCAAAGAGATGCAAAAACAAAAGAAGAAGTTAAGCAAAAGAACTTAAACAAGTTCAAGCCAAAAGTGAGATGAAATGGGAGAAATTGAATTCCTACAACCACTTGTGCATCAATCACTAAACCAAGAGGCAAGAAAATAAGAAAGAGAAGAAGACATGATCAAGATAAGGATGGCAGGATAGGCTTGGCCAGCAAGCAACATCAAATTAAGTCTCAACCATAAGCATCACAATGACCATGCAAGAATGACAACAAAAGAAGTTCTCAAAGTGGCATCTCATCCAAGTCAAACTCAGAGTGCAAACAAGAGGCACCAAGTTAACTTGAATGAGTCCCCAAAGTCCATGGATACAAGTGAGAACAAGAGAAGAGGATTGGCAAACCAAAGAAGAAAGAAAAGCAAGACAAGTTGCAAGATAAAGCATGGTAAATAACCTAAGTTCTAAACACTTTCAACATTCAACATCAAATGGAAAGCCTTAAACAAATGCCACTTGTAACATGGACCAACCAACTTTATGACCTATAAATTTGAAACCAGCCACTTCAACATGTTAGGAATGTGAATCAAGATGTGTTGGAAGCATATCGGATCCACAAGGGTCATTTCCCACAAGAACTAGGTCAACCAGTATGTGTGAACCATCATTAGGGTGACTTGACTTGCAAGGTACACCAAAAATATCAAAATGGTTCAAATAAATCCAAATAAAATGCACAAAGATCTCACACATGTTGGCAACCAGAGGTCAAAACCATAAAACCAAAGTCCAATCAAAGCATCACCAAAGGAATTGATCCACTAGGGTGCTCCACTTTGAAGGAGGTTTATCAAGGGTCAAACAAATGCAAGCAAAAGTCAAACAAAAATAGTTCAAACAAGGACCAAAACCAACCTCAAAGACATCTCAACTCATCATTAAAATGAGGAGAAAGCCTCACTCATTGGTGGTTCCAAATGGTCTATGAATCAAGCAAGAACAAATGGAAAACAAGTTAAAAACACTTCCAATCATTAAGTTCAAATTAAATTTAAAAATAAATGGAAAATGAAATTAAAAATTATTAAAAATTAAATAATACATTAAAGTATTAGAAAATATTTTTGGTTGAATTTTATCATGATTGGAAGTATTTTTAATCAATTAATATCAAAACATAAATGAAATAAAGAAAATAAAAACCATTAAATGGAAAATGGTGCAAATAGAAATGGTTCATGTTCAAAACCAATGGGCTTATCAAACAGGGGGTGCGTATAGCAGACAAAGCCCAATCCACTTCAGAAAGAACAAAGCGTTGCGTTTCATTAATTGACGTGGAAGTCAATTTCCAACATGTCAGTCAAGCGCATCTGGGACGTTCATCCAAACAGTCAAAGATTCAAAGCTGCACACGTCAAATCTGAGGTTTCAAAGACCAAACACCGGAGCCCTAGCTCCGGTCGTCTTCTCCGGCGAGCTCGCCGGAGATCAGATTTGCAAACCTTCACCAAAATGCACAAATCTTATACCAAAATGAAGTTGAACTCTCATACATTCCAAATCCGAGGTCCAATGGTTTTAATCATGCGTAAACAAAGAGATTCGAATGGATCAAATTTGGAATGTACATCTGAGATCTTCATCAAACATGAGAATTAAACAATTAAACATTGCCTACAAGAGGTAGGGCTTCAGATGCAGCCAACAGGATCATAAAACAAGCTCTAGAATGAGAGAAATTGGAAGAAGAAAGTTACCTAACGGAGACACTCCATTGGTGCTTCTACAGCTTGCTTGCTTGCTTCAAAAGATGTAGATCCACTCCAATTTACTTGAGGAAGAAGAAGCTTGATTCAATTTGAGTTAAATTGCTCTGAATTTGGATTCACAATTTTGAAATTTCTTTGAAGTTTTGAAAATGGAAGTTGCTGCTCCTAGCTCCAAAACGCAATTCTGAGCTCTCAATCTTCATTTGGAGCTTTTATATGTTGGATATGGAAAGGAATTGGAGGCCCGTGAAGCCTGGTTGTGGAGAATTTTGAAAATTCCCAAAATGGAAATGCTTCCCATGCACAGGTGAATATGGCTTGCTACACTCATGAAATTCACTTGGTCTTGCAGCTAGGAATGTCAATTTCACAATAGGATTGGAATGGGCTTTGTACATGGTCCAATTTGTGAGCTTGAATGAGAAACTTCTTTGTAAAGTTACTTGAAATTCCACGTGATTTGCACCTCGTGACCCAAAATAACTTTGTGCATTTTGTACATTAGCACAATGTGAAGAGATTTGAATAAAAATAGGACATGTAAATGGCCCATAATGTATTCAATTGGATTCACCTCTAAAAGTCTAATTTTCACTTGAATTTCTCCACCAATGTCCATAATCATGCATAATTCACACCAATCTTAAGTTTCATGATGTAATTGAAGTCATTTGGAGAAACTTTCATGTTGGTTGAAGTTCCATTTGAAGTACTTAAGTGCATGTAAATGACCCATAATGAAAATGACCTATAATCAAAGTTTCCCAAAATAACCTTGCCTTGTAAGCTCCATAACTTGAGTTCCACAAATGATATCAAGGACTTATAGGACTTTTTGGAAAGCTAAGATCATTAGTAATAACTTTCATGTTCACTCCAAGTTGAGGAGAGACTTGATTCTAGGTCAAAAGTGCTTTGGAAGTGAGTTGACTTTTGTTGACTGAAAATATGTTCATCTGAGACCTATAACTTGATGGCATCATAACTTGAGCTCCACAAACCCAATGGATGAGTTCTAGTACTCAAAATAAAGCTTATAACATGGCTTACAAGTCTCATGTTTACATTATAATGAGATTGAACTTGTATTCTGAGGTAAATGGTCCTTGAAGTTGGGCACTAAATATGGGATTTTACACTGAAACCCTCTGAAACCCTAATTTAGTAACTTCTCAACCTCTTGATTCTTCTTGATTTGAACTTGACATGACATCCTAGATGTCTCAAAATGACTTCCCATGACTCTAATGACTTAAAACCAAGTCTCAACCTCCTTCAAACCCACAGTTGACCTTGAACTAAGCAGATGAAACCCAGGTGCACAACCTTTGACTGTGGCCTCTTGCAGATGAAATATTTATGTAGATGAGCTCCTCAATGACTTCCAAAGTACTTCATGATCTTCTTACACATATCTTATCCATTACCATGAACTTGTGAACCCCTGATGATTTTATTAAGCACTCTTGCTTGAGCTTGAAACCCTTGACAACCTTCTCTTGAGATGCACACCTCTCTTGATCCTCTGCAAAAGGACAATGCTATGCAATGAAAAATGCTAAAGAATGAAATGAAACATAAGCCAAGTAGAGTAAGAGTTTGGTCAAATTTTGGGGTACAACACATATTCAGCTTCGTTGTTGGTGCACGGAAATGTTAACCTGGCAGTAAATGGTATGTGAGAGTCGTGGGGAGTTGTAATGATTGCCCCAATTCCACTGCCGTAGGAGTTAACAACACCGTCAAAAATCATTTTCCATTGGGAACCTATCTCAGGACCTTTATCAAGTAGCGACTCGTCACAATCTTTCATTTTCAGGAACATGGTATCCTCATCAGGAAATTCAAACTTCATCGGCTGGTAGTCATCAATCGGTTGCTCTGCAAGATATTCTGACAGAACACTCCCCTTAATATCCTTTTGGGAGACTTATTGAATGTCGTATTCTGTCAAAACCATCTGCCACCTAGCAATCCTTCCCGAAAGCGCTTGCTTCTCAAACACATACTTGATCGGATCCATCTTCGAAATCAGC
Source organism: Lathyrus sativus (assembly GCA_963859935.3). NCBI lineage: Eukaryota > Viridiplantae > Streptophyta > Magnoliopsida > Fabales > Fabaceae > Lathyrus > Lathyrus sativus. The sequence continues at coordinate 516,881,201 of OZ012738.1, forward strand.
ATAGTTGTATGGTTTAACATGTACTGCCTTAGGCGTTTGGCTGCCCAAGCGAGTGCACAACACGTCTTCTCTAACATTGAGTACCTGGACTCACAGTCTGTGAAATTCTTACTCAAGTAGTAGATGGCATGTTCTTTTCTTCCTGTCTCGTCGTGTTGACCGAGAACACAACCCATGGAATTCTCAAGAACCGTCAAGTACATTATCAACGGTCTTCTAGCCACTCGAGGCATCAGTATCGGAGGCTCCTGCAAATACTCTTTTATTTTTTCGAATGCCCTTTGGAAATTTTCATTCCAGGCAACCGCCTGATCTTTCTTTAACAATTTGAACATTGGTTCACAAGTGGCTGTGAGGTGAGATATGAACCTTGCAATGTAGTTTAATCTACCCAGAAAACCACGAACCTCTTTCTCTGTTTTCGGCGTTGGCATTTCTTGAATTGCTTTTATTTTTGCAGGATCGACCTTAATTCCTTTTTCACTGACTATAAACCCCAATAGCTTTCCTGACCATACACGAAAAGTGCATTTGTTCAGATTCAACCTTAGTCTGAACTTCCTTAATCTCTCAAACAACTTCAAAAGATTCACCATATGCTCTTCCTCTGTTTGTGACTTCGCGATCATGTCATCAACATAGACCTTGATTTCATGATGAATCATATCATGAAAGAGAGTCACCATTGCCCGCTGATAGGTTGCCCCTGCATTTTTCAACCCAAAAGGCATTACTTCATAGCAAAAAGTCCCCCACGGCGTGATAAAAGTCGTTTTCTCCATGTCCTCCGGGGCCATCTTAATTTGGTTATATTCGGAGAAATCGTCCATGAAGGAAAACACTGAGTACTGATTCGTATTATCAACAAGCACATCAATGTGGGGGAGCGGGAAGTCATCCTTCGAGCTTGCTCTGTTTAGATCACAGTAATCTACACACATTCTTACCTTACCATCTTTCTTAGGTACAGGCACAATGTTTGCGACCCACGGAGGGTAATTTGTTACGGCAAGAAATCTGGCGTCCAACTGCTTCTGGACCTCTTCTTTAATCTTAACCGCCATGTTCAGTATGGTTCTTCTTAGCTTCTGTTTCACAGGTGGACACTCTTCTCGAAGAGGTAAGCGATGAACCATAATATCCGTATCAAGTTCGGGCATATCCTCATATGACCAAGCAAATACATCTTTATACTCTCAGAGCATTTCTACCAATCTTTGTTTGACCTCATCTTCCAAGGCATCCCCTATTATGACCTCCTTCTTGGCTTCCTCTATACCTAGGTTGACGACTTCAATCTCTTCTTGATGAGGCATAATGACCTTCTCCTCTTGTCTCAACAACCTGGCGAGCTCTTCAGGCAGGTCTTCGTCTTCTTCAATCTCTTTTTCAGCTTGAAAGATCAGATTATCAAAGTCATACCGAGTCATAGACGAGTCTGAGTCGGTCGCATCTGCGATGTGAAACCTGCAATGATGATGATTTAATGCTTAAAATGATATGCAAACAAGCACAAACCACATTGCCATTTTATTGTTAAAATAAAAAAAGAAAAACAAGGATCACAATATTCGAATGCAAAGACTCCCTTTGATTAATGATAAAACGATTGTTCAAACATAAAAGATAAGGCCCTACAGACAAAGACCACTATGTTCCGGGTAGAACATAGGACCGCACACAATCAAAAACAAGATAATTACTCTTCACGGGTCACTTGGACGACTTCTTCAATAGTCCAGTTGTTCAGTCTTTGGCCGAGAATACATGGCTAGATCCATGTGTCCATATCACAATCACTATCACCCTCATCCTCGGACAAAATGTTGATTCAGTCAAATATCACCCCACCACTTGTAAATTGGACTGGTCCCCTGTAACGCGGAGCGCTCTGTGAAGAAGAAGACGATGGGTTGCACCCCAGTCCAAACTTATCCTGCTTATTAGGGATGCTCAAAACCTGTCCCCAACCTTGAGATGATCCAGACTTTACCACAGCTTGCGCTTCTTTGAAAGACGACATAGCAACCTCAAAAACTCTGTCCACGACCGGCGTTTTTCCCTTGACTTGGAAACCCTCAAATACTTGACACAGGGTCTCATGAATCTTCCCATCGACTTTAACATATTTAAACGAGGACAACTGACTAATCATGATGTCTTCTTCACCACAGATGGTGACAATATTACCACCCACCATATACTTTAGCTTCTGATGTAAAGTCGACATCACTTCCCCTGCCGAGTGAATCCACGACCGACCTAACAAACAGCTGTATGCTGGTTGGATATCCATTATGTAAAAGACAACGTCAAAAACCTCTGGGCAAACCTGGATGGGAAGAGTCACTTCTCCGAAAATGGACCTCCTTGTTCCATCTAACGCTCGTACAATCAAATCACTAGGGGTGCACATCATGCCTTGAGTATCAAGCTTCATCAAATCCTTCTTGGGCAACACATTAAGTGAAGACCCAGTATCTACCAACACATGTGACAATACAGCCCCTCTACACTCAATGGAAATGTGCAGGGCGTGATTATGATTTCTTCCTTTAGGCGTCAAGTCCAAGTCGGTAAATCCCAATCCATTTCCAGCATTCACGTGGGCCACAACCCCCTCAAGCTAGTTCACTGAGATTTCATGTGGTACATATGTCGTATTCAAAATCCTCAGAAGGGAATTCTGATGTGCCTCAGAGCACAGTAGTAGTGACAAAATGGATATTTTTGATGGGGTTTGTTGCAAGTGGTCAACAATTTTGTAGTCACTTTTTCTAATCAGACGCATGAATTCCTCATCGTCTTTCAACAAAGCATCCTTCTCACCCTATTGAGAGCTTTCCCCAACAACAGCTTTCCCTTTTCCTTTATCTAGCCTTTCAACATTAGCATCTGGAGGTGCAAACACCCTCCCACTTCTTGTCATTCCACCTATTCCTACCAAATTATCCACAGAGTCAAATGACATCCCTTTCAGCTCTTGTTTTTTGCCATTAAAAAAGACTCCAACCCCATAGTTCCATGGGATTGCTTTGGTGCTTTCATAAGGCACTGGTCCTGCCTTGGTGATTATAATAGTCGCTGGCCTCAGCGGAGCAGATATGTTAATCATTCTAAAAGGAATGGAGATTGTGGCAATCTCATCCTTCTCTTCACCAATCATCTTCTCACTTTTCTCTTCACCAATTCTATCAAATTGCAACACGCCCTCATTCATTAAACTCTGCACATGACTTCTCAAGTCTTCGCATCCTTTAGGATGAGCTAAACAATCTTCACAGTCTTTTCCACAAACGGGAAACACTCCGCCCTTCAACAACCTACTCTTCATAAAACTCAAAGGAGTTTCCAGCTCTTCAACATCAGTCACTAAATTCAGATTCTCTTCAACAATAGCGTTGACACCAGCCGCTCCGTGGTTGGGCATAGGATTTTGGACAACATTGGGCGCATCATTAGTAAAATTGATGGCTTTGCTATCAATAAGGTCTTGCACCTTATGCTTGAAAGCTTTACAGTTATCTATATGATGACCAGGGGCGCCTGGGTGAAAGTCACGTCTGGCGTTTGCGTTATACCCTGGGGGCGGCGCACCAGTCAAAGGTGCCATTGTCCATTTCAGAACCAATTGAAGCTGTAACAAATGTTGTATTAATTGTGAGTACGGCATTGGTGGTGCGTCAAATTGTCTATTCATTACTCTCCCACGGTCCTGAAATTGTCGCGGTACGTAATTTTGTTGTTGTTGTTGTTGAGGTTGTACAACTGGAATAGTAATACTCGCCACATGTGGTTGTTGCTGATGATACTGTTGATTTCTTTTTCTATTCCTGTTCCTGGAGCTTGACACCGCATTTGCTTCACCTTCTCTTTTCTTGTTACCGAAATTCTTTCTGCCTCCCCCAGATGAGGATCCTTCTCCCGCCTGAATCTTTCCCAGTTTTATGCCATTTTCAACCTGTTTACTAGTGATGATTAAATCCGAGAAACTACCGTACATATTGCCTATCAACTTTTCATAATACACTCCAGGCAATGTAGCTACAAACATGTCAGTGAGTTCTCTCTCCACCATTGGAGGTTGAACCCTTGCAGCAAGCTCGCGCCACCTCTGGGCGTACTATTTGAATCCTTCATTACTCCATTGCGACAAATTCTGCAACTGCACACAGTCAGGCGCCAAATCACTATTGTATTGATAGTGTCTGACAAAACCCTCTGCCAAATCTCTCCAGCTTCTAATATTGACCGGCTCCAAACCCATATACCACTACAAGGATGGACCAGACAGGCTATCCTGGAAGAAGTGCATCAGCAACTTCTCGTCATCATAGTATGCAGACATTTTTCTATAGTATGAACAAAGATGCACTCTGGGACAGGTCGTCCCTTTACATTTATCACAGTCTGGAACCTTGAACTTTGAAGGGATCTTCAGACCTGGGATCAGTCCCAAGTTAGACATGTCCAAACCCAAAGAATTCTGATTCTCAAGGATTTTCATCTTCTCTTCTATCACCTTGAACCTTCTGTCTGCATCAGATTACAAACCTGCACCAAGGTCTCCCATGGAGAAGACACCATCCTGCTCGTCTTCCTCTCACTGGGGACTAACATTACCATGCACAGCGCATGTTGCTCATGGAACACGAACTCCATTCTGATTTCCTCCGTCCGGAGGAACAACGACTGTCGGGATAGCGTTAGCATATGGAGTACCCACATCAACCTGAGGAGGCACCCCAGTAGCTCCGCCATGAAGAACCCCACTTCCGTCAACTCTTGCAATCAGGGGTTAGAACAATGTCCTCAATTGTGCCATGCGGTCACGGAATTCCTGTAGCTCGAGTTGAATTTGGTCCATAGCTTTTCGTTGATTTCCCCTTGTAAAGTAGTGATGAATTGCTCGGCCTTCAATCCTGAAACAAGCTACAAAGCGCAGGAAGAAGTAAGGTCAACAGAACCTGGAACACCTGCAATGTAATATGAAAAATGATGCAAAATGCAGACATGTAAAAATGCTTCAAGGAAAATTTCCCCTTGATTCTAGTTCCACGGGAACAACAGGAGAATGGAGAGCCAACAGATGAAGCCAGGAAAATATTCTCATAAATAAAATAAGGCATAGAGTATCAACATACAGTACATCACCAAGGAAATATAGCAGAGTTAACATGACCTCATCCAACAATCCTGGTGATGATCGGAATACAAGATAACAACAAATACGAAGAGAGAAAATGCATCAAGTACGACATTGAGTTTGGAACTCTTCCAATAACTCCTTCGTGTTCAGATGATCAGGTCTGGCAATCAACCCTTGAATGAGAAGCTCCCTCTTGATGATGGTAGCTTGCAAGCCTTGAGCATAGTCTTCCCAAGCGCCTTCCCCAAATGCATCCTCAATCCTAGGCCTCTTTAGATCTGCTCTCAACTTATATTCTTCCAACATTGCAAGAGCTTCTCGGAGCTTACGGTCGCTTTCATATTGGCGCAAGGATTCACCTGGAGTTTTCTCATTTCTGACTCGAAGCTGAGTTTTCAAACTGTCAATCTGCTGACGAAGTCCATCTTCTCTTTCTTTATTGTTAGTCAAGATAGAATTCCATTGAGTGTTGAATTTTGATATCTCTAGGTGTGATTTATCCAGCTCCTTCTTCTTGCCCTTGAGAACATCACTGACACTTTTCAAGTCTCGACCCACTCACTCTCGAGAATGCATCTCTTCTGTTAACTCTCTACCCATCTTGTTCACTATCTATGTCTGCTTGCTTGGATGAGTGAGTGGCCTGATTCCTTTCACTTCTAAGCTGAAAGATTTCCGTCTCCAATTCTTCGTTTTCCTTGTGTAGTTCTTCCTTTTCAGCCTACAATTGATTGTATCTCTGAACATCAACTGTCGTTGGTTCTTCAACTACCAAAGGATACAAAGGTTCCCGAACTGGAAATGGTAACAACAGTCTCTCAACTATTTCCTGGATCCATTCCCTGTATGGTCCATAAGCTCTGCAATCGCTCTTGCCTAATGAAGATTTTCCTTTGCAGTGAATTTTACCCCAAGCCTTTCCAAATATGATTAAGGTCTCACTTTCGACTAAACTGGTGAAATAAAAAGGTTCCTGTATTTCTTATTCGTTCGGAGGTTCTCTTAGAGCGTAACCAAACTGTCTAACAGCGAGAGCGGGGTTATAATTAATGCCATCATTTCTTCCCATCAGAGGAACGTTGGGGAAATCTCCACAACTATGAACAATATCCATGCCCAAGAGGTTTTTGTCAAACCACACAATATTCTCCGGCCTTAACCCCATAAGTCTTTCTGGACAATCAACAGCGTTTGCAAGGTCAACAAAAGGTCCAGACTTAGGCAGATGTGAAATAAACCATCTGTATAACAGCGGAGCACAACAGGAAACATTCTTTCCTCGTCTGTTCTCATTATTATAATGAATCGAATGATAAACATCGCCTAGAAGAGTTGGCACAGGATTCTTAGAAGCGAAGATATAGCAAGCATCCAAGTCAACAAAGTCAGGTAAGTTAGAGAATAGGATTATCCCATAGATGCATAAAGCCAGGATGGCATTGAAGACCAACCAACATCCCTCTTTTGCAAAATGTTGAGCTTTATCCACCAAAAATGGAAGTGGAAAACCAGAAGTTCCAATTCTCCATACCAAATTGCCCTCCAATTCAGAGACATCAAGATGCAGAGCACCAGGCAACTTGGGCAACTCAGGCTCCTTCTCAGAATGCACAAAAGGCACTTCTTCCAACACAAGAATTCCTATCAAATGAGCAAATTCCTCCAGAGTTGGCAACAAAACATATCCGGGAAACACAAAGCAGCACAACTGAGGGTCGTAAAACTGCAGCAACATATAAGCACCTCTTGACTCAAACTTAGATACTTTGCAGACAAAACTCAAAATCTTCCCATACTCTTTTCTGAAGTATTCCATCACGCTACGATCAGCTGCAGAAATCAGACTAAGCAAAGACCCTAATTCTGGCGTAGGGAACTTGTACATGACATTCTTCTTCAAATCAGGCTCCATATCAACGGTGGATTAGATTACTAGAATCAATAGGAGAATATGCACCTGAAACACAAATACATGTCAATGTTAAAATGCAAATGAATATGTAAATGCAACAGGGGATCAAGATTGTTGTGTTGCTGACTGAGATGAAACAGAGCTTCGCTTTGGCGAGAAAATAACACAGCACTGATATAAGGAACCCATTGTATCAAGGATCAAAAGTTCACACTGACGAGAAAACCGGGTTGGTTGAAGGTCAAGGTTTCCTGCAAAACCCTTCATACTCACAGGTACGAACTTATATGTGACAAGGTCTAGCATCCTATGCGGTCGTCAGCGTCACAGACTTTCGAGAAACGATGATACATTCATCATTTCTGGTTTGGCATTGTAGTCTAACGAAGCGGCCTTACTTAGCTGACTTTCAAATAATCGGTCTCCAGAGTCGACAGCCTTCAGATCCAACACCCCCTCCCGAAAAATGTACAGGATAGGATGTCTTCAAAGAAAACCTTGTCTGAACGCGAATTTCGTGAGAACTAATACATACGGAAGCATACAGGTCCAACACTATTCTCCACTCTAATTCTATGGTTATTCTCAAGCCTGGGCTTTGGCTTATCACACAATGAAACATTCCCACCCAACAACACAACAATAATGATATATAAAATGCTGAAAGTAAAATTCACATGCAATAAAGTAAAAATTACACACCCATAAATAAAAACACACAAGCGCTAGGAATGACTCGCATAGGGGATGGGAAAAGTCCCCAGCAGAGTCACCAGCTGTCGCTACTACGAAAAAGGGTTGGAAATGACAGAAGAGTCCCCCATCATTTGTTATTTATCCCAAAGAGATGGAAAGGAAACGATTAGAGAAAACCTACGAAAAAAGGAAAAGACAAGTCATCGCAACTAAATCTTGGGTTCGGGAGTCGGTTACGCAAGGGGAAGGTATTAGCACCCCTCACGTCCGTTGTACTCAACGGGATCCATGCTTGTTCTCTATCTAAAAGGGTGTTAATCTATCTAAAGGCTAGCTCACAAGGACAAAAGAAAAGAAAAGAGACTCGATAGAGCATCGCCGTTTTATGCCTACGTACTCCCTTGTGCAATGGGAAAGTCAGAGTCAACGTGGTTCAGAAAACTACGGGTGAAGGTGGGGAAGGTTTCTCGCTAAGAAATCCCCGTCTTGTGCCTACGTATCCTCATCTGGTACGAGAAATCAGAGCAAACGTAGTTCGGGATGACACAATCCAAGCATTAAGATCACCAAGATTAAAGATCAAAATCAACAAAATGGATCAAAAAGCATCAAAAACCATAGATCTACATTGTGATTATCCAAATAAGCTCAAAACAGAATTAGATTTAGAATTCCCAACCTACAAAGCGGTGATTTGCTTTGGTGAGTGTTGATTCGCTTGAAATGAGCAGATCCAAGCAAGAAACCCAGAGATTCTTCAAGATCCAAGAGCTTTCTTGTTATAAAAATGAAGATCAAGCAAAAACGATCCAAATAAGCACTTCCAAATTAGCTTCCAAATTCAGATCCAAATCCAAACAAAAATTGAATGGTGAATTGAAGATAATAGAGATGAAGGATGGAGCTTTATCTCTAGAATTCAATGATTCCAATGAAGAATCAAAGAACTCAAGTGAGACTCTAATGGAGGTTTTGGGAGTGAAAAAAGTTGAGAGAAAATTTCAAGAGTGAGAGTGAATTCTGAAAGTGAAATGAAATTATATGGATCATTCTTTGAGGTTTGGAGCAAATTCATTTAAATATGCTCTAGGTTTGGGATCAAAATGTGGTTTGGAGTGTGGTTGTGAAAATTAGAATGGAATTAGGAATGGGAAATTGGAGGGAATTTGAATTAATTTTGAAAGTTAATCCAAATTTGAAGTGATTCTAGATCCTTCTTCTGGTGTAAAATTAAATTCACAAGTGATCAAAATAGACCCCAAAGGTGGCACCTTGAAAATTCACGTGTCTGTGCAGAATTTGCTATGGTTAACCGGTTAACCATTTTGGGTAATCGGTTAACGCCTTGAAAATTTGAATTTTGGCGCCTTTTGGAGGGAAACTTGCATATTCATTCGTTTTCACCCGTTCTGAGCCCTGTTGAGCCTCTGAAACTTGCCTTTGAATATTATAATTGTGACAATTCCTGAGATAGCCTGAGCATTGTCTCCTGAGCTGAAAATTATCCTACAAAACAAAATAAAATCGACTGCTCGATCGCTGGGCAAAATAAATGTCGGAGCCCCTGATGCTCGCTATTTGGATTCTTGCACTAAAAGAGAACTCTGAGCCACACAAATACCTTGATCCCATGCCTCAAGAACAAATGCTATGATATGAAGAAATGCGAAAAAGAAAAGAAACATGAGCCAAGTATAAGAAATAGGTTGGTCAAATTTTAGGGTACAACACCTGTGTCAGATGATCTTCGAGAGGGTTTGTAAGCTCTTATGGAATCCTATCTAAAAAGTCTAAGAAGTGAGGTTTGTAAGCTCCTTTCCATTTAAAACATAGAAACTAATCTTCTAGCAGATCAGCAATAATTTTGCATCTTGCTTATACACAGGCCTCATCTGGTCTAAACCGTTTAGCTAAACCAATGATTTCATCCTTGAAGAAAAACTCAGTCAAAACTCTTCCATAAGGAATGTATGACTTATGCTGACCCCTAGAAGTTTTAACAGAAAGGCTCAAGTAATTGAAGATTATTAAAGGAAGATTGGTTCTGGTATTCTTCGTTAGATAATAGATAAACAGTCTGTCTTCGTGAGACAAAACTTTTTTCTCTGTTTCCCGAGGCCACAAATTGTTGAGAAGAATATTAAACCAAGATTTAGCAGTGGGTGAAAGTCTATCCGAGTTATTTGGTTCTAACCTAAGGAAGAAAGTACTGAAGATGTCATGGAACTTATCAATGAAAGTGTAGTTTAGACGAAACTCATGAACAGTGACACTATTTAGGATACAACCTATAGCCTTAGCAATAGAAGGGGGAGAGATTGTGAATATAATTCCATACACAGATGAGTTGATGGAGTTATCATCTTCACCTTCGAGATCATATTCCCAGAAGGCTTTCACAAGGTTTGGATAAACTGGGCCTCTTATCAAAGCAAAGTAGTTAGGCCAATCCTGTATGTGCTGGCTAAGAATAATGTCACGATCTCTTCCTTTAAGACTTGTAAAATCAGGTCGTTTTTCGATAATGACTTCGAGAATCTCTTTGTTGCCACAGAAGGTTTTGACAAACATAGTTAAAAAAATAAATCTTAACAAAGAAGGGATATGAAGTTCACAGGGAAAGAATGACTCGAGAGGATAGTAAGTTAGCAACAAAAAAAGTGACTAAGGAAAAGGTACATAGAAAATATAAATATGAGAAAAGACTATGAATTTGACAAAGAATTTAATGAAGAATCAACACTTGAGACACGTAATATTTAATGATGATCTATAGACTGTTGCTATATACCAGGGTCAGTGATAGGGTTACGACAAATAAAAGTTGAAATTGGAGGTGTTAATCTGACACTAGGTTTAAAGAGAAATAAAAGAGACAATTTAAAAGGAATGACATAAAAATTCTGACAAGAGGTAAGGTGAAATGGTTTTAATTACCTGTATCAAAGATATTCTCATTTCCTGAGTTCTCCCACCAGATACGAGGTATGGTACATATAAGACAACAATTTGTTAAAACACAGATTGGTTCTTAATAATAACTCTTTGTTTTGATGATAACTGTTAGGAAATTTATATTTAAGAATTATATACTCTAAAATTTGTTTGAGAGCTTTACTGCAGATTGAAACGAAATTAACTCTCTAGAAGCAAATCTGTTTTGGATACAAGAAGTTATCCTGACTCTGAAGCGCCAGATGCACCTTACAGAAGAATCTGATTGCTCCTTACAGAAGATCCTGAGCATAGTCTCCAGAAGGATCTGAAGCAAGAAGCTCCAGAACATTCTGAGTCAGAAGCATCTGAAGATAGTCAGAAGCATCTGAAGCTGAAGCATCTGAAGCATAGAAGAATATTGATTGAAGAGTTTCTCAAAGCATAATTCTACAGAAGTTTCTGAAAGTACCAACGCTGCCAAGTACTGAAGTTCTGTGTCAAATATGCTCTGATGATCAACACGCTGAAAGCACACCTGCTGCAGAAGACTCTGATATAGCAAAGTTCTGAATTTCATTAGAAGACTCTAATCCATTCAGACTCTGAAGAACTTGCTGAAAACTGAAGAAGAAATATTCAAGAATATATCCGTTGGAATTATTCAACGTCTCTTTCCTCATTTGTGCTAGACACACTTACACAGACAAAAAGGATTTTTCTGTGCCATCTACTTCTAGGAAAGGTCACTTGATGTGAAGACAAAAAGGCTCAGACCTTTTTGGGACTCTCTTTTCAACGCTCAGCTTCCTTGGATCAGCTGCCTATAAAAGGAGAACTTCACCATATTCTTCAGTTACACAGTTTGCTGAAAAGAAATCATTATATTCTAAGCTCTCATTCATTCTTATTCTTCTTAGAATTTATTGTACTTAAACTTAAGAGAAAAATCACTGATGTGATAAAAGCTTTATAGAAGCATTAATACTCTTGTATTTAATTTACATTGATTGTAAAGGTTTTTCCTTAAGAGGATTCACTTGGAATCAGTAGCTCTTGAGAAGACTAAGAACTGTTGTTCTTAGGTGTTACTATTGTAATCAGTTTGATTTAATAGTGGATTAAGTCCTTGTTGAGAAAGACAAATCACTCTAGGAAGGGTGGACTGGAGTAGTTGTTTAAATGAACCAGGATAAAAATATTTGTGTGATTATTTTTAAGCTTAATCTTTCATACTTATTCAACCCCCCCCCCCCCCCCTTCTAAGTATTATCTCACCTTCAATTGGCATCAGATCTCCGATTCTGAGTGTGCTACCACTTAACAGTGTCAGTAAAGATCCAGAGAGAAATACTTTGATATATATTTATTTGTTACCATGGCTGATAATTCAATGTCCAATATTAACAATAAATATGAAGAGAGGGATAGGATCAGCACCAAACCCCCAATGTTTGATGGGGAGAAATTTGACTACTAGAAAGACAGAATTGAGAGTTTTTTCCTAGGATATGATGCTGATCTATGGGATCTTGTCATAGATGGATATGTACATCCCACAGATGGGGATGGCAAAAAGATTGACAGAAAATCTATAACAGATGCTCAGAAGAAAGACTTCAGAAATCACCATAAAGCCAGGACTATATTACTGAATGCTATTTCACATACAGAGTATGAGAAAATTACAAACAGGGAGACTGCTTTTGATATGTTTGAATCCCTAAAAATGACACATGAGGGAAATTCTCAAGTTAAGGAGACAAAAGCTCTGGCTCTGATCCAGAAGTATGAGGCTTTCAAAATGGAAGACTCTGAATCTGTTGAAGCCATGTTCTCCAGATTTCAGATACTCACTGCTGGGCTGAAAGTTCTGGACAAGGGATATTCTACATCAGATCATGTAAAGAAAATCACCAGAAGTCTGCCTATCAGATGGAGACCAATGGTGACTGCCCTGAAGATGGCCAAAGATCTTAACAAGATCTCTCTAGAAGAACTCATCAGCTCACTGAGGAGCCATGAGATTGAGCTTGAGGAAGATGAACCTCAGAAAAAAGAAAAAGGTAAATATGTTGCATTAAAATCTAACAAAACTGCTAAAGCTTTGCAGGTCATTCAAGAAAGCTCTGAAGAATCTTCTTCTGAAGAAGAAGATGAGTTATCCATGTTGTCCAGAAGGATTAACAAACTCTGGAAGCACAAGGGAAAGAAGTTCAACAACTTCAGAAGATCTGATAACAGAAAGGAATCTTCTGGTCACAGAAGATCTGCCAAGAAAGAAGTTGTGTGCTATGAGTGCAAAGAACCTGGGCACTACAAGAATGATTGCCCCAAACTTCAGAAAGAAAAACCCAAGAAGAAGTTTAACAAAAAGAAGAAGGTTCTGATGGCAACATGGGATGACTCAGATGAATGTGAATCATCTTCTGAATCAGAAGAAGAATGTGCAAATGTTGCATTGATGGCCAGCACAGAGGATCAAGAGGAAGGTACCTCAGGATATGAATCAGAATCTGAATCTGATGATGATGCAGAAGAGGTAATGGCTAAACTTACCAAAGAAGAACTCATTAAAGTTTTAACAGAAGTTCTTAAAAGTTATAACAACATCAAACTCAAATACAAGAAGCTGAAAAGCAATCTTGAATCTGAGATTGATCTTCTGAAAACAGAACTTGTTGAGCAAAAAGAAATAAATTTGAAAATCAAAAATGACTTTGAAATAACTCAACAAGAATCTGAATCTGAGACTAAGTCATGTGAAAATATTTTAGAAAAATATGACTCTAGTTTTCAGAGATTTCTCACTAAGAGCATAGACAGAAGCAAGATGGCTTCCATGATCTATGGTGTTAGTGGAAACAACAGAAGAGGCATTGGATATGAATCTTCATTTGGAAGCAATCCAAAACCTGTTGACAAACTTTTCATCAGGAAGACACCTCTGTATTCTCAATTCAAATTTGGTCACTTGAATGACATTAAACACACAAGCTCTGAGAAGAATACTTATGTGTTTAAACCCAAGGCAAGTCAGAATAAACATTATGTTGTAAAACAGAAGTTTAGACAAACCTACAAACCAACTAACCCCAAAGGACCCAAGAAGATCTGGGTACCTAAAAATAATAATTCCTGTTGTGGATGTTCTTAGCAGCAAGGTCAGGACACCAATCATGGTACCTGGACTCTGGATGCTCACGACACATGACAGGAGAAAAGTCTATGTTCCAAAGCCTGGAACTTAGATCTGGAGGTGACGTGAAGTTTGGAGGGAACCAGAAGGGAAAGATCATTGGATCTGGCACTATTGGAAATGGTAAACTTCCCTCTATTACTAATGTTTTACTTGTTGAAGGGTTAAAGCATAACTTATTGTCCATAAGTCAATTAAGTGACAATGGTTATGATATTACCTTTAATCAAAAATGTTGTAAAGCTATTAGTCAGAAGGATGGCTCTATCCTATTTAGTGGTAAGAGGAAAACAACATTTATAAAATAAATCTTTCAGAACTTAAAGTTCAAAATGTTAAATGCCTCTTGTCTGTTAATGAAGAGCAATGGGTCTGGCACAGAAGATTAGGCCATATTAATATGAGACGTATATCTCAGATTAATAAACTTAATCTTGTCAGAGGACTCCCTAATCTGAAGTTCACTTCAGATGCTCTTTATGAAGCATGCCAGAAAGGGAAGTTTTCAAAAACATCTTTCAAATCAAAAAATGTTGTTTCTACCTCTAAACCATTAGAACTACTTCATATTGATCTGTTTGGACCAGTGAAAACTGCATCCATCAGAGGCAAGAAGTATGGATTGGTCATTGTTGATGACTTTAGCAGATGGACATGGGTAAAGTTCTTAAAACACAAGGATGAGTCACATTCTGTGTTCTTTGACTTCTGCAAGCAAGTCCAGAATGAAAAGAATTTCAAAATTATAAAAGTCAGAAGTGATCATGGTGGTGAATTTGAAAACAAATATTTTGAAATTTTTTTTCTGAAAATGGCATTGCTCATGATTTTTTCTGTCCTAGAACTCCACAACAGAATGGGGTTGTAGAAAGGAAAAACAGAACTTTGCAAGAAATGGCCAGAACCATGATCAATGAGACAAATCTGGCAAAACATTTTTGGGCAGAAGCAATCAATACAGCATGCTACATTCAGAACAGAGTGTCTGTTAGACCTCTTCTGAAAAAGACTCCTTATGAATTGTGGAAGAACAAAAAGCCCAACATTTCATATTTTCATCCTTTTGGATGTACTTGTTATATGTTAAACACTAAGGAAAATCTGAGCAAGTTTGATTCCAAAGCACATAAGTGTTTCATGCTTGGATATTCTGAACGCTCTAAAGGCTACAGAGTATACAACACTGAGACACAGATTGTGGAAGAATCCATTCATGTCAGATTTGATGATAAGCTTGGCTCTGAAAAGCCAAAGCAGGTTGATAACTCTGCAGATAGGGAAGTAGTCTTTATTGACTCTGAAGTTACAGAAGCAGACAAACTTCAAGTAAAGGAACCAGAAGCAACTCCAGATGCTACTCCCTTAACTTCTCAGATGAATAATCTAAACATTTCTGGAGAGTCAATTATCAGAGGATCATCATCCAGAATTAAAGCTTCTCATCCAGAGGATGTCATTATTGGAAAGAAGGATGATCCCATCAGAACAAGATCCTTTCTAAGATCATCTGAAGCATCATTATTTGGACTAGTGTCAGAAATTGAACCATCTTCTGTAGAAGAAGCTCTGCAAGACAATGACTGGATTATTGCCATGCAAGAAGAGCTAAACCAATTCAGCAGAATGATGTATGGGATCTAGTTCAAAGACCTCAAGGATTCAATATAATTGGTACAAAATGGGTCTTCAGAAATAAGCTAAATGAGAAAGGAGAAGTTGAGAGGAATAAGGCAAGGCTGGTTGCTCGAGGGCACAGTCAGCAAGAAGGTATTGATTACACTGAGACATATGCTCCAGTGGCAAGGTTAGAATCTATATGCCTTCTTATTTCTTTTGCTGCACAAAACAACATCACTCTGTATCAGATGGATGTTAAAAGTGCCTTTCTTAATGGTATTATAGAAGAAGAAGTTTATGTCCACCAACCTCCTGGTTTTGAAAATGAAAAATTTCCAGATCATGTTTTCAAATTAAAGAAATCTCTATATGGATTAAAACAAGCTCCCAAAGCTTGGTATGAGAGATTGAGTAATTTTCTTCTGGAGAAGAATTTCATCAGAGGCAAAGTGGATACAACTTTATTCTGTAAAACAATAAAGAAAGATCTTCTAATTTGCCAAATTTATGTAGATGATATTATTTTTGGATCAACAAATATTATGCTTGGAAAGGAGTTTGCTACATGTATGCAAGCAGAATTTGAAATGAGCATGATGGGAGAACTCAGATTCTTTCTAGGAATCCAAATTAATCAAACTCCAGAGTGCACCTACATACATCAGACAAAGTATGTTAAAGAACTTCTGAAGAAATTCAACATGTCTGACAGCAAGCTGGCAAAGACTCCAATGCATCCTACTAGCTCACTTGGCAAAGAAGAGGTAAGTAAGAAAGTAGACCAGAAGCTCTACAGAGGTATGATTGGCTCTCTTCTTTATCTTACTGCTTCTAGACCTGACATATTGTTCAGTGTTTGTCTGTGTGCTAGATTCCAATCAGATCCTAGAGAATCACACTTGACAGCTGTCAAGAGGATTCTAAGGTATCTGAAAGGTACTTCTAATGTGAGTTTGTGTTACAGAAAATCTGATGATTTCAAATTAGTTGAATTCTGTGATGCTGACTACGCTGGAGATAGAGTGGAAAGAAAAAGTACTTCTGGAAGTTGTCAATTTCTAGGAAGAAATCTAATCTCCTGGTACAGCAAGAAGCAACCCACAATTGCACTTTCAACCACAGAGGCTGAATACATTGCTGCTGCTGGATGTAGCACGCAGATGCTCTGGATGAAGAGTCAACTAGAAGATTATCAAATTTTTGAGAGTAACATTTCTATCTTTTGTGATAATACTTCTGCTATATGTTTGTCCAAGAATCCCATTTTACATTCTAAGGCAAAACATATAGAAATTAAGCATCATTTCATCAGAGACTATGTTCAGAAGGGAATCATAAATTTAGCCTTTGTTGATACAAATCATCAATGGGCAGATATTTTTACAAAACCCCTTGTTGAAGATAGATTCAATTTTATTCTGAAAAATATTGGTATAGATTTTTGTCCAGAATGATATTTATCAGAAGCAAATTGTTGCAGATGTAAAAATGCTTAAATACTCTGAAGTATTTCTTCTGTTTATTTATTCTATTCTGATTAATTTTTTTTCCTGATGTGATACTCTGAACTAACCATCTTTAGAAGATCTAAACGTTGGCTAACGTTTCATTTCTTGAGAGAATTCAGAACAGCATGCAAGTAAACACGTGTCACACAAAATCTGAAGAGGTGGCGTGTACATAACTGAAGAGACGTTTGAGGTGAAATTTGAATAGTAAGAATCTTGGTTTCCCCCCCCCCCCCCCCCCCCCCCCAAATTGTCAGAAGTATTTAATGTTTGAAATGATTTTATTCTCTTCATTTAATGCTTGCTCAAACGTGCGTTTTTCTGACTTTTGATGTGCCTAAGTGTTTAGTATAAATACTTGTTTTGTATTCACTTTCACACTTTTCACTCTCAGAATTTACATGCGTTTTCATCTCTTATTCTCTCTGCATAAAAACCCAAAACCTAAGTGTTTGAAAAAGCATTCTTCAATGGCGTCTTCTTCATCAACAACTGCTCAGTTCCAATCTACTATGGCTGCTGTGACTTCAGATAACTTAGGTGTTGCTCCATATTCTCCTCCCAAGAGAACACTTCTAACACTTGTTGATAAACTAGAAGTCATGTGTGAATCTATGGTTGAGTTTGATTCTCTGGCTGATAATGGGTTTGATTTTCGTTCCACTGTTAGAGCTCAAGGATGGGTTAAGTACTTTGATAGGCTGTTTGGACCAGTTTACCCTCTCCTTGTGAAGGAATTCTGGATTCATGCATCTGTTTATCCCAAGTTCATTTTATCATCTGTGCTGGGAAAAGAGATTATCATCACAGAGGATCTGATAAGAAGATTGATAGGTTATGAAGAAACAGATGGTGTTTCCCACTTGCCAGCTGGGCGTGTGGACATGGAAGAGGTTTATGAGGAAGTTATGACTGCTGGTCAAGCTTCTAACAGATTCAAAGATCTGAAGCCTGATTACAAGATCTGGGCCAAGATCTTCATGGGATGCATACATCATAGGAAGTCAACCAATTCCCCAGATTATGTCAACAATGAACAGATCTATTTTATGTACTGCCTTAGTCAGAGCAACAAGGTAGATCTTCCATACATTCTGTTGTCGCTTGCGCGAAAATAAGGTGCCGGCATGACAGAAGAGTCGCCACCGTGCGTTATTTATCCCTCAGAGCGGGAAAGGAAACGCTCGAAGTAAACCTCGCAAAGACGGGAAAAGGTATGGTCATCGCAACCAAAACCTGGATTCGGGAGTCGGTTACGCAAGGGGAAGGTATTAGCACCCCTCACGTCCATCGTACTCGATGGGATCCTCGCTTGTTTGTTTGCTTGGACGGGTTGGTTATAATCTATCTACCTATCAAGGCTGGCTGAAAAAGAAAAGAAAAATGACTCGGCAAAGCGTCGCGCTTTATGCCTACGTATTCTCATCAGAGAATGAGAAATCAGAGTCAACGTAGTTCGGCTAACTACGGGATTATGGGGGAAAGGTTTCTCGCTAGGACGTCGCATCCTATGCCTACGTACTTTCATCTGGTATGAAAGATCAGAGCAAACGTAGTTCGGGAAACTACGGGTTATCTCCTGAAAGAAGTGTTTTTTATTGTGTTTGCGATCTCAACCGCACTAGAGACTATGACCTGAGAGTGAATGCATCCTTTCTCAGATAGCTTAAGGCTCGTAGCGTACGAAAGAAATCATTCATGATTACTGTATCTTGAACTGCTTTGAGATGAGAAGAGAACAGGCCCAACTAGGAGGGAGACTATCAAGTCCTACTGTTATCATGCCATGGATTCATCCTATGGTTGAGGTTTGAACAGGGAACTCCTAGATGTTGTCATGCATAGGTTTCAACCTAAAGTCTATCATCAAATCCTCATCCGAGGAAATGAGAGTCCTAAGGGATCATGTCAGTGATACACCAAAACAGACAAAAACATCAGCTTTAACAGTAAAATGCATGCAATGCAAGTGAGGGAGGAAATGTGTGTGGGGTTTCAGCCTCCACAAGCTCGTCTCGACCTCAAGCCAGTCATGAAATAACAGTAATCATACTGAAAATAAACAACATGCTATCAAGCAATAACAGATAAAGTAAATGAAGTGCCCTCAGGCAAACAAACACACATGCTTGAGAAAGAAAGAATCTACTCTCTAATCCTGACCCTAACACAGAATCTGATCAAATCTAAGCAAAGCCCTAAAGCAAAACCTAACCAAAAGAAATCAATCCCAGTCTTCAAGCTTCAGAACAAGCTTACCAAAGAAAGGGAGCTAAGCAAGCAGACTCATAGTGTCTTCCTCAGGAAAGCACTAGGAGGTGTATACTCAGGAGTCATACCCTATGTGGCTCAACCACTGTGATCAGTTTATATTCCTCCTCAGGAGAAATTAAACTCACAAGCAGGCTCCAACATCACTGGATATTTAGGAAATCCTATCTGAACTAGTGGAACTAAGTGAATAGACTCATAGGACCTTCCTCAGGAAAGTACTAGGAGGCTTCCACTTAGGAGTTGTATCCCATGTGGCTCAACAACATGTGATCAGTTTACATTCCTCCTCAGGAGAAATTAAACTCACAAGTTGGCTCCAACGTCATTGGATACTTGAGAAATCCTAGATAAACTAATGGAACTAAGTGAATAGACTCATAGGACCTTCCTCAGGAAAGTACTAGGAGGCTTTCACTTAGGAGTTGTATCCCACGTGGCTCAACAACATGTGATCAGTTTACATTCCT
Source organism: Lathyrus sativus (assembly GCA_963859935.3). Taxonomy (NCBI): domain Eukaryota; kingdom Viridiplantae; phylum Streptophyta; class Magnoliopsida; order Fabales; family Fabaceae; genus Lathyrus; species Lathyrus sativus. The sequence continues at coordinate 516,900,957 of OZ012738.1, forward strand.
CCTCAGGAGAAATTAAACTCACAAGTTGGCTCCAACATCATTGGACACTTAAGAAAGAGGTGAGAAGAAAGAATGAAAGTCATTCATAGTGCCTTCCTCAGGAAAGTACCAGGAACTTCCTTCAAACTTCAGGATCTCAAACCTCACAGGCAGGGAATAATCCAAGCTCTGGGTCTCTGGGTCTTGATCTTCAATCTTCTCTTCATGATGCTCTCCAACAAGGTCTCCAAGACAACACAAGCCCCTCAACAAATTCCCCACAATGAACCCCAAAGATGAACAGATAACCACAGGGCAGACAAAATCAACAGGCAACTTCAGAAAATACCTAAAAATGCTAAACTAATGGGGAAAAATCTAACAATCATTCACAAGGGTCTACACTATCTACCCATAACATCCACATAGGCCTCTACCTAAAAATCAAGACAAAACTCAATCAAAGAAAGTGAATTCCTTCACCTAGGCACACCCTAACCCTAATTAGGATACCCTACCTCTACCCTAATTAAACTAATCAAAATTTAATTCTAAAATTCTAGAATAAATCCTATAGGGAACTATGATTCAACATCTAATTACACAAAAAAGAATGGATTAAAAAGACTAAAGGAAAGTCCTAAAACAATTCTTGCAAAATCATGATACCAAACTAAACATTATAAAAGCTATTTAAAAGAAAAATCTACTAAAAATACTAAACTTAAAAATAAAATCCCATTTTTATTTTTATATTTTTCTACACAAAATTATCTCAACATAGAAAAAAGAATGGACAAAAAAGAGTTATTTTTCAATTTTTAATGAATTTTCTAAAACAGAAAAATATTAAAACAATATAAAAAAGAATTTAAAACAATTAAAGGGAGGGGGTGTGACAAGTAACACGCGCCAGTTGGAATCAGTTGGGCCAGATAAAAGGGGGGTGGGGATAGCGAATTAGGCCCATAGACCAGCTTAAATGAAACGACCGCGTTTCACTTTTTAAACTTTTCCCTCCATCTTCAGATTTAATCACGGCCGCACGATTGGCCTGGTGAGTCAATGCTTTCACTTCCATCCAACGGTGGCTAACCCGTCTCCTACCTCATGCCTTAGGGTTTCATGAAACCTCCATGACCATGCTCTTCACACGCAGTGCTTCTCCAACTCGGTTCTCTCTCGTCTTCCAACGAAACTCAAAATTGTAAAGAGCAAAAGTGCTCAGTTTCTCAAGCCCTACACGACTATGGTCCTGGTTCTCACTGAAACATCTCCTAAATAGCAACCCGATAGCATCAACCTTGCTTACACTCAATCTTCCAACTTCTGGTTTCTTTGATTTCATGGCACTAAAACGTTCTACTCATGGCACTAATGATTCTTATCTAAAGCACTAACATTAAAACTCAATAACCAGCTAGTTCTTGATCTTTAAAGTTTCATGGACCTGTTATGGAACTCCATGGATCGTGCTATAATTTCTAGGGTTTCATCAACTAACCTAATGCATCAATTCTATATCTATAAAACTAACTAAAGCTGCATAAATTAGGAGAATTAGGGAGAGAAACCAACCTGTCAAGTGATGATGGTAGGTGCTCGTGGAGGATGTTGCAAGCCTTGTAACTGCTTCAGGATGATCCTCCAATGGTGGAAATGCTTCTGTTTGCACTTGTTGGGAAGGAGATGGCTTGTAGATGCAGATTTCTTGAATTGCTTGAACTTGAAGAAAGTGCTTCAATGGCTATTTCTCTCTCTCTCTCTCTCCTGAAATCTCTCTCTATCACCAACCTTGAACTCTCTTCATGGCCCTCTTCTTATAATGATCATTAGATGCTTCTAGATTCATCTAGAATATGATGGAAAGTTCTTGAAAATCTCATGTGGGGACAAGTTGGATTTCTCTCATCTCATGCCTTATGCCTTACCATTTTGTGCCAAATTCTCCTTATGAGAGATATTGAGTATGGATGAGTGAAAAACAAGCTCATCTTTGGCTTGTGTAAGGTTTTTCAACATTGCCTTCTTTTTCAAGTAACAAGTTTTCAAAGCATCACCCATTTTAAAGCTTCAAATCAAAATTCTAGCTAAACCAATGTTCTCAAAATGATGTTTCCAATCAAAATGATATATTGGATGACCAATTTTGGATTTGTGGATCTTCCAAATCAATTTTCAAATTCAACTTTTCAAACTTATATGCCATTTTTAGTTCATTTTTGACCAATCATGTAACTTCATGCTATGAGCTTTTCCAACAATTTGTGACCTTCTTTCTAGACTTAAAATCACATTTTGAGCAACTTTCATGTTTTGAGTTTTTTCATATGAGGCTTGGAAATAGGAGTTTTAGGCATTGGCTAAAATGACCTATAACTGACAAATGACCAAAATACCCCTGTCTTGTTCAAACCATAAGTTGAGTTCCACAAATCCAATCAAGGACTTCTACCACTCAAATTAAAGCTAAGAAGATGTTCTTCAACATTCATGTTGACCAAGAGATCATAAGAATCATCCTACTAGGGAAAATGTTGTCTGCAAGTTGGGTGACTTTCAAGGACCCAGATTCACACACCTCTGCTGACCTGTAACTTGTCAAAACCATAACTTGGGCTCTGTAACTCCTATCAAGGACTTCCACCAATCAAATTAAAGCTTAGAACAAGCTCTACAACATTCATGTTATGGGGAAGGTGATATATCAATCACATCTTGGGCTAAAACTGCCTGGAAGATAGGGATCAAATTAGGGTTTTTCACTGACAATCCTTGGAGACCCTGACTTGAAACTTCTTAAACTCCTCACTCATGATGAGTTGGCCTAGGAATCATCTTTATATCATCTCTATGCATCATTCCATGATCTCATGGCCCTTGGATTGGGTCTCAACCTTTCCCAAATCTTCAGTTATCCTAGGGTTGACCCAGTCAAAACCCTAATTCTATCATTCATGGTTGAATCCTCTGAACTCTGGCATAATGACTTCTCTGGGCTTCATGAAGGCTATCAAGACATATCATAGGCTTTCCCAAGACATCAAATTCATTCTCAAAGTCTCAGAACCATCTGAGGGGCACTCCCAACCCTCAAGCTATGAAGCACACAACCCTGGTTTCAACCCATTCCTCTGAGGATCTCTTGAACTTTCTGATGAAGGTATCCACTTTCAAACTCAATGAATAAATAATTGTTGGTCAAATTTTGGGGTGCAACATCTGTTCATGCATCTGTGGAATCATATCAATGCATCTAGAGAATCTGTAAAAGAGAAAGGCCAGAAGATCAGGACTTGGATCCCATTTGGAAGGTTGATCTCAGATCTTCTCACTGAAAATGGTTTAGTGACTGCTCTGTACGCTGCTGGGGTTATAGAGGAATTAGAGTTTATTATGGGAAAGCCTCTGAACACTAAAAGTCTTCTGAGACTCAAAATTGTAGATGAACTCACTACTGCTCCAAAGAGGCTAAATATGTATGATTTGAATAAGAGGGTTCCAGTAGCTGACTTTTCTCTATTCTTTGCTGAAGAACCCAGACATATAGTGTTGATGTATATAGAGGAATGCAAAAGGGAAGGAATACCTGTTCCAGCTAATGTGTTTCAGCTTGTCAAACAACCACTACCAGATGCAGGAGAAGAAGAAGAAGTACCACTTCAGAGGAAAAGGAATCAGCCTGCAGAAGAATCTGAACCTGTCCAGAAGAAGGTAAAGACTGCTGAAAAGCCCAAGAAGCTCTTGAAGAGAAAAGATTCTGGAGAAGCTGCCTCTGTACCTGCCAAGAGGATTAATGTAAAAGGTACTAAGTCATCTGTCCCTTCTGCAAATATTGTTATTAATGATTCTAATATTAAGTCTGTTCCACAACCACCTGTTACTCAAACAACTTTTGTTGCTGCCCCTAGTTCTGTTTCACCTCAAAAACAACACACTGCTTCTGTTTTAAAACCATCACAACCCAAAATACACATCAAACACTTTATTCCACGTCCATCACCATCAGAATCACAACCAACAGAACCACAGCCATCAAAACAACAACAACAATCTGATCAACCACAAAACTCTGAACATCCAGAAAACCAACCCAAAGAAGTTCAACCAGAAAAAGCTCCTAACAATCCACCATCAAACATTCCACCTTCTGAACCTGTTGCACCTGTTACTTCTGAACCCACAAAAGTAACTTCTGCTCCTGTTTCATCAGAACCACCATCCCATCAATCTGAAATTCCTTCAGAACCTACTCATATCCCTGAGACAGAAGTTCTTGATATCACTCCATTAAAAACAGTGTTTCAAGTATCTTCTACCTCTTGTACACCTACAACATCCTCCAATTCATCTGAATCAGAAATTCACCCAGATTTTCTTGTCTCTCCATCCAAATACTCTGAGATGAACCAACCTGAACCTGAACCTGAATCAACCATACCTTCTAAAACTCTCATTTCAGATCCTATGCCTCCACCTGCACCATCATCTGAGATGATTGTTCCCAATTCTACTCCATCATCATCTGGTATATCTTGTGCCCAAGTTTCTTCTCTTTATCATAATCTATCTTATGGTTTCAAACTGAAATATTTTTATGATAGAGTTGAACCTTCTGAACCCCTGAACCCTCTGAAACCAAAACTCAGACAGGCTCTTCCATCTGTAATCCTTTCATATATTCAATCAATGAATAATGTAGGATCCTTAGCAACATTATCTGCAACCTCTGGTAAAGTTGTTGTTTCAGCTCTGCAACCTGCATCTGATAACACAGTTCCATCTGTTCAAACATCAACCTCTGCTTTCATACCATATTCTAATGAACCCTTTGATGATGTTTGCCCACGCACAAGACCAAAACCTCATCTGCTTAATGCTTTAAACAGATCCTTACCTCAAAAACCAGAAATTCCTTTCATTCCATATTATCCCCCTCCTCTGATTTCCATCCAAAAATCACTTTTACCACCATCTCCCAAACCTAAACATATGACTCTGGAAACCTTGCTTAAACCACAGCCCAGACTTAATATTGATCATTTACTTCAAACATTTTTGCAAGAAATACAAATGTCTTTAGGTACTGTTCAGAAGAGATGCTCTGAAACTATGGATGCAAATGAATCTGACATCATCTGGAAAGGATTCATCAATAGATTCAACACTGTAGCTTCCAATTTGAAGAACGTCTGTTCTAATGATGCAAAGCTCAGAGCTGAAAGGACTTTATTTTGGACTGTCAACAAAACTGAACCTCTGCTTCGTTTAGGTGCTCCTCCACCTCCAACAGAATCTACTGCCAATACATTGACTATGACTCTGGTAGAACCTTCTTCAGGATCTACAAAACCAATGGCAATTGACTCTGTTCAGGCTGCAGAACCTCCAGCTTCTTCATCTGAGATAAAGTCAGAATATTCAGACTTTGAAGACAAGATTGCTGCTCTGGAGGCTGGTCAGTCTGAAATAAAATCTTGGATGGCAAAGCAAGATAAGAAATCTGAGGACATGACAGAGTGGATGTCAAAACAAGATGAGAAGAATGAGACCATGACTAAGTGGATGTCAAAGCAAGAGCAATCATCATCTGAGATTACAAATCTATTGAAGATGCTTTTGTCAAAACACTCTTAGATTTTTTTCTAATGTTTGAGCATCTGTTGTTTGCATCTGAATTTTATTGTTATATCTTCTGATGTTTACCTATGTACTCTTGCTCTGTTATTTTAAATGAATCAGTTTTTCTCCATTGAATTATCTATTTATTGTTCCTTTTATTTGTCCTTTTTAAAAAGTTTTTACTTTTTGCTTATGACAAAAAAGGGGGAGAAAATAAAGATCTGAACTGTTTAATATAACTTCACTAGAATGAATCTTCAAACATATCTATTCTATCTAATATTTAAATTGACTACTTCAGAACATTTGATAAGAACACTCTATAAAAGAATCTCTGAGTCTCTCAGATCATTTGTTTTTTCTATCAAACTCTGAATCTTATATCTGCAAGATATTCTGACCCTATATTGTTATAAGAACAACTAGATCTAACTCTGAAGATTACTCAAGATAAAAGGGAAGTTTCTATTCCTTTTTCATATTTAACTCAGGGGGAGATTCATCATCTCAGGGGGAGTTATAATTCTTTATGTTCAGTTAAATAAAATTTCTGATACTTTTTGTCATCATCAAAAAGGGGGAGATTGTTAGAACACAGATTAGTTCTTAATAATAACTCTTTGTTTTGATGATAACTGTTAGGAAATTTATATTTAAGAATTATATACTCTAAAATTTGTTTGAGAGTTTTACTGCAGATTGAAACGAAATTAACTCTCTAGAAGCAAATCTGTTTTGGATACAAGAAGTTATCCTGACTCTGAAGCGCCAGATGCACCTTACAGAAGAATCTGATTGCTCCTTACAGAAGATCTTGAGCATAGTCTCCAGAAGGATCTGAAGCAAGAAGCTCCAGAACATTCCGAGTCAGAAGCATCTGAAGATAGTCAGAAGCATCTGAAGCTGAAGCATCTGAAGCATAGAAGAATATTGATTGAAGAGTTTCTCAAAGCATAATTCTACAGAAGTTTCTGAAAGTACCAACGCTGCCAAGTACTGAAGTTTTGTGTCAAATATGCTCTGATGATCAACACACTGAAAGCACACCTGCTGCAGAAGACTCTGATATAGCAAAGTTCTGAATTTCATTAGAAGACTCTGATCCATTCAGACTCTGAAGAACTTGCTGAAAACTGAAGAAGAAATATTCAAGAATATATCCGTTGGAATTATTCAACGTCTCTTTCCTCATTTGTGCTAGACACACTTACACAGACAAAAAGGATTTTTCTGTGCCATCTACTTCTAGGAAAGGTCACTTGATGTGAAGACAAAAAGGCTCAGACCCTTTTGGGACTCTCTTTTCAACGCTCAGCTTCCTTGGATCAGCTGCCTATAAAAGGAGAACTTCACCACATTCTTCAGTTACACAGTTTGCTGAAAAGAAATCATTATATTCTAAGCTCTCATTCATTCTTATTCTTCTTAGAATTTATTGTACTTAAACTTAAGAGAAAAATCACTGCTGTGATAAAAGCTTTATAGAAGCATTAATACTCTTGTATTTAATGTACATTGATTGTAAAGGTTTTTCCTTAAGAGGATTCAGTTGGAATCAGTAGCTCTTGAGAAGACTAAGAACTGTTGTTCTTAGGTGTTACTATTGTAATCAGTTTGATTTAATAGTGGATTAAGTCCTTGTTGAGAAAGGCAAATCACTCTAGGAAGGGTGGACTGGAGTAGTTGTTTAAACAAACCAGGATAAAAATATTTGTGTGATTATTTTTAAGCTTAATCTTTCATACTTATTCAACCCCCCCTCCCCCCCCCCCCCCCCTTCTAAGTATTATCTCACCTTCAGTTTTGTTAACATATCAACCCTTCGTATCATAATGACTAATAAATGCATCATGCTCTTTAATTTCCAATGGTTAAAAGCATTTACCAATAGTCATGCGTTATATTCTTATTACTTATGAAATAAAAAGACTTCACTAGTCAAAGTCTCATATCTCAATAGTAGAGAAAATAATACTAAGCAATAGAAACTTATTTTTCTATTCCAGGAAGTTGCATTTTGAGATAGCTTTTTCATTCTTGATGTTGAACTAAGTTCATATGCAAAATTAAAACAAGTCTATTTTCAGTAAGAAAATTTTGAAAAAGATATTATCCCTAATAAAGATTTTATCTTAAAAGTTTTAGAAAGTGAATTCCTTCTGACTATAGTCTCTTAAAATGTATTTCTCTAGAATATAAAAATGGATTTCTAAAATAAATAGTAAGAGTTAGAAATACATTACTCAATACTTCTGTAGATTCTCGACTTCTGATGTAGAGGCTTCTTTATAATCGTTGTGCGTTTAGCTTCTGTAGTCGTTGATGATTTTTTTAGCTGAACCACTAGAATTATTTCTTCTTTCATCATTTATCTTCTTTCTTCTGCTATCTTCATAAGAGCCTTTGAGTGTTTTGCGGAAACATGAATATCTTCATGACTTCTTGAGCTTCCATTCTGATGAATGAAGGACATCTCACCTGATATTTGTCTTATCTTGATCATTAGAGAAGAGTCAAGTTCTGTCTCTAGTCTTCATCTTGGAATCATCCATCTTTCTATCTTCAAGAAGATTTGTCTCCAGAAAGCCACTAGCTTTTCAGTTCTTAGCATATACTTTTGAAAGGTTATGTGTTGAGAGAGCTTGTTGAATTTTCTCTTGCATCATCAGAGTTTCTATGCTTCAGAATCATGACACAAGCATTTTTCTCTTGAAAGGTTATGTGATTTAAAATCTTGATGACAAGATTTTTAATATCTTCAGCATACTTCATCTTGAAGTTTCTATGCTTCAGAATCATGACACAAGAATTTTCTCTTCTTAACATGAAAAAGTTCCTAATGAGCAATACTGAGAAAGTCAATGGTAAACCAAGTCTTTTTGTTGAAAACATCCCATATTCAGAAAGAATTAACTTTCAGCAAACAAGATTGCTTGCTTGATGATTCTTATTGATTTCTTCTAGATCATTCTTCTTAAGTCTTATCTAGGCATCGCTTAAGGAGATGTGTAGCTCTTAACTAATGTATTCCAAGAATAGCATTCATTAAATTCTTCTAATTATCTAATGAGTCTATTATCCTTTTACAAGCTGATTCTTCATCTTGCTTTCAATTTTCTTGTAAGCGCCAAAAGAGAAAATTATGTTGTCAAAAACAACCAGCTCTAAGAATCAGTGACACAATCCAGAGTGAACCTTTCTGTTTTGTCATTTTAGTACTCAATATTTTCATCGTCATATGAGACTGAAACTGTAGAGGGTGAAGGAGATTAACTAGAGCGTTTCTCAAAGATCGGTCGAACCTTTATCTGACGTGGTTAAGTGTTTGATGAACATTAATAACTGAACTGGGCTCTGATACCAATTGAAGGTCGAGAAACACAAGAAAGGGGGGTTTGAATTGAGTTTCACATTTTGTTCCCTCTTACGGAATTAGAAGAATAAATATAACAATGACAATAAAAATAAATGACACAGTTATTTTAATCCTGGTTCACTGTTAACGAAGTTAGTCCAGTCCACCCCTCAAGGTGATTTTGCCTTATCACAAGGACTTTATCCAATAATCATCAACAATTACAACCCCGATGGATACCTTCCATTGTCTTCTTGAGAATCCTAGAATTCACTCGCCTCTCAAGGAATCAACCTCCAAGCCGTTAGAAACGACCTGGCCCTCTCAAGCATTCTGGTCTTCACTTGACCGCCCATGGAACATCATCCACTAAGTTGTTAGAAACATGCTTAATCATCTCAAGCATTCTGGTCTTCACTCGACCGCTCAAGGACCATCACCTTTTACAAGGATTTTCTTGTGCACTAATATGCTTCTTACAAACTGATTACATAAATGAAGTACATGAACACCTAAGTGTTTAATACAAAAGACTATCTAAAGAATGAATCTCTGAGAGACTATAAAACATTAGTTATGTAATTTTTAGAAGCTTTCTTGATGAGCATTATGACTTCTTTTTATGAGTTGTTAGCTTCTTTTGATTAACTTCTTCATGAGCATATAATGCTTTTTCTAGTTTAACCATCAAAATTAACTAAGTTACTATGCTTCACTTATTGATGTTTCACTTGACTAGTTTTACATGGCTTTAGCATGTTGGATCTTTATACGCACTTCAGTAGTTTACTCCAGCTTCTTCTTCATTTAAGATTCAGCTTATAGCATTTTCTTCAGCACTTTGGCTTTGCATATCAGCGTGTTATCCCATCAACCAGCAATTCTTCAAGCTTCTTTATCTTCAATTTATAGAGCTTGAGAGAATAGATCTGTTGAGGGTTATTCTTGGAAACATATTCTAACAGCAATATCCCAATGTTTAAATGTAGGAATGGTAAACATCATTGTACAAAAAGTTGCTCTTGCGTCTCCTTTTCGAGGTAGAGGTCATAGAGTTTTAGTACTATTATATTCAGCTTAAAACCATTCTTATCTTCAGTCTTCTAGCATCTTCAGAGGCTTTAGATATTAACTTCATGAAGCGTGTTGTAGAAGAGTCTTTCTTCGTGTAATCTTTAGAACCGCAGTCTTTAGAACCTCAGATATTCGTTCAGTATAACCTAGTCATAAGAATCTTCAGCACTTGGTTTCTTAGAAGCATTATCTTCAGAGTGTTCAGAACTTGTTCTATCAAAACCTCATCTTCAGAGTCTTCAGATTTCATTAAGCACACTTTTGTCTTCAGAGTCTTCAGCATTTTGTTCAATCAGAATCTTACCTTTAGAAACTCTTCAAAACTTGATCTTTATAAATAATGTCTTCAGAATCTTTAGAGCTTTGTTCACAAGAACCATGTCTTCAGAATCTTCAGAGTTGTAATAATATAAATCAAATTTATTGTAAAGCCTTCTAGGCTTACCTATAAATTATCAATCAGAAATCTCATCATAAATGTTCCTTAGAACCGTTGCATTAGAAGTATTTCTCAATCTTGACTTTATCTTATACACATATGTTTGCTTTCAGAGTGTTGATAACAGAGTCGGATGATGTCACACGTCTTCTTATCAGAGTCAGAATAATATTAGAATTGTTCTCTTAGATAACATGTGCAGTTATTATCAAAACTCAAAGGTCAGATGTAGAACCAATATTGTTCTTACAATCCTTGTCCAGTTCAACATGCCCTTAGACATTTATCCTGTTATGCAGGATAGGAAAAATTCTATCTAGGTCTCTCATGTCCCTTAGCATGCTTTATGCAGTATCCATCAACTGCCTTTATGTTCATCCAGTTATGGACAATGTTAGATTAACAATAAAGTATTCGACTCTACATCTAAGATCCATAGTGGTTTCAGGTCGAACGGCGGTATACACACACTATCACCACGAGAGTAACTTATAACACTTTGCATAACATTCTATATAGTACTCTTATAGTGGGTCAATCAGTATAAATATTACTCCTAATATTCATACCTATGTTAAGACTTGATAACTCTTTATCCATGATCCATGAAATGTGATCATCAGTCTATCCATTTAATAGTCTTAATTTTTTAAGGTTATCCCACTTCACAAGTAAAGCTCGATCACGGATACTTTAAAAAATAATGTCCTTCATGTTTAATGAGATTTCATGGTTACTTCACACTTAATATTTCATTAAACGGACTAGCTATTCTAGAGACTTTATAATTTTGGAAAAATAAATATAATAAAGAAATGTATTTTATTAATAATAAATAATTTGATACAAGTACCAAAAGTATTGGCCTCTAGGGCTTACACCAACAGATTCACCTCTCCTCTTCCTTTAGAGTGACTATCTACCAAGAGAGAGAGAGAGAGAGAGAGAGAGAGAGAGAGAGAGAGAGAGAGAGAGAGAGAGAGAGAGAGAGAGAGAGAGAGAGAGAGAGAGAGAGAGAGAGAGAGAGAGAGAGAGAGAGAGAGACCTTAATCTCCATTTTATAGTATATTGTCTTTATCTATGTGCTTATGATATGGCTAGTAGAGACGTTAGAACACAAAAATATTTTATTTTATTTAAATACAATAACATAATTTAAAATGCAATACAAGTTTAAATTGTATAAAAATAATCCTTAATTATTTAATATAATATATATTAATAGAATAATAAAATATTAAATAATTTGTGAATTAAAACGTAAAATAATTAAATATTAATATATATAATATTTAACATAGAAAGATTGAATAGAATAATAGAGATAAAATTTAGAAAAGTGTGAAAAGTTAATGTATTATTTTGAAATAAGTCAGCATAAATATTAATATAATTTTTTTAATTTTTAGTTATATGAATGGATTTAATTGAAATGCACTGACAATGTAAAAGGATTTTGCACTGTCAGTTAATCATAACCGTTGGATGTTAGAAGAAGTTTGACTTTTATTTTAATCATTAAGAAAGTAATATCAGTGATGATGGTGATGAATTGACAGTGTAAAACTTTTTACACCGACAATGTATAGTAATTAATCTCTATGTTAAATAAATGGGTTACCCACAACTAATGATGGGAATATGTCGGATCAATTAAAAGGGTGTACGTCCTAGTCTAAAAAAATTTAGGGCAGGCCAGAGTTTTTTTAAATAAAAAATGTATAGTTTTTTTATATGTATATTTAGGCCATTTCATTAAAAATAATATTTTAAACCTATCAGATTGACATATTTAAATAAATATAAATAACTTCATTTTATTATTAATATTATTGTATAATATTGTATTTTAAATTAAAATACCAAAATAAAACTTAGTTATTTAAAAGAACTTATGAAAATATGTTGAAAAACACTTATGAACAATATCATAAGTTGTTTTTATAAGTTCTCTCAAACAAATATTCCATCTGTTTCATATTATAAGAAAATTTTAGTTTTTTTTAGATTTATTGAATAATTAATGTATTTAGTTTATATATAGACCAAATACATCAATTATTTAATGAATCTAAAAAAGGAAATTTTGCTTATAATATGTAAGAGATAGAGTAGTATCACAAAATTTATGCTACTAAGTAAAATTGAATAAGTCAATATAAACAAACATTTAGTCTATTTAAATATTAGTTGAATTGTTTTTTTTAATGTTCAAATAAAATAAACTTTCAAGTAAGCTAATAGGCCAAACACGCCTTCGAAAATATCATGCTCATGCCATAAAAATAAGTCTATCATATAGTACAATCAAACTTAGGCTTTATATTTTTTAGCATACCAAGCTCAGGCTTGACAAAGCTTATCTTGCCTCAGTCTATTCTCACTCCTAGGGCTAGACTTTGTGAAATAGGGACTTTTTTAAGTCGGGCTTGCAAAGTTTAGAGAATTTTACTTAGCACCCCATAAATTATACCTAACACCCCACATAATTTTTTATACCAAAAATACCTCTCATTTTTTCATTAATCAAATGTTGCAAAATATTTTATTAAGCGCTAAAAATTTGATAGTTCGTACAAAAAATTCAATATGTTTTCTTGTCGATATTTTTGAAAATACATTGCGTATAAAAGTTTTACCGATTTTTTCAAAATATTTAATATACCAGATATTTCCCCCACGCCTCTAAAAAATATGATAGTGTTAATGTTGAACGGTTAAATTTTTCCAACACTTTTGTGGGGTTGTGATTCCACCAACACTTTTATATGGTCTATAATGATTTAAAACTTGTATAAATATGTCTCATATGTTGTTAGCAAAAAACCTCACAATGTCTCAATTTTAGTATCTTGCATTTTGTGTACTTCATCGGCGTGAAATCTCCTATTGATTTTAGGCTCGCAAATGACACTCCTTATGATATTTTGAAATCTAAAATGGATAACCTCTTGCACCATACTAGCAACAGAAGGGTGGTTAAAATCGAGTATCATTCACCATTGATTGCTAATGAAGGGAAGATTATGTTCTATAAGTTTGAGTTAAAGACAGACAGAGATTTAAAAGTTATGTGGAGCACATCTCATTTACACGAAACAACGAGTTGATCGACATGGGTGTGACAGTTGTGAGATTTTTCGAAAATATTATCAAGATGTTAAAGTTTCTTGAATCATCTAGTAATGTTTAAGTTTTGTTTATGTTATTTTCTTGTTAAGTTGTGTTAAGATATGTTCGTGTTAAGTTATATTCATTCTACAATAGTATAATGCTAATTTTCATCTAATGAAATGTAAAGATAAAATGTCAATAATATACAAATAATTCATTACAAACCAGAAATAATGTTAGTGATGATAAATAATTAACAAACTAATAAAATTTAAGTCGGTCCACCATAGACAATGTCTGATATCTAAGAAACCTGATATAGACCTCACTATCTAGATTTACCAAACCCGTGAGGTTATCTGAAAGAAGTGATATCATATGTAGCCGCTACTAGTCAGTCATACGGGTGGAGGCGGTGGCACGTTATCTAAAGATCCTCCATCATGGAAAGATCCAACATCATCTACAGGCTAACAAATGAGATGATGTAAGGGTGTAATAATGTAAAGTACCATTCTAAGTAACCATTTAGACAGTGACCAGGGACCTGCACCTCTAATACATTCTCTCTAATAGCAATGACAGTGCTAATACTGTTAGACCTAAACGACCTATCAATAACCTGAAATAGTGCATAAGGGATGGTCTAAGAATGCCCTGGACATACCCAAATTGGCGCATACACCTCTTAGGTAAATATCTAGCCACATAACTCTCTCTCTCTCTCTGCCAATAATTGAAAATAGGGGAGTGTTATCGGACTCATGGTACATTTTATAGTCTACATGCAGTGTCCATATGGCATCGTCTACAATCAAAGCATTGATCCTCCTCATGTATTCCCGAAGACCGCCTAAATGAGAATGTATGGACCTCCATCTAGTGGCCCATGAGGAGCCATCAGTAATAGGACCATGATCACGCCTTCACAAATAGACGGGAAATGCTTGTATATGCAACACTGCATAAGAAATACAAATTACACATATGAAATGTCTTTGAAAAATAAGAATTAAATAAATCAAATATAATAAATATTCATACATGACATAGATTCATATAACTGAAAAACAGTCTCTTCTAAAAGGCATTCACCTCTCCAAAGGCAGTATATAATATAATCAAAGCAGCATAACCTCGTGCTCAGCCAAGATGCACAAAGTCAGCAAACAGGGATATGCATCTGACACTGATATATACATGAGATTTATTCATTGTGATAGTACATGCTACAATACCCAACATTTATACTCTAGTAGACGCCTCATAAATAGAGTGTTACACCATATTCTGATGCATATCCTAAAGCAAAAAGAGGTGGATGTAAGCACCTCTGTTAGCTCTGAATTCATCCAAGACCAACCTCGGTGTAACCCCCAGGTATATCTCAACAACCATACATGCAATCTTCTTGCTCATGACAGAGCGGTGAAAAAGTTACCTGCAAGGGGAATATGGAAGAGGCTAGAGACATCATACATGATAATCTTCATCTCACTTAATGGTAGATGAAAGGAGTATATCTCCTTATGTCATCGCTTAACAAAAGCGAACAATAATGGAGTGTTGAACATGGTGAGGGAACAGTCCACCAACGGTAGTAGACTGACATTAGCGACAATTTCCCTGACCTCATTTGGCATCTAATAATTTCTTTTACTTTTCCCCATAGGTCGAGGCACCTTCAATGGGATGTGGTCTTGTAACAACTAAAGTATAAACCATCAGTTACATTCAATTAAGTTGTAATAATTAAAACAACTTAAAATAAAAATATTTATACCTCTCCTCATCATCATTCAATGCCACATGGTAGACATACCCATTCAGCAAGGTCGAGTTAATGGGGCCCTCCACAGAACCATCCATCTATGTGCACAGACGACTCTATATCGAACTGAGCTGTCACCTCTATATCATCTAAAGCAAGAATCTTTATATCAGCCTGGGGAAGAACCTTTATATCAGCCTGAGCTGATGATGTACTCAACATCATCAACAAAGGCCACAGTTGGCTCGACATCATGATTGTTGGTCCGTCCATCTCTACCTTGTATACGCTGGAGAGTGTAGGATTTATAAGGAGGTTCAATCCTCGTACAATGAGAATCAGTGGAGGCTACTCTACCCCCTAATATGCAATTGCTCACTGTCATCTTCGCCGCCTCCATTAGAGCTCTCTATAACTTCTCTTTTTGCTCTATCGCTCAATCTAGGAACAAACTTGGTGTCTCTTTCTTTTATCCTCACTACAAAGAGAACAAAAGTAAAAGAAATACTGAAATTTTATAAATATTCGATCATGATCATCTATCAACGACATTTTTAAAAATGTTGTATCGTATGTGTTTGTACCGGTATTTTTTAATTGGAGATAAGCATGTAGGCATTTTTATCGATAATTTCAAAAATGCTGATAAAAATATATAAGATATCACATTTTTCCAAAATTTCGATTAAAATTTTTTTTTTTGAATATTATCGGACATTTCAAAAATGCCAATAAAAAAGTATAGTTTTCATGAAAAATATAGTATAATTTGTAAATGCATAAATTTAATAAAAAACAATTATTTTAAATATCGCGTAGATACTTTAAAAACTGCAGTAAAAATCTAATTTTTTTCAAAACCTCCTAAAAGTAATAATTTAAACAGTAAAAGTTGTAATATTTAAATATGAAGATATTATGGTAAAAGTGTTAATAACGTGGGGTGTCAGGTGTAATTATTTTTGAAGTCAAGTAAAATTCTTCAAAATTCGAACTCTAATTATTTATCTTAATCCTTATTTTGACAAGTATGATGGACACATTTAGAGATTTTAACGGGTCACCTCCACACTTGTACCTGTCATCCCTCGTAATTTTATAATTCATAAGTGTCTCTAACTAAAATTTGAAGCATATTTCCTTACAAAATTTTCGCCACTAGGAGTTGTCAAGTATAATTTTGAGGATGACAAGTTGAAACCTCACATATTTAGACTACCTTATTTTGACAACTACAGTGATGGGCATATGCTTCAAATGGAATTACAAGACTTGGGATTGCAAAAATAAATTAATATCAGTCGGTGTCGTGGATAAAATCTGTCACGGTTACAGAAGGTATAGTTTAATAAACTTTTATGGATAAAATAAATAAATATTAAAATACTCAATTTTAATGGATATAAATACAAGTTTAATGATCCGTATTCTTTATTAAAAATGATCTGCATTCTTAAAAAATTAATTTTCTCAGAAGAAAGTCTTTCATATTGCATATAATTCTTATTTGGTCATTTCATATTTTTAATCTTCTTTTATATCCTAAACCTTACTTCAACAATTTCATCGTCCAACTAACGAGTATGATCGTTCCTCCGTCCAATCGATACTTTCCTCCCTACTCCTCTATTATTTGTTCTTCCACCATAACTCATAATTACAATATATTTATTTATTTTAGTTAAAAACAAAATATATAGATATTGTGTTTAGCTGTTATTGTTTTGGAAAAAAAAATAATAATAATGTGATAAAATTATGTAATTGAATTAAGAGCAAATTGAATAGACGTAATGTAATAATAATATTTTATTTCTCTAAAAGAAGATAAAAATATCTTTTTCAAAAATTAATTTTAGAAGAAAAACAATGTTATCCATGAATACATATAAACACTCGCGAGTGTCTTAAAATCTACGGATTATCCGTTTGATAGATATCGCGAGTGTCTTAAAATCTACGGATTACCCGTTTGATAGATATCTGCACAGATATGAGATAGACACGGATATCATTCTATCCTTCTCAATAGATATTCATTTATATCCCTATTCTATCTTTCTCACAGATATTCATTTATATCCCTATACAAGACAAGGTATGTGTGCGATCAACTTAATAAGACACAAATCCTGGAGCCAAACAGCCATAAAATACACTCCAACACTGCCTCTAGTTGTGTATTGTTTTTTTTTTATTTAAATATATATACAACAGTTTACCATTTCAAACACTAGCCGTTAGGCGTTAACCATTCACCAACACAAGTTACAGAAGAAAATCTAAAATGGAGTATTTCATGGTACATCTCACACCCCTAACAGATATGGCTAGTAAAGACTTTAGAACACAAAAATAAACACCATAATGCAGGTGATGTATTTTAACGTGTGGGAGTAGCTCACAGAAATACATTTTGACCCCAAAATACAGACAACATTATGAATAACTAAATTTACTCCCTTAAACTATGATGCTGGTTTCTCACACAACAGAATATTACACAACAAAATGATATGTTTTCATGTCATAGAGGGAAAGAAAGTGATGGAGAACCAATATATTGGGAATGATAGACAAATTAAGCGACAGATGTTTTTCTCACAAATTTCTAGCCTCAACTCCGCCCACAATAACAACCTTCAATATTCTATCACCTCTGACTTTGGAGTGATCACATTATGGTACAACGGCTCCTTTCTTCAGTTGGTTGTGAGTTTACTTGCTGGAACCTGTGTGACTCAGATGGGTTGTATGTGAATTCCGATGTATCCAGACCATACTGCAGAAGCACCATTAGTGTCAGATAATCATGCATACGCAATGAAATAAACATTTTACAAAAAAATAACAATAATGTGACCTTTTAATAATCTTTTGAAATGATCAGAACGGTCCTAAGAAGAGTTATGTAAATAGTATATCTATGCTAGAGGAGTACATATAGAAAATAGACAATTACTGTGAAATACCAATGCAAAAAGGAGAACAATACCTAGATCATCACCACTCTACCTAACGGTAAGAACCATATTGAATGTAAATGAATTTACAATATTAAACACAGTTTAGAAAGGTATAAAGATCATCTAGTTGCTAAAGGCTTTACTCAAATCGAAAGTATTGATTTCTTTGACACTTCCTCTCTTATTGCAAAATTAACATCAGTATGATTGATTACTTCTTGCTTTTGCAACTAAACCAGACATTACTCCATGACGAAAGGAACCAAACTCAACAAAGAAGGAGGAACTCCTATGCAAGACCCTTCCATTTACAGAAGACTGGTCTGCAAACTCATTTGCTTAACCAATACATGTCCAAATACTAGTTTTTCAATGCAGCAACTCAGTCAACACACGAACTCACCTACTAATCTTCACTACGAGGCTTAAAGTTTCTCTAATCTTCTCCAGCATAAGGAACTTTTCTTTCTTCAAAATCAACCCTTCAACTCAAGGCCTTTTCAGATTCTGATTGGGCAAACCTTTCCAGACACCCACAGATAGGTGAGTGGATTCTGCATTTTTCTTGGAGAATCTTTGATCTCATGGAAATCCAAAAAAAGGCAACTATCTCTCGAAGTTCATCAGAAGCAGAACATAGGGCTTTGGCTACATCCAATGGCTAACATATCTTATGCATGAGTGAAAGTTGATTTTACAACACCAGCACTACTATATTGTGATAGTCAGTGTTGAGAATGTAGCAAGTATGAGTAGTATGGGTAATAGTCCCACATTAGTTGGAAATGTGGAGACTTGAGCATTTATAAGTGAGAGAACACGCCCACCTATCGCCTTAAGATTTTGGGTGAATATGTGGCGTGTCTCTTAGAAAGGTGTTGCTTTAAAAAAAAGTATCATAATATTAAATGCTCTCTAGTGAAAGAGAACAACAACAATGTGAGAAACGGTTACAGAAACAACAACCTTTATCTTCTAATTCTATGTATAAATAGGGGATGGAAGTCTCACAAATAAGCTTTTCTAGATGAAAAGTTCCGTAAACAAGAATAACAAATAAAGTGCACTACAGAGACAAAAGATTGCACCTTCTCCCTCATCCTTGCACTCCATGCATCATTTCTGTTGGAACGTGGGTCAACAACTGTGCCAGTAACTGGTACACCTGGTGCAGGACCTGCTGGTCTACTGAGCAAAGGCTGACGGGCCTGCTGCCTTGGATTAATGAACTCTTCATCACTATCGTAATCTGCTGGCCTATTTGCAGCCCGAACAATAAGGGCTAAGATGAAAAGAAGGGCCTACAATTCCATAAGCATAACAATTGGCACGTCACTTTCACATAATACGTGTATAAACATTTTATCTTGCTGTGCGCGTCTCAAAATCATAGTGGGGTATAGTAAGAGGAGACTTTTACATTATTAGTTCTTAGAATATTTTCAATCATAACAGTTCCTTCTTACCTCAAAGATAACAATTCCAAGCGCAACCCATTTCACAATAGTCCAGTTCTCTCTCAGAAAATCATATAGCATATTAAAATTTCCAGTTTTGTCCCTTGGAATTTCCTGAAAAGAAGATGATTATAAGATGGAAAATATAACTTCTAGAATTTCATATTATAAATTACTAGTGCCAACATACCTCTTTCCAGTTTTTGTCGAAAAATATAAAGGCTGCACATCCAAGCTCTACTAAGATCAGCAAAACCACCAAAACCGAATACTTTGTTGGGTTAAAGGAAAACTTAAATAACAATTCCTATAAGATTAATACATGTACACAGTTAAATACAAACAAACACACACACACACACACACATACACATCGAGGAGAGAAAGAGAGAGATAGAAATTGCATGAACCCATTAAACGCGTTAGACCATAGCCTAAGAATTCTAAAAGGATACACAACTCAGGCAGCACCCACTCCGTGTACAAGATGCAATACAGCCAAAACAAGAAATAACAAAGAGAACAGCACCAACTCCAATGAATAAGTAAATAAACCTGCCAAACATGAAATACACAATCAGTGTAAGCAAGTCAGAAGATAAAACAGTATGAGGTGTATACAAAAGTAACAAAATTGTAGTAAATATATAATTCACTAGGGTGAATGCAGACAGAAAGTATCGAGGAAAAAAGAATAATGATGGTAAACAAATTTCATAATCATTTCACGTTTGCTTCTTCAACACTAGCAACAAAAAGTAATGCATTGATTACACCAAATAATGAAGCATGCTTCCAACTATTACATAATGACGATCAATCGGCATTGGCAGGTCTCCACATAGCTGCTCACAATAGAAACCTTATATTACAGGTCACGTTATTGTTATTAACATAATGGAAGCTGGACCCAAATGGATTTTATCCATTATTTTTTCCAAAGCAAGTTGAATAGTTTTTGCTTTCAATTGCCTGGACTTCAATCAGAGATACTACAACAACAACCAAGTTTAACCCCACTAAGTGGGGCCGGCTACATGGATCAACTTTCGCTATAATGTTCTAACCTGAACCATACTTCTATCCAAATCGTTAATCTCGAAATCTTTCTTAATAACTTCTCTTATAGTTTTTCGAAGTCTTCCTCTACCTCTTGTTTGACTCCTCTCCGTCATATACTCTCCTTACAGAAACTACAAGTCTTCTTTCTACATGCTCAAAGATACTATTCTAAAGAAAATTGAAAATATACAAGAGAGGAGGATCAGCATTCATACCAAGCCTTGGGCAAATCATCAAAAAAGTTGTTGGAAAGAGGCAACGCCATAAGCATTGGTCTGCCAAGTAGAATATAAGTTTGATCATCACTGACCGTAGCAACAGTCAGAGAGTTATTCGGAGCTTTACCGAATTGAACCAGAAGATAAACCCCATAGCCCACCATTGCTAGACCAGTAATGGTCAGTAAGCTATTCAAAAGCTTCAAAACACATTCCCAACAACCCCTACAAGCCATCCTCCTCTACTCACAATCCCACTTCAATCCTTCAACCAGAATTGAAACGATTCCCAATCCACAATATTTCTTCCTTGCACAAAAGACATTTCCATAAAACATTAGTAATTACTAATAACATGAAACTACCACAACAACAATAAAAACATTAACAGCTTTCTCTTTCGATATACACATGAATTTAAACATTCTGGGACTGTATAAAACAATTGACCCAGGTCAATCACGCTGGGAAATTCGACGCCATCACATTAATTTCGAGAATATTGGGTGAATATTCAGAAAATCCCCAATTTTTGTTAATTGATCATGTTGTTTTTAATGCAATTGACCAGAATTTATTAAAAACGTTTAGTTAAGAAAATCATTAAGGATTCATTCCAATATTATGATTCATAGAAGATACAATTACTCACAGACAGAATCGACGATTTGTAGAATAATCGTATTGCGTGCGAAGTTGAAGCTTTTGAGAGGCTTTTGAAATCACTCAACGACCGAAAGCCAAACTGGAAAGAACGAGAAAGAAACGGTGACTGTCTGTCTGAAAAGAAACGGTTAATGACATTAATACCCTTACCCGATATGCGTTTCTTACGACAAAACCCCACGTTATGTTTTTGATGTCGTTTTTAGACACATTTTCGGTGTGTACGTAAAAAGGGCTGGGGTTTTTTTGGTAAACAAACATATTGATAAATAATCTAATGTCACACTGTCACAATTTTTTTAATATAATCATTTAGTGATCAGATTTTTATTTTCTTTAACTTAATAATTCCAATGTTTCTGCACCATTATCTATCATTAATAGAGTTATTTGTTACCTGTCTCATAATAGTTGTTTTTCTTTTTATAGTATTTTTTTAAGATAATAATCATTTATTTTTATTATAATAATTATTTGGATTTTATTTAATAAAAGTATATTTATTATTACATTATTATGTTGCAAGAACAATTACTAAAATTGTTAAATGAGTTGAAATACGATAAATAAAAATATTATTAAAACATAATAAATGTGCTACATTGTTATTCTATGTTCATAGAAAAAATATTAGAAAAATTATTTATTTGTAAAAATTATTTATTTGTAGATACATAGGTAGGTAGTCAAAATTATTCACTATATCTCATGATTTACTCATTCACGCCGAAGAAATTTTTGAAATATCTCTGAAATTTTGATTTTAAATTTTTAAAATATGAAAGCACGCGTCAATTATAAGTAAACAAAAATATACAAATTTTGAAATTCGGATGCACCCCAACCTCAAAACCACAGTCATTTCAAAGTTAAAAATATGTTTGAATTTCAAAATATTAACACTTATGAATTTCAAATTTTACACTCGTCCTGTCTTTCCTTTCCATTTGAAACAAAAAAAAACAAAGTAGAACAAAACTCTCACAAGTGTTTACTCCTATTACAACATTGTTCCAATAACTGTCTCAAAGTCCTACTCCTGTGCATTCAAAACTAGGATCTTCATAAAATTTACTCTTTTCCATTCAAGATGTCGCGACGCGAAAAATACCCAGGCGATAAAACAATTGATTAACAATGAGAGATGACATGTTTCTCACAAAACTCTTTAAATGATGCATTCTAGAATTATCCACCATTGTCACTTCTAATGGATGCGATTGGCGTACTTCTTGAATGGCTTGAAATTGTAGCTCTTTTACACTAAAAATAGTGTCCATGAATATCTAGAAAAATCATCGACAATAACTATAGCATATACATTACCTCCAAAGCTTCTTGTCCTTGATGGACCAAATAAGTCCATGTGCAACAATTGAAGTGGTCTTATAGTTGATACCACATTCTTTGTCTTGAAAGTTGATTTGTTTTGCTTTCCTTTTTTATAGTGAGATATTGGATCGAACTCTAGTTAGCATGCCGTCGAAGTTTGCTCACATGTTGTTGTCGAAGACCTACATGTTGTAGTCGAAATTGTGTTCTAGTATGTAGTTGTTGAATTAGGTCTTGTGTTAAGGATCTAATCGCTTAAGTTAGCTTGTACGCTAAGTTAGCTTGTAATGGGTAATTGTTAAAAAGTCCATTAGTATAGTATGTTAGGTTTTATTATAAATAGCATACTAGTTTCTCATCTTAAGTGTGGTGTGACAAAACCTAATTAGGATGAGAGGGTTATTTGTTGTTCTTAAGTACTAGTAATCTGTTTTATAGAGAAAGTAAAGAATAACAGTTATAATCAATCCTTTTTGTTCTCCTTGTCTTTCCTTAACCTAACCCTTGTGTGTTTCTTGATCATAAAGAAACCGAGTATATTTTGTTTTAAGGCATCCTAATTCACAATAAATTGGTGCGGTGAGCATGGAGAAGACGCCTTCAACAAAGTATGAGATTGAAAAGTTCATCGGAGTGAACGACTTCGGTCTGTGGCACTTGAAGATGAAAGCCCTACTGGTTCAGCAGAGTTGTTTGGAAGCGTTGAAGGGAGAGGCGGCTATGGACGCTGCATTAACAGGAAAAGAAAAGACGATCATGATAGAGAAAGCCCACAATGCAATATTGTTGAGCCTTGGTGATAAGGTTCTTCGACAGGTATCAAAGGAAACTACGACATCGGGGCTATGGTTGAAACATGAAAGTTTGTACATGACCAAATCTCTAGTGAATCAACTCTACCTGAAGCAAGCTTTGTATTCATTCAAGATGAGTGAAGACAAAGTGTTGGTTGAGCATTTGGATATGTTCAACAAGCTAATTCTTGATCTTGAAAATATTGATATGAAGATCGATGATGAAGATCAAACATTGTTGTTGTTGTTGTGTGCTTTGCCCATAACATATTCTCACTTCAAAAAAACTCTCCTATATGGAAGGAAGTCCCTGAGCTTTGAAGAAGTTCAGTCAGCCTGGTATTCTAAGGACCTACACGAACGAAATGAGCATAAACCTTCGACGGCGGGTGAAGGTTTGTCCGTTAAGGGAAAATTCTTGCGAAAGGATGGTAAGTTTGACAAGAAGAAAGGTAAAAGTCAGAAAAGTCTTATAGTGGCGAAGCATCTGGTATTTGATGCTATCTGTAACACCCTTCTAAACCCCACGGAAAATATACGAATAATCAGAGTAAATTTTCATGCATTCACAAAAGGGCGTCACACATAACTTTCGAAACATCAAAGCCACCTGTCATGCTCATTAACACTTATAATAATTAATCATGCTTCTCACAATTTCACTTTGCATGTAGCAGCGGATTCATTTTATAACATAATTCTCTTAACAGAATATTCAGATTCATCACATACTTCAACATTACTTAGGCACCAAGGCCAACATCATAATATTCCAATAAATATAAAAACATAACATAGAATACATAATGTATCTCTAAAATATAAACCAAACGATCCCAGTGTTAGATGACCAGAGCATGACTCGACCCAATATAACTAAATTACTAAATGGCTACACCAACAACGACCACGCGACTACGAGCAGCTCTATTCTCGATACTTGCACGATGTCAGATAGGACATCATTCCAGCAGAAGGGCGAGAAATATTATCATAATAACAATGCATATAATCATATATGTATACACAAGCATAGAATACACATATTCCACATTCTTTCACCACAATTCATTATGATCATCATATACCTCACAATGTTTATATAAACCAATATGGATAATCATCAAGCGTGTTCATCATACACACATCCATAATCCTCATCATTCCACATCAACATGCTCATATTATGTTTATTCACCAATTCACAGTTACACATTCACAATACAGATATAAACAGATATGGAAATTACCAAGCATATTTCATCATGCCTACATCCAAAATTCTCAATCCAACAATTCACGCACATATGCATACTTTCATACAACAATCACATATTCATCATTCTCAATTACACAAGCCATGTACATACACATATGCATAACTTCATACAACAATCATATATTTATGCCATGAGACTCTATGCAACTCAATGCAACTCATGCCATGTGGTACCAACACTTGTTATCATTTTTCGGTTTTTACATTTAAACCGGGTCCGTCCCCTAGACCGATAGCAAACAAAAGCCCGTCCTCTAAGCTTTCAAACCCACCCTTCTAGATTTGGGACAAGTCACTAGTCTCCATGAAACTAGCAATCATTGCCTCTTGACCAAATGATGCTATGCAACCAGCAACAAATGCACTTAAGACCGTTCTTGCATCTTAATCCCATGCATAGTCAAATAATTCATCACACAAATATTATAACATGATTGCACACTCACACATCATATCAAAGTATTCATAATTTCAACATCATCACATTTATCAAGCAATGCATACATATTCACGATATGTTCCCATGCATTCTTCACAATATTGCATACAATAAATATGCATTCACAATTCAATACCATCACCACATATTCACAATATGCTCTCATGCATTATTCACAATATTGCATACAATCAATATGCATTCACAATATCGTGCCAAACGGCAACGAACCTCATCATAAATCATCATGCATTTTTAATCAATTTAAACAATGCATTATATATGTCAAAATGCCACATTTCACAATATTGCACAATCTAGGATTCACGCCATACGGCTACCCACAGCATAACATATCACAACAGTACACAAACTATTCATTTCCGATAAGGATTGAACATAATCGAACTAAATAATCAACATTGGATGGAAACTCAAGGAAATGAAAATGTTGTCACACTCGCTAGCTTGCTCGCCTAGCGAACACTCGCTACTTGTTTGCCTAGCGAACAAGCTCGCGAAGGCAAACAGAAGCTACTATAAGACTTCGCTACCTACTCGCTGGGGCTTCGCCTAGCGAATCCCTCGCTACCTCGCTCGCTACCAGCGAAGAGGGTCAATTACATTATGTCCAAGTCTGCGGCCATTCGCTACTAGCTCGCTACTAGCTCGCTACAGCGAACACTCGCGACCTGCTCGCCTAGCGAAGGTGCTAGCGAATGTCTGCGATGTTCAAAACCCCAACTGTCCAAAACTCTTCGAAACTCCCAAAATCACCCGATTTAATTCCAACGATTTACAGTAGTCTTAGTCTAACAATCCTCGACTAATCTACACCATTAATTCCAGATTCTAACCGTTCAAACATCGGTTCCTACCGATTAAATCATCTTTGCCCTAGAATGGAAAAAGATGGAGAACCTCCCACAAATCCAAACACACACATACATAATCATATACATTGGTAAGATAACAACATTTCACACCCTTACCTTGATTAATCGGAAGCTAGAAGTCGTTCTGATGATTCCAAGCTTTTACTCTATTTTCTCCTCTTCTCTCTTCTTCCTTCTTTCTTTCTCTTCTTTTTCCTTTCTCTCTATTTCTATCCTTTTATTTCCACTTTCTCTTATATATCCTTCTCTTTTATTTCTCCTCAACATATCTCATCTTATCATTAATTAGAGAAGATCTAGTAAATTCACCTTATTCTACCAAATAGAATAAATCAGTTAAATCCATTAACTCATATAAATTAAATAGATCCAATAATTCATTAAATCAATTAATTAGTACAAATAATCAATTATTGAAAATTGGGTTGTTACAACCCTCCCCCACTTTAGGAATTTTCGTCCTCGAAAATGTTACCTGATTCAAACAACTCTAGATACGACTCTCGCATCCCAATCTCCCAAATCCAACTTTCTCCCAAACTACCTCCACCAAAGAAATCCCTTTACTTCGAAGTTGCTTCTCGTTCATCAACCTGAACTAGCAATGCCTCAACAGTCAAATCCTCCCTCACTCATACACCATCCATCTGAATCAATGTACCTCCTCAGCTTAGACACATGAACATATCATGCAATTCCCATAAGTAACAGTGGTAAATCAGTCTAACATGCTATTTTCCCCACGCTTCCGCTGCGCCACTCTGATACAGACCAACAAAACACAGTGTGTGCTTCCGAGACCTCAAGCTCGACCAACACCAGTTACTATCGTAACTCTCAAAACACGTCATTTCTTGGATCCTTTTGATCTTTTCAATAGTCTCTTGCACAATCTCAGGTCCGAGTACAACACTCTCGCTGGACACACATCAACACAAAGGAGTCCTACACCTCCTACCCTACAAAGCCTCATACAATGTTATTCCGATAGTAGAATGATAGCGATTATTGCAGGTAAACTCAATCAGCGACAATTAACTACCCCCTAATCCATCTTGATCCAACACACAAGTTCTCAACAAATCTTCTATATACTGGATAGTTTTCTTTGTCTGTCCATCCGTCCACGGATGCTAGACAGAGTTCAACTTCAATCATGGTACTTAAGGCGTCTGCATGCTCTCCCAAAAATCTCGATGAAAACTTAGATTCCCATCTGACACAATATTCGACGACATCTCATACTACTTCGCAACTTCCTCACTATACCTCTTAGCTAGCTTCAGCATAGAATGATTCATCCTCATTGGTAATAAATGAGTTAATCTTGTCAATCCATTCATAACCACCCAAGTCGAATCACATATCTTCAAATTCTTCGGAAAACCCATCACAAAATCCATGGGAATACTATCTCATACCACTCAGAAATATTCAACAGTTGTATCAGGCCCAACAGTCTCTGATATTCACACTTCGACTTTCAACAAGTCTAATCAGCATATACAACCTCAACCACTACTCTCTCTCCATTTATGGTCACCAAAACAATTTCTCAAATTTGGTCACATCCTCACAGTACCTGGATGGATACTCAATTTATCTCAATGTCCTTCTTCCAGAGTACTCTTATCTAACTCACACTATTTGGAACACACCCACCATCACGACATCTCATAGTACCATTCCCATCAATCCGAAAATCAGCTCTTCGACTGTAATTCATTAAATTCAATCACTCTATTAACTCAAATCAAGGTTGTGACCTTATCGAATCTCATCAAGAATACCACTAGTAAGGTCCAACATACTAAGCTTAACTCCATAAGAAATCTCTTAACAAACCAAACTCATATCACAAAATTTCTCAATCCGTTCTAACTCTTTTCACCATCATCATCAGTATATGCAAAGATTTCCAAGTCAATGCATAAGCTACCACGTTTGCTTCACCCGAATGGTAATTCTATCCAAAACCAAACTCCTTCAGAAGTCCCAATTATTTCCTTTGCATCATATTCAACTCTTTCAAATCAACAAATACCTTAAGTTAGTAAGATCACCAACCATCTCAAATCTCAACTAAACAATTGAGGCCTCCGAACTCCGGCACAAACACACAACAACAACCAACCCTAAATCACTTGTCAGGTAAGTCCCCTTATGTACTTTAAGTTGCCTTAAAGCATAACCAAAACTCGCTGAAGTTGCACGTAACATATCTCCCAATCATATCAACAAGCATCACAAAACACAACAAATAGTTCTGTCGGATTCGGCAAAACCAACACACGGGCTGTTGACAGCTCTCCCCAAAACTCTTTGAACTTTCTTCATAGCGGCATATCACTGCTTCTTCTCCGACACTAATAAATCAAGTCCCCGATGTTCAACATGATCCTCTATACTCTTCGAATATATCCAACCATCATCGGTTACACAACCATTGACTCACTCAATTTGTGAGTTATGGCAGAAACACGAATCACACTTTCTGCACTCACTACAACATCCAGACGTATTCCATAAATAAATAACTTAATTCCATGTTACTACTTCACCATCGCATAGAGCATTGTAATAGCTTCCAACGCTTCTAATCTGGCGTCATTCCGAGTTATGGTTCTCCCGTTACGACAACAATACGAAAACAACATCTTCACACTTAGAAGGCCATTCAACACATCTCCAACTCTTAAAATGTTTAATAGTCTAATTATACTAATATTGTATTCCACCTCTTACTTTAATAATCACCAGAAGTCACTATCCACCCTTTACATACTCGACCTCACAATCTATTGCCGTAGCACACACACCAGACACAAGTCTCAAAACTACTCAATCAATTTAATTTCTTGACCATCCAAATAAACATATAATATGGAGCTCTCAATATCAGACTAGTTTCCGTAACTAAGTCAATCACAACTCCACTTCACGTCCTGGCTGTGTATCACCATTTTGTCAGGATAAACTCCAGACAACCACAATTAATCGGCAAACCGCCAACTTCCCACTTTCATTAACACTCAAAATTTCCATCAAAATTAAACATCTCAACATTGTCTTGTGCCCACTCATCAAAACAATTCTTAAGCACTGGATTTAACTCCAAACAATTCACTGCTCACGCCATCTAAGCTCGCAAGACACGTCTATCTCATCCAACACAATCCTAACTACTATCAACAAGAGATTAAGGGTGATCAGTTCCTCAATTTGTTAATAGACAGTCGACAATCATAATGGGGCATAAACCATCTTTACCAAACTATAAGAGTGTTTAACCACACACTGAGCTACAACTCCACGCTTGCAGCATCCTGGTGAAGCACCAGCTTCTCCCCCACTTAGATCATTCCCACTTCTGCAAACAAGGTTAGACAACAAACATGTATCGACAGTGTTTTCACACACATGTCGCATACAGGGAAACAACCAACATTAGACAACTTGGTCGGATGGACCGACCTGCTCTGATACCACTAATGTAACACCCTTTAAACCCCACGGAAAATATACGAATAATCAGAGTAAATTTTCATGCATTCACAAAAGGGCGTCACACATAACTTTTGAAACATCAAAACCACCTGTCATGCTCATTCACACTTATAATAAATAATCATACTTCTCACAATTTCACTTTGCATGTAGCAGCGGATTCATTTTATAACTGTTGCACCCTAATTTTTGACCATAAGATCTCACCTTCCTTGCATTCTTTCTTTTATTTTTATCCATCATTTCCTCGCTTTAACTAACCGTTTAACCAGTTGTTTGTTTTATTTTATGAAGAAGGTTGTCGCACATATTTTAAAGGAATTATCAACTTTCAGACTATTTTAGTTTTCTTTCAAGATACGAGGGTCTCATTCTCGAACGCGTTGATTTTTAACAAAAGATTATTTGAATCGCACTATGGCATTTTCATTGCTCAAGAGGCCTAGTTACGGAGTCTTTCCATGTGATCTATAATGCAAGGAATTTCAAAGTTTAGTATCTTGATACGACTTCGAAGCTCTAAATGACTTGTCTATTTAGAGGTTTATCATTGAAATCTAAGCTCCCAAAATACAAAGGCTCAAAGAGGTTTGTGCCAAGATGTTTGGTGTTTATTTCAAAGCATCACAAATGGTCTTCAAAGATTAATGGTCATAATAATAATTAAAGCTCAAAGCATCATGCCATTTTTTTAAACTCAAGAAGCTTTGGCAGTCCCATGTGATTAAAATCCGAATCTTAGTACTATAGTCAGATTCAAGACGTACTACAATATCGAAAGAGGTACAAATTTCGAGGATTTGTTCTTACGAATTAAGGTCAAAACGTGTTAACAAGTTCAAAGCCTGAAGTTTCACATAAATTCAAATTCCACATCAAGGTTCTTAAAATCCAAGGGTACTTCATAAAGCAATTAGAACACAAGAATTTTTGGAGGTTTAGAAATTAAATTCAATCTAAAATCCATTTTGATCCATGACGTGATACAAATTTACAAATTTGGTACAATTGCAAAATGGTGTTTTCTTGACAAAAGAGTGTTTTCTTCGAAGTCGACATTCCCGGCATTTCTTTGTGTTGTTGGACTTGGATTTTTCCCAAGCTACCAATTGTGGAGGGCATCTTCTGTCAAGCAGCATATTAGACTGTCCAAAACGGGTCCCCAACCGATTTGTTCCTTTCTTTAACATAGCTACCAATTATGAGATGTGAGGTTTCAATTTTGCCGTTCCTCTTCCAATACTCAACCTGCACCGGTTAACAAGGAAATAAAAAGCAGCCATCAATACCCAAGGAAAGTTAAACCGCCATTAAGAAAGCAAACAAGAAGTTCAAAAAAAAAACCTTTTCTCTTATTCTCATTGTTCGTGAAGACTGCATGAATTGTACAAAGGCTACCTGGTTGAAGTTTCACAAGAAATGACGACAACTATGATTGTGGCTTCACCCACCGTTAATCTCCATTTTACTAAATCCTTTTTTTTTCTTCGTCGCATTAACCTTCATGTCGATTACGACTGTCTCGCTCCTAGTAGAGGATTGAACCTTAGTTACTACCAGAGTTGCGTCTCTCGCAGATTTGTGTCTTTGAATTCCAAGTGTTCCATTGCAAATATTGATGTACAATTGGAATTGGATCACGCTAACATCATTGATGGAGATAAATGAAGGAGAGTGCTCAAATATCCAACCTAAATGTCCTGCGCTAATTAAATTCAATACAGTCGTTCTGCTCTCTGAGGGGACCTTTTTCAGATTCTCTCTTGACATCATTACCGGTTTTAAGGAGGAACATCATGCCCTTGCGTCCACTCCAGCACACCCTGCCGCCAGTTTATGCAATGCCGACAATACAACCTGCCAAAGCAACACAACTAGTAACCAAACAGAACTCGTTTGAGGATCAACAGCAGCATTTTGAGTCAAAGATTGAAAAACTCTCTAAGATGCAGAGGAGGCACATCAGGACTTGTTGAACTGGTTTGCTAAAACATCTCAAGTGAGAAATATTTCTCAGTTGATATCGTCTCTACAGACGCGTGTTCCCATACATACTCGTATAATACTCGTACATATGGATAAGTGAAGTATCTATCTAGCACCAAGAAACTCTAATGCAATGTCAGAAGCTCGAACTCAACTTCGTTCAACCACGCCCTCGGGACCTACGAAAACCCAAATGGTAATCAGAATGGGCCACTAACAGAAATAGAAGTAGAAGAAGAGTTGATCTGGTTCAGAAGCAAACAAAGGCCAAACACCAGTTGAATCCAAAATCCCACCCTGATGTATAAGTCAAACTCATGCCATATTACAAGCAAAACAAGGCAAAGTTAGTGAAGCAAAATGGTTTCACCTTTTCCAAATTCTGCAATGTCTTGCAATTGTACACTACACCAGTTGAGTAAAATCGAAGAGGTGTGAACAAGTAGAAGCTCGCAAATTGAGGGGTACAGCCCTAACTTCCACCGACGCGTTTTAAACATATATGCGCAACCTGCATTCACAATGAGAGGTCAGAACATCAGCCAACTGGGAACAACATACAATAACATTCATGATTAAATTGAAGAAGTGAACCAGAACTTAAGAAGTTTCATCTAGGAACACAGGCTAGACCTCTAAATAAGAAGATCTTTGAGAGTGAAGAAGATATTGGAATATCGTGCCATATGAAGAAACATGTTACTGAGCCGCAAGACTTTCACTTTGCAACGAACGAGAGGTTTCCACCGTCTGCCACCGTAGCTGAATTATTTGACAAGCTTCCTTTGAAATCTAAACCTGCAAGTCACCAAAGAATCATTTACCAAAACAAGACGATATGGAAATTCACAACAACTTATGTTCTTTCCAAAATAAGCACAAAATGTTGAGACGAAAGTGGAAGGAATTCTAACGCCCCAAAGTCATCAATTTCAGATTTACAAATTTTCCTAATCAAATCGGCAGGGCTTAAACCATTTTCCAAAACCGTGCGACATGTTTCAGACAAACCTCAGACTGAAAAGGAAAGGGATTCATTATCGATTAATACCTTTTGGCTCAGAAATAGTCTATAAAAAGATTCAAGAAATTGAGATAAAAGACAGGGGTTAAAAATTCACATATCACACAAACATCCATTCCAAAACCCAATACGAAAGAAATCCCTAAATCGAACCCTGACATTCAAACCACGATTTTCACAAATCACAATAATCCTTTCTCAGAATCCACACTTCACAAATATCCCAATTTAAAACCCTAACACACAGAAAAAAAACCAAATTCAACAACATTCAAAAGAAATCTCAAGAAAGAAAATCGTGAACTCGCAAAACCGAAAGAGTGAGAGGACTTATCCTTTCTTCCGCCGTAACCGAAACCTGCCGCGAACCACCACCACCGCCACCGTGAAGGGCCTCCTCGCGGATTCGACGCCTCTAAGCCACTTACGAGTGCAGGTAACTTTTTTGTCACATCGATGCTTTTGGCTTTTAACTATTTTGTTCTGTTTTAGCAGAAAATGATGGTTTGAGACGAAGCAAAGCGAATAATGGCGAAACTTGAAAGAAGAAAGCGAGAAAGAAAGCGAAGAAGGAAAACGAAGGAGAAAGAATAGGGAGAAGACGGAGAAGAAAATTTGAAGACGGAGGCGGAAGGGTATTGAACGACGCTACGAGGCGATCAAAGGAATAGGGGGGATCGATTGGGAACGAGGGTTTCTCTGTTGTTCTTTTAATTTTTTTATCTCGTACTGCAATCACCTACACACACCCACTGATCACACACACACTCACCATACTAATCATCGACTAACCATTCTCTTATCCTAATTAACCCACCGTTAACCATTTTAGATTTCCTAATAACTTAATTAATAATTTCAATTTATTAACTTAATATAATGAAACATATTTTTCTTAATAATATAACCAAAATTCTATTTTTTTAAATAAACTCATATTTTACTCACTAATAATACAGCTAAAATTATTTGTTTTTTAAGTAAAAAAAAAAACTATTTCTTAACCTAAGATGACTTCTACTTATTCAATAAAAAAAATCATATATTAATAACTTGTAATCTTTTAAAATAAAATTCAATTTTAATAATAACAATCCCTTTTATAATTATAACTAAGACTATTTATTTAATGATTTAAATTTTTATTAACAATTAAATTTATTCATCTATGGTAATTACTTTTGTTTAAATTAAACCTTTTATAAAAAAATCAATCAACTTATAAACTCAACTCATAATTTAAAATTAACACTTTTTAAAATCAACTTTTCATTAAAAATCCACTCAACCTTTATAAAATTAACCTCACCAATTAATCTAATTTTTCCTTAAATTAATCATTAAAATTAACTCACCAAATTACTACAACTTCTCGCTTAAAATCAATCTGCCCAAAATAATCAAATACAACTCTTCTTAAAATCAAATCAGACGATTAAAATTAACCAACAGCGTAAAATACAACTTAATCGTGCACCCTACGACACATTCACCCTCACACACTTCAGCGCTTTCATGCGTTTGTGTATGGTTTACTTTCCTTGCAATTTATTTTACAGTCATTTATTATCATCGCATTTACTTTATCACATCGCATTCCGTCCAAAGGAAGAACTTGCGCATGATCCCAACAATCGTGCGTATGCATTCATAAGGCATCATACTCCCGCTTGATCCTTGATCCCATTCAAGTTGATCAATTAAGATAGATCCTACCCATAGGAAGGACCTTTCTCCTACAACATAGAAATAAACACAATACAAACAACTCAAATCAATACAATTGTATTCAAACACATTAGAGAAAGATGCCAAATCATCTTAAGCGAGATAGAATCTCCCCCCTGTCGCTATTGCGAAAATCGGCGCCGACTGAACAGAAGAGTCGCCACCGTGCATTATTTATCCCAAAGGAGGGAAAGGAAATGCTCGAAGTAAACCTAACGCAAAGACGGGAAAAGGAATAGTCATCGCAACCAAATCCTGGATTCGGGAGTCGGTTACGCAAGTGGAAGGTATTAGCACCCCTCACGTCCGTCGTACTCGACGGGATCCACGCTTGTTTTCTAGTACGGATTGTTATTCTATCTATTCTACAGGTCTGGGGTTAAAAGAAAATGAAATGACTCGGCAAAGTATCGCGCTTTATGCCTACGTATTCCCGTCTGAAACGAGAAATCAGAGTCAACATAGTTCGCCTACCTACGGGAACTGAGGGGAAGGTTGCTCGCTAGGATATCGCATCCTATGCCTACGTACTTTCATACAGCATGAAATATCAGAGCAAACGTAGTTCGGGCTACGGAAGACACAAGCTTGTCTGAATGTTTTTATCTCCTTATGAAAGGGTTTTTCCTGATTAAGAGTCCAAGCGGACAAAAATGACACTCTGAGGTTTGTTTTCAGTCTTTTATGCAAGAACTGTTTTATGATGTTTGCAATCTCTGACGCACTAGAGACTATGATTTGAGGGTGACTACATCGTATGTCACCCTAAGGGTAACACACTAAGCAATCAGATTACTGAAGAGTGACCCTCCAGCAACCTTTCTCAAATAGCTTAAGGCTCGTAGCGTACGACGTCAATCGTCCTTATTACTGTGTTTTGAATTGTTCTGAGATAGAAGAGAAATCTAAAAACCTAGGGTTTGAAAGGGGAATCAACACTACCCTAATGTTGTCATGCATGGATTACAACCTAATGTCTGTCATAATTCCCTCCTGCACAGAGGAAATCAGAGATTCTAGGGGATAAACGGAAAAGAAACAGCAGATATACAGCAAAACAGTAAACATGCATGAGATGCAGCAAGACACAATAGGCAAAGTGAAACAGCTTCACCTCAAACCTAAGGGGAAAATCAACAAACCATACAACAAATAAAATCACATCCAACACCAGCTCAGACAGCAAAAAACAGTTTCTACAGTAACAGCTCTGACAACTATAGTTGATTAACAGCAACAGGTTGACAGTAACAACTTCAAGCAAGATCCATCTTCACTTTCCAATGATATTCAAGCTTCAGATAAACTTTTACCTCCAATAATCTTCAGCTTTAGCAAGCACTGAACCCTAGCAATAAACAACTTCAAACAGACACAAAACCCTAGCTTCAACAGATATCCAGCTTTGACAAGTACAAGCTTCATCTTCACCAGTCTTTAATGCATTTCATCTTCAAGAAGCTTCCATCTTCAAGGCAAACACTCACAGGAGAGAATCAACTGATAGAGGGAGTTGGAATGTTAAGAGGCTTAATGACAACTCAGGGAAATCACTAAGATCTTAACACAGCAAGTGAGAGGTATCCTCAAGGTTCTACCCAATCAAAGCATGCTCTACATCCCTCCTAAGGAGATATGGAACTCTTTTAGGGGACCTTGTGTCATAGGATGGAATAGAGGCATAAGAAGCTCTCTATGTTTGACAGAAGAAGTCAGTCTACTCTAGAGCTCTCCCTACATCTCCTATCTCCTAAGTCTTCAAAAGCAAATCTTCAAGCACAAGCAACTTCAAGCTCCAAGAATCCTTATTTTTATTCAATCATCCTCAAAGTCTTCATAGAATCCTCAAGCCAAGCACAAGCCCCAACATCCAAAGAAAAGGCCCAAAACTCAACAAACAAAGCAACTTCCCAAGAGGGAAACACACCAATATCAATCAACTTGCAAAAATCAAATAAAATGGCAAAACTCATCATAAAATCCTAGATTAATTTCTAAGGGACCCTAGCTATGTACCCTATACCCCACATAAACCCCAAGGCCTAATTCAAACTAGAAACCTAAAAACTATGTGTTGAAATGCACCTATGTCAAGTTTAACCCTAATTCTAATCAACCTAATGTTCCTTATTCAAAACTAATTAAAATTAAATCAAAAAAATGTGAAATAATTCCAGAGGGAAACTAATGCTCTAATATAACTAAAACAAAAGGAATTACATCAAAATGTAAAATAAAATGGCTAAACAAAATTCAGCAAAATGGATATACAAAATAAAATGCAATAAAAGCAATTAAATGTAAAAATTCACCAGAAATAGAAAAATGACTAAAATGCTAATTTTATTTTTCTATAATTTTCTTGAGACAAATATGAGAATGGATAAAAAACTCCCATATAAAAAGACCTATTTTTGAATTTATTATGAATTTTCTAAGATCTTGAAATAGATGTGTAAAATAAAAGAAATATGATGAAAAATGGAAGACATGTGTGTCAAATAGCAATGCAGATTAGTTCAAATCCCGATATGGGCTCAGAGGGGGTATGGATAGAAAAGCGTACTAGGCCCAATATGCAATCAGAAAATAAAATGAAAAATAGAAAGGAAAATAAAAAACTCGTGGTGTGAAAAGCAATGAAACTCAGTGTAATTCTCAACTGGGCCTAGGAAAGGGGTGTGGTTATCAAGTCTCACTTAAGCCCAATGCCAAATGTTAAATGATATGCTGCGTTTTACTCCTCAGAGTCCTCTTCGCCAATTGAGATTAAAACTTGGTCGTTGGATCTCGTTTTAGTCAAAGGTCTTGTGTGGATCCAATGGTGGTGGCATTGTCTTCTCCAATTCAAATTCTGGAGGGAGAGGGAATCCATGGAAAAAGAGCTTGAAGCTTCTTCTTCCTCCAATCGTATCTCATCAATACTCCACTAAACATCAAAATTAAAAACCCTAACCTGCTTGAAATTTCACCAGGAATTCACCTATGGTAACCAAATTCAATGAAACACAACCTAACTCAAAACACGAATCAAACTTCAGAATTTGGTCCATGATCAAAACTCACCAATCTTGAAATAGAGTAGCTTAACCTCTTCACCACTTCACCCTGGTCAATCCTAACTATTAATCTAAGGTTCCAACACCAAGAACACCAAGATAACTGCATGAACAGAAATGGAATCATTCAACTAATTGTCTCTAAACTTCATCAATCATTGCCTAAAAGCTTCCTATGATCATCTATGTTCTGACTAACCACCTAAAACCTAAAGAAAACACATAAATTATGTTGTGGATTGAAAAGTGCATACCTGAGAATTCTTGATACACAAAGGTATGAAACCTTCAAATCAAGCTTTGGGAACTTCCAGACACCTTCAATGAGTCACAATCTTGCTTCTGTATGCAAAAGAATTGGTTGGAAATGCTTGGATTATGGAAATCGATTATGAGTTGCAGGTGAGAAAATCCAAGAGCAAGAACACGATTTCCCCACCAATTTGCTTGGAAATTGATCTGGAAACACTCACTAGTATCAATGGAAGCTATAACAATCAAAATCTTGGATTGAAATGGAGTAAAAGCTTGTAACCGATTCTGAATTGCAACAAGAAAATTCTGATCTCAATCTCTCTTCTCTCCTTCAATTCTCTCCAACTCTTGCTTGGGATCACTTCATATGCATATATAGAGTATGAATGAAGACTCTAGAAAGTTCTAGGTTGATCCAATGAGAAACTCACCATCTCATGTCATGAAATTCTCTTCTTATGCTATGCACATACCATCTTATGATTTGGCTTACAATTGCACTTGTTCTGAGTTTGAATTCTCTCCAAATGATATATTGGAGGTGTATGGATAGAAATGAGCCTTGCATTTTCTTGGAAGTGTGGTTTTGCATATGTGCCTTATGATTTAAGTAACCCATTTACAAAGCAAGTCCTAAAAATAATCCTCAATTCAAAATTATGGAAATGTCAATGTTCTCAAAATGCATTTTACAATCAAATTGGTATGTCATATGGCTTGGTTTGGATTTGTAGATCAAAAACCCTAACTTTCAACTTTGGTTCATTTAAAATTACCTTCATTTTTAGGCCATTTTGGTGACTTTGTGAAGCAAGACATTTCAAGCTCTCATGACCTCTTATCTAGCCTAAAAACATCATTTTGAACACATCTCATGTTGAACATTTTTCCATTTGAAGAGTGGAAGATGGAGATTTGGACCTATGTTGAAAAATGACCTGTAATTCAACTTTCCCAAAATACCCCTGGATTGCCAAGACCATAACTTGAGTTCTACAAATCCTCTTGAGGACTTATAGTACTAAAATTAAATCTAAGATCAAGATCTACAACTCTTATGTTGGCCAAGAATCCATTTGAAAACTCCTTGATGGGAAAAAGTTGCTTGGAAGTCAAATGACTTTCACAGATAAATTTTAGTGTCCTCTGATGACCCATAACTTGCAAGAATCATACCTTGAGTTATACAAATATTCTTGAAGACTTCTAGTACTAAAATTAAAGCTATTGAGAAGCTATAAAATTTTCATGTTGACCAAGAATTCATTTGAAACTTGCATTTTGACTTATCGGGCTTGGAAGTTAGGCCTAAATTAGGGGATTTTACACTGAAACCCTAATTTAGCAACTCCTCTTCTTCTTGATTTCTCTTGATTTCTCCTTGGCACAACACCACACATATATACACATATCAAATCATGAATTCCACATCCTCCAAGTAGGCCTTGATTCCCTTCAATCAATCATTTGACCTAGGGTTGACCTAGGATTGACCCAGATGAAACCCTAGCTGACTGTACTTCAACTCTGGCTCTTGTACTTGTATCAATGACTTGTCTCATCTTCAAAATGACCCTCTAGGTCTTACATGATCTTGGTACACCTTCCATACCCTCATCCATGGCTCACACACTCATTGATGATCTTCAACCCCTCAAGATTAGGAGAGAAAGCCACTGGTTGCCCCTCAAACTTCTCAAAGCCTCAAACTTTCCTTGATGACTTGGATGGTCTTGAACTTGAATAAAACCCCTTGATGGGCCTCTTTCTGATAAGAAAGGCACTTGATCCCCTGTTAGATGACTTGTTATGCTATGCTATGCAAATGGTTAGACTATGTACATGACTTATTATGCAAATGACAATGCAATTGAAACATAAACCAGGTGAAATAGGTTGAGCAAATTTTAGGGTGCAACAGCTGCCCCTATTCAAACGGCTTGGACCCGACTGGGTGAAGAGTGAACGGCCTTCAAACATTCTCTACCATCACTACAGGGAAATAACACTGCCATCGCTACGGGTAATAATTCTCTGCCACCACTACAGGGAAATAACACCGCCATCGCTACGGGTAATACTCCGCCATCACTACGGGAAATACTCCGCCATTACTACGGGAAATACTCCGCCATCACTATGGGAAATAATACCGCCATCGCTACGAGTAAGACCTCTGTCACCACTACAGGAAAATACCACCGTCATCGCTACGGGAAATAACTCTCTGTCACCACTACAGGAAAATAACACCGCCATCGCTACGGGTAATACTCTGCCATCACTACAGGGTGTCGCTACTGCGAAAATCGGCGCCGACTGACAGAAGAGTCGCCACCGTGCGTTATTTATCCCAACGGAGGGAAAGGAAACGCTCGAAGTAAACCTCACAAAAAACGGGAAAGGTATGGTCATCGCAACCAAAACCTGGATTCGGGAGTCGGTTACGCAAGGGGAAGGTATTAGAACCCCTCACGTCCGTCGTACTCGACGGGATCCACGCTTGCTTGGGTTGTCTAAAGGATGCAAAACAATCTATCTACGGCTGCTAAATCTAAACGGAAGGAAGTTGACTCGATAGAGCGTCGCGCTCTATGCCTACGTATTCTCAAGAGAGAAAGTCAGAGTCAACGTAGTTCGGGCTAACTACGGCTAAGCAGGGTGTTCTCACACACGGGAAGTGAGAAATTAATCTGGTTTTAAAGGTACGGGAACCTATGGGAAAAACTACGGTCTGGTCTCAAATGCACTCGGGCAAGAGAAAAGGATAACATCAGTCGTCAGCGGGAAAGTCTCGATCGCACAGCAGCGAGAGAACAAAAGGTTAGTTGTTAGTGTGCTCGCTAGGATATCGCATCCTATGCCTATATATTCTCGTTTGGTACGAGAAATCAGAGCAGTTGTAGTTCGGCTACTTTCGGGACCACAACTCAAATCTCGTTTTATTAACATTCTGAAAAATGGTTACAATGATTGAGAACTGAAAAATAAACTCCTGAAAAATCCTATCCTATCCATCTACAAGGGAAAATCAAATGGAAAATAGTCCCCTAACAAGTGGACTTCTAAACTACCTCTAAAAAGGTGTAAAAGAATCTATGAAAAATTGTATCCTAAAAGAAACATATTAAATCTACAAACTAATATTTTTATATTTTTTTTCAAGTATTTTCCTTTTTTCCAAATATTTTCTCTTAATATTCTCTTATTATTTTTTTTCAATGTTCTTTTTCAATCTTTTTTCAAATATTCTTTTTCAAAATATTTTTTTTAATATTCTTTTTCTTTTCTTTCTACTCTTTTCTTTTATTCTTTTTTCAATATTCTTTTTTTTCTACTCTTTTCTTTTTTTATTCTTTTCTATCACATATTTTTCTTCTAAAAAAACTAAACAAATAAAATAAAGAAAAGAAAACAAGGGGGTACACTGCAGTTCAGGGGGGTTACAAGCAGTAAAAAAAACAACTAGAATTGGGCCCAGCCCAACAAAAAAACATAAGCAAGAAGAAAAAACGGGGAGGGGGTGCATGGCCAAAACGCAGGGTACGGATCAAAAAAATTGAGCTTGGGCCAACAGTCCAGCCCATCACCCACGAGGGCGTCCTTGCTTCCAATCAGCCCACGTTGAAACCCTAATCTCCCTTCTTCCTCTTCTTTCCACTGTTCACAGCCGTTCTCCAATCTGCAGCCTCTCTCTCACTCTCTCTCGGAGATTCACCCTCTCTCATCTCCTCAAACCTCCTTCTCTGATTCACCTCCGTCCCCTTCTAACAAAAATCCAAGCTCAAAATCTTTTCTCCTCACTCAATCTTTCGTTTGGACCTCACAAGCATTGAAACAGAAGAATCAAGTAAAAAACATGGAAAAACTGAGTTCGCTACTTGGAGATCGTGACGCTGATATGGATCTTGCATGCGAGGAAGTTGGATGACGTTCGGTGTTCTTGACGGAAGAAATAATGGAATACCTGATGCGATCTGAATGATTCCTGGAGAAGGAAGATTTTTTGAAGATTTGTTGAAGAGTCCTGAAGATCGTTGGTGCCGTTCTTGGATCGTTGAAGAAGTTCGAAGTCTCCAGAAGATGTTGAACGTCTGTGTTCTTGACGTTGCTGGAGATTTGGAGACGATGTTGTTTGCTCGAGCGATCTGGAGAAGAGAATTGAAGATTCTTCTGGAAAGCATGAAGGTTAATTGAAGACATCGAAGGCGTTCTTCGAGAATCTGGGAGATGATGAATGTTGTTGATGGTTGATGAAGATCAAGTGATTATCGATGATGATCGGTGAAGATCAAAGAGGATCATCGGAGTTTTCTGGAAAAGAAGGTTGAAGGTGGAATTTCTGGGTGGAGCTTGCAAGAACATTGATTGATGAAGATTTGCAGTTCTCTGGGAATGATGGAGGTTGGACGAAGATCTCGAAGATCTTCTGGAAACAGGATGAACGAATCGGTGACAAGCTTGAACGAATTCATGGAAGTTGAGGGAAGGTTGATGAATTCTGGATATTTTCTGGAGATTTGTTGAAGATTCGTATGAATCTTGATGATGATGATGAATTCTGGAAAAAGAGAATCTCCGGCAAAGTTGGTTACGGCGGAAGGATTCAGTTGCGGTGGTGGCCGGAAGAAGTTAAGTGGTGGCCGGAGTTTGGTGGGGCGGTGGTTGCATGGCCGCCGGCCATGCAACCGGTGAGGCTTAGGTGGTGCCAAGTGTCACGGTGGGAAGGCGCATGGAAGCCAAGTGTGAAGCATGCGTGAGAGAGAGTTAGTGGAGTAC
The DNA here is from genome assembly GCA_963859935.3 of Lathyrus sativus. Lineage (NCBI taxonomy): Eukaryota > Viridiplantae > Streptophyta > Magnoliopsida > Fabales > Fabaceae > Lathyrus > Lathyrus sativus. The sequence goes on from OZ012738.1 coordinate 516,943,758, forward strand.
GCGTGGCTGAATTATGAGAGTGGGGGAAAGTGATGTGGCAGCGGGAGAGAGAGGGAGAAAAATGAGGTGGCCTCCTTCTTGGGAATACACGTGGCTTGGCTTTATAGTGTTGGCAAGTGGACTCGGATAATGAGGATTGGGCCTCCAAATACTAGGGCCCAACGAAAAACGAATTAACTGGACTGGATTAAGGACTAAAACTGATTAAAGCTGCATTAAACCTAATTAACTACTTAACTAAAAACTAATACCACCTAATATAACCCTAATTAATTCTGATAAACTAATTAATACCTAAACAAATGATTAAGACCTAATTAATCTAACTAAATCCTAATTAGATCTAAAAAGAGAATTAACCTAAAAACTCTATTAATTCCAATTAATTTCTAAACTAATAAAACTCTAATAATTCCACTAATCTAAAAAAAAACTCTAATAATTCTCTATTTAAAATTTTATTAAATTTCTATTAAATCTCTAATAAAACCTATATTACTTATTTAAAAGAAAATCTATTATTCTATTAAAACTATAAAAAAAAACTATTAAAACCTATTAAAAACTCTATAAAATTCTAAAACTGATTTAAAGTTATTAAAAATATAAAAAAAAATCTACTTAAATTCTAGAAAATGCTAATAATATCTAATAAAATCCTAATAATTCCAGAGGGAACAAGAATAATCCAAAACGATCAGTAACACCGCGAGAGCGCACCGGAACGACCGGTAAAAATAAACGGACACCGAAATATCCCCAAACACAACAGCGCAAGCTGAAAACACTGAGAAGAGCACGACTTCTCAAAAAAACGACTCCACCTATCTGAACTGGCTAAAAACACCTGAGACGCGAGACGAGGGCTGTGATCCCGATAAAATCAAAACGACTGAAAAAATGCACTGTATGCGATATGCGGATGCGAATACGGTCATGCATCGAAACATAGGGCCAGATACGGGACCCGGTTGGTCAAATTTTAGGGTGCAACAGCTCCCCCTATTCAAGCGGCTTGTACCTGAATGGGTGAAGAGCGCTCAGCCTTCAAACATTCAAAGGTAGATGACGGTTGAATACCAATGAAACCCTGAAATTTGCCAACCGTGGGAATATACTGCAAAATTGCTTGAGGAATAGCCTCCCATGAACTGAAGTTTGGTTGTCACGGCAACAACTGGTCAATTGTCTGATAAAAATTTCTCTCCTTTTCAACATCAATCACCTGTGTGACGCCACAAGTATTGGAATAATGCTTCGGAAAGCAAACAACTTGATTCCCATCTTACTTATGGGATCAAATCCTGTCATCTCACAGTTCACGGCGAACTTGAGGACAATTCTCCTGGGGAACTTCTGAATCGACTGCTCGGCACCCATCCTGTCAACAGGAGGCAGCTTCAGAAATCTGATATATGTCGATCTTTCTCTCTTTTTTTCGGTGCCGACGTAACAACCAAATGTGAAGAATCACTCCGCTGGGGGAGAAGAGAAGCTTAACCAAACAACTCTGCAAGGGAACATACTCGAAAGCCATGAGGTAACCAGCCTGGTCCAGGTTTCGACATGCGTATGTCTGAGAATGATTCTGTTTGAAAATGCGAGGCCCAGACAGCATGGAAAGGCTATAGGTTTGTACAAATGCTATGACGATATATGCAAATGCTAATGCAGGCTCGAGCTGCCAGAGAACACCAGGTCTACAAACCGCTTGGCAAAATAAATGCCGAAGGCAACGTCAACTCCACTGAAGGTAACCTCATAGAATCATCTCAGCAACATAAATGCTGGAAAAGGGAAACCGAATCCGCTGGGATAACCATCCTGCTGGAGAAATGGAAAGGCAACCCTGCTTGGGGATGCTCTCTTCAAACCATTGGTAACTGATTATGCTCTGTGGGGATTGATCCAAACTGGGGTTGATTGCGCGCAGCACGCTGCTGGAAATGCCCCTACTATCAAGGATATCAATCTTAATCTGCTGGGGATACTCCTGATCCTATTCTGATGCGGGATAAAATGCAATCTCAACTCTTGCGGGGATAATACGCAACTTATATCTGCTGAAGAGTAGCAATTCTGATTTAACAACATCCACAAGGAATTTAAACATTAATCGGAGCACTGGTATCCGTCGAGCTTTGTACCAGGGAACATGACAACATGCGAGTCATTGGGAATTACTGTGTCAGATACCTTTAGGTTTCTGCTTTTCTGATTTAGGATAAACATGGATTATGTACACAGTGGAAGATATGGAAAATACTAGACGAGAACTAGCATTCGAGGATAGACTACCAGGCGAGAACTGATAGCAAAATAGATTAGGAAAATTGAAAAATTGATTTTTGTGTTTTGAACGTCAGACGGGGTTGACTGGATAACAGACTGAGGCATAGACAACCAGACGAGAACTGATTGAAAGCTGACGTACACCAGACGAGAACTGGTATAACACATAGGTTAAAACACACGATGACCAGACGAGAACTGATTACGCGATGACATGTACCAGACGAGAACTGATACAACACTTGAAGAAACGGTGACCCAAACGAGAACTGGTTACAATAAACTACACCAGACGGGAACTGATGCTTACAATAAACTACACCAGACGGGAACTGATGCTTACAATAAACTACACCAGACGGGAACTGATGCTTACGGAAGGGCGAGCCAGACGAGAACTGGTTACCGGTTTTCCAGGCGAGAACTGGACTTTGGAAACGACTGGTTACTGACACGTAACAGGTTATAGGATAACGATCCAACGACAGCAAGGCCTTTTTCGGAATGTTAAGATTTTTGATAATGGTAATGACACGATTCCCCGATACTCAACTCCGGCTGGGGATAAACAGACTGGCTTGAATAACTTGCCCCAGTGCAATTCAACTTGCCCCAATCTAACTCTTGGGAGTATTGCTCTGAACATCTCTTTACTAGACGCCCCCGAGATTACTTGCCCCGGTATCTGTACGACAAAAGGATTCAACCTCCATTAAGCCCCTATCAACCCAGTTGGTTTCAACATTCTCTGCATTGACTTGCCCCTGAATGAGCGTTCTAGCGACTTAACCCGATCTGATTATCCACCTGAAGTACCTGCCTTCAAATCTCCACGTTCTGCATAATTTCCCCTGATTGGCTCTCGAGAAGACTCACTTCTGATCAACTGCTTCTCAAGCAAACTGCCCCTGATCAACTGAAGCTTCGGGACTTGTCCTCAGACTAACTGATTCCGAACTCACTGGAAGTCAATGCCCCGGATTCACAGGGCTTCACAACATACACCATCCTGGTTCAGACTGCTGAACCACTCAGTCCTGCTTGACGATTCCCTGCTGGAATTTCTTTCATGTCAACTACTAACCTGCAATTAAAACTGTCTATTCACGAATGGTAATCTTAATGCAGTGTTTATGCAGATTTTTTTGAATTTTTTTTGCCTTGTCACTCATTTACGTGTCATGATTGTGAGTGACGAATGAAACAGAGTTCAAACGTAGTGCTTACGCGGTCAGTGAAAAACACAACAAGGATGTGACTAGCAAGTCATGAGGGAGTCAGGTTACTCAACCTTATCGTAAATGCACTTTCAGAATAAACCCTACCTCAATTAGGTCTTTTAAGGGTTGTATCGTGGTCGGGTTCACGGTTCGTGAAACAAAGGATATTTGGCTCAAATTTTGATTTGTACCCGCCTCTTCTACATGATGATCTCCGATCCTAAAATTCAGTTAACATAGCCCGAGCGCTCGCCTCTTCGAGAGGTATGTTGAATGGTAAGAACCACAATTAAAGAACTCACAGGGCTTTTCCGGAGTGACAATTACTCCTTTTTTGTTTTCGGTGTCTGTGTACACGACTTTGTGACTCTACTGGGGAAAAATTTCTATTGATATCCTTTCTTTTTCGTTCTTTTGATTCCCTAATTTTTGCCTGGACTGACTCCTTTTGAGTTCTTTTCGTTTTTTCGTTTTTCTTTTGAAGTCCAGCGGGATGCCCTGATTTTTGCCTAAGTATTAGCTTTCCAGCTTTTTCTTTCTTTTTACTTAGCGGGCTTTCTCTTTCTTTCTTTTGGAACAAAGTCGTGTGACACTGGTTGTCTTGATTGCTCCGAAAGGATTGTAACTGTCTCACTCCTGATTGGTGAGGTTTAACCACTGTGGTTGACGAGGTACGACCTCTTGAGAGGCATAAACTGTAACTGGTCCTCGAAAGACAACACTCCTCTGTAAGACTTGAATGCTCGGTCAAGCTAACTGACAACTACCCTGCCCCGGGTTAAGATGTGAGGGTTTAAAAGTCCGAAAAAACTTCTACTTCCTGGCTCGAAGTGGTTAACAAGGGACTAACTCCTTATATCTCCAGTGTTTGGGGGATTTGAAACAATGCCTTGTACGTCATCGACAAGGTTTTATCTGAAAGCATACGATCGTCGGTTATGAGTTTAGTTTCGTCATCCTCCCTCCAATCTTTGCTAGTCACAGTGACAAAGTGGAGTGAATAAAATGCAAGTGTCAGTGCAATGCAGTAAATGAGCGACAGTGACATGATTAATTCAGAAAAATGCATAGTCACCTTATTAATATCACCATTCGAAACATACAATGTTTACAGCAAGTAGTAACTAACAGAAAAGAAACTACAAATGCAAATGATATAAAGTCTGAGGACTGCCAATGCTGAGGGCGCCTACCTGTCTGGATCACTGGCTTTTGCTGGGGAATACTTTCCGAATCTACGAGCTTAGACAGCTGAGAAGTTAGTATGAACAACCAGAAATCCTTCTCGAAAGGAAATGCAATCTTGGTCGATCAACTGTTGTACCTTCGCCTGAAACGCTTTACAATCTTCAGTTGCATGTCCTGGGGATCCGCCATGGTAACCACACTGAACTTGGGGATTGTACCCAGGAGGGTAAGGTTCTGGCACAGGCTTGAGAGCTTTCGGTTCCACCAAAGAACTTTGGATCAAAGATAGTAGCAGCTGGCTATACGGCATAGGCACTGGGTGAAAAGGAGCATTCCTTCGTTCCAAGTTGTTACGAGGTCTGTTCTGATTCTGACGCTGAGTCTAATAACCTTGGCCACGAGTTCGCTGATTTGCAAAGGAAGCGACATAAGACTCCTGATATGGTGCCCTAGCCACAACTGTCTGTCCAGCATAACAAGGCATAGAAGATACTGATCCAACAGATTTCACCGATTCATCTCGAGAATACCCAACATCTGGCATGACTGCATTGATCACAACTCCTTCTTCGTCCTGATAGTCGTGAAGAGATTCAGTTTCACTAGCCTGACCGCTTGAGTCAACCTGGATTTTCCCGATCCTTATAGCATTCTCAATACGTTCTCCAACTCCCACTAATTCGGAGAAGTTCAGCGAAACTCCAAGCAATCTCTCAAAGTACGGGCTTGGCAAGGAGTCTACGAACTTGCCTGCTAACTCTCGGTCAGGGATCGGTGGTTCCACTCTAGAAGCAAAATCCCTCCATCTCCGAGCATTCTTTTTGAAAGGTTCATTGATCCCCATAGACAAAGATTGCAACTCCATGCGAAAGGGAGCTATGTCCATATTGTAATCATACCGCTTCAGGAAAGCTCTGGCTAAATCCACCCATGATCGAATCTGATCCTTCTCTAACTGCATATACCAACGCAAAGATGCCCCAGTCAGACTGTCCTGAAAATAGTAAATCATCAACTTGTCGTTTTGCACAAACGAAGTCATTCTACGACAGAACATCACCAAATGTAGCCTCGGGCAACTATCTCCTTTATACTTTTCAAACTTCGGCGCTCTGAATTTAGGAGGTAACACTAGGTCAGAAACCAAGCACATATCTGAAGCATTGAGACCAACATCGTTCTTAACTTCCAGGGCTTTGACTTGTTCCTCTAATGCGTGCAACCTCTTAGCTTGCACAAGAGCTAATGGATTATTAGTCCTCACTATTGGAACTTCTCTTCAGGAGATCAAACTAGCAGGCATAACATTCTGATAATTCGCGGCATCAGAAGAAGAACGTTCACTTGGGATAAGAAACTGTTGGTGCAGATTTTGGCCTCTAACAGAAGTCTGCACAAGTTGAGCTGCAGTAAGGTTATTCACTTGCGGAAAGCATTCGTCAGATGTGGAATTATACAAAGGATTGCTCGTCATAATAAAGCCTGACAAGGCATCAGCAATCTGGAAGTCGTTTCCTGACATGACTATCAGCAACTTTCAACTGACGGCACTGCTTGATTCTGCTTGATCCGTTTCAACCCCTTGGTCGTCTTCTAACAATCCACACTCGCCTCGAACAATCTCCCGAGAATCACCCTCTGAATCAAAACAAAGGCTGGGTAAGAGCTCTGGCCAGCTAGAGAAATGCTATGCAATATGATGCAAAGATGCTTATGCAAATGCAATGCAATGCAGCAAACACGGGATCACAGCCCCCACAACACGCTCTGAATACTGCTGCACTGCTGACGGAGATAATCACTCTGAAGCGAAAACCAAAAAACCGGGTCGTCTGGAGGTTAAGTTTCCTGCAAAAACCCTCCCACTCACAGGTATGGACCTAATCTGACAAGGTACGGCATCCTATGCGGTCATCAGCGTCACAGACTTTCATAAGCGACGATACGATTCCCAGAAGGAGTGGCATCATCATCTCATGAAGAGGCCTCACTTAGCTGACTTCCAATTGATCGGTCCCTAGAGTCGACAATCCTCACGTCTGGACTCCCCTCAGATCCTCAGGATCAGAAAGGAGCACCTCGGAGAGAACCTCGTCTGAGCGTAGATTTCGTAGGGAACGGTGTCTGCTCAGCAAACAGGTTCGTCTACTACTCTCCACAACTATGTCTAAATGCATACTCAAGCAGCCCAGGTCCGGCTATCACTCAAAGCATCACCCTCCCCATCACAACAGCAACAGATAATAGCAATGTAGAAATAAACACCCAAAAAAGACAAGCAAACAAGCGCTAGGATTGACTCTCTTAGGGGACGTTGGATCCCACATGCATGGGGAACTATCGCAGGTCCCCAGCAGAGTCGCCAGCTGCTGGGGATGACCCCAAACAGCTAGGAAAAAACCTAAGGCGTAGGGAACCGTTGGAATCCCCAGCAGAGTCGCCAGCTGTCGCTACAACGAAAATCAGCGCTGGCTGACAGAAGAGTCGCCACCGTGCGTTATTTATCCCAACGGAGGGAAAGGAAACTCTCGAAGTAAACCTCGCAAAAAACGGGAAAGGTATGGTCATCGCAACCAAAACCTGGATTCGAGAGTCGGTTACGCAAGGGGAAGGTATTAGCACCTCTCACGTCCGTCGTACTCGACGGGATCCACGCTTGCTTGGGTTGTCTAAAGGATGCAAAACAATCTATCTACGGCTGCTAAATCTAAACGGAAGGAAGTTGACTCGATAGAGCGTCGCGCTCTATGCCTACGTATTCTCAAGAGAGAAATTCAGAGTCAACGTAGTTCGGGCTAACTACGGCTAAGCAGGGTGTTCTCACACACGGGAAGTGAGAAATTAATCTGGTTTTAAAGGTACGGGAACCTATGGGAAAAACTACGGTCTGGTCTCAAATGCACTCGGGCAAGAGAAAAGGATAACATCAGTCATCAGCAGGAAAGTCTCAATCGCACAGCAGCGAGAGAACAAAAGGTTAGTTGTTAGTGTGCTCGCTAGGATATCGCATCCTATGCCTACATATTCTCGTCTGGTACGAGAAATCAGAGCAACTGTAGTTCGGCTACTTTCGGGACCACAGCTCAAATCTCGTTTTATTAACATTCTGAAAAATGGTTACAATGATTGAGAATTGAAAAATAAACTCCTGAAAAATCCTATCCTATCCATCTACAAGGGAAAATCAAATGGAAAATAGTCCCCTAACAAGTGGACTTCTAAACTACCTCTAAAAAGGTGTAAAAGAATCTATGAAAAATTGTATCCTAAAAGAAAAATATTAAATCTACAAACTAATATTTTTATATTTTTTTTCAAGTATTTTCCTTTTTTCCAAATATTTTCTCTTAATATTCTCTTATTATTTTTTTTCAATGTTCTTTTTCAATCTTTTTTCAAATATTCTTTTTCAAAATATTTTTTTTAATATTCTTTTTCTTTTCTTTCTACTCTTTTCTTTTATTCTTTTTTCAATATTCTTTTTTTTTCTACTCTTTTCTTTTTTTATTCTTTTCTATCACATATTTTTCTTCTAAAAAAACTAAACAAATAAAATAAAGAAAAGAAAACAAGGGGGGTACACTGCAGTTCAGGGGGGTTACAAGCAGTAAAAAAAAACCAACTGGAATTGGGCCCAGCCCAACAAAAAAACATAAGCAAGAAGAAAAAACGGGGAGGGGGTGCATGGCCAAAACGCAGGGTACGAATCAAAAAAATTGAGCTTGGGCCAACAGTCCAGCCCATCACCCACGAGGGCGTCCTTGCTTCCAATCAGCCCACGTTGAAACCCTAATCTCCCTTCTTCCTCTTCTTTCCACTGTTCACAGCCGTTCTCCAATCTGCAGCCTCTCTCTCACTCTCTCTCGGAGATTCTCCCTCTCTCATCTCCTCAAACCTCCTTCTCCGATTCACCTCCGTCCCCTTCTAACAAAAATCCAAGCTCAAAATCTTTTCTCCTCACTCAATCTTTCGTTTGGACCTCACAAGCATTGAAACAGAAGACTCAAGTATAAAACATGGAAAAACTGAGTTCGCTACTTGGAGATCGTGGCGCTGATATGGATCTTGCATGCGAGGAAGATAGGGTGACGTTCGGTGTTCTTGATGGAAGAAATAATGGAATACCTGATGCGATCTGAATGATTCCTGGAGAAGGAAGATTTTTTGAAGATTTGTTGAAGAGTCCTGAAGATCGTTGGTGCCGTTCTTGGATCGTTGAAGAAGTTCGAAGTCTCCAGAAGATGTTGAAGGTCTGTGTTCTTGACGTTGCTGGAGATTTGGAGACGATGTTGTTTGCTCGAGCGATCTGGAGAAGAGAATTGAAGATTCTTCTGGAAAGCATGAAGGTTAATTGAAGACATCAAAGGCGTTCTTCGAGAATCTGGGAGATAATGAATGTTGTTGATGGTTGATGAAGATCAAGCGATTATCGATGATGATCGGTGAAGATCAAGGAGGATCATCGGAGTTTTCTGGAAAAGAAGGTTGAAGGTGGAATTTCTGGGTGGAGCTTGCAAGAACATTGATTGATGAAGATTTGCAGTTCTCTGGGAATGATGGAGGTTGGACGAAGATCTCGAAGATCTTCTGGAAACAGGATGAACGAATCGGTGACAAGCTTGAACGAATTCATGGAAGTTGAGGGAAGGTTGATGAATTCTGGATATTTTCTGGAGATTTGTTGAAGATTCGTATGAATCTTGATGATGATGATGAATTCTGGAAAAAGAGAATCTCCGGCGAAGTTGGTTACAACGGAAGGATTCAGTTGCGGTGGTGGCCGGAAGAAGTTAGGAGGTGGCCGGAGTTTGGTGGGGCGGTGCTTGCATGGCCGCCGGCCATGCAACCGGTGAGGCTTAGGTGGTGCCAAGTGTCACGGTGGGAAGGCGCATGGAAGCCAAGTGTGAAGCATGCGTGAGAGAGAGAGTTAGTGGAGTACGTGTGGCTGAATTATGAGAGTGGGGGAAAGTGATGTGGCAGCGGGAGAGAGAGGAAGAAAAATGAGGTGGCCTCCTTCTTGGGAATACATGTGGCTTGGCTTTTTAGTGTTGGCAAGTGGACTCGGATAATGAGGACTGGGCCTCCAAATACTAGGGCCCAACGAAAAACGAATTAACTGGACTGGATTAAGGACTAAAACTGATTAAAGCTGCATTAAACCTAATTAACTACTTAACTAAAAACTAATACCGCCTAATATAACCCTAATTAATTCTGATAAACTAATTAATACCTAAACAAATGATTAAGACCTAATTAATCTAACTAAATCCTAATTAGATCTAAAAAGAGAATTAACCTAAAAACTCTATTAATTCCAATTAATTTCTAAACTAATAAAACTCTAATAATTCCACTAATCTAAAAAAAACTCTAATAATTCTCAATTTAAAATTTTATTAAATTTCTATTAAATCTCTAATAAAACCTATATTACTTATTTAAAAGAAAATCTATTATTCTATTAAAACTATAAAAAAAAACTATTAAAACCTATTAAAAACTCTATAAAATTCTAAAACTGATTTAAAGCTATTAAAAATATAAAAAAAAATCTACTTAAATTCTAGAAAATGCTAATAATATCTAATAAAATCCTAATAATTCCAGAGGGAACAAGAATAATCCAAAACAATCAGTAACACCGCGAGAGCGCACCGGAACGACCGGTAAAAATAAACGGACACCAAAATATCCCCAAACACAACAGCGCGAGCTAAAAACACTGGGAAGAGCACGACTTCTCAAAAAAAACGACTCCACCTATCTGAACTGGCTAAAAACACCTGAGACGCGAGACGAGGGCTGTGATCCCGATAAAATCAAAACGACTGAAAAAATGCACTGTATGCGATATGCGGATGCGAATACGGTCATGCATCGAAACATAGGGCCAGATACGGGACCCGGTTGGTCAAATTTTAGGGTGCAACACAGGAAAATAACACCGCCATCGCTACGGGTAATACTCTCTGTCACCACTACAGGAAAATAACACCGCCATCGCTACGGGTAATAACTCTCTGTCACCACTACAGGAAAATAATACCGCCATCGCTACGGGTAATACTCTTGAATACAGCTCCTCTGCCTATCTTTGCAGTAGCTAACTCCATTAGTCAAATGGGTAACACATAATGGTCCAACCTTTCAATCTTTAATGCTGACACGACAATAAATCTGAGAATGACTCTACTGAGGATTTTTCTGAAATCACACTGCCAGACACCTACTTCGACATAGGCGGCAATTTCCAAAAACTGATTCACGAAGTCTTTTGATACTGACATAATAACAATCTTGAAGAAATACTCCGTTGGAGGGGTAAGAGAAACTTGAACAAGCAACTCTGTGGGGAATAATGACAAGATGAATATTATCCTCACATGTCTCCTGTTGAGACTTTCAATATTTGGTAATTGATCTGAGCAAGAGCTCTCTCCATCTGCAAGGGAACAACACTTGAAAACCGAAGGTTAACCAACCTGGCTTATGTTTCAAAATGCGCATGTTTGAGAATGGCGTAATGCTCCGTACAGCACGGATATGCTACGCGTTTTTGGGTAGATGCAAATATGACACTATATGCAAATGCAAATGCAGGCTCAAGCTGCTGGGGAAACTTTGACAAGCTTGCTTAGTCAACACGACTGCTGAGGACAAAAACCACCATGTTGGGGATGAACGGGTATCATAAAGTCCTCCAGCAAAATAAATGCCGGCAATATTACCAACTCTGCCGAGGAGATTTAAACTTTGATTTCCACTGGGAGGAAAGAACACCTGCTGGGGAGAGTAACTCCGCTGGGGAAGAATCAACTCTCTTGGGGAAAGTAAACTGACTGAGCAAGAAACGACTCAGCTGGGGAACAAGGAAATCCTTCTAGAGGAGACGATGCCGTCTGGGCACAGCTTACTAACTCGGAGTTACTGCTCCGCTGGGGATAATCATCCTGATGAAGGCATGACGACCTGCGGGAAGAAAACCATCTTCTATGGGAATAACCCTTCTGAACCCACTATGACTTGGCTAAGCTCTGCGGGAATCCTCCAAGTTGGGGATTGATCATTCACATACTCGACTCTCTGGGGAGTGCAACCTCTGCAAGGGATACTGATTTTGACTGGCTGGGGATATCCTCTGGGGATAAGCTGCGACTAACTGGGGAAATTGATCTCTTCGGCAAGGGACAAAAATCATCTCAACTTCTAAAGATGAGGTGCGACCTGCACGGGGATTGGCGTTGCACCAAGTCAAGTCTTTCACCACGAACATCCGGCTGGGGGCCACAATTTCTGATTATCCTCTTCGAGGGCGAGAACCCTGCAAAACACAAACGAGACAAGACAAATCTATACAATCAAATCTATTCCGGTTAGTGTCCGTGACATTACTCCAGTTAATTCGAAGTTTTAGCAATTATTGGCAAGGGCCAGCAAAGTTATGCAAGTGCAAGTTTATCAAAAACATCGGCGTTTTCCGCATACAAAACAGTAAAGTATAAACATCAAATATTGAATAACATGTTTTATTAATAACAGGCCTCTGAATAGACAAAGTTTTGTACATCAGATGCAACTCCTGAAAAGAGGAAGTTACGCACACACACATACATATATGCACAAGAAGCATAAAAAATACAAATACAACTCGAATTTGTACACATGTCGGCAACATGGTGCAGGCAAACATCATGAGTTGATCCTCCTATGACTCTCCTGACTCTGGTGCTTTTCCCGGTATTCAATTTTCGGAAAAGATTGTGTTGGATAAACGAACCCTCAGGTACTCCCAAACCACTAAGCAATGCTGGTATCTAATCCGGACCGCAGTCATTTGCTTTTTTAAATCCCTAACTTTTGCGTGAATCGCCCTTTGCGGGTTTTCAATTCACCGGGATACCCTTTTTTGCCGAAGCCGCCCAATGTAGGTTTTCGACTTCGCGGGTGTACATCTTTTCAATTTTATCCCTAACTTTTGCTCGAACCTTTTTATTCTGTTTTTGGTTCGCCGGGATGCCCCATTTTTGCCTGAACTCTCTTTTTACTGTCCAGCGGGTCACTTTCAAGCAAAGTATTTTTTAACTGCGTCCGAATTCACAGGCGACGTAAAGTCTTCACCATCCATGGTAGATAGTAGCAAAGCTCCTCCAGAGAAAACTTTTCTGACAATGTATGGCCCTTCGTAATTAGGGGTCCACTTGCCCCTGTGATCTGTTTGTGGTGGGAGAATCCTCTTCAGCACAAGGTCGCCCGTCTGAAAGCTTCGCGGACATATCTTCTTGTCGTATGCTTTCTTCATTCGGCTCTGGTACAACCGACCGTATGCGAGAGAAGCTAGCCTCTTCTCATCCATTAAACTTAGCTGATTCAACCTGTCTTTAACCCACTCTGCCTCGTCCAGTTGAACATCTCGTAATACCCTCAGGGAAGGAATCTCAACTTCCAATGGTAACACTGCTTCCATTCCGTATACCAACGAGAAAGGGGTTGCCCCGGTTGATGTGCGTACCGTCGTACGATAACCGTGCAAAGCGAAAGGTAGCATCTCGTGCCAGTCTTTATACGTCACAACCATCTTCTGAACAATCTTCTTTATGTTCTTATTGGCCGCTTCGACAGCGCCATCCATCTTGGGTCGGTAAGGAGAAGAGTTGTGATGTTCGATCTTAAAATTCTGGCACAGCTCTTTCATCATCTTGTTATTCAAATTCAAACCGTTGTCGGTGATGATCCGCTCAGGGATTCCATATCTGCAGATAATATCTCGTTTGATAAATCTGGCTACCACTTGTTTGGTGACATTGGCATATGACGCTGCTTCCACCCATTTGGTGAAGTAATCAATTGCCACCAAAATGAACCGGTGTCCATTTGATGCTGTAGGCTCGATCTTCCCAATCATACAATTCCCCACATTGAGAACGGCCATGGTGAGGACATCACATTCAGAGGACTTGGGGGTACATGGACCTTGTCCGCATAAATTTGGCATTTATGACACCTCTTGGCAAACTTGAAACAGTCTGTTTCCATAGTGAGCCAGTAATAACCTGCCCACAGCAGTTTTCTCGTCATAGCATGCCCACCTGCATGTGTGCCAAACGTACCCTCATGTATCTCTTCCATGAGCAACTTTGCCTCTTTCTCGTCTACACATCGTAGCAACACCAAGTCGTGGTTTCTTTTGTATAGGACACCGTCCAGATTCAGATAGAAATTACCAGCCAATCTCCTGAGAGTTTTCTGATCTCGACTGGATGCCCCAGCCGGGTACTCGTTGTTCTTCAGGAAATTCTGGATGTCAAAGTACCAGGGTTTATCATCAGATGCTTCGTCAATAGCAAATATGAAGGTGGGTCTGTCAAGCCGAGATATAACAATCCGGGGAGCCTCGTTCCAGAAGTTAACTTTATACATCGAAGACAATGTCGCCAGGGCGTCAGCCATTTGATTTTCTGCTTGCGGCACGTGATGCAATTCAGCCTTGTCGAAGAAAGGCAACAATCTCCTTGCATAATTCATATATGGTATCAAATTGGGCTGACGTGTATCCCATTCTCCTTTTATCTGATTCACCACCAGAGCTGAGTCTCCGTATACATCCAGATGTTTGATTCGCAAATCAATAGCTTCTTCAAGACCCATGATGCAAGCCTCATATTCAGCCTCATTATTGGTAACGGGAAAAGTCAATCGAGCCGTAAAGGGGATGTGCGACCCATGAGGAGTAGTAATGATTGCCCCTATTCCGCTACCATAGGAATTCACAGCTCCGTCAAATATTAACTGCCATTTGTAACCCAATTCTGGTCCTTCATCCGGCAACGGTTGCTCACAATCTTTCATCTTTAGGTACATGATACCCTCGTCAGGAAAATCAAACCTCATCGATTGGTAGTCCTCAATAGGCTGCTCCGCAAGGTACTCCGACAGGACGCTACCTTTGATAGCCTTTTGAGAGACATATTGAATATCATATTCGGTTAACACCATCTGCCATCGGGCAATTCTTCCGGAGAGTGCTTGCTTCTCAAACACGTATTTGATTGGATCCATCTTTGAAATGAGCAGGGTTGTATGATTCAGCATGTATTGCCTCAAACGTTTGGCGGCCCAGGCTAGCGCACAACACGTTTTCTCGAGCATTGAGTATCTGGACTCACAATCTGTGAACTTCTTACTCAAATAGTAGATCGCATGCTCTTTACGTCCTGTCTCGTCGTGTTGACCGAGAACACAACCCATACTTTCCTCCAGAACCGTCAAATACATGATCAGCGGTCTCCCGACCACTGGGGGTATCAAAACAGGAGGTTCCTGCAAGTATTCTTTTATCTTGTCGAAGGCCTTTTGACAATTTTCATTCCATGCCACAACCTGGTCCTTTTTCAACAGCTTGAATAATGGCTCGCATGTTGCGGTTAAGTGAGATATGAACCGGGCGATATAGTTCAACCTCCCTAAAAATCCATGCACTTCTTTTTCCGTTTTAGGCGTCGGCATTTCTTGTATTGTTTTTATTTTCGCAGGATCAACCTCTATTTCTTTTTCGCTCACGATAAACCCCATCAGTTTACCCGATCTCACCCCGAAGGTGCACTTGTTAGGGTTCAGTCTAGCCTGAACTTCCTAAGCCTCTTGAACAGTTTCAACAAATTCACCAAATGCTCCTCCTCCGTCTGGGATTTGGCAATCATATCATCAACATAAACCTCGATCTCTTTATGCATCATGTCATGAAAGAGAGTCGTCATAGCACGCTGATATGTTGCCCCAGCGTTCTTCAATCCGAAGGGCATCACTTCATAGCAAAATGTTCCCCAGGGAGTAATGAAGGTAGTCTTCTCCATGTCTTCTGGCGCCATTTTGATCTGATTATAGCCCGAGAATCCATCCATGAAGGAGAATACAGAGAATTGAGCAGTGTTATCGACCAGCACATCAATGTGAGGAAGTGGAAAGTCATATTTCGGGCTCGCCCTATTCAAATCACGGTAATCTACACACATTCGCACTTTACCGTCTTTATTCGGTACTGGCACAATATTAGCGACCCATGAGGGATATTTCGTAACAGCTAGGAAACCAGCATCCCACTGTTTTTGAACTTCCTCCTTGATCTTTACAGCCATGTCCGGTCGGGTTCTTCGGAGTTTCTGCTTAACCGGTGGGCATTCTTCTTTTAATGGCAGACGGTGAACAACCATATCCGTATCCAACCCCGGCATGTCCTCGTACGACCAAGCGAATATATCACTGTACTCTTTGAGCATCTCAACCAACCTTTGCTTGACGTCACTCTGCAGCGCAACCCCTATACGGATGTTTTTCTCAACCCCTTCTGACCCCAGATTGATGATCTCAATGACTTCTTCATGAGGCAGAATGATTCTTTCTTCTTGTTTCAATAACCAGGTCAACTCTTCTGGTACATCGCCATCTTCAACAATCTCTTCCTCAGCCTGAAATACCAGGTGCTCGAAGTCGAAATGAGTCATAGGCGGTTCATAGATGTCATCTGAAATGGTAATCCTGCAAAGGAAATGGTTAAATGCTTCAAAACACGGACAAAGCAAATAACCACGTTGCCATTTTATTGTAAAAATAAAAACAGGAAAAACAAGGATCACAATATTTGTATATGAAAAAACGCCTTTATTCATGATTAAACAATGTACTATACATAACCAAAATGACCCTAAGCAAAATCATTGTGCCCCAAGTAGGGCACAGGATTATTCAACAATTAAAAAAACAAATCATTACTGTTTAGTTGTCACAGGAACAGTCTCCTGAATAGACCAATTGCAAAGCCCTTGTCCTGGCACGCCTGGCTTGATCCACGCGTCCATATCACACTCGCTATCTCCTTCCTCAGAATCGGAAATAACATTGATGGTCTCAAAGCTCACTCCACTTGGCGTAATGGTTATTATCCCTCTGAACTTGGGCGCTCCGGAAGAGGATGCTGATGACGAAGGATGATATCCAAGCCCGAACCTGTCATTTTTCACAGGAATCTCCAACACTTGACCCCAGCCCTTTGTTTCGCCTGCCCGTACTAGAGCCTGAGCCTCTTTATAAGATGACACTGCCACATCTGATATCTTGGGTACTGGAGCTTTGTCTTTAATCTTTAGCCCTTCAAATGCCTGACAGGGCGTTTCATGAATCTCTCCGTCGACTTCCACGTATCTGAATGAAGACAGATGGCTAACCAAAATATCTTCTTCTCCACAAACAGTGACGACACTATGCCCCACCATATATTTCAACTTTTGGTGCAACGTGGATGTGACTACCCCAGCAGCGTGAATCCATGGTCGTCCAAGAAGGCAACTATACGCTGGCTGGATGTCCATTATGTAGAATTCAGTTTCAAAAATTTCCGGCCAGACCTGCAATGGCAACGTTATGGATCCGAAAACTGACCTCCGCGTACCATCGAACACCCTCACCACTAAGTCACTGGGCGTGCAGAGAATCCCCCTGATGTCCAACTTCATCATGGCCTTCTTCGGAAGCACATTCAAGGAAGACCCTGTATCCACCAACACACGGGACATGATCGTGCCCCTGCATTCAACTGAGACGTGCAGCGCCATATTATGCTCTCTCCCCCTCGGGGTCAAATCAAAATCCGTAAATCCCAAACTGTGCCCTGCGTTAACATGCGACATCACCCCTTCTAACTGGTTCACAGAAACCTCTTGGGGTACAAACAACGTGTCTAGAATTTTCAATAAAGCGTTCCGATGGGCCTCGGAACATAATAGCAGTGACAAAATCGAGATCTTCGATGGCGTTTGCTGGAGGTGCTCAACAATTTTGTAATCACTTTTACGGATGAGCCTCATAAACTCTTCCACATCCTTAAGCGATGTTTCCTTTTCCTTTATCTGCGAGGGGCCACTCTCGTCTACCTTGGCTTTCCCCTTTGCCAATCTTTCTGCCTCTACCTCAGGCGATGCGAAGATTCTTCCACTTCTGGTCATACCTCCTGTTTCGACCACATTATCTACAACCCCAGCTGGTTGTTTATTTACTTCAATTTTCTCACCATCGCAATAAACCTCCAGCCCGTAAGTCCATGGTACTGCTTTGGTACTTTCAAAAGGAATTGGTCCTGCTTTAGTAATAGTGATTGTCGGCCGCCTGGCAGGCGCCGTTATTGTTACTGTTTTCCTTGGAATTGTCACAGTCGCGACATCGTTCCGCTCATCACAGAATGCCTCTACAGGCTCTTCAACTGCTGTTCTATCAAACTGCAATGTTCCTTCATTCATCAAAGCCTGAATACCCTGTTTCAAATCATTACAACCCTCTGGCTGTATCCAACAATCCAAGCAGAATTCGTCACACCCTGGGAATACACCCCCTTTTAACAACCTGCTTTTGATCTCACCCAACGGTGTCTTCAGCTCATTGACATCTGTCACTAGATTCAAATTTTCCTCGGTCAGGATGGCCTTTGCCCCGTGATTGGGCATAGGCTGTTGTACTATATTTGGACCCGCCTGTCCAAAGTTAATAGCTTTAATGTCCAACAAGTCTTGGACTTTATGTTTAAACACATGACAACCTTCAGTATCATGTCCGGGCGCCCCAGAGTGAAACTCATAGTGTTTACTAGCATCATAGCCAAATGGAGGAGTGCCTGTTAATGGTGCCATGGTCCTCTTCTCAACCAACTTTAACCCTAGCAGTGTTTGAAGTAGTTCGACATATGTTGAAGGAGGCGTTTCAAATACTCTCCTTGGCTTACCCTTTAGGATTCTGCGTTGGGCGGGGTGTTGCCTTTGTTGTTGTTGTTGCTGCTGCTGTTGTTGTTGTTGTGGAAAGGGAATGGTAACACTAGCGACCTGTTGATGCTGAGCATACTGACTCCGTCCTCTGCCCCGGCCTCTGCCTCCAAACACGGCACTAGAATCACCTTGTCGCCTACCACCGAATGCCTTTCTAGTACCTCCTGCGGGGGTAGACTCACCTGCGTGGAATCTTCCAACCTTAATACTGTCTTCGACCATCTCCCCCATGGGAATCAAATATGAAAAACTGCTCAACGAAACATTAAACAATTTTTCGTAATATATCCCCATAAATGTCCCAATGAACATGCTATTCATTTCTCTTTCAGCCAACGGAGGATGTACTCTTGCCGCCATGTCGCGCCATCTCTGCGCATACTCTTTAAAGCTTTCCTCTTTCTTCTGCGACAAACCTTGCAATTGAACTCGGTTCGGTGCTAGATCACTGTTATATTCATAATGCAGGATGAAAGCATCCGCCAATTGCTTCCAGGTTTTGATTTGAGCGGGCTCCAACCCCATGTACCACTCGAGCGACGGTCCTGATAGGCTGTCTTGAAAGAAATGCATTAGCATCCTTTCGTCATCGGAATACGCGGACATCCTTCTATAATAAGCACGAACATGCACCTTAGGGCAAGTGTCCCCCTTATATTTGTCGAATGTGGGCGCTTTGAACTTCAGCGGTACCTTCAACCCAGGCACTAAGCCCATAGTAGTCATGTCTAGTCCGGTAGAATTCTGATTAGCCATACCCTTTACCTACTCTTCAAGCATTTTAATCCTCTGAGTATTGTCGACGGGTCCTTCAAATCCCATGCCTCTTCCAGAAAAGGCGTCCTCTTGACAGTCTTCTCCCCAATTCACATTTTCATTTCCGTACCTGTTATAACCAGTGTTGCGACCAAACCCTTGCTGATTAGTCATGGGGCCTCGTCCCCCATTACCATAACCTAGATTAACCCCAGCATGCCCGAAACCAGTGTTGACAGGAATCAATCCAGCACCATTTCCACCATAACCCTGATTAGCGTTACCAAAACCATCGTAGCCGAAACCCTGAGTGTTAAAGCTGAACTTTCTGCCCTGATTGCCGTACTCAAACCCCTAGTCGTTATAGCCGAATCCATTGTTACCAAAACCATTGCCGCAATTACCACCGCCCATATGGGCATCTCCAAATCCGACATTGTTAACAACAGTCTCATTTCCATTCCCTGCATTACCATTGCCAGCGCCAGCGTCATTGTTCACAACCACAATAGGTGGGGTCACCACAGGAGGAACCACAGGCGTAGGGGGACCATCCTCATGAAGAGTTTCGACATGCACAAAGTTGTGGTCATTGTTGCCGTTCCCATTAGCCCGCGTCAGCAGCGGCTGCACCAAAGTCTGGAGATTCTCCTGGCCTTTAGCAATACTCTCCATGGCCTGCATGAACAGGTTCAATTTATCGCGAATCTCCTGCATATCCACTTGGACTTGATCCATGATTCTTTTGCAGTTGTTTCGGGTTGAGTAACGGTGAACTCATTGTTCGTCAATCCTGGAAACCTGCAGATGCAGGAAATAAGATACAGATTCACGAATACCGGTCATGCAATATGAATGCAAATGCAATTATGTAAATATGCTACAGGTTATATTCCCCCCGATTCTAGTTTCGGAGAGAAAGCCATCACGACAATGGAGTCCCCATCCAGCAAGCAAGGAATCAGAAAACCCTCATATATAAACACGTGCCAAGAGGCTGAGTACAAGAGTACCACTGAATACAACTGAAGAGACCTCGGCCAACAAGCCTGGCGATGGTCCAAATACAAGTACAAATAACAAAGGTAAGGCAAAGATAAATCAGTCTAAATGGCGTGCTCTGACGTCCTCCACTATACTCATCGTCTCCGAGTGCCCTAGTCGGGAGATCAGCTCCTGAATCAGTAACGCATGCCGCTCGGTAGTGGATCTCAGCTTCTTGGCGTCGTCCTGGTAGGTTCCTTCGCCAGAACTCTCGTCAAATCTGTGCCTCTTGGAACCAGCCTTCTCTTCATATCCTTTCGGCTTCTCGTCAATGCCACTCATCCTGAGCTCAGCAGCGCTCCTAAGTGATGTCTCTTCAGTGATCTTTGCGTCCTGGGCTCTAATCTGTGCCTTTAGCATGGCAATTTGCAGCTTCAGTTCGTCTTCCCGCTCCTTCCGCTTGGTAAGCGTGGCATTCCACAACGCTTCCCACTTGCTGATACGGGCATAAGCTTTGCTTAGAAATTCCTTTTTGGAAGTAAGCACCTTGCTAACACCGTTCAAGGCTATTCCCACCTTTTCTTTCTTGTTGGTCTCTTCTGTCAGCTCCGATCCCAACCTGTTAATCAATTCAGTCTGTTCCTTCACAGTGAAGGTGGCTTCCTTCTTCTCACGACGTAACTGGAAGATCTCCTTCTCTAACTCATCATTGGCTTTCTTCAGTTCTTCGTTTTCAGCCAACAATTTGTTATACTTCTCACTCTCTTCCGAAGGAGGTACCTCAATCAAAGGAATATACAGAGGTTCCACAGTAGGATAAGGCATCAAAGAAATACTAGCTCTCTCGCGGACCCAAGCCAAATAAGGATCATAAGCTCTGATGTTGCTCTTACCGAGCAGAGCTTTCCCCCTCCTATGGATGTTAGCCCATGCATGTATCAATCTGATCAAAACAGCTGTGTCGAATGACCCTGTGAGATACAGAGATTCCTGTATCTCTTTCTCAATAGGAGCGTCCCTCAAAGCGTAACCGAACTGTCGTACCAGCAATGAAGGATTATAGTTAATACAGCTTTTCCGTCCAATCAGGGGGACATTCGGAAAGCCGCTGCAACTATACATAATATCAGTACCAAGCATACTTCGATCAAACCAAACGATATTCTCAGCAGACAACCCCATCAATCGGGAAGACCAATCCAAAGTATCAACATCATCCACAAAAGGTCCTTTCTTCGGAAGGTGCCCCTGGAACCACCTGTACAGGAGAGGAAGACAGCAGGAAACATTCTTGCCACAACGTTTCTCATTCTTATAGTGAATGGAATGATAAACATCGCCCAAGAGAGTAGGAACTGGATTCTTCGAGGCAAGAATCAGGAAGGCATCTGAGTCGACAAAGTCTGGCACATTAGGAAACAAGACAATCTCGTAGATGCAGACAACTAGAATGGCACTAAAAGCAACCCAACATCCACTCTTCGCGCACTGTGTAGCCTTCTCAACTAGGACAGACAAGTGAAAGCCATAGGCTTCATTTAGCTTAACCAACCCTCCAGGGAACTCAGAAGCGTCTAAGCTGACAATCTCAGCAAGGGCAGATAACTCAGGCTCAGCATCAACATGTACAAAGGGTATCTGGTTTAACATAGGAACTCCCAACATCGCAGAATACTCCTCCAAAGTGGGTGCCAGAATATAGTCTGGAAATAAGAAACATCTCAACTGCGGCTCATAAAAATGCACCAAAGTATATACCCCAGTTGTCTCAAATGCCGAAGGTCTGTACAACAAACTAAGCAATCTCCCATAAGATACTCTGAACTCAGCCCTCACACTCTCATCTGCCAGAGCAACTAAACCTAGCAATGAATTGGTGTCTGGTGAATGCAACCGGTAAGCAACTGTCTTCTTCAGGGACTCCATGTCTGGCTAGGAGATACACTAGAATCAGAGGGGAATGATCACATGCAACATAGATACATGTTAATGAAATGCAATCATGAAAACGCGCATGCATATGCAAACAAGGGGCCAAGTGCAATGCTGATGAACTATGCTGCTCTGTACTGAAGCCTGAGAACCATCCAATCTTGATCTCAAACCAACCCAACTACTCAAATGAACCTGGTAACCACATCTCACTGACAGAGATAAACCGGGTATTCTGAGGTCAAAGGTTTCCTGCAAACAGACCCTCCTACCCCTCACAGGTATGTACCTAACTTGCAGACGAGGTACGGCATCCTATGCGAGTTCAACGTCACAGACTTTCAAGAGCGATGATACGATACCCAGAAGGTGTGGCATCATCATCCCTTGAAGCGTCCTCACTTAGTTGAATCCCAATTGATAGGTTCCCAGAGTCGACAATCCTCGGGTCAGGCAACTTGTCGAGCCCTAAGGGCCAGGCAAGAAGCATCAAAGAGAATCTCGTCCGAGCGTAAATTTCGTGGCTAGCTGGTGCAAGCTAAGCAAGCAGGCTAACCACTACTCTCTACTTCTAAGTCTATGTGTAATCTTAAGCCCAGGTCTGACTTATCTCTCAACAGATTATCCCCTTTCCACAGCAGCAATAACAGTATAAAGCTGATAATAAAATGCAGAAAGTAAAGACAGAAAAGTAAATCTATACAACACCCACGACGGGAAAACAAGCGCTAGGATTGACTCGTGTAGGGGATATTCCTGTCCCCAGCAGAGTCGCCAGCTGTCGCTACTACGAAAATAGGCGCCGACTGAACAGAAGAGTCGCCACCGTGCGTTATTTATCCCAAAGGAGGGAAAGGAAACACTCGAAGTAAACCTAACGCAAAGACGAGAAAGGAATGGTCATCGCAACCAAATCCTGGATTCGGGAGTCGGTTACGCAAGGGGAAGGTATTAGCACCCCTAACGTCTGTCGTACTTGACGGGATCCACGCTTGTTTTCTAGTACGGATTGTTATTCTATCTATTCTACAGGTCTGGGGTTAAAAGAAAATGAAATGACTCGGCAAAGTATCGCGCTTTATGCCTACGTATTCCCGTCTGAAACGAGAAATCAGAGTCAACGTAGTTCGCCTACCTACGGGAACGAAGGGGAAGGTTGCTCGCTAGGATATCGCATCTTATGCCTACGTACTTTCATACAACATGAAAGATCAGAGCAAACGTAGTTCGGGCTACGGAAGACACAAGCTTGTCTAAATGTTTTTATCTCCTTATGAAAGGGTTTTTCCTGATTAAGAGTCCAAGCGGACAAAAATGACACTTTGAGGTTTGTTTTCAGTCTTTTATGCAAGAACTGTTTTATGATGTTTGCAATCTCTGACGCACTAGAGACTATGATTTGAGGGTGACTACGTCGTATGTCACCCTAAGGGTAACACACTAAGCAATCAGATTACTGAAGAGTGACCCTCCAGCAACCTTTCTCAAATAGCTTAAGGCTCGTAGCGTACGACGTCAATCGTCCTTATTACTGTGTTTTGAATTGTTCTGAGATAGAAGAGAAGTCTAAAAACCTAGGGTTTGAAAGGGGAATCAACACTACCCTAATGTTGTCATGCATGAATTACAACCTAATGTCTGTCATAATTCCCTCCTGCACAGAGGAAATCAGAGATCCTAGGGGATAAACGGAAAAGAAACAGCAGATATACAGCAAAACAGTAAACATGCATGAGATGCAACAAGACACAATAGGCAAAGTGAAACAGCTTCACCTCAAACCTAAGGGGAAAATCAACAAACCATACAGCAAAGAAAATCACATCCAACACCAGCTCAGACAGCAAAAAACAGTTTCTACAGTAACAACTCTGACAGCTATAGTTGATTAACAGCAACAGGTTGACAGTAACAACTTCAAGCAAGATCCATCTTCACTTTCCAATGATATTCAAGCTTCAGATAAACTCTTACCTCCAATAATCTTCAGCTTTAGCAAGCACTGAACCCTAGCAATAAACAACTTCAAACAGACACAAAACCCTAGCTTCAACAGATATCCAGCTTTGACAAGTACAAGCTTCATCTTCACCAGTATTTAATGCATTTCATCTTCAAGAAGCTTCCATCTTCAAGGCAAACACTCACAGGAGAGAATCAACTGATAGAGGGAGTTGGAATGTTAAGAGGCTTAATGACAACTCAGGGAAATCACTAAGATCTTAACACAGCAAGTGAGAGGTATCCTCAAGGTTCTACCCAATCAAAGCATGCTCTACATCCCTCCTAAGGAGAGATGGAACTATTTTAGGGGACCTTGTGTCATAGGATAGAATAGAGGCATAAGAAGCTCTCTATGTTTGACAGAAGAAGTCAGTCTACTCTAGAGCTCTCCCTACATCTCCTATCTCCTAAGTCTTCAAAAGCAAATCTTCAAGCACAAGCAACTTCAAGCTCCAAGCAACCTTATGTGTCTTCAATCATCATCAAATTCTTCATAGAATCCTCAAGCCAAGCACAAGCCCTAACATCCAAAGAAAAGGCCCAAAACTCAACAAACAAAGCAACTTCCCAAGAGGGAAACACACCAATATCAATCAACTTGCAAAAATCAAATAAAATGGCAAAAATCATCATAAAATCCTAGATTAATTTCTAAGGGACCCTAGCTATGTACACTATACCCCACATAAACCCCAAGGCCTAATTCAAACTAGAAACCTAAAAACTATGTGTTGAAATGCACCTATGTCAAGTTTAACCCTAATTCTAATCAACCTAATGTTCCTTATTCAAAACTAATTAAAATTAAATCAAAAAAATGTGAAATAATTCCAGAGGGAAACTAATACTCTAATATAACTAAAACAAAAGGAATTACATCAAAATGTAAAATAAAATGGCTAAACAAAATTCAGCAAAATGGATATACAAAATAAAATGCAATAAAAGCAATTAAATGTAAAAATTCACCAGAAATAGAAAAATGACTAAAATGATAATTTTATTTTTCTATAATTTTCTTGAGACAAATATGAGAATGGAGAAAAAACTCCCATGTAAAAAGACCTATTTTTGAATTTATTATGAATTTTCTAAGATCTTGAAATAGATGTGTAAAATAAAAGAAATATGATAAAAAATGGAAGACATGTGTGTCAAATAGCAATGCAGATTAGTTCAAATCCCGATATGGGCTCAGAGGGGGTATGGATAGAAAAGCATGCTAGGCCCAATATGCAATCAGAAAATAAAATGAAAAATAGAAAGGAAAATAAAAAACTCGTGGTGTGAAAAGCAATGAAACTCAGTGTAATTCTCAACTGGGCCTAGGAAAGGGGTGTGGTTATCAAGTCTCACTTAAGCCCAATGCCAAATGTTAAATGATACGCTGCGTTTTACTCCTCAAAGTCCTCTTCACCAGTTGAGATTAAAACCTGGCCGTTGGATCTCGTTTTAGTCAAAGGTCTTGTGTGGATCCAATGGTGGTGGCATTGTCTTCTCCAATTCAAATTCTGGAGGGAGAGGGAATCCATGGAAAAAGAGCTTGAAGCTTCTTCTTCCTCCAATCGTATCTCATCAATACTCCACTAAACATCAAAATTAAAAACCCTAACCTGCTTGAAATTTCACCAGGAATTCACCTATGGTAACCAAATTCAATGAAACACAACCTAACTCAAAACACGAATCAAACTTCAGAATTTGGTCCATGATCAAAACTCACCAATCTTGAAATAGAGTAGCTTAACCTCTTCACCACTTCACCCTGGTCAATCCTAACTATTAATCTAAGGTTCCAACACCAAGAACACCAAGATAACCGCATGAACAGAAATGGAATCATTCAACTAATTGTCTCTAAACTTCATCAATCATTGCCTAAAAGCTTCCTATGATCATTTATGTTCTGACTAACCACCTAAAACCTAAAGAAAACACATAAATTATGCTGTGGATTGAAAAGTGCATACCTGAGAATTCTTGATGCACAGAGGTATGAAACCTTCAAATCAAGCTTTGGGAACTTCCAGAAACCTTCAATGAGTCACAATCTTGCTTCTGTATGCAAAAGAATTGGTTGGAAATGCTTGGATTATGGAAACCGATTATGAGTTGCAGGTGAGAAAATCCAAGAGCAAGAACACGATTTCCCCACCAATTTGCTTGGAAATTGATCTGGAAACACTCACTAGTATCAATGGAAGCTATAACAATCAAAATCTTGGATTGAAATGGAGTAAAAGCTTGTAACCGATTCTGAATTGCAACAAGAAAATTCTGATCTCAATCTCTCTTCTCTCCTTCAATTCTCTCCAACTCTTGCTTGGGATCACTTCATATGCATATATAGAGTATGAATGAAGACTCTAGAAAGTTCTAGGTTGATCCAATGAGAAACTCACCATCTCATGTCATGAAATTCTCTTCTTATGCTATGCACATACCATCTTATGATTTGGCTTGCAATTGCACTTGTTCTGAGTTTGAATTCTCTCCAAATGATATATTGGAGGTGTATGGATAGAAATGAGCCTTGCATTTTCTTGGAAGTGTGGTTTTGCATATGTGCCTTATGATTCAAGTAACCCATTTTTACAAAGCAAGTCCTAAAAATAATCCTCAATTCAAAATTATGGAAATGTCAATGTTCTCAAAATGCATTTTACAATCAAATTGGTATGTCATATGGCTTGGTTTGGATTTGTAGATCAAAAACCCTAATTTTCAACTTTGGTTCATTTAAAATTACCTTCATTTTTAGGCCATTTTGGTGACTTTGTGAAGCAAGCCATTTCAAGCTCTCATGACCTCTTATCTAGCCTAAAAATATCATTTTGAACACATCTCATGTTGAACATTTTTCCATTTGAAGAGTGGAAGATGGAGATTTGGACCTATGTTGAAAAATGACCTGTAATTCAACTTTCCCAAAATACCCCTGGATTGCCAAGACCATAACTTGAGTTCTACAAATCCTCTTGAGGACTTATAGTACTCAAATTAAAGCTAAGATCAATATATACAACTCTTATGTTGGCCAAGAATCCATTTGAAAAGTCCTTGATGGGAAAAAGTTGCTTGGAAGTCAAGTGACTTTCACAGATAAATTTCAGTGTCCTCTGATGACCCATAACTTGTAAGAATCATAACTTGAGTTCTACAAATCTTATTGAAGACTTATAGTACTCAAATTAAAGCTATTGAGAATCTCTACAAGTTTCATGTTGACCAAGAATTCATTTGAAACTTTCATTTTGACTTATCTGGCTTGGAAGTTAGGCCTAAATTAGGGGATTTTACAATGAAACCCTAATTTAGCAACTCCTCTTCTTCTTGATTTCTCTTGATTTCTCCTTGGAAAAACACCACAAATATATCCACATATCAAATCATGAATTCCATATCCTCCAAGTAGGCCTTGATACCCTTCAATCAATCATTTGACCTAGGGTTGACCCAGATGAAACCCTAGCTGACTGTACTTCAACTCTGGCTCTTGTACTTGTATTAATAACTTGTATCATCTTCAAAATGACCCTCTAGGTCTTCCATGATATTGGTACACCTTCCATACCCTCATCCATGGCTCACACACTCATTGATGATCTTCAACCCCTCAAGATTAGGAGAGAAAGCCACTGGTTGCCCCTCAAACTTTCCTTGATGACTTGGATGGTCTTGAACTTGAATAAAACCCCTTGATGGGCCTCTTTCTGATAAGAAAGGCGCTTGATCCCCTGTTAGATGACTTGTTATGCTATGCTATGCAAATGGTTAGACTATGTACATGACTTATTATGCAAATGACAATGCAATTGAAACATAAACCAGGTGAAATAGGTTGAGCAAATTTTAGGGTGCAACACCCCCCACAACAATACAATCAAGCCGTAGGAACTTTGCCTTAAGAGAGATAAAGGTGTACCTCGTTGATCCCTATCCGAGTACGTAAGTCCTTTTCTTAATACGATGCAAAGACTATTTTCCTACAACCTGTGGCGGTTAAATCTCCCTTAAAATGATAATGCATCTCGTCTCCTAAAATCAATCAACCAACTACCCTAAACCCGTAGGAACTTTGACCACAGTCAAAGAACTCCTCAAACCCTTTTGGGGAACTGCAATTACTCTGATTCCACTCCTGTAAGGATATGTAGGCATAAGATACGACATCTTATCGAGTATACTTAGTAATAAACCCTTAGGTCTTTTAAATCATTAAGCATATAAACCTTAGCAATAAACAAACATAAAACAAGAGGTTCCTGTAGAGTACTACAAAAACTTAGGATGCTAGTATCTTCCCTAAGTTTAACCAACCTCTGAACCTAAAACTCTCTAGCTTGCATTTGCATTGCATTGTGGGAATTTCGATCTTTATCCCTTTGGACAAATCAAAGTTCGGTTGCAAATGAATAAAGATTCAAGCGAATTAATAGTTTGGTATCCGATTTTCACCGCGACAATAACATAATTCTCTTAACAGAATATTCAGATTCATCACATACTTCAACATTACTTAGGCACCAAGGCCAACATCATAATATTCCAATGAATATAAAAACATAACATAGAATACATAATGTATCTCTAAAATATAAACCAAACGATCCCAGTGTTACATGACCAGAGCATGACTCGACCCAATATAACTAAATTACTAAATGACTACACCAACAACGACCACGCGACTATGAGCAGCTCTATTCTCGATACCTGCACGATGTCAGATAGGACATCATTCCAGCAGAAGGGTGAGAAATATTATCATAATAACAATGCATATAATCATATATGTATGCACAAGCATAGAATACACATATTCCACATTCTTTCACCGCAATTCATTATGATCATCATATACCTCAAAATGTTTATATAAACCAATATGGATAATAATCAAGCGTGTTCATCATACACACATCCATAATCCTCATCATTCCACATCAACATGCTCATATTATGTTTATTCACCAATTCACAGTTACACATTCACAATACAGATATAAACAGATATGGATAATTACCAAGCATATTTCATCATGCCTACATCCAAAATTCTCAATCCAAAAATTCACGCACATATGCATACTTTCATACAACAATCACATATTCATCATTCTCAATTACACAAGTCATGTACATACACATATGCATAACTTCATACAACAATCATATATTTATGCCATGAGACTCAGTGCAACTCATGCCATGTGGTACCAACACTTGTTATCTTTTTTCGGTTTTTACATTTAAACCGGGTCCGTCCCCTAGACCGATAACAAACAAAAGCCCGTCCTCTAAGCTTTCAACCCCCCTCTAGGTTTGGGACAAGTCACTAGTCTCCACGAAACTAGCAAGCATTGCCTCTTGACCAAATGATGCGTATGCAACTAGCAACAAATGCACTTAAGACCGTTCTCGCATCTTAATCCCATGCATAGTCAAATAATTCATCACACAAATATTATAACATGATTGCACACTCACACATCATATCAAAGTATTCATACTTTCAACATCATCACATTTATCAAGCAATGCACACATATTCACGATATGTTCCCATGCATTCTTCACAGTATTGCATACAATCAATATGAATTCACAATTCAATACCATCACCACATTTTTCAAGCAATGCACACATATTCACAATATGTTCTCATGCATTATTCACAATATTGCATACAATCAATATACATTCACAATATCGTGCCAAACGGCAACGAACCTCATTATAAATCATCATGCATTTTTAATCAATTTAAACAATGCATTATCTATGCCAAAATGCCACATTTCACAATATTGCACAATCTAGGATTCATGCCATACGACTACCCACAACATAACATATCACAACAGTACACAGACTATTCATTTCCGATAAGGATTAAACACAATCGAACCAAACAATCAACATTTGATGGAAACTCAAGGAAATGAAAATGCTATCACACTCGCTAGCTTGCTCGCCTAGCGAGTTCCTAGCGAACACTCGCTACCTGTTCGCCTAGCGAACAAGCTCGCGAAGGCAAACAGAAGCTACTGCAAGGCTTTGCTACCTACTCGCTGGTGTAACACCCCACTTCCACAAATTAAAATAAAATACGATTAAATCAAATAAATATCAGAGTTTCCCTTCAAAAGTGGGATATCACATTCACAAAATTCAACAAAACACTTCATTATATGGTTTTCAAAATAAAGCAGCGGAAAATTATCATTAATACACC
Source organism: Lathyrus sativus (assembly GCA_963859935.3). Classification (NCBI taxonomy): domain Eukaryota; kingdom Viridiplantae; phylum Streptophyta; class Magnoliopsida; order Fabales; family Fabaceae; genus Lathyrus; species Lathyrus sativus. Next base: position 516,974,181 of record OZ012738.1, read on the forward strand.
ATTCTCGGCCATCCGCCAATTTACATAAAACATTCATTAAGAGAATTCACCAAAATAAGATACGTCACAGGAATACAACAAATTCAATCATAATAAAAGTAAACACCTAAGTCCCGTGTTACGTATCAGGGCATCCTAAGACTCGACTCGCACACCACTATCAAAGCTAGCTATGCACCTGGATTATCTGTACTTCCGAAGAAGCACAGACCACAACAACAACAGAGGGGTGAGAAAACATGATCAAAATTATCAGTAATAAGATACATGAATAAAAGGCAGTAAATAAACAAATCATCACCCCACCAACATCAAACAAGACCTATTGTCCAATCATCAACACAACATACAATAATGCAAGAATGCAACTCAACACCATGCATGCGGTATCGACTCATTGGTTCATTCAATCGAACCCCAGATAGATCACTTGCGCTCCTCCTGAGACATGATCTATCCCCACCATTCTCCACAAGGGAGTGCAGATGGATCACTTACGCTCCTCCTGATACATGATCCATCCCACCATTCTCCACAAAGGAGTGCGGATGGATTATTTAAGCTCCTCCTGAAACATGATCCATCCCACCATTCTCCACAAAGGAGTACGGATGGATCACTTACGCTTCTCCTGAGACATGATCCATCCCACCAAAACACCATGATATGCACGACACCAAATGCACAACACACAAACATCAAGCACACTAAGTGCACACGATCCTCCTGATCACATCACCATGCATCACATATATATATATATATATATATATATATATATATATATATATATATATATATATATATATAGACACACACACACACCAATCAATTATGTTAATCAAATTAAATAATAGGGAAATTTACATTTGAACACCGAGTACACACGATCCTCCCGATCACCTCACTATGCATCATATACATATTACATATATATGCCTTACCCACCAATTAATTATGTCAATTAAATTATATATTTCATAATTTCACCTTTCAACACCAGGTATACACTCCTCACCACTAAACACCATCTCTCTACCTATCACAACCCAAGGAATCCCACAAAACGAATCACAGAGCAAAACTGCACAAAATCACGTTTCTTTCAGGCTCGCTGGCTCACTCGCCTAGCGAACATGCTAGCGAATGCTCGCTGCCTCATTCGCCTAGCGAACCTGCTAGCAAACGCTCACTACCTCATTCATCAGAAGCTAAAAAATCATCCAATTCTCACCAAACCAGCCCCTGCAGTCTTAGCCTAGCATTCTACGACTAAACTACACTACTCATTCTAGACTTTACCCGATAAAATATCAACTCTACCGATCAATTCATTTTCGACCCGAAATGGTAACCTTCACAAAATACCCAAACTATCCAAACAATCCCTATACAACCACATGCAAGAAGTTCACCATGACAGCAATGATCAGAAACATAACAACATACTAATTATATTCATCAAATCCCTATGGGGTTAAGGAATCCCCTCTACCCGATTCATGCAATTACCAATCCCAATCAGTTTCTCCCCCCTTACCTCGTTTAGTTGCTTCGATCGATGAAGAACCCCTAAGAATCCGACAGCCTTAGCCTTCTTCTTCTTCCTCTAGTTCCTCCTCCTCAATCTTTCTCTCCTCTTGATCGTGTTCTTTCTCTCCTTCTTTACCATGTTTTCTCTCCTTCTTTTCCCAAAACTCACTAATACCCCTCTTATATCTCTTATTCCTTATTTATTCATTTAACCTCAATAATAATACAAATAATAATAATAGTAATAATAATAATAATAATAATATTACTATTAATTATTAAATTACTATCATTATCAATTATATTATATTAATATTAAAGTCTATAGTTCCTTAAATAAACTCCACAAAAGACACGCCGAAATAAAATAACACCAGCAAGACTAAATAATTAAAATGGGTGTTACAACTCTCTCCCACTTTAATTATTTTCGTCCTCGAAAATTACCTGATGGAAACAATTCCGGATACGCTTTCCGCATCCTGCTTTCCAATTCCCAGGTCACATTGCCTCCTACAGCACCTCCCCAAGCCACTTTCGCCAAGGATATCTTCTTCCCTCGGAGTTGTTTCATCTTACGATCCGCGATCCTCAATGACATTGTCTCAACGGTAAGGTTCTCCCTGACTTGAACTTCATCTCTCTGAATCACACGAGATGGATCTGAGACATACTTCCGAAGTTGCGACACATGAAACACATCATGTAAATTTGACAGTTCAGGCGGCAACGCCACCCTATAAGCTACAACACCAATTCTCTGCAAAATCTGATACGGCCCAATAAACTTAGGATCCAACTTCTTGGACTTCAACGCACAACCCACACCAGTCACTGGGTTAACTCTTAGGAACACATGATCACGCTCACTGAATTCCAGCTCCTTTCTTCGATTATCATGATAACTTTTCTGCCTACTCTGAGACGCTTTCATTTTCTCACGAATCATCTGAATTGTCTCAGTAGTCTGCTGCGCAATTTCTGGTCCCAATACTACATTCTCACCCGTCTCATACCAACATAGAGGAGTTCTGCATCTTCTACCATATAAAGCCTCAAACGGTGCCATTCCGATACTAGAATGGTAACTGTTGTTGTACGTGAACTCGATCAACGGTAAATGAGTATCCCACGCACCACCCTTTTCCAAAACACAAGCTCTTAGCAAATCCTCCAGCGAATGAATAGTCCTCTCTGACTGACCATCAGTTTGCGGATGGTAAGCTAAACTCAACTTCAACTTAGTACCCAAGGCTTCCTGTAAACTCCTCCAAAATTCTGAAGTAAACCTCAGATCTCTATCCGACACGATACTCGACGGAACACGATGAAGCTTCACTATCACCCGAATGTAAATCTCTGCTAGCTTCTCCAACGGAAAACTGATATTAATCAGCACAAAATACACAGACTTCGTAAGACGATCCACAATTACCTAAATAGCATCAAATCCTCTCGCTGTATTCGGCAAACCCGTAACAAAATCCATAGTTATGCAATCCCATTTCCAAACCGGAACTTCCAACGATTGCATCATTCCAGAGGGTCTCTGATGTTCCACCTTCGACTTCTGACATACCAAACAGGCGTAAACAAATTGAGCTATATCTCTTTTCATACCAGACCACCAAAATAGTTTCTTTAAATCGTGGTACATCTTCGTAGCTCCCAGATGGATACTCCTACTACGATGTCCTTCACTCAGAATTGACTTCTTCAGCTCATCATTATCCGACACATAAATCCTGCCTCTGAATCTCAACACACCTCTACTATCCAACTTAAAATCACTATCGAAGTCACTTCCTACTCCAGGCATCAAATCTACTAACTTCACATCTAGCTTTTGGTTCTCTCTGATCATATCCAAGAAATCATTATTCACTTGCAGCTTGCCCAACATCACACCACCTGCCGTAATTTCACAAACCATGCTCAAGTATCTGAACTTCTCAATTAGCTCCATTTCTTTCACCATCAAAGCCGACATATGAATCGTTTTTCTGCTCAAAGCATCGGCTACTACATTTTCCTTTCCTGGATGATAACTTAAGCTAAAATCATAATCCTTCAAGAATTCCAACCATCTTCTCTGTCTTATATTTAGCTCCTTCTGATCAAACAGATATTTCAGACTCTTATGGTCACTGAATAACTTGTGTGTACGTGGATTAATATTTTGAAAATGATTAAATGATTTGATCTTCCGCTTAATTTTGAAAATGTTACATATCTTATGGAGAAAAATGTGAAAGTGTTTTATTGGTGAAATTGTGGCATTCTTCTTTTATACCTTATTATAAAACCTTTTTACTCTGATAATTTGTATGTGCTTAATTGTTTTATATACATTTATTTGGGGTATAGAAGGGGGTGTTACAAATATCATGACATTCACAAGTATAACAAGAGAGAAATTCATCTGCATACGCGGAAACGATCACAAAACGCACTTAACTTGCACATAGCCAAAATGGATGAAAATTTAGGCAAACATGGAATTTAAAAATATGGCATGAAAGTAGGCATCAATATGAACATAATTCAAAAAGAATGGGTGAAAAATGATAAATATTGAAGGAGATATGAATTTTTGAAATTTGGTTGAAAAATGGCAAAAATTGGTAAAAGGGTTGCCCTCCTCAGGGGTCGAACCCATGCTTGCAAGGTAATAGGCGCTTAAGTGACAAGTTGCTTACCACTGGGGTGGCTGTACATCCAAGTACAAATGCCACCCCATAAATATATAGGGTATGTTTTCAAACCAGGCTGGGCCAAAACAAAGGCAAAAAATCTTGATTTGCATTTTCATTGTAACTCTCTCAAATCTTGATGGTTTTTCACAAAATTTTAGTGTAACTTGAGTATTTTTTTAATGAGGAACAAGATGGCACTTTTAGATTTTTGAAATTCTTTCTCCATTTTAAAACCCGATGGTGCTTGCATTAGGATGCTTGAAAATGCATTTTGGGATGAAGCATACATGACAGTCAGTTCTAAATCAAAACATGCATACATACATCCTACAAATATGATATGGAGTGAGTGTGAGCACAAAATAGAATTGAAAACAAGCTATGGTGAAAAATGCTATGTGAGTTGCAATATGACATGAATGAAACACATGTTTTATGGCAATTCAGTTTCTGTACACATATTGATCAAAATAAACACATACACACATTGAATGCAAGTTAATGGATGAGTTTGAACACAAGATAGGGCTCTGCACTGACTGTTGTGAAATGTAGTGTTCAAAGTGCAAGTTTGTGTGTGTGAAGTGCATGAGCATATTCAATTTCAGTTCAAAACATTTCCAGACTAATTCAAACATATACACATCACATATACATGATATTGAGTGGATTCAAACATCAAAACAAGTTGGAAAAAGACTGCTATGAGAAATGGTTCACAAGTTGCAAGTTTGTCATGAACATGAGGCATGATGAATATCAGTTTAGGTTCTAGGAAGAATGTTCGCAAATAAATCATGTACACACATTACAAATGAATTGATGAATGATTGTGAGCACAAAGATGGATCCAAAACAGGTTGCTAAGCAAATTGACATATGAGTTGCAAAAATTGACATAAATGTGATGCATGAAGATATGAATTTCAAGTTCTAAGCACATACCAATCAAATGAATCATGCCTACAAGTTATATATATGCCACTGAATGAGTTTAGGCCTCAAAAATGATTCAAAGTGGTCTGTGATAGAAAGTGGTGTCCAAGATGCAATTTTGTCAAGTAAAATGCATGTTTTATGGCAGTTCAGTTTCTGTGCACATATTAATCCAATTAGACACACATACATGTTAATGAATAAGATTGAGCACAAATTATGGTTTCATACTGACTGGTGTGAAAAGTGGTATTCAAAGTGCAAGTTGGTGTTTGTGATATGCATGAAGATTCTCATTTTCAATTCCAAACATTTTCAAACCAAATAAATCATGTACACATCACACATACATGGTATTGAATAAGTTTAAACACAAATTAAAGTCATTATCAGACTGTTATGAAGAATGGTATACAAACTGTGGTGTTGTGTTTTGGTAATGCATGAGAAAACTCAATTCATGTTTTAGGCTTATTTTGATCAAACCAATCACTCAAACAGTTCGTATATATGTTGTTAAATGAGTTCAAACACAAAAAGGAGCTCAAGAAGGTCTGTCATGGAAAAGGAGGGTTTGAGTTGCAAATTGGCATTTTTTGATGCAACCATTAAAAAATGCAGTTCAACATTCTAAGCAACTTTGATCAAGTTAACTTCACACACATATTGGATACATGATGTTGGATGAATTTGAGCACAAACTTAAAAACCTCAAGGCCTGAGATCACAACTGGTATGTTCATGACAGAATTTTGATACAAGACATACACATGATGAACTCAAAATGCCAAAACATGAAATTATGGTGTAAAGCAAAGATGGAGTGTCTACATACCTCTAGTAGACTGTGTTGAGCAGGTTTGATCAATAAGAAACCTAGAGAAAACTTCAAATGCACATAGCTTTGGAGATTTCTTCTTTTTGAAGCAAGGATGCAAACTTCAAGACAGTTCGAGAAATAAACTCCACCAATGATCCTTAACACTTTAGACAGTTGAGAAATGATATATGTGAGGTGTTTGAGTGATTAGAACATCAAGCAAATGCCTAGAACAAGTTTTGACAGGTTTTATGGCTTTTGGTCAAAGTAACTTGGTATGTAAGTTGACTTTTTGAACGGTGAGGTTTTTGAGTGGTCTAAGGTCTTGGATACCTTCTATATCATATTTAGAGATTGTGTGGATGATTGTTGGGGAGTTTGAGTGTAGAGAAATGATTTTGGCAGCAATTGTACCAAGACAGATTTTGGTGGTTTTTGGTGAAAATGTGATTTTGTGATTTTGAAGCAAAGTGTGCAAGAGCAAAGGCTTGAGCTTCTCTGGTTTTTTAGAGTAGATATTGTCTTGTATGAAGTGGTGAGGACCTCTTTTTATAGGCAAAGGAATGGTATGGGCAGATTTGGAGATTTCCTTCATAGGAAGGAAAGGTTTGCTTTTTTGATCAAACCTCCACAAAGAGGTTTCCTTGGCTGATAGGTGAGCTCTAAAGTCAAGCTTCATGATGAGTTTGAAGTTTCTAAATGCAGGCTAGAATGCATAGGTTGATGGCTGGTTCAGATTTGTCTTTCCACCTCATGCTTGCCATTTTCACTTTAAGTGTAAGTTGTAAAGCCACTTGCAAACTTGGCTAATTCCATTTCCTCTGCATTTTCATTGTATTTACATGCTACAAAGTCTCTACATATCAGATGAAACATGTTTCAAAAGCTGAGATTGGCCCAATTGATCAAAGGAATGATTTTTGAAAGTTTGTCAATGTGGGACTCAAGTGTGAGAACACCAACTTGCCATAACCATAACTCTCAGCTCACAAATCCTTTTGAGATGTTCTAGTACTTTTTAGAAATACCTCAAATATATATAAAACATTAATGTTTTCATGAGTTTCAAATTCTCAAAGGATCTTGGCCAAAAAATTTCTCAAAGTTGCTAAAAATGAGCTTGAAAGTGAAATTTTTCTAAGTCTTTTTCCCTTCTCAAAATGAACTTGGTCATAACTCCAAATCTATGCATTTTCTGATCATGGACAACTTAGGGACTTTTGTAGGATTTGTCAATAGCTTTCTAATGAGCTTTGAACCAACTCAATTGGATGTGTGGTTAAGGAGTTATGGTTTAGCCCCTTTCAAAACCCTAATTTCCCGATTTTTTGATTACTCCTTCATCCTTGATCCAATGGTCATGAAAATTGATAGGCAAGTGAAATATGATATAAGGAAAATTTTTTATTCACACTTTGAAGTCCAATTCCTTAAATTTGAAGGGTTGACTTTTCGGTCAACCGTACGATCAATCGGTGACTACCGAGTCGTCTGTTGACACTCTGGACCTCCTGAGACTTTGACACTTCTTGAATGAACTTTATTAAACTATATGAACTTCATGGATCATAATCCCACCATTAAAACACCTTCCAACACCAAAGTCAAATTACAACTGACTTTTACTAGTCAAAACCCTAATCGGGTGCCCTGAAATGTATTGTTCTTGATTCTGGGGTAACAACCTCAAATTGGATTCTCAATTGACATAATATGATACCCTTGATCTTGTTTCATGATTGAACTAGCCTAAAACTTAGATTGATCACAAACGCTGAAGCTTCGATTTGACTGTTCAAAACCCTGATTCATCTGTTAACTTGACAAAGACAAACTTGCACCGGGTTAGGGTTAGATAATTTATGAGTATGCTCCTAAAATGATAATGAGAATCTAAGGGGTCAAAATTTGAGGTGCAACAGTTGCCCCTATTTAAATATCTTCACTAGATGGAACTGAGAGATGACAATCCTCGTAGAATCGTAGTGAAAGGTATTTAAATATAGAAAACCAAAACTTTTGTCCCTTAGATCCGATGATATGCAAGAGGACAGGTCATGATATGCTATGAATTCTAAATGATGCTTCATGATGCTTGGATGCAAGACATATGTAGAGGACAGAAAAACAAAACAACGAGTAACCATTCATGGGACCTGGTTATGTGGATTCGACACTGGGGGAAACCTAGATATTAACAATCAATAGTTCAATCATGACTAGTGATAACTGAGAGGAAAATTTCACATGAGGATGCAAGAATTCTAATGAAGATGACAATCTCACTGGGGGAAGAGCAAACACTCTACTGGGGAGAGAAGTATATTTCCACCGGGGAAAAAGAGCGATTTTATACTGGGAAAGTGAAGAACTAGAGACGTGGACCTCACTGGGGATGATCAGATGATGAACTTCCTATAGTGAAGAGTTCAAATGGGATCTTCAGGAATGGACTAGAAACAAGGACCAAACATACTGGGGATATTAGTGACGACTAGATCTCCGAGACTTGTCTGGGGAATAAAGGTTTCACTGGGGATAACGATGTCACCCAGTTTTAACATATGGTTCAAAATAGTGCTAGTAACCACTAGACTTTTCGGAGGTAATGGTAACGACCAACCTGAGATAACGACAAATGAGATTTCTCAAATCTAATTGGTAACACATAGGATTTCAACTGGGGAATTTGGTGATGACCGAATTTCAAGCGATGCTAGTAACTACTGGACTTTAAAGGAGATTGGTAACGACCAAGTCCGGGTACCAATGACGATTGGATTTCAAGTAATGCCAGTTACAACTGGACTTTGAAAGAAAACATGGTGACGACCAAATCAGGGTATACCAACACATGTGGTTATGAGAATGCTAGCAAGCTACTAGGCTTCAGTTGGGGAGGTTGGTAATAACCAAACCAAAAAGACAACAATAACGATTGGATTTCAAATGACGCCAGTTACGACTGGACTTCATGGGGAAGAGTTGGTAACGACCAACAAGACACTAATGCCAACAAGATTTCGAACATTTGCCAGTTACGACTGTACTTAAACGGAAAATTAACTAGTAACGACCAGACTTCACAGGGGATTCGCTAGTGACGACTAGACTTCAAAGGGAAAGAGCTGGTAACGACCAAACCAAAAAGATAATAACTAGTGAAGTTAAGACAATGCCAGTTACGACTGGTCTTAACAAGAAATATGGTGACGACCAAAAGAATACCAATAACGATTGGCTTCTAAAATAATGCCAGTTACAACTGGACTTTAGACGGAAATTCACTAGCAGTGTTTAGACATTCTCGGGGAATCAACAGATAGCACACCGAACCCGAGAGACAAGATGAATCACACTGAACCCAGGCTGAAGGGTGTGTGTAGTTTTGGGGAAATAAACCCAATCCTAACAGGGGAGCAGAGCTTTAAACAAGCTAGTCAGAGATAACAAAGTAAATTCAACACATGCTCAGAAATCCTCCGCTGGGGACAAGTCTTCACATCATCATAAGAAGTTCCTGAGAGACAGTCTTCAAGCTTGATACCCACGCATGACCAAAAGAAAATCAACAGTTCAACTTGCTTACACTTCACCAGGGAGTGTGATAGGATTGCGAATCCAAGTTTCTGCTACCCTGAGGTTTCGGGGAAGTATGATTTTCCTCGACTCTTTTCCATGAGTTGAAGTTTTTACGTTTGTTAGTCTTTTCAAGTTTTATCCAATAATTTGACCCCTATGCTTTCAAAATTATCGTTGATCGACGAACAATATTATGCATAACAAAGAAAACAAAGGAGATGGTAAATTTTCAAAAGAAAGAATGGCTCAAAATTGATTTTATTCAAGAATGAAATCTTGCAAATGACAAAATTCCATAGAAGTTTTACAAGTGAAAAATGGCAACGTGGATAAGGTTACATTGAATCCCATGACCAATTATCCCTAAAGACTAAAAACTCCCCAAAATCCTCGCTTCTGACAAGAGCGATTGGAGTGAATTCTTGTAAGATCTTCTGCGGTAGTGACAACTCATCTGATGCAATGAAACGCCTTTGTCCCTAACTTTTGCCTGGATCGCCCTTTCGGGTTTTCAATCCACCGGGACGCTCATTTTTGCCTTAGCCTCCCTTTCGGGTTTTCAAATTAGCAAGCTCTTATTTTTCTTTTTTCTTTTTCTCAACCCTAACTTTTGCATAAGCCGCTCCTTTCGGGTTTTCGGCTTATCGGGTTCTTTTAGGCGTAATATTTTCGGATTGCATCAGAATTCACTGGATGTGTAAGCTGCTCTCCATCCATGGTTGTGAGAATCAATGAGCCTCCTGAGAAGACTGTTTTCACAACAAACGGGTCGTCATAATTAGGCATCCATTTTCCCCGTGCATCTTTGTGAACTGGTAAAATCTTTTTGAGTACAAGCTCCCCTTCTCGGAATTCTCGGACACGAACTTTCTTGTCAAAATCCCTCCTGATCCTTTTCTGATATAACTGCCCATGACACATTGCAGACATGCGCTTCTCGTCAATAAGATTCAACTGATCAAACCTTTCTCTCACCCATTCTGCTTCTTCAAGCTTGGTTTCCATTATGACTCTCAAAGAAGGTATTTCGACCTCAATAGGAAGTACCGCATCCATTCCATATACCAAAGAAAAAGGGGTTTCCCCTGTTGAAGTGCGAACGGACATTCTGTACCCATGCAAGGCAAATGGTAGCATCTCATGCCAATCTTTGTAAGTTTTCACCATCTTTTGCAAAATCTTTTTGATGTTTTTATTTGCGGCTTCTACAGCTCCATTCATCTTGGGACGATAAGGGGAGGAATTGTGATGTTCAATTTTGAAGTCCTCGCACAACTCTTTCATGATTTTGTTGTTCAAATTGGTACCATTGTCCGTTATGATTTGGCTCGGAATTCCGTAACGACAGATAATTTCCTTCTTGATAAAACGGGCCACCACTTGTCGAGTAACATTGGTGTAGGATGCGGCTTCAACCCACTTTGTGAAATAATCAATAGCAACCAGAATAAATCGGTGTCCGTTAGAAGCTTTTGGCTCAATTGCCCCAATCATATCAATGCCCCACATGGAGAAAGGCCACGGTGATGACAACACATTTAGCAACGTCGGAGGTACATGCATCTTGTCCGCATAAATCTGACACTTGTGACATTTCCTGGCATATTGAATACAATCAGTTTCCAAAGTCAACCAGTAATAACCAGCCCTCAAAATCTTTTTAGACATAGCATATCCATTAGCGTGAGTGCCAAATATTCCCTCATGAACATCTTGCATTAACAATTCTGCTTCTCGTCTGTCAACACATCTAAGCAGGACCATATCATGATTTCTTTTTTAAAGCACATCATTGCTGAGAAAGAACTTGGATGCTAATCGTCTCAGAGTTTTCTTGTCAAGTGACGTAGCATCTGCTGGATACTCTTGTTTTAACAGGTAATTCTTTATGTCATGGTACCAGGGCTTCTCATCAGTTTCTTCTTCAACCATCTGACAGTAGGCGGGCTCGGTCTTGCGTTCAATTCAGATGAGAGTGGCATCATTGACATCCCTGACCTTCCACATTGAGGCTAACATGGCTAGGGCATCGGCAATGTGATTTTCAGATCTCGGAACATGCTTGAAAGTGATCTCATCAAAATACTCCATCATTTTGACGATGTAAGCTTTGTAAGGGATCAAATTCTCATGTCTAGTCTCCCAGTCACCAGTAACTTGATAGATAACCAAAGCTGAATCTCCACTTACTTCAAGAAGTTTGATTTTGAGGTCGATAGCTGCTTCGAGGCCGAGAATACATGCTTCATATTCGGCGATATTGTTTGTGCAGTCAAAATCTAACCTGGCTGTGAATGGAGTGTAACCACCCTCCGGATTCATTAAAACAGCGCCTACACCATGCCCACTGTAGTTGGAGGAACCATCAAACATCATTTTCCACCAAGGACTTGTCTACGGGCCTTCATCAGGACTTGGCTCTTCACACTCTTTTACCAACATATTGTCTTCATCTGGGAAATCAAATTTGAGAGACTCATAATCTTCCACTGGTTGATCTGCAAGATATTCTGACAAAACACTACCCTTGATAAACTTCTGGGTTACATACTGGATGTCGTATTCTGATAATAACATATGCCAACGGGCGAGCCTTCCAGTCTGAGCAGGCTTTTCAAAAATATACTTTATCGGATCCATTTTTGAAATCAACAAAGTGGTATGACAAATCATGTATTGCCTCAAGCGTCTAGCAGCCTATGCCAAGGCACAACAAGTTTTCTCCAGAAGTGAATATCGGCTTTCACAGTCGGTAAACTTCTTACTCAAATAATAAATAGCATGTTCTTTTCGTCCGGACTCATCCTGCTGACCTAACACACAACCCATGGAATTCTTGAGCACTGTCAAATACATGAAAAGAGGTCTTCCCGGAACAGGAGGTATTAAGATCGGAGGCTCTTGGAGATAACCCTTAATCTTATCAAATGCTTGTTGACAATCTGAATTCCAAACAACCGTCTGGTCCTTGCATAATAATTTTAAGATGGGCTCGCAAGTAGGAGTCATATTGGAAATAAATCTGGATATGTAATTCAGTCTTCCAAGAAAACCTCTGACTTGCTTCTCAGTTTGTGGAGCTGGCATATCTTGAATAGCACGGACTTTCTTTGGATCCACCTCAATCCCTCGGTGACTGACAATGAAACCGAGTAACTTCCCAGATCTTACCCCAAAGGTACACTTGGCTGGATTCAGCCTCAACTGATATTTTCTTAGTCTCTTAAACAATTTCAAAAGATGTTCCAAATGGTCCTCCTTGCTCTGAGATTTGGCTATCATGTCATCAACATATACCTCTATCTCCTTATGCATCATATCATGAAATAAAGTCACCATGGCTCTTTGATAGGTAGCACCTGCGTTCTTCAGACCAAAAGGCATAACTCTGTAACAGTAAGTCCCCCACAGAGTAATGAAAGTAGTTTTTTCCATGTCATCGGGATCCATCTTAATCTGGTTGTAACCGGAGAAACCATCCATAAATGAGAAAACTGCAAAACGAGCCGTGTTATCCACCAACGTATCAATATGCGGCAAAGGGAAATCATCCTTCGGACTGGCCTTGTTTAGATCCCTGTAATCCACACACATTCTGACTTTCCCATCCTTTTTGGGTACAGGTACGATGTTGGCCACCCATTCGGGGTATTTGGACACTGCTAAGAAACCCGCATCAATCCGTTTCTTCACCTCATCTCGAATCTTGAGAGCCATGTCAGGTCTTGTTCTTCGGAGCTTTTGTTTAACTGGTGGGCATTCTAGTCGAAGCGGTAATTTGTGAACCACTATGGCAGTGTCTAAACCCGTCATATCTTGGTATGACCAAGCAAATACATCCACATACTCTTTCAGAAGCTTTTCTAATTGCTGCTTGACTTTTGCCCCTAGTGCTGCCCCAATCTTGACTTCTTTCTTGTCTTCTTCGGTGCCAAGATTGATGACTTCTACCTGTTCTTTGTAGGGTTGAAGCTCTGTGTACTCATAGTGTGCCCATTTTACCAGTTCATCAGGGATTTCAAAATCTTCGTCCTCATCTTCAGCTTGGTATATTGGTGAATCAAAGTCAGGAGGGAATGCAAGGTCATAGGATTCAATGGGTTTTAGGACATCACTGCACGTTAGAATGGCTTGATTTATTAAAACACACAAAGACAAATGCAACACACAAAAGAGAAAATTATTTTGGGTTTTTTAAGATTGCCATTTTTCTTTTAAAGTGACAGTAAAAGCAGTAAAGGAAATAACACAAGGAAATTAAAAAAATAGTTCATTTTTCATTGATTTTCTTGAAAGCTCGGGGCCCTTACAAAACATTCCTATAGCCTTGGGCATGGCTATGGAGATTTAAAACAACAACAAGAAAATAAAAACAAACAAATTACTTTAAATTAAGAAAGACCATAGGAATCTCAATAGCTTCCCAGTTGCTCAAGGCGGAGTTGCAATGATACACTAACTGTTCAAGGTTTTCATCTTCAAAATCTTCTTCCACAACATTGACATGGAAACCTCCACTGATGAATACTTCATGTATAGTCCTTGGACGTCCTTTGTCATGTGTCGGTGCTTCATCATGAGTTGGTTTGTAACCCAACCCCTGGCGATCCATCTTGGGCTTCACTTCAATAACCTCGCCCCAACCTGCAGGAGTACCTTCTTCCAGTGTAGACTTGATGCTCTGAGCGGATGCAAAAGACGGACCACTCTTAGTCACTGTTTCCTCTATCATCACTGCATTAGCTATCTCGAGTGCCTGAAAGGAAGTTTTTAACGTGCATTCATCTGCCTCAACATACTTAAATGATGACAGATTGCTCACCATCGGGTCCTCTTCATCGTGTACAATCACTAACTTATCATTCACACCAAATTTCATTCTCCGATGTAAGGTGGAAGTCACTGCCCCAGCTGCGTGAATCCACGGTCGTCCCAACAAATAACTATAAGCTGGGTTAATGTCCATGACTTGGAATGTAATATTGAACACATGAGGTCCGATCATGATTGGCAATTCTAACTCTCCAACAACTGTTCTTCTTGAACCGTCAAAAGCTTTTACAATTAATAACGTCGGTTTCATTTCTACCCCTGCATATGCTAAACTTGCGAGCAATCTTGTGGGCAATACATTCAATGAGGATCCATTGTCGACTAAAACTCGTGCCATTGTGTCTTCCTGGCACCTGACAGATATGTGCAACGCACGGTTGTGATTGCGTCCTTCTTTTGGCAACTCTGCATCACTAAAACTCAGGGTGTTACATGCAGTAATGTTGGCTATTACTGAATCAAATTGGCCGAGATTTATGTCTTTCGTCACATGTGCCTGCCTCAACACTTTTTGCAGAGCTTCTCTGTGAGCTGGAGAGTTCATCAAAAGAGACAAGATCAATATCTTCGATGGAGTTTGGTGAAGCTGATCAATAACCCTGTAATCACTTTTCCGAATAATCCTTAAGAATTCCTCGTTGTCTCCCTTAGTACTTGGTACTTCTTTTGTCGCAGCAGGGATAACCTCTTTTGGAGCGGCTACTGTCATCTTTGGTTGATAGATTCGACCACTTCGGGTCATTTTGCTTGTACCTGTAATGTTTGTCACGTCCACCTGGTCGTCTTTCACTTCCTTTCTCTGACTTACCTTCCCAGATCCTCGATCTATCACAGTCATGTCATATTTCCATGGAATAGCCTTTGTGCTTTCAAAAGGGAATGGTTTTGGTTTCTAAATAATAACCGGTTGAGGTTGATTGATAGCCGACTTGTTGAAAACAGGATTCACACTTTTGTTGGTTATTTTGAACACCGGAACTTTCTCACCTTTCTTTGGTAAATTAAAAATAGGCTCAATTACCGAAACTTCTTCTTTCCTCACCTTGCTACATACTTGCAATACTCCATCGTCAATCAATATTTGTATATCTCCTCGTACCACATCACACCCTCTAGAATCACTAGAACATTCTTTACAATCATTATGGGTACCTTCTATTAATCCTGCTTTCAACAGCTTCTCGTGAAGTAACTTTACCGGAGTCTTGATTTCTGACATACCTCGGACTATCTTTTCATCTGAAACTTCTTCTACAACATTAACCCCTCCATGATTCAGCAATGGATTAATTTTAACGTTAGGGGGTACATCATCAAAAGATAAGATCTTCTTTTCTATCAACTCCCTGACAAGATGCTTTAAGGCAAGACAACCTTCTAAATCATGACCGGCGACACCTTCGTGAAAGGCACAATGAGCATTTGGATTATAGTGAGGAGATGTAGTATCTGGGTTTAACGGTCGCGTTGTTACCAATCCTTGTTGCACCAAGGAGGGGTACAACTCTGTGTAAGTCATCGGTATCTGAGGAAGTGGAGGTTTTGTTGTTGGTCTCCGATTCTGGTAGTTCTGTCTGGGCGCTTGAGCTCTAGGATGATGGTGTTGCTGATAGGGTGGGGCGTTGGGCGCTCGTTGATACCCTTGTTGCATTGGCTGATATACAGGTGATGGCACTGCCTGATAACTGGGGATAAGATAATTGAAATCCAGAGTTACAGCTGCCACATATGGTTGTTGGGCATACTGCAACGGATACATCGGTCGTTATTGCTGGGATTGCTGAACATAACTTGGTTGAGGCTGATGAACAAAGCCTTGCTGAGGTTGCTGATACGGTTGATAAGGCGGTCTCCAGATGCGACTCTTTCTTCCCACGGTTACTGCATTTTCTCCCCTTCCTTCTTTTTATGAAAATTACTGTTGAACTTCTTGACATTGTTGTTACCAGAACTGCTGGAACCACTAGCCACCTTTCCATTCTTCATTCCTAACTCCACTCTCACCTCTACTGCTACTATATCAGAAAAACTTGCGGTTACACTACTGATCATCTTCTCATAAAACTCCGGTCTTACTATATCGACGAACCAATCTGTCAACTCTTTTTCACTCAAAGGAGGTTCTACCTGAGAGGCGGTTTCCCTCCACCGTTGTGCATATTCTTTGAAAGATTCTGAACTCTTTTGTGACATACTCAGTAACTGTCTTCTATCAGGGGCTAAATCCATGTTGTACTTGTAATATTTTACAAAAGCATCGGCCAAGTCTTGGAAACTGTGAATACGAGACTGATCCAAACCCAAATACCATTTAGCAGGAGCTCCTTTCAAACTATCTTGGAAACAGTGAATCATCAACTTGTCATCTTCTACATGAGCGGCCATTCTTCGGTAATACATAATCAGATGCGTCCGAGGACAATTAGCACCAGAATACTGATCAAAATTGGGAACCTTGAATTTCGGCGGAATTACCAATCTAGACACTAAGCACATATCTCTGGCATCGGTACCAAATATGTCATTTCCTTCCATTACTCTGACTTTCCTGCCTATAGTCTCTACACTTTCTTTCAACTTATCATGTCGTCCACTCTCCTCTTCATACCCGTCAAGACCTTCGTACACTTGTGGAGGATTATGAAAAACAAGGCGTGCTTGAATCTGAACAGAAGGCTGAGTATAAGTAGGAATAGCTTGAGGAACTTCTGCCCCTAGGGGAACTGCTTGTTGATTGACTACTGGTGGAGGTACAAAACCAGGCGGTAACCCATATGGTGGAACATTTGCAACAGTGACAGCCGTTGGGATCGGCTCCACAGCTATGCCAGTGATTTCAGAAACAACAGTGGCTTGAGTGTCCAACTTTGCACGAATGACTTATAGGGCTTCCATGATCTGCGCCATGCCTCCTCGTAGCTCTCCAAGTTCATTATTAATCTTGTCCACATCCAAATTCTGTCTTTCCATTCTTAGGCGAGCTTGGGCTCGGGTGTTGTATCGGTGTTGAGGATTTAGTGTGATTCTTTCTGGAGACAAGACAGCGAGATGAGACACAACACAAGAACATGCACATGCAATGCTTATGAATGCAAAATGCAACAATGCCAAATTAATCATCCAAGGAATCAAAAGAAATATTTGCAAAAATTATAGCAATGGGGAAATAAGAAAATTCAAATTCTTCGTAGATTAATAACTGAGAGTTTTACAACAATGATTCTGAAACTGAAATACAAGTCTTCAATACAGATACATGATGAAATAAAACGGAAAACAAAAGGATCTTAGATCTTCTGATTGGAAGGCCCTTCATTTTCTGCCTGACTCTTCTTTCCACTTTGACGGATCAACTCTTGAAGTTCTTCCTTCTCTTGCATCACTTTGAAATACTTATCCCTCCAAGCCTTTCCTTCTTTTTCAGCTTTAGCCAAAGCAGCTTTCAATCCTTCTACGAGAGTCGGTTTGGGTGAGTCAGGCTCAAAGTGAGTATAGAACATCTTCAACGCTGCTTCTTTTACCCATGATAAGTAAGATTCTGAAACAGTAGTGTCGTGGTAACCTAGGGCAGTTACTCCCCTCGTGTGGACATAACGCCAAGCATACACAATTCGAGCCCTGTAAGCAGGATTCTTCCCCTCTTCAATGTAGAAGCTTCTCAAAAAGTCTGGGTCTGGTTCACTCTCCATCGGGTGTCCCAACTGTCGATGAGCCAAAATAGGATTATAGCTGATGCAACCATTAACGCTGATGAGCGGTACATTCGGGAAATCCCCACAGTTTTGGAACATGGCAATCCCCCCATACCTAGGGTCATACCACTTAATATCTGAATGTTTGAGTAACAATAGTTTTTCAATCCATGAGAGCCCATTTTGCTTGTCCTAGAGGGCTGTAATTTTTGGTAAGTGCAAAATAAACCACTTGTGCAAGAGAACGGTGCAACACCCAATCTGTCCAACTCCATAACGATTCCTACGGTGGATGGAAAAGTAAATATCAGCCAACAAGGTAGGCACAGGATTCTTGATTAAGAAAAGTTGATTGCATTTGCGTCTACAAAATCATTAGCAGTCGGGAATAGGAACAGTCCATAAATCAGTAAAACCAGGATGGCCTCAAAGGCTTCAGAATTCTTCGACATGACATAGCTTTGAGCTTTTTCATACAGGAACAAAGCTGGAAATCCATACAACCCTCCCTTAGCAATCATATGAGATCGTACTTCGTCCACCTCCAAATACGCGGCCTCTGCAACTGCTCTTTCATTAGGAGTCCCTTCTCTTCCAGAAAATGGTCTAGGAGTGACGCCTACTCCCATCAGGGCGAAATATTCTTCCAAGGTTGGCAGCAACTGATAGTATGGGAATCTGAAACAGTGATAGGTTGAATCATAGAACTGCACGAGTGCGAACAACATCTCTTCATATACTTGAACTTCTAGCAAAGACAGCATATTCCCATACTTCTCTCTGAACGCCTCTGGGTCTTCTACTAAACTTCCCAGTTTCTTCAAGTTCTCCAATTTTGGTCTTTGGAACACAATCTCTGCTTTCTTTTCAGAATCCATCCTATAATATCTGCAAAACAATCTTTAGTTCCTTGAATGATTAATTAATGAGAATGCAAATGCAAAGGTTTCATGGAACTCAGATCAAAACATCATTTCATTTCATTGATTTTTCAAGTTTTGAATTACAAAATAGTACACCTTACAAAAAGTCCTAAACACAGAGCTAAAGATATTCTAACAAAAGTTCTTTCTTGCTTTGATCTTCTTGAGTTCTTCTTCTATCTGCGTCTTCTCAAGAATGAGCTTGTCCACCATTAACTTCCATGGAGTTGACTGATGGTTGGAATAGAATAAATCTTCTTGCGCCTTCCTCTTTTTACAAGCAATCATTTATTCATCCTTCATCTGAAGTTGTCTACGGAGTTCATTATTTTCTTCCACGGCCACTTGGTACTTATACCTCCATGCTACTTCAGTTTGTTGTGATTTCCTCAAAGCTATCTTTAACTTTTCCTCTTCAGACATAAAGAGTAATGGGGGTTCCTCCTTCAATACCATGGGTGCCTGCTGAGGATAAGGCATCTTCAACTGAATGGCTCTCTTTCGGACCCATTGGAGATAAGGATCGAGAGAGATGCAATTAGGTTTCCCTAAGTCTTCCTTTACTTTCTTATGCACACGACTCCAAGCTTTTAGGATCTCTTTTCTTAATTATGATTCTCCCTTAAAGAAAATATTCTCCACATGAGCGCTATTGGGTTTGTTCTTCAAAGGATATCCAAGCTGTCCGCGAGCGAGAACAGGGTTGTAACTGATTCCTCCATTTGTACCAAGAAGAGGTACGTTACCAAAACTTCCACAACTGTCAATAATCTTTATCCCATCGTAATTACGGTTGTACCAATCAATATCAGAGTGAGTGAGAGCCATAACCTTTTGATACCACCAACCTTCCTTCCAAAAAGCATGAGCCTTAGGTAAGTGAGAAATAAACCACTTGTATAATAAAGGGACACAACAGATAATCATTCCTCCCTTATGCAAATTCCTCAGATGAACAAAGTGATAGGTGTTAGCTAGTAAAGTAGGCACAGGGTTTTTCTTCAAGAAAATCTTAATGGCGTTGAGATCCACAAAATTATCAAAAATTGGAAACAAGAAAATCCCATAAATGAGCAAGGCGAGGATAGCTTCGAATGCATCCATACTCAAATGATCAGCATAGTATTGGGCTTTCCCAACCAAGAACTATGCAGTCAAACGAAATACTCCTCCTTTAGAAACCATATTTTTCTGAATATCCACCAATCCCAAACGTGTAGCTTTAGCAATTTCTTCCTCCTTAGGGTTCTTCTCCATGATTGGAAAAGGAGAGTCTTCAAGAATAGGTAAACCAATCAAGCAAGAATATTCCTCAAGTGTGGGTACCAGCTGATAATCAGGAAAAGTGAAACAATGATAGAGTGGATCATAAAACTAGAGAAATGTGGAGAGAAGTCCCAGATCCATCTTCATTTTTACCCTCAACAATGACAATAAGTTCCCATACCTGCTCTTAAATCCTTCTAGATCTGTTATCAAAGTGCTCAACCTCTCTATGTCATCCAAGTTAGGACTTTTGTAAGTGTACTTCATAGTTTTATTTTTTCCATTATCCATGGGGGTCCTAATGTTTACAAACAAAATCTGAGTTCCATGAAACTTTTATGACATGAATGCATGAATGCACAAACACAGGTAAGCACAAATTCACATATACACAAAGGTAAACAGGTGAAGGTTTTGGAGAACATGAGCATGGAGCTAGGGTCTACCCATCCCAAAAGTATGTACTAAGGCTTTCAAAAACTGTAGAACAAGGTTCTAAAAAGGTTCCCAGAGTCTTCGACCCATCTTTCGGATATTATCAATTTCCGAAATACTTGGTGGTCGATAATATTCTCAAGAGAGTCTCGTCCAAGTGTAGTATCGCGTATCAACTATTTCGGAATTACTTCCTTATAGCCACCGCAGTACATCCTAATAAAGCTATAATGGGGGAAAAGGTAATCTAAAAGTTCTCAGTATCACGGGCTCCCATGTAGAAAGTAGCATTGTTTTCACGAATACTCGGTCAACAATACTAACTCTCAGAAGGGCCTCTATTGAGTGGTGGTTTTCTCAAGTCATCTTGGTCGGGAATCAACTCCCTATAAGCCTTCTCGAATGTACCACCATCCTATCATAAGTACGCTCAAGCACGGGTATAGTGATGTCTCACCACTCAAAGTTTCCAAGATCCAACAGAGCACAAATGTACATATTTACAACTATTCACAA
Organism: Lathyrus sativus; assembly: GCA_963859935.3. Classification (NCBI taxonomy): domain Eukaryota; kingdom Viridiplantae; phylum Streptophyta; class Magnoliopsida; order Fabales; family Fabaceae; genus Lathyrus; species Lathyrus sativus. The sequence continues at coordinate 516,995,413 of OZ012738.1, forward strand.
ATAAGCAAGTATTCAAACAAGATAGGCTAAACCCTCAAAGCAACTATTGTCAGTCCCCAGTGAAGTCGCCATTTCTGTTGCGGTGAAAATCGAATATCAAGCTATTAAATTAACTTGAATCTTAATTCTTTTACAACCGAACTTTATTTTATCCACAGGAAAGGTCTAAAGAAAGAAAAAACCTTTTTCGCGATGTAACGACAACGCTTAAGAGATTCGGGGATCAGGGGTTGATTATACCTAGGGAAGGTGTTAGCACCCTAAGCATCTGTAGTACTCTACAGGAACCTTTTGTTTGATTGCTTGCTAAGTTTGTGAATGTTTGCTATGGATTGGGAAAAGATATAAGTTGAAACCTAAAGTTATATACACTAAGTTTGCTCGCAAAGACGTCGCGTCTTTTGCCTACGTATCCTAACTAGGATAGAATCAGAGCAATCGTAGTTCACCTCATAAGGGATGAAGAACACTTGATTATGATCAAGGTTCAAAGGGGAACAAACATAACAATGTTTGTGTGGAGTTTGAGAAAACTCCCTAATCTAAATTGTAATACTCAAAAGGGGAAGTAAGAAATCATGACGATGATTCTTACATAGAGTTGACGAACTCTATATTAGGGTTCTAGTTGAAGAACACTCCTAGTACAAGTGGTTTTTTAGGCTTAAAGCAAAGTCTAATGGCTTCTAAACTAAGGTTAAAGTGACTTAACAAAGTCAAGGGATGGTCAATGAATTAATCATGACACATGGGTCAATGGAAAGACCTTTTCCTTTGGAAGGAGAAAGGGGATGCAACTGGGATGAGAGCTAACAAGCTTCATCACTTGGGGAAAGAAAACATTAAGCAAAGTAACAACATAATAAAGATACATACATGGAGACAACCATTAAATGAGCATGTGAAATGGTAAAAATAAAGATGCATTGATGACAATTAAAGCAGATGAACAAGCAGGAACTGTGACGATAGATCGAGTTTAATTGCATTCCTCAGGGGGACAAAATAAACATGATAACAACCACAAATAAAATCCTAGCATGTTTACTAACATTAATGAAAATAGGGTAAGCAAATATCATGACATTCACAAGTATAATAAGAGAGAAATTCATTTGCATACGCGAAAAGGATCACAAAACGCACTTAACTTGCACATAGCCAAAAGGGATGAAAGTTTAGGCAAACATGGAATTTAAAAATATGGCATGAAAGTAGGCATCAATATGAACATAATGCAAAAATAATGGGTGAAAAATGATAAATATTGAAGGAGATATGAATTTTTGAAATTTGGTTGAAAAATGGCAAAAATTGGTAAAAGGGTTGCCCTCCTCAGGGGTCGAACCCATGCTTGCAAGGTAATAGGCGCTTAAGTGACAAGTTGCTTACCACTGGGGTGGCTGTACATCCAAGTACAAATTCCACCCCATAAATATATAGGGTATGTTTTCAAACCAGGCTGGGCCAAAACAAAGGCAAAAAATCTTGATTTGCATTTTCATTGTAACTCTCTCAAATCTTGATGGTTTTTCACAAAATTTTAGTGTAACTTGAGTATTTTTTAATGAGGAACAAGATGGCACTTTTAGATTTTTGAAATTCTTTCTCCATTTTAAAACCCGATGGTGCTTGCATTAGGATGCTTGAAAATGCATTTTGGGATGAAGCATACATGACAGTCAGTTCTAAATCAAAACATGCATACATACTACAAATATGATATGGAGTGAGTGTGAGCACAAAATAGAATTGAAAGCAAGCTGTGGTGAAAAATGCTATGTGAGTTGCAATATGACATGAATGAAACACATGTTTTATGGCAGTTCAGTTTCTGTACACATATTGATCAAAATAAACATATACACACATTGAATGCAAGTTAATGGATGAGTTTGAACACAAGATAGGGCTCTGCACTGACTGTTGTGAAATGTAGTGTTCAAAGTGCAAGTTTGTGTGTGTGAAGTGCATGAGCATATTCAATTTCAGTTCAAAACATTTTCAGACTAATTCAAACATATACACATCACATATACATGATATTGAGTGGATTCAAACATCAAAACAAGTTGGAAAAAGACTGCTATGAGAAATGGTTCACAAGTTGCAAGTTTGTCATGAACATGAGACATGATGAATATCAGTTTAGGTTCTAAGCAGGATGTTGGCAAATAAATCATGTACACACATTACAAAGGAATTGATGAATGATTGTGAGCACAAAGATGGATCCAAAACAGGTTGCTAAGCAAATTGACATATGAGTTGCAAAAATTGACATAAATGTGATGCATGAAGATATGAATTTCAAGTTCTAAGCACATACCAATCAAATGAATCATGCCTACAAGTTATATATATGCCACTGAATGAGTTTAGGCCCCAAAAATGATTCAAAGTGGTCTGTGATAGAAAGTGGTGTCCAAGATGCAATTTTGTCAAGTAAAATGCATGTTTTATGGCAGTTCAGTTTCTGTGCACATATTAATCCAATTAGACACACATACATGTTAATGAATAAGATTGAGCACAAATTATGGTTTCATACTGACTGGTGTGAAAAATGGTATTCAAAGTGCAAGTTGGTGTTTGTGATATGCATGAAGATTCTCATTTTCAATTCCAAACATTTTCAAACCAAATAAATCATGTACACATCACACATACATGGTATTGAATGACTTTAAACACAAATTAAAGTCATTATCAGACTGTTATGAAGAATGGTATACAAACTGTGGTGTTGTGTTTTGGTAATGCATGAGAAAACTTAATTCATGTTTTAGGCTTATTTTGATCAAACCAATCACTCAAACAGTTCGCATATATGTTGTTAAATGAGTTCAAACACAAAAAGGAGCTCAAGAAGGTCTGTCATGGAAAAAGAGGGTTAGAGTTGCAAATTGGCATTTTTTGATGCAACCATTAAAAAATGCAGTTCAACATTCTAAGCAACTTTGATCAAGTTAACTTCACACACATATTGGATACATGATGTTGGATGAATTTGAGCACAAACTTAAACACCTCAAGGTCTGAGATCACAACTGGTATGTTCATGACAGAATTTTGATACAAGACATACACATGATGAACTCAAAATGCCAAAACATGAAATTATGGTGTAAAGAAAAGATGGAGTGTCTACATACCTCTAGTAGACTGTGTTGAGCAGGTTTGATCAATAAGAAACCTAGAGAAAACTTCAAATGCACCTAGCTTTGGAGATTTCTTCTTTTTGAAGCAAAGATGAAAACTTCAAGACAGTTGGAGAAATAAACTCCACCAATGATCCTTAACACTTTAGACAATTGAGAAATGATATATGTGAGGTGTTTGAGTGATTAGATCATCAAGCAAATGCCTAGAACAAGTTTTGACAGATTTTATGGCTTTTGGTCAAAGTAACTTGGTATGGAAGTTGAATTTTTGAACGGTGAGGTTTTTGAGTGGTCTAAGGTCTTGGATACCTTCTATATCATATTTAGAGATTGTGTGGATGATTTTTGGGGAGTTTGAGTGTAGAGAAATGATTTTGGCAGCAATTGTACCAAGACAGATTTTGGTGGTTTTTGGTGAAAATGTGATTTTGTGATTTTGAAGCAAAGTGTGCAAGAGAAAAGGCTTGAGCTTTCTCTGGTTTTTTAGAGTAGATAGTGTCTGGTATGAAGTGGTGAGGACCTCTTTTTATAGGCAAAGGAATGGTATGGGCAGATTTGGAGATTTCCTTCATAGGAAGGAAAGGTTTGCTTTTTTGATCAAACCTCCACAAAGAGGTTTCCTTGGCTGATAGGTGAGCTATAAAGTCAAGCTTCATGATGATTTTGAAGTGTCTAAATGCAGGATAGAATGCATAGGTTGATGGCTGGTTCAGATTTGTCTTTCCACCTCATGCTTGCCATTTTCACTTTAAGTGCAAGTTGTAAAGCCACTTGCAAGCCCACTTGCAAACTTGGCTAATTCCATTTCCTCTGCATTTTCATTGTATTTACATGCTACATAGTCTCTACATATCAGATGAAACATGTTTCAAAAGCTAAGATTGGCCCAATTGATCAAAGGAATGATTTTTGAAAGTTTGTCAATGTGGGACTCAAGTGTGAGAACACCAACTTGCCATAACCATAACTCTCAGCTCACAAATCCTTTTGAGATGTTCTAGTACTTTTTAGAAAGCCCTCAAATAGCTCTAAAACATTCATGTTTTCATGAGTTTTAAATTATCAAAGGATATTGGCCAAAAAATCTCTCAAAGTTGCTAAAAAATGAGCTTGAAAGTTAAATTTTTCTAAGTCTTTTTCCCTTCTCAAAATGAACTTGGTCATAACTCCAAATCTATGCATTTTCTGATCATGGACCACTTATGGACTTTTGTAGGATTTTTCAAGAGATTTATAATGAGCTTTGAACCAACTCAATTGGATGTGTGGTTAAGGAGTTATGGTTTAGCCCCTTTCAAAACCCTAATTTCCCGATTTTTCGATTACTCCTTCATCCTTGATCCAATGGTCATGAAAATTGATAGGCAAGTGCAATATGATATAAGGAACATTTTTGAATCACACTTTGAAGTCCAATTCCTTAAATTTGAAGGGTTGACTTTTTGGTCAACCGTACGATCGATCGGTGACTACCGAGTCGTCTGTTGACACTCTGGACCTCCTGAGACTTTGAAACTTCTTGAATGAACTTTATTAAACTATATGAACTTCATGGATCATAATCCCACCATTAAAACACCTTCCAACACCAAAGTCAAATTACAGCTGACTTTTACTGGTCAAAACCCTAATTGGGTGCCCTGAAATGTACTGTTCTTGATTCTGGGGTAACAACCTCAAATTGGATTCTCAATTGACATCATATGATACCCTTGATCTTATTTCATGATTGAACTAGCCTAAAACTTGGATTGATCACAAACCCTGAAGCTTCGATTTGACTGTACAAAACCCTGATTCATCTGTTAACTTGACAAAGACAAACTTGCACCGGGTTAGGGTTAGATAATTTATGAGTATGCTCCTAAAATGATAATGAGAATCTAAGGGGTAAAAATTTGGGGTGCAACATTGTTCTTTAGAAATGTTAAGTGGAAGTCTTGATTATCGTGCTAAATCTCACGATTCGTTTGCGAAGTTCTGTGTTTCCAACAGGTTTTGAAGGGTCATAGGACAATGTCAGTAACCTGCTCCTGGACAGTGTTCAAGCTGCAGAAGGGAATCTAGCAGTTGTTATCGAGAACATGTCCGTGTTTTTCATATTTACTTTAGGAATGCTTGGTTGTGTGCTTACAGGCCTCAAATCTTATGTTTGCTCTTGCTTTGCAGGTTGATTTTCCCACGGAGGTGGCGGCAATGATCCATTATTGCGCACTATAAGGAGAAGCCGGCTGCTGCTGTTCTGCAACCCGACTATTCCGGACAGGACTTGTACTTTGCGTGTGCAGTGGTTGTTCATACTGAGGTAGACCAATGTTTGGTACATTTCCAATGGGGGTAAAATGACCTTGAGATATGAATGTCTGCCATTGTTGCAGCTAAAGAGCTATTGTGAGTGGTTTGTTCTTTGAAGATTGTTACATTATGTTTGGAAATCTGACTGTTCATGATTCTCGGTAACTATTTCTTCTGGTTTTGGATTTAACGAGTCTCTTTCTGCTTTCATGTAGGGAAAAGCTATGAACCTGCCAGGGTCGTATGTCACTCTCTTTTCTTCTCTATTGCTTAAGGGTCACGATTTCTGCCAAAGTCGAAAGAAGCATCTAAATGCTGCTTGTAGTAATTACAAAGCGCAAGGTCGATATGCTGTGAAGCTTCAGGTTTGGCAGCCGCAAACGAGTCGTGATCACCGTCAATGTCGTACGTAGTGTGCACTTGAAGTATCAAAGAAGGCTGCAGACACACTCATAGAATTTCCTGCATCTAGTTCCACTAACTTATACCCTCTGTGTAAAGTTGTAATACTAAACGAAACAGGCGGTTGGTGATACCACCCTGGTCATGTGCGAGGTAGCTCGTGTTTTGAGTTTACCCTTCTTCTTCATCATCAAAAACATGTGTACAATAGATCCTTTTGCAGTATTTAGATGCTCTTTTAAGATCATTAATATCATTGGTATGATAAACATCCAATGCAGCAGCCTTAAGTGAGGGACCTTGATAAACAGGAGGCTTTCATATCAAGGGTAATGCAAGGATCTGATATGTATTCAGTAAGCTTTGTGATATTGTTTTAAACTTCTAATTCATGAAGAGAGTTTGTGACCTCCATGGAATCCTTCCAAGTTCTTGAGGAATAAAACGAAACGCCTAGTCCCCGGCCGGCCTTGAAGATACTGCGGGAAGAAGCATAATTCACCGCCTAAGGTATGTGGCTTATTCCATTCACCTATTTCCTACTCTCGCAATCTTTTACTGTCAAAAGATTAAACCAAACTCCCCCTGTTGGTAACAGGATATCCAACATGTTGTGTGCCTCCGTTGGTGCTAAGCGTTGTGTTGAATTTAAGGAAGAAGGTTGCGGCGCATGTTAGCTTTGATGCGGAGACCGGCTGAGTGGTTACCATCGCAACGATCTGATTGTGTTGCTCGTTCTACCTGGTTTGCGATCAAGGGAAGCTTTCCTTTCGCGGTTGGCATTGGTACTTCTGGAGTATATAAAAACATTCTTGATCCTTTTTTTGGCTGTTGGCAAGGTGTAGTGAAGACATGATCACAAATGTTTCACTAAATCCTCCATTTGAGCGATAGGTCCAGTTCTTGAGTAGGAAATGTTCTTCATGGACTTCTTGAGTTAAATTATTTGTAATGATTCATTATGTATGAAATATAGCATAGAAATTTAAAACGTGGTGTGTTAACACCTTCTGGCTCGGTGGTAATTTGAGCTACAATAAATTAAGGCTTTCCATTTGTAATGTCGGTTCTCATTGTAGTGATAAGCTTTCCTGTGTCATTTAAGACCTTGGACTGAACTTTCGCATAATTACCAATAGCATCCTCGAGACATAAATCTTCAAATCTTTAAACCTTAGATAAGCCTTCAAATCTTTAAACCTTCACGACTTTGTAACTTGGGACGTTGAATTCGAATGACTTGAATAATAAGATTCAAAATGATGGAAAGTGCCATATGCTTGCGATTCTTGCAACTTAAACTCCAAATAATTCATAAACTTACTTATGCTTGACTTGATCTTTGAGAAGCTTGATGAACACAAAGACTATGCTTGAAAGCCTTAACCTTGAAATGGCGCTTTTCCTTTAAAAAAAACACTCCACCGTAATTTGGATTCCAAGCGATCCAATTGTATGACCTCGAAACAAATTTGAACTTCTTGAATCTTGCAGCGAGAATGATGTGATATTGTGAGATACTTTGTGTTTTGAATGCGAAGAGATCCCAAATTCTTCGTGCTTAGATTTGTAACTGAATGGTAAGGCGCCTTGAACTTCTTAATCATGGAGCCATTAACTTCTACGGAGTAATGCTTAAGATCTTAATCTTAAAGGGTCCACAACCCTCCCTTTTCATCATGACCTGTGCCTTGTACCGAATTTGTTGCCTTGATAAGTCCTCTTTCAATTAATGATCTTGACAGCACATGAGTCGCGAAGCCAATCTTAATTCGTGAGATATAGCCAGAGAGCTCGTCCAAGATATTTTTTAAAAGTGTTAATCCGAAGGTTGCGCAAGGAGAGAAAAAATTCTATGAGGATTAACGTCATCTAGGCTTGAGATTAATGTACCTGCATACACTCGTTAGCCGCACATAAAAGTAAAGAGATAAAACGTAAGAAAACCAAACAAAGGTGGAATTTTAAGGTCAAAAATTAGGGTGCGACAGATGCCCCTATTTAAGTTACTTCTATATGGAGATATGGAGATTGAAATCTTCGTCTCGACGAGATAGGAGGGACTTAAATACAAACATTGCACGAATTTTTTGGCCCTAAAAAGCCACCGAATGCAGATGATATGCCGTGATATGAAAATGCAAGACAGACAGCCCTGTGAGGGAATGATGTCACAGGGGAAAAACTAGACACGACACGCAAGAAATAAAGGAGCAGCATGCTCAATGAAGCGAGATTCCACGGAGACAGGAAACAACCAGCAATGGGGAATCTCCAAACGTACAAAAGTGTAGCACATGTACCAGGAATATGGTGATTTAACAATAGGAGAGAAACTTGTGATCGAAGGATAGATTATTATTAGCATGGAGCAATCCAGACAACGGTAATAGCCGTAGTGACTTTTCCGATTGAGCCAATAGTTTGGTTTTGTTTGTATTCTTTTCTTTTTCTTTTCTTTTTTTGTTCAGCTAGGAATAGTAAAGTGTATAACCTCCCCGAGCGTCATGGTACGGGAACCATGAACTGGTCTCAGTTTCTGATGATGCCTCCCCACGCCTCGTGGTCTGGGTACCATGAACGGGTCTTGGCTCTGAAAACGCCTCCCCACGCCTCGTGATTTGGAATCCACGAACGGGTCTTGGCTCTGAAAACGCCTCCCCACGCCTCGTGATTTGGGATCCACGAATGGGTCTTGGCTCTAAAAACGTCTCCCCACGCCTCGTGATTTGGAATCCACGAATGAGTCTTGGCTCTGAAAACGCCTCCCCACGCCTCGTGATTTGGAATCCATGAACGGGTCTTGGCTCTGAAAACGCCTCCCCATTCCTCGTGATTTGGAATCCACGAACGGGTCTTGGCTCCGAAAACGCCTCCCCACGCCTCGTGATTTGGGATCCACGAACGGGTCTCAGCTGTAGATGTTGTTGTAGTTGTAGATTGTAAATTGTAAATTGTTGTAGATTGTAGAACTTCTTGGCTGTGAGCCATAATATGTTGTAAATTGTAGAACTTTGTAGATGCCATTGTTGATGTAACTTGTGGGTTGTAGACTGTAGATGTAATTCGTTGTAGATATAATTTGTAGTGTAGTCTGTAATGTAATGGAGATTGTAAAGCTTCACCGGGGATCCTTGGAAGAGATGTGAGTCGGTTGAATTGTAAAATATGCCTTCTTAAATAAGGAGAGACTAATGTGATAAACTTCTTCGACTTCTCTGGGGAGATGCCATTTGATGAAAATAAGCTTGTGTGATGACTCACTGGGCAATTCATTTCTGAGGAGCATCTTTGTTGTAGTTTGTAAAACATTCCGTGAGCTCTCAAATAAAGAGAGATGTCTTGTAGTGTCTTCGGCAAATTTCTCTGATGGATTTCCGAAGAGGTGTCATTTGGTGATGTTGAGAAACCCACTGAGGGTGAACAACCTGTCTTGTGGAGATTGTTTGTCGTTTTGCCTAAGACTTTAGTCAAAACGAGTTGATCAAATAAAGAGATTATTTGTAGTCCAAACATAGGGAAAACCTTGTGATATTATCAGAGAAACATCTGTCTTCGTGAGTATTCTTCTTGGGGAGAATAGTGCACACCTGATCCATGTTCAAAAGTGGGATATGTCCATGATGTGATTGCCAAGGACCAAAGTTCAATTCGAGAAGTATCCGAAGAGAAACTGTCAAGCAAGACTCAACCATTGAGGCATGAACTCAAATGGAATATACTGGAATAGCCGTCTTCCACGAGAATCGAACTTCATGGGGAAAATAGAAACATTATGCTCTTTCTGCCTAGGGCTAACAACTCTTATTGGAAGGAAAAGACACACCCAGTCACTTGGGAATGACCACGACCAAGGTGATAGAACAAAGTAAACATAAAGAAAACAAAAATGCACATGCCATGATGTCTACTTATATGCTATGTGTATGCTGACGGACCGGGAGAGACGAAAATAAGGTCTCAAACGGAAGGGTACTTAAGCCAAATCTCCACAGACCTCGCATCACCTGTAAAGAAATCTTGAATATAAACAGACCCCGTCTCGGATAGAATAAGTATCCTTTGCTTGTGGAATCATATGTGATTGACGTTCTTCCATGGATGAAATAAACGTCCATGGTCATCCCTTTGTTATTCATATATCGAGTAAAACACGAGGTAGTGAAAAAGTTTTAAATCAATTTGGATTTTTCTATCGAGAAAAGGTTTTGATAAATGGGAAACTTTATTGAATGGCGGTCAGCAGAAAGGCGTGACCCTAATATTATAATGTTGGAAAATAATAGAGATTACATCAAGGGAATAACAACTTGCCCTCCCTAAGTTAATGAGAACTCCCTTAAGCGAAATACTTTTTAACAGCGTCCGTATTCACAGGGCGAGTGATTTCTTCTCCGTCCATTGTTGCTAACATCAAAGTACCTCCTGACAAAACCTTTCTTACCACATACGGTCCATCATAGTTCGAGGCCTATTTTCCTCTGACATCGGTGAGGAAGGACTGAATCTTCTTGAGCAAAAGGTCGCCTTTCTTGAACACGCGGGGACGAACCTTCTTGTCAAATGCCTTCTTCATCTTCTGCTGACATAACTGTCCATGGCATAGCGCCGCCATCCTCTTATCTTTGATCAAGTTCAACTGATCATACCTGTTCTGGCACCATTCTGTTTCTGATAACTTTACATCCATTAAAATCCTCATAGACGGAATTTCGACTTCTATCGGGAGCACTGCTTCCATACCATAGACTAGTGAAAACAAAGTTGCTCCAGTTGATGTGCGCACTGTCGTACGATACCCATGCAAGGCGAACGGGAGCATCTCATGCCATTCTTTATAAGTAACAACCATCTTCTGAATGATCTTCTTGATATTCTTGTTGGCGGCTTCAACAACCCCATTCATCTTTGGTCTGTAAGGAGAAGAATTATGATGCTCTATCTTGAATTCTTCGCATAGTTCTTTCATCATTCTGTTATTCAAATTGGACCCATTATCTGTAATATTCCTGCTTGGCACACCATATCGGCAGATAAGCTGATTCTTGATAAATTTGACAACCACATGTCGAGTTACATTAGCGTAGGAAGCCGCCTCGACCCACTTGGTGAAATAATCAATGGCTACCAAGATGAATCGGTGTCCATTAGATGCTTTCGGCTCTATCATACCATTTATATCAATTCCCCACATGGAGAACGGCCACGGGGATGAAATAACATTCAACAAAGTCGGAGGCACATGAACCTTATCTGCGTAAATCTGACACTTGTGACATTTTCTAGCAAACTTGTAACAATCTGATTCCATCGTGATCCAATAATAACCAGCTCTTAAAAGTTTCTTGGCCATGGCATGTCCATTGGCGTGGGTACCAAAGGATCCTTCGTGAATTTCCGTCATTAACATATCTGCTTCTTGTTTGTCAACACATCTCAGCAAGACCATGTCAAAATTGCGCTTGTACAACACATTGTTACTCAAAAGAAAATTTCCAGCCAACCTTCTCAAAGTTTTCTTATCCTTGTCGGAAGCTCCCAAAGGATATTCTTGAGTTCTAAGGAATACTTCAATGTCATGGTACCAAGGTTTACCATCTTCAACCTCCTCGACGGTAAAGATGTAGGCGGGTCTGTCAAAACGTTTTACTTTAATCCGAGGACACTCATTCCAAAAGTTCACCATAATCATCGAGGCCAGAGTTGCCAATGCATCTGCGATTCTGTTCTCATCACGAGGGATGTGATAAAATTTGATTCTATAGAAGAACGGTAACAGTCTTCTAGCATAATCTCTGTATGGGACCAAGTTATCATGTCGAGTTATCCACTCTCCAGTGATTTGATTGATTACCACTGCAGAATCACCGAACACATCCAAATTCTTAATTCTCAAATCTATTGCTTCCTCAAGACCCATAATGCATGCTTCATACTCAGCCTCATTGTTAGTACACTGGAATGTTAATCTGGAAGTAAATGGGAAGTGGTTCCCTTGAGGAGTCACAATAACAACACCTATCCCTTTTTCATGAGCGTTGACAGCTCCATCAAAAACTAAACCCCATTGAGATCCGGGTTCTGGTCCTTCCCCATGCACGGGTTCTTCATAATCTTTCATCTTTAAAAACATAACATCTTCATCGGGAAAGTCATCGTTTGAGGGTTGATAATCCAAAATAGGCTGGTGAGCCAAATGATCAGCCAAAACACTTCCTCTGACCACTTTCTGAGTATGGTATTCGATATCATATTCAGACAACAACATCTGCCATCTAGCAATTCTCCCAGTCAAAGCGGGCTTCTCAAAAATATACTTAATAGGATCCATCTTCGAAACTAACCAAGTGGTGTGATTTAGCATATACTGGCGCAAACGTTTGGCGGCCCACGCCAAAGCACAACAAGTCTTCTCTAACATAGCGTACATTGTTTCACAATCAGTACATTTCTTGCTCAAGTAATAAGTGGCATGGTCTTGCTTTCCTGTTTCATCTCATTGACCGAGCACACAACCCATTGAATCTTCTAAAACAGTCAAATACATAATCAAAGGTCGTCCTTCAACCGGCGGTATCAGGATAGGTGGTTCAAGCAAATACTCTTTGATACTATCAAAAGCCTTTTGACAATCTTCAGTCCAAACATACCCTTGTTCTTTCCTCAGAAGCTTGAAAATAGGATTACATGTAACAGTCATGTTGGATATAAACCTGGAGATATAATTCAAACGTCCCAAAAATCCTCTGACTTGTTTCTCGGTGGTGGGAGATGGCATTTCTCGGATAGATTTCACTTTATCGGGGTCCACTTCAATCCCTCTTTGACTGACAATAAAACCCAAGTTGTTTCCCTGATCGCACTTCAAATGTACATTTATTGGGGTTTAGATGGAGCTTGTATTCCCTCAAACGGCCAAACAGCTTGGACAGGTGTTTAACATGATCATCCTCAGTCTTCGACTTAGCTATCATATCATCCACATAAACCTCGATCTCTTTATGCATCATATCATGGAACAAAGTAGTCATAGCCCTCTGATATGTTGCCCCTGCATTCTTTAATCCAAATGGCATAACCCTGTAACAAAAAGTGCCCTAGGGTGTGATGAATGACGTCTTCTCTCTGTCCTCGGGAGCCATTCTAATCTGATTGTAACGTGAGAAACCGTCCATAAAGGAGAAAACCTCATATCTTGCGGCACTGTCAACCAAAATGTCAATGTGAGGTAACGGGAAATCATCTTTTGGACTGGCTTTATTCAAATCCCTGTAATCTACACACATGCGAACTTTACCATCCTTCTTCGGAACGGACACAATATTAGCCAACCAGAGCGGATACTCGGCAGTGACAAGGAAACTTGCATCAATCTGTTTCTGTACTTCTTCCTTAATCTTTAGAGCCATGTCGGGTCGAGTCCTTCTAAGCTTCTGTTTTACTGGCGGGCACTCTGGCTTCAAGGGTAGACGATGTTCAACTATAGCAGTGTCCAATCCAGGCATATCTTGATACGACCAAGCAAACACATCAACAAACTCTCCAAGCAAATCAATCATCTTTTTCTTCACATCAGGTTTGAGCAGAGCTCCAATTTTCACTTCTCTACGGATTTCTTCTGTCCCTAAATTGATTACTTCCACCGGCTCCTGATGGGGTTGGATAGCTTTCTCTTCTTTCTCAAGCAGTCTAGAAATCTCTTCTGGGATATCATCTTCTTCGTCTTCGGCTTCGTACACAGGAAACTCAAAATTCGGAGAAGGCAGTGGATCATTATTCCCAGGATGCAACTTATGTAGCAATCTGCGCAAGTCATATGTTTTTTTAATAAGTTTTTGTGAAGTGGAAAGTGTGTGTACGCGAGATGCTACTTATTATTTCCCAACTTCGTAAATAAATATAAAAACTCTAATGAAAATGAAAGTAATTTATTGATGATAGCAAAACCAAAAAGACACGCCCAACAAAGTCACCTTTGCCTTGGGCAGAGCAAAGGGAATTATTTAAAATTAAGCCCTAATAAATGCAGTTTTGCCTTAGGCAGAGTGCAAATTTTAAAAACAAATGCTTTACTTAGATATATGAACGACATCAGGGGCTTCAACCACACTCCAGTTCTTAACCAAAACGCCTGGGGTCACAAAGTCTGGAATATCCCCATCTGAATCTTCCTCGGTGACAGCATAAACTCCAAAGGTATAGTCAAATTCATCTGAAACATAGCCTGGATCTTCCATATAGGGCTCATAGTCTTCGTAAGGAATGGAGGACCTTGCAGAACCATCTGATATGTAGCCTTCCAGCTCATCCTCTGACACAACATTAATCTGAGGATGATGGACGACTCCTCCACTATGAAACACTTCATTAATCAACGGAAACCCTGGGCTTCTGGTAGTTTGTTGAGCAGAACTGCTGGTGAAACCGAGACCTTCTTTATTTCTGTTTTCTGGCAAAGACAACACCTTTCCCTAAATTGTCTGATGACCACTGTTCACCACTCACTGCACGTCTTTAAATGATGACATAGATGCCTGAGATTTTCGGACACCCTCGCCCACAATAGACAAAGCTTGAAATTGCGTGCCAACCTCTTCCTCAGCTTTGACATACGAGAATGATGACAAGTGACTCACCACCAAGGCTCTTTCTCCACAAACTGTAACCGTTTTTCCCTCAAAAATATATTTCAACTTCTGATGCAGAGTGGAAGTAACTGCCCCAGCTTCATGTATCCATGGCTTCCCTAGCAAACAGCTATAGGCGGCACGAATGTCCATGACTTGAAACGTGATCATAAAAGTCTGTAATCCAATAGTCATCGGCAAATCCACCTCACCAATTACTATTTTCCTTGACCCATCAAAAGCTTTGACGATAACATGACTTGGCCTCATCGGCGGTCCCTGATAGGATAGTTTAGATAGAGTAGTTCTAGGCATCACATTTAGAGAAGATCCAGTATCAACTAATACACTAGACAGAGAATCATTTCCGCAGTTTACAGAAATATGTAAAGTCATGTTATGTTTCTTCCCCTCCTCCGGGAGATCGTCCTCATTAAAACCCAGATTGTCATATGAAGTAATACCACCAATGATATTGTCAAACTGCTCCATGGTCACATCTTGTTCAACATATGCCTGTTCTAATATTTTCTGGAGTGCTTCCCTATGAGCCTCAGAACTCATCAGCAATTGCAACACAAAAATCTTTGACGGGGTTTGCAAGAGCTGATCTGCAACCTTATACTCACTCCTCTTGATCACTTTTAGACATTCATCTGAATTGGACAAATTGGATCCACCAGATTGCCCCACAATCGAATCCTTTGAGCCTGGTTGTTCCAATGAGACCTCTTTTTCTTTCGGTGGTACAGTCGGGTAGACTCGACCGCTCCTTGTTACTCTGCTGACATCTGCAATGTTAACTACTGAAGGTACAGTGGGTAAAGGCACTTCCTTTCCATTCTCCAACATTGTAGCGTTGTACCTGTAGGGGATAGCCTTACTGGAAGTATAAGGGACAGGTCCAGGCACATTGATTACCAACGGGGTAACAGCCGGTTTTCTGCTATTATACACGATTTCGATACGCTTCACCTCCTTAAAGTGAGGCACTATAACACAAAACTCTTCGGCCCTTTCAACTAAAACTTTCTGATCATCATCTTCCAGATAGTCTTGAATCATGTTAACGGTGGGTGAACCATGTGGGGGTAACGGATTAACTTGCACATTAGGGTCAGAATCTTTGAAGGACAGAATTCCGCATTTAATGAGCCTCTGGACATCTGCTTTCATACCGAAATAGCTCTCAATATCGTGCCCTGGAGCACCTTGATCGTAGGGACAAAACTTGTCAGCTCTATAGGAAGGAGGAGGATTTGCAGGAACCATAGGTGGAGCTTTCGTCTGAATA
This sequence comes from Lathyrus sativus, assembly GCA_963859935.3. NCBI lineage: Eukaryota > Viridiplantae > Streptophyta > Magnoliopsida > Fabales > Fabaceae > Lathyrus > Lathyrus sativus. The sequence goes on from OZ012738.1 coordinate 517,011,195, forward strand.
TGGCCCTTCTGAACCAAAGCTGGAAACAAATCAGCATATTTCATAGGAATATGCTCAAAATTTATCCTTCTATACACATGACCCTGATTGTTGAACGGCCGATTCTGCTGAGAATACTGCGGATTTTACTGAGGCTGTGACTGTTGAGCATTGGTGGATTGAGATGGCTGACTCGTTGCGGAGACTGTTGAGGTTGATAAGCGGGAGCATTAAACACTGGCGATACTGCCGCAACTTGGTATGATGGTGAGTACCTCCTTCTAAGTCTTCCTTCCTACACGGTGTTTACCCCCTGTTCCTTTTTCTTCATAAAACCACTCCCATATTTCTTAACATTGCTAGGAGCACTCTCTTCCTTAGCCAATCTTCCTTCACAGACACCTTCTTCCAAGCGCATTCCCATATTAACCATTTCAGTAAAGTCACTGGGTGCACTGGCTACCATCTTCTCATAAAAGAAAGGACCAAGGGTCTTCAGAAAAATCTTGGTCATCTCCTTTTCTTCTAATGGCGGTATGACTTGCGCGGCCAACTTGCGCCAATGTTGAGCATATTCCTTGAAACTCTCCTTATGTTTCTGCGTCATAGCCCTCAACTGATCACGGTCGGGAGCCATGTCCACATTATACTTATGCTGCTTGACAAAGGCTCCCCCTAGATCATTGAAAATCCGAATCTTCGCACTATCCAACCCCATGTACCACTTAAGCGCAACACCTGTCAGACTATCTTGGAAATAGTGAATGAGCAGTTGATCATTGTCAGTTTGGGCGGACATCTTCCTGGCATACATAATAAGATGACTTTGAGGGCAAGTATTCCCCTTGTATTTCTCAAAATCAGGGACCTTGAACTTCGGCGGAACCTCGACATTTGGGACCAAGCACAGCTCAGAAACGTTCTTTCCAAACAAATCCTTCCCACGAAGAATCTTCAACTCCTTTTGCATTTCAAAAAATTGGTCTTGAAATCCGTCCATCCTCTCTTCCAAACCCACAGTTTTGGTCGGCGACCCATGTAAAATTGGTTCATCCAGAATATACGGAACAACGTTCACATGTGGAGATGCAGTAGTCATCACAGCAAAACTATAGGAGTAGCTTGAACAGTGGTCACAACAGGGATCTCAGACACAGACGGACGGTAACCGGTTGAAAAGAAATTGGGAGACAACCCCCACGAAAAATCTTGAGGCATTTTGTAGGACACTTCAGCAACAGAAGACACCACTGGGATCGGTGTGGGTGTCACTTTAGAGATCATGGTCCTCGGAATCTCTTGGTTGTTAAGCGTGGCTTGATTGGACAAAGCTTCGACTAAACCATTCAACCTCTCCAAGCTTTCCTTCAGAACTGCAACTTCATCGTGGAGCACTCTGTTCTCTTGTTCAAGTTGATCCATCTTCTGGCGTCGACTAGCTCGAGTGTTGTACCAGTGATTCAGCTTGTCTGTGGAGATGAAGCAAGAGTGAGACTCTAGAATGCAAACAATGTTATGCTTATGCAAAAATGCAAACAAGTATGAAACTTCAAGAAACTCAAATTGTTTTCCGGTATTGTAATATTTGGAAAAGAACTTATTTTATTTTGATATTCGAAGCATTACAAAGCAGAGTACTCTTTTAAGAGTTTATTACATTGAACCAAAAGCAAAAGAGAAACTCGGAGATCTACTCCTTACGCTCCTTCTGTACACAAAGTTCTTCTTCTAACTTACTGACGCGTTCTTGTAACCCGGCCTTCTCATTGATGAGTCGATCGACACATTCCTTCCAAGCCATAGCAGCTAGGGGGAGATCATCCCTGGCGACAGTTCCGGAAGAGGTGTGAGAAGAAAATGAATCCTCTCGCGCCTTTCTCTTCTTTGCAAATTCTATCTCTGGCAGCTTCTGGGACTTCTCTTTCTCTACCTTGAGGGTGAAAAACTTGTTCCTCCAAGCGGCTTTCAGTTTTCGAGCCTCATCCAAAGCGGCCTTCAATTGATCTACTTCATTCACATCAAACCAATCAGGATCATGAAAAGCCAAAACTATAGGTTCATGGAAAGGAAATGGCATCTTGAGGTCGAGAGCTCTTTCTCGCACCCAATGTAGATATTCTTCAGAGACAGCACAATTGGGGTATCCTAAAGCAACCTTTCCTTCCTTATTGACGTATCTCCATGCGTAAATTATGATGGTCTTCAGGTATGGATCTTCTCCTTCCTTGAAAAAGATCCTTTCCAATAGAGCTTGGTCAGGTACTTCGGTCATGGGATGCCCAAATTGGAGGCGAGCCAAAGCAGGGTTGTAACTTATGCATCCTTCTCTCCCAATAAGCGGTATGTTAGTAAATCCTTTGATGCTAGGAATCATACATATACCTCCATAGGTAGGGTCATACCACACAATGTCAGAGTGAGTAAGGGCCATAACTATCTCGGGCCAATGGGGTGATTCTACCTCTTCCCAAATAGACGGATGCCGAGTCAGGCGAGCAATGAACCATGAATACAACAGAGCGGTACAACAAACAATATGTCCCCCCCCCCCCTTCGGCATTCTTCGAGTGGATTGAATAATATGTGTCAGCTAACAAAGTAGGGACTGGGCTCTTAAGGATGAACAACTTAACTGCATCCATGTCAACAAAATCATCGATCTTTGGGAACCAGAAAATCCCATAGACCAACAAAGCAAAGGTGGCTTCCAAGATAAGGACTTTTCTCCTTTCAGCATGGTAACAGACCTTTTCAATCAGGAAATCAGCTGGGAATCCAAGGACTCCTTCCTTGGTGGTTAAGTACATTTGAACATCTACTAAGCTGAGATGAGTAGCGTTTGCAATTTCTTGGTGATTGGGTATGTCCTCCTGGCCGGTGAATATAGGTCGGGCCGTCACGGGCATCCTCAAGAAATCAGAATACTCTTCCAGAGTCGGCATCAACTGGTAATCCGGAAAAGTAAAACAATGGTACACCGGATCATAAAACTGAACAAGGGTCTCCAACAGCCCTCCTTTCATCTTGAGTTCGAGAAAACGGAAGACTTCTCCATATTCTGTGGCGAAGGCGTGACGGTTCTCGATGGGATCTGCTAGTTCTCTCAAGCTTTCAATGTTAGGACTCTGAAAAGTGTACTCCAATGCTTCTCTCTTGAAGTCCATGGTTACAATACCTGAGAAATAAAATTGAGTTTCTTGAAATGAATAAAAAAAGAATGCAATGCAAGATGAGTAGGACTTCATGGGATCCTAACTATTTATAAACATTGCGGTAGAAGAAAACATTTTTATTAATTCTGAAACGGAATACAAATAATTGCTTTTAGAATTCCCAAATAAATAGCTAAATAAAAGCTAATGAAATCCCTAAAGAAGCGTTGAATTCTGTTGTTTGAGCTCCTCTTCCAACTGGGTCTTCTCACGGATAAGGTTGTCCACAATCAGCTTCCAAATAGTACATTGTGGGTCGGAGAAAAATAAATCCTCCATGACTTTCCTCTTCTTGTGGGGAAGTAACTCTTCATCCTTCAACTGTAGCCGCTTCTGGAGCTCATCTTTCTCTTTCTGAAGTTCATCCACTTCTGCAACCATCACTTGATACTTGTTCTTCCATGACTCTAACTCATGTTGCGACTTCCTCAAAGCAACCTCTAGTTTCTCAACTTCGGACATAAAGACATAAGTAGGCTCTTCTCTTGGAGGTATAGATTCTTGACGAAAGTAAGGCATCCTCAGCTTGATTGCCCTATTCCTTACCCACTGAAGATACGGTTCCAAAGACACACAGTTGGCTCTTCCCAAACTATTCCTATCTTTCTTATGCAAATGTTTCCAAGCTTCCACAATCTTCTCTTGGAGCTCTTGATTATCCTCGAAGAAAATACTCTCAACTTGTATGCTCTTAGGTGGTCCCTTCAACGGATATCCCAACTGTCGGCGAGCTAAAACCGGATTATAACTGATCCCCCCTCCAAAGCTGAGCAACGGTATATTAGCAAAATCTCTACATCCATCAATGATTAGAATCCCATCATACTCACGGCTATACCAATCAATGTCGGAATGGGTAAAAGCCATGATCCTTTCTGACCAACGCTTATCATTAAGATGCCAAAGGGAAACATACTTGGGCAAGTGGGTGAGGAACCATTTGTATAATAAGGGTACACAACATGTAATCATTCCTCCACCACGAAGGTTTCGGAGATGTATAGAATGATATGTGTTACCCAATAGAGTCGGCACTGGATTATTCTTCATGAAGATCTTAATCGCATTAAGGTCAACAAACCCCTCAAAACTTGGAAATAGAAACACCCCATAGACAAGTAAGGTGAAGATTGCCTCGAATGGAGCCTTGTTCGTAAAATCAATATAAAATGAAGCCTTCTCGAATAAAAAATCTGTAGTCAAACCAAAAGTCCAACTTTTAACAACCATGTTGGCCTTAACGTCAGATACCTTGAGATAAAGGGCCTTAGCGATGTCTCTTTCTTCAGGGTCCTTTTCCAAGAAAGGAAAAGGAGATTCTTCTAGAATAGGCAGACCTAACAAAAAGGAGTATTCTTCCAAAGTTGGCAACAACTGATAATCTGGAAAAGTAAAGCAGTGATACATCGGATCATAAAATTGTAATAGAGCGGAAATGAGGTCTTCATTTGCCTTACGTCTTCCCATATTTACCCTTGAACTTCTCTTGGTCTTCAATCAAAGCTCCCAATTCCCTTAGGTCATCCAATTTGGGACTCTTAAAAGTATATTTTAGAGTATTTCGTCTATCCATAATGTCCTACAATGTTCATAAATAAAGGGTAAATCCCATGAAGTCCAATGTATTATGATGCTATATGAATGCAACAAACACAAGTAAGCACATAAGGACACACAAAGATAAACAAACAAAGGTCCTAGGTTTCCAACAAGCATGGAGCCAAGGGTATACCCATTCCTCAAAGGACAAGGACTAGAGGCGGATGGTACCTGCAGAACAAGGTTCTAAGGAGGTCCCAAAGTCATTAGTCCATCTATCGGATATTATCAATTTCCCAACTAACTCGGGGATTAATAATATTCTCAATAGAACTCCTTTTGAGTGTAGTATCGCGTAGCACTATTTTGGGACTTACTCCCTCATAGCCTCGCACTACGTCCTAATAAAGGCCAAAGTGGGGTTAAAGGTAACTACGGTCCTTAGTATCATGGACTCCAATTGAAAGTAGTAAAAGTTTTCACGACTAAACTCGTTCAACCGAACTATTTTCAAAAGGGTCTCAACTAAGCGGGATTCTCGAGTCAACTTAGTCGGGACTCACTCCCTATAAGTCTCATCGAATATATCACCATCCTATCATAATTTCTCTCAAGTCCGGGTGTAGGACTTTGTCTCACCACTCAAAGGTAGCAACCCAAAAAGCAACAAAGAAACAAGTAGGAAAATAAGCAGATATAAAGCAATAAACAAATAAATAAAGCAAGGTAGGGAAACCCACTAGAGAGGCGTCCCCAATGAAGTCGCCATTTCTGTCGCGGTGGAATTTGGATACTAAACTATTGATTAGTTTGAATCTTTAATTCAATTTGCAACCGATCTTTGATTTGTCCAAAGGAAGGGATAAATATCGAAATTTCCACAATGCAATGCAAATGCAAGCTAGAGAGTTTAGGTTCGGGGTTGGTTAAACTTAGGGAAGGTGCTAGCATCCTAAGTTTCTGTAGTACTCTACAGGAACCTCTTGTTTTATGTTGTTTATTGCTATGGTTTGTTTGCTTAAGGTTAAAAGACCAAGGTGGTTTATATCTAAATATACTCGATAAGATATCGCATCTTATGCCTACATATCCTTACGGGAGTGGAATCAGAGTATTTGTAGTTCCCCTAAAGGGTTTGAGGAGTTCTTTGACTGTGGTCAAAGTTCCTACGGATTTAGGGTAGTTGGTTGATTAATTTTAGGAGAAAAGGTGAGTTGTCATTTTAAGAGAGATTTAACCGCCACAAATTGTAGAAAAATAGTTTTTGCATCGTCTTAAGAGAAGGGCTCAATTACTCGGATATTGATCGACGATGTACGCCTCTATCTCTCTTAAGGCAAAGTTTCTATGTGTTGATTGTATTGTTGTGGGGTGGAGATTCTATCTCGCTTAAGATGATTAACATCTATTTCTCTATTGTTTGAATGTTTGAATTGAGTTGTATTTGTTTGTATCTATGTTGTAAAAAGATAAAGAACGGTCCTTCCTACGGGGTAGGATCTATCTTAGAAAGATCAACTTGAATGGGATCAAGGATCAAGTGGGAGTATGATGCAAATGATGTGCACTACACACAAGTGTTGACTCATGTGTAGGTTTTTCCTTTGGACGGATGCGATGCGGAAATATAAATTGCGATAATGTAAATTGCTTGTAAAATAAATTGCGTAAATAAAGCCATACACACGCATGAAAGCGCTAAGGTGTGTGAATTGTGCATTTGTGAGTAGAAGTGAAGACGTAGGCGGGCTCGATTGAATGTTGATTCGATTTTGTTTTAGTTGAGTTGATTTAAAGGGGGAAATTGGAATTGATTTTAAGAAGTTATATTAGTTCATTTGAATTGATTTGTAAGAAAAAATAAATTGTATTATTTTTTCGGCGAGATTGTTTTTTAAAATGTTAAATTATATTGGATTACTTAGGTTGGACAAAAATAGTTTCTAATAAATTATTTATTAAATAGATTAATTATTAGTTTTGAAGAGAAGTTTTATTATTAAAAGGTTATATTATAAAAGGACAAATTAATTAATTTCTCTTAATAAGAAAAAGGTTATTAAAGTATTAAAGGTTGTTATAAAATAAGTTTCTTTATTATAAAATAGTTTTTATTAAACGAATACAAGTTATTATGAAAAAAAGATTTATTTTAAACAAGTTGTAGGTTTATTTTAAAAGTTATTAAGTTGTATATAAAAAGTGAAATAGGTTAATTAAACTTAATTAGAGAGATTAATTAAAAAGAGTTACTAGTTTTGTTTTATTTGTAAAAAAGTCTATTTAAAATTATTAAATTAATTAAGAGACAACTATATTTAAAAGTTAATAGAAATTTTAATTTAAAAAATGAAAAGGTTGATTAAAGTTGTTTTAGTTAATTATAAAAAGGTTAAAAAACTAATTAAATAGCACGTTAAAGGGTTAATTAATGGGTTATTATTTATTTGATTATTAGTTAATGAAAAAAACAGGTTAATAGAGGGATTAACTAGTAGGTCGTGTGATTCGGCGTGTGCTGGGGTTAATAGTTGTGATGTGAGGGTGTATGTGGTGTGTGTGTGTGATGCAATTACCAGATTACAAAAAAAAAACAAGAAACAAAAACAAACAAAAAAAAAGAAACGACAAAAGGGAGAAACAAGTACAGAAGCAAACAGAACCCCAAACCCCCCCAAACGCCTTCGTCTTCTCCGATCTCAACCTCCTTTTCTTCCCCTATCGCTATGGCAAACCTGCAAAACAAACATAGCAACGATAAACAGATCCACACACGAGTTTTACCCAGAGAAAAAACGTGATGGCTCAGCGGGGACGGTGGCGGCGGCTTCGTGATTCCGACGAGGGATTCGCAATGAGGGCTTCAACGGCGCGGTTGACGAGCTTGCGAGTCCAAACGGTGCTTCCGGCGACACCTGCAAAAAAAGATAAGATTCTTTCGATTTCTAGGGTTTCTGGGCTTTGAGGATATTTGCGGTGTTTTCCAATTCGTTCTTTTTCGTTTCTCAAATCCCTCGTTTTATAGGCGAACCGGGCCTCTCCTTCATTCAAATCGAGTTATTGTGATAAAATCCTTCCAAATCGGGCACTTTTTGTCTGAATCTCGTTTTGGGAAGAATCTCAAAATGCTTTGTCTCATTATTCACATTAACAATAGATTAATTTGGTGATTAATGTGGGAATATGTTTGCTTGATTTGGCAGGTGTGGATACAAGGATAGGGGCAATTCTGGCAATTACATGAGCTCTTCCAATTGACTCAATCAACCTTCCACGTGGAATTCCTTGGGGCAACAATGGGGAACTTCGGTAAGAGTTGGGTTTCCTGATACCGACTTGTTTTCTGCATTATTGTCTCATCTTTCAATATTCTGAAAAAAACAACTGCTTGTAATGACAGGGTGGCGCTAATGTTGGATGTCGGAGGCGGTTTATCACTCATGGTGGTTAGTGGAGTGTTTCTTTCGAATGTTGGATTATAGCTATTGCCGGGAAGTGCGTGCGAGATGGTCCCCAAGGTCGACGAGAGGTGAGCCGGTAATGACGAACTTGCTTGCATTTCGTATACTTTCAAATTGGATGTTTCAGTGAGGAGAGTTTGGTTAAAGAGTTGTTGGTGTTGGGTTTTCAATACCACTGTGAACTGATTATGCTCCTTTCTTGGTTTTCATGTAGGCCATTATTTTTTATGGAAGCTGAGAGATGGACAAAACCGGTAGAGTCGTTAAGGTGCAGAGACCTTCTTCCCCCTAATTCCTTCTTGAAATTCTGGCCACTTGGTATAAATGTTGGGTTGTAATGTCTTATAAACCGTGTTTCGACCTTTATTTGCTTGTTGCAGGGTTCATACTTGAGGATGATTTGGGTAGAAACCTTAGCTGGTTTAGTGAGATTTTCTGAGCAGATTGGAGATTCATCACTGCTAGACCTTGAATTAATACACTCATGCTTATGCGCCAGCTGAAGCAGATGTTTATGAAGTCTAGTCACTAACAGAGCTCATTGGGGAGGTTTGGCATGTTCTTTACCCGTTCAAACTTTGCAGTTTGTCTCCAGTTGACAATAATAATGATGGTGAGGACTTGTAGTTGGGAACATGAAACTAGGAGTAGATACAGACAGTTGCGACTCATGATTATGTGTTGTTCTTAAGAAATGTTAAGTGGAAGTCTTGATTATCATGCTAAATCTCACGATTCGTTTGCGAAGTTCTGTGTTTCCAACAGGTTTTGAAGGGTCATAGGACAATGTCAGTAACCTGTTCCTGGACAGTGTTCAAGCTGTAGATGGGAATCCAGCAGTTGTTATCGAGAACATGTCCGTGTTTTTCATATTTACTTTAGGAATGCTTGGTTGTGTGCTTACAGGCCTCAAATCTTATGTCTGCTCTTGCTTTGCAGGTTGATTTTCCCACAGAGGTGGCAACAATGATCCATTATTGTGCACTATAAGGAGAAGTCGGCTGCTGCTGCTCTGCAACCCGACTATTCCGGACAGGACTTGTACTTCGCGTGTGCAGTGGTTGTTCATACTGAGGTAGACCAATGTTTGGTACATTTCCAATGGGGGTAAAATGACCTTGAGATATGAATGTCTGTCGTTGTTGCAGCTGAAGAGCTATTGTGAGTGGTTTGTTCTTTGAAGATTGTTACATTATGTTTGGAAATCTGACTGTTCATGATTCTCGGTGTCATACCCTGAAATTGTCCTACCCCCTTTTCAAACATTTTTGAATTGTTTTTTAATTTTGTATATTTTTTTTTATTGTATCATGTCAGTTAGACACGTGCCCACCCGTAATTGAGCATCTTTCAAATTTTTCCTTTTTTTCGCCCAATTGAGGTATGACACGTGGTCTAAGGAACCTTTTTTGTGAATTTTATTTTTTTTCTCAGTTTCTTAAACTTTTTCTCTTTTTTAAATATTACTAAAAATATTTTTAAGTAATTAGTATTTATTTTTGTTTTTTAGTTTATATTTTATTACATTTGTTAACATTTAACTCTTTTGTTAATATTTATTTATTATTTAGTCTTGTTAGTTAATATTTTAGTTATTAATTTATATTAGACTTCATTTATTTCTAATTATTTGATAAATTGCTGAGAATTAACAAAGGGGCTGAGAGAATCAAAAAGCCCAAATGGTTGGAGGCCCACAGTTAGTCACTATAAGGAAAGGGGAGAGAACCAAGTTTACCCGGCCAAAATTTCTTCCAACCCTAACTTTGAATCTCTCATACCTCATAACACAAAAATTCCAACCTCATTCCCTTCAACTTCACCCTAAAAAAACCATTCCCCTCTTAGACCTTCCTCTCAGAACTTATCTCTTCTTCAACAAAGAAGCAGAATCCTTTACCGTAAACTTCCATTGAACAAAACTTTCAATATTAACCACCAAATCTCGTCATTCTTCTCACCCCTAAACCTTACTCTTCTTCAACCTAAAAGCGACACCCAGACCAATAGCAACTCCAACTGTCGAAATTTCGGCACCTACAAAACCCCAAAATCACTCAGAAACAGAATAACTGGGGAAGAAGAAGAAGGGTGGAGTTAAACGAAACCAAACCTGGACTGAGACCAAAACAAACTAGAGTTGACAAAGAAGGAACGAATCGTGGCGAAGAAGGTTGGGATGGAAATCGCGTGAACTTGTTCCTTCTCATTTTTCCGCCAGTGCTATCTGTGTCGTTGCTTTCATTTTGTTAAAAAATTTTAAGATAATGGCTAACGTTTCCTTCAGCATATCATTACCGTTCTTTTACTTTTTTTCAGAAAGATTGGTTTGTATTTTGTTTTACAAAAACGTTGCGGTTGATTTGTGCTTTGGGCTTCTCGTAGCCCATTTGATTTACCATTCCCCCTCTATCTCGTTTTACAATATCAAACAAGGGATGATGGGCTTTTAGAGGCCCATATATGATTCCATGGCTTGGCACATGTGCTTCATTTCACCCCACCGTATTTCTGTCAAACTCTCCTATTTCCTGATTTACCATCCTTTCTGTTTTTATTTTTTTTATTTTTATTTTTTTTAAATTATTTTATTAATATTAATATTATTCTATTCGTTTGTAATTTTATATTTTAGCTTTATTAATGATATCTTGTAGATAATTTATTTTATATATATATATATATATATATATATATTATACTTCTTATAGAACTTTTTATGCAATTTCTTTTAGAGTTCTTATATTTTTGGAAGTTAGATTCTATTATTGGGCTTTTCATTCCTTTTTTTCTTCTTTATGGTCGATGACGATACCCCAAGTTATAACTTTGTCGATTTATTGACGAGTAATGACAAACCCGAGACCGTTTTCTTTTTAACTTTCTTTCATTTTCGATTTTTATCGATTTCTTGCTTATTTTAGTCAATGATGACTTTAATAATTATTATCGGTCAAATTATTGATAGATGATAATTTTAGTCGAGACTATCTCACTTGCACCTCAAATTATCTTTTAAACATTTTCTCGAAAAAAACTCCAAAAGAGGGAGATTCTTGAAATCTAGCATTTCTTGGATCTTCGAATGAGCAACTCTCGAGACTCGCTCTTGAGTTGTTGTTCATTCAATCTTTTGATTTTCTCAAACGCTTTCCCAATACTTTTTCTCGATTAAAAACTCTGAAAGAAAGAGGCACTTGGAGTCTAGCATTCCTTGTGTCTTGGAGTGAATAATTCTTGAAGCACGCCTTTGAGTTATTATTCACTCAACCTTTCGACTTTCCTTCAAACTCAAACATTTTCAAACATCCTCCTAAGACGAGTGCTCGCACGCATTCGCAACCTTTGACACTTCGCACACACATTCACAATTCCTCGTGGTCTCGATATTAGGAGCACCCTCAGGGACTAATATCGTTTCTCACAATCCTAACACTTGACACGTCGTCAAGTCGGTTCCATCTTCAATCAAATCCTCGACGCGTTGTCGAACTACTTCAAAACAACTTCTTTTTGGCCTCGCATGCCATTCTTCGATTCAACCCTTTCACAAACATTTTTAAAACTTACGAAAGAGAGATATTCTTAGAATCTAGCATTCTTTGAATATTTGAATGAGTGACTCTCGAGGCGCGCCCTCGAGTTGTTATTAATTTATTCTTTCGATTTCAAAACATCTGATTCTTTATCTTCAATTTATTCAGTCAATTACCCGAAAGAATTGAGTTCTTGGAGTCTCGCATTCCTTGAGTTCTTAAGTGACAAGCTCTTGAGACGCGCTCTTGGGTTGCTTGTCAGTCACCCTTTCGTCTCAAACTCAAACTTCAACCCTTTTCAAACCTTTTCTTTTCGTGGTTGCTACCACGAACTACAGACGCTCTGATTCTTTATTCATCCTTGAATACAAGATACGTAGGCACAAGATTGCGATGATCTTGGCGAGCACACTTCCATTTTTCTCCCCTATTCCACACTTCTATCCGTATTCCATTTCCCCTATCCTTTTCCCGTAGTCGAACTACGACGCTCTGATTTCTCATTCTCGTCCGAATGAGCATACGTAGGCACAAGGACCCCAATCCTTGGCGAGCACCCTATCTTCTAACCACCCATCTCTCCTTTGCGTCTTTACCTTTTATCCTACCAATTCTACCTTTAACGAACGAGAAGAAAACAAGTAAACCTAAACAACACTCCCCATATTTACCTTAAGAGGTTCCCGTCGAGTACGACGGACGTGAGGGGTGCTAATACCTTCCCCTCACGTAACCGACTCCCGAACCCGGAGCATGGTTGCGACAACCCTATTCCTATCCTTTCGTTTTTAAGAGGTTTTCTCGATATTTTCCTCTCCCATTTATTTGGGAAAAATAAAGTTCGGTGGCGACTCTGTCGAACCGCATTTCCGCGCCTTTTGCGTGAGGGTCGTTTCTCCGAAATGTCTCTGTGATTTTTCGAGGTGCGACAGGTGGCGACTCTGCTGGGGACATTTTTGCTCCATGAGAGAGTCGAGCCTATCTTTTGGTTTGTGAGGAGTGTTTGTTTTTATTCTGTTTTCTTCTTGTTTATGTATTTGTTCTCTTGTAGATTTTGTTTATGCTTGTTATCTTGGTTGCCTATCGGTTCTTGGGATGACATCATGAGTAAAGCTCTACACCCGAGCTTTGGTAAAAGCAGAGAGAACACTTAGTTTAGAATTCGTAGTCGAGTAGTGTTAGTCTCCGAGGACTTGCTCCTTGTGGGCCTAGCATGAAAGCTCCTCCAGAGGAGACCTATTCGTAGATCTTGTTGTAACACAGCTAGCCTGTAGCACGACTTGATTAATGAAGGGTCCATGATTCTGGGAACCTTTTTTTAGCACCAGTTCCGATATTGGTGGTCGTGTAGTGTTAGTCTCCAAGGACTCGCTCCTTATGCGCCTAGCATGAGGACCCCACCCAGGAGAGACCTTATCGTCATTATCGTCGTAATGCAGCCAGCCTGTTGCGTGACGCTAATACGACTAGTGTCCGTGATCTTGGGAACCAAACGTAGAAACCATCCCGCGAGTGGGTTCATGGGTAGAATGTTTAGATCTTCCCGCATAGGTCGTACCTGTCAATTTTCTGTGAGCAGGAATTATGGTTACTTATCTATTACGGTTACCAGCTTCAAGAGTTGTTGGAGTTGTGATCCTGTGATCCTGGATCTTGTATCTTGCATTGCATCTTTCATATCATTTGCATTGCATTTCATATGTTGTGCATTTTGCATTTCCAGTCCTTCAACAGAATCTTATGTCTTCGTTCCTTCCTCTCCAGTAAATCAAGTTGATTCCTCGACACCAATACGCAACTAGAGCCAATACCAGACGAATGATGGAGCAAATTCAACAGGAGCAAGTCGCCTTCAGGGAAGAGTTGGATTCCATGAGAGGAAAGATCGACCAGATCCTCGAAGCCATCCTCACAGCCAGGAGAGAGGAAGAACAACGTGAAGCCGCCGCTGTCGCCAACCACAATGGACAAGGGTCTACTGCCATCCCTTTGGTTCCAATTCCAAGTTCTCATGGGATGCCGCTGAACTTCAACAACACAGTCGAGGGAAACACTTCTCAGCCAATCCCAGCGCCTGGAGTTACCGTTGGAGTTATCCCACACGCCCAGCCTGCTGCTGTGCAGATCCCGGTTCCTCATGTCGAAGATACTCTGATGGATCAGTATGACGACGTTCAGAACTATCATGCTGCTATCCCCATTGCCAGTCCTGTTGCCGCTCAGGATTCTGAAGCCATGAAGATGTTTCGAGATCTAGCCGAGAAACTCCGCGCCATGGAGGGGCATAACTCAAATTCTTTCAGTGCTTTGGAATTATGCTTGGTGCCTGATGTTGTCATTCCTCCCAAGTTCAAGGTGCCCGAATTTTCGAACTACAAAGGTCTCAATTGCCCAAACATTCATCTGAAGATGTACTGTCGCAAGATGGCTGCTTATGCCAGAGATGAAAAGCTCATGATCCATTGCTTCCAGGACAGCTTGTCTGGGGCATCACTCGAATGGTATATGAAGTTGGAGCGTAATAGTGTGCGCACCTGGGCCGAGCTAGCCGATGCATTTGTCAAGCAGTACAAATACAACACGGATCTCGCTCCAAATCGTACTCAGCTTCAGAGTATGACTCAGAAGGACAACGAATCCTTCAAGGAGTACGCACAACGATGGAGAGAGCTAGCCGCAAGGGTGCATCCACCTCTTGTTGACCGTGAATTGATTGACATCTTCATGGGCACTTTGCAGGGCCAGTATTACGAAAAGCTGATCGGTAGTGTCTCCGCTGGATTTTCTGACTTGGTGATTGTCGGTGAGAGAATTGAAGAAGGGCTGAAGAGTGGGAAGATCCCAGGAGGTTCTAACAGCCAGGCTAATGCCAAGAGGCCTTTTAATGGATACAAGAAGAAGGAGGGAGAAACAAACGCCATCTTTGTGCAGAAAGGGCAAGCTTCTCAACAAGCTCCTCCTATGCCTTATCAAGTTCCCTGCTATCAGTATCCATATGTTGCTGTTGCGCAATACGCTCCAATGCCTTATCAGCCAGCTGTTCAAGCAGCGCAAGCTCAGATGCCACGGCAACAGGCTCCTCAACAGCAAGCCTACAACCATCAAGGATATCATTATCCTCCTCAGCAACAGCAGATGCAAGCTACTCAGCAACGACAAGGTGCTCGCCCACAGCGTCCGCAGAGAACATGGAGGCCAGATAGAGTCTTTGATCGTCTACCAATGCCATATGCCAAAATCTTTGCTCAGTTGATGGAGAAGAAAGCTATTGTTCCGAGAGATTTAGCTCCTCCAACCATCCTTCCTGCCGATTATGATGCAAATGCTCATTGTGAGTTTCATAAGGGCGCTCCAGGTCACACCATTG
Organism: Lathyrus sativus; assembly: GCA_963859935.3. Taxonomy (NCBI): domain Eukaryota; kingdom Viridiplantae; phylum Streptophyta; class Magnoliopsida; order Fabales; family Fabaceae; genus Lathyrus; species Lathyrus sativus. The sequence continues at coordinate 517,026,289 of OZ012738.1, forward strand.
AGGACTGCAGGGCTTTCAAGCATATAATTCAAGACATGATCGATAGGGATGCTATCAACTTCAATGGGAAGTCTCCAAATATCATCAATAATCCGATGCCACCAGTCAACTAGCGCCAACGTCAGATTATTTCCAGTCAAGTTTATTCCCCAAAGAAGGCAGTCATGTTGCCATTTCATTATTCGCAGTTTCTTATGTTTTGTCTTTGCTTATTTAAGTATTGTATGCTTTGAACAATTGCCATTCGTATTTGGTTTTCATTAATGTATCGTTTATGCATGTTTTGAATTAGTTATGTCGTATTCACTCGTATTTTTTACTTATCACCGACACATTTATTCCCCCCACTATATTCACTGTTGTTTAGCTTGATTTGAGGGAGGATGATGAAAACAAGATACCCATAATTGCAAATCGTATGCTTTCAGACCGAATCTCGTCAATGATGTACAGGCATTGTTTCAATTCCCCATACACCGGAGATATAAGGAGTTAATCCCTAGTAAACCACTTCGAGCCTAGAAGTAGCAGTTTCCTTCGGATATTCAAACTTACACTCAACCTGGGGCAGGGTAGTGTTCAGTTAATCCAATCCCGTATTCGAATCAATATCTAAAAGACGGTTGTCCATCAAAGACCCATGCTATGGCAGTCACAACCTTCCAACAAAATCCAAAATAAAAAAAAATCAAAAGCCAGCTAAGTCAGACACCTTAGAGGGGACTTAGGCAAAATCAAGGCAATCCCGATGGATCTGACAAACGAAGTCAATCCATGCAAAAGTTAGGGATCAAAACAAAAGCAAAAGAGGACCCCGAAACCCTCAACAAAAACAAGGGAGGATTCAGTGGCCACCCAGGTCAAGGGGCACTGACATCCATCAAAAAGCCAAAATAAAGTGATTGCCACGTCGAGCAAACCTTGAACCATCAAGTCTACACCGTCCAGACAAGTGTAGAATTAACTGAGCGTAGGACTGGAGATCATTAAGAAGAAGGGGTGGGTACAAATCATACTTTGAGCCTAATATCCTTTGTTTCATAACCGTGAACCAGACCACGTTATAGCCCTCGAAAGTCCTGATTGAGGCGAGGTTTATTCTGAAAGCATATTATCGCAAGGTTGCGTAACCTGACTCCTCACATGATTTCTAATCATCAATATTGGTGTCTTTTTTGCTTGCTATATCTTTCGCACCAATCAAATTAGCACAACGTCTGGGCTAGCGGTCCATTCGTCTCACTATCACGACACTTCAATAAGAGACACTTTTTCAAAACTTACCTTAAACTTTGCATTAATGTTACCATTTATGAATGTACAATTTTAATCGCAAATCAGTGTTAGGTATTCAAAGACATTTCCATAAAAGGCAATTGAGGAGGAACTTGACTTTCAGTGACTGTCATGAAGCAAGACTACCTCAGAACCCATAGGCTGGGGCAAACCACTCAGTAGCTCGAATAGGGGCAAGTCATCCGAGTTCAACCACCATATGTCAGAGTTGGTTAACCTGAGGCAAACCATTAACAAGTTCAGACTGGGGCAAGACCATGTCGTCCTGACCAACAAGCAGAGTTGCAATCTTCTCTGAAGGAAAATTGACAACAAATCACCAAGTACCCAGACTTGGGACATCCAGAGCATCTTCTGCTTCAATCATGGCGTCTTCAGCAAACTGTGTGTCGAGGAAGTCTATCCCTCCCACCACCCGAAGTCCAATCCACATTGGCAACTACCAAAAATCCACCATGCTGGCATTTCCACCTTGCATTTCCAATTACCTGTCTGCAATCATATGCATCATACGCATCGCATTCGACCTCATAAATATCTTGCATCATATGCACTCGAATCATACCATACTTCCTCAACTTTTGCGTCTTTGTGCGTCAGCATTTGCACTTCCATTCACTATGGAACATCATTTATCATCCAGCCTTCATATATGCAAGTCAAGGTCCAGGATCAATCCCGAAGATTTCCAAGACCATGGGTAGCCCAGTCAGGGGCATCTTCCGCAGGATGGTGGGTTTGTCCCACGATTTTTCAAGAGCTTCAAAGCAGTCATCAACCCAATCAGGGGCAATCTTCTGCAATTGTGGGTTTCTCCCACAAAATTTGAAGTTATTCAAAAACAAGATTCAGCCCAGTTAGGGGCATCTTTTTCAAGACCACGGGCGTCTCCCGTGACGAATTTCAACCTCGTGGTTGATCAAATATGCAAATCAACATTCAGCCCAGCCAGGGGCACACCATTCAAGACTGTGGGCGTTCCCCATGAAGTTGTTCAACCTTTTGTTGGGCAAATCCAAGAAGTTTAATGCAAGATCCCACCCGAACAGGGGCATCTTCAGCAAAACCGTGAGCGTTCCTCATGAAGTTGTTCAACCTTTTGTCAAACAAACCAAGACATCAAGACAAATTCAGCCCAGTCAGGGGCATCCTCTTCAGAATTCATGGGCGTAACCATGGAATCATTTCAGCAAAGCTGTGATCTCCAAGAAAGTCAGTGGTCGTCCCCATTGATTCATTTCAACCCAATCTTCCTCTTGGGTGTTCCCCAATGAGTTGTATTCAGCAAGCGTGACCGTTGTCAATCGCCTTACTATCATCCTTTTGGTGATAGCCGAACCTCGTCGGTTCAACCCAGCCTGCATCCTTTTGGTGTTGGTAAACTTCAGATTTGTGTTGTCCTATCATCCTTTTGGTGATAGCGACCTGTGTGTTGGGATTCGCTCCATCATCCTTTTGGTGGTGGGTCTGATATTTCGTCGATGTCAGATTGTGCGATAGTTTGTTTGTGTTTTCGCTCTACTATCCTTTTGGTGGTAGGTCTGATATTTCGTCGATGTCAGATTGTGCGACAGTTTGTTTGTGTTTTCGCTCTACCATCCTTTTGGTGGTAGGTCTGGTATTTCGTCGATATCAGATTGTGCGATATTCTGTGTTGTGTTTTCGCTCCATCATCCTTTTGGTGTTGGGTCTGGCATTTCGTCAATGTCAGATTGCGCGATGTTTTCTTTTATGTTTTCGCTCTACCATCCTTTTGGTGGTAGGTCTGATATTTCGTCGATGTCAGATTGTGCGATATTTTATTTGTATTTTCGCTCCATCATCCTTTTGGTGTTGGGTCTGGCATTTCGTCAATGACAGATTGTGCGATGTTTTCTTTTATGTTTTCGCTCTACCATCCTTTTGGTGGTAGGTCTGATATTTCGTCGATGTCAGATTGTGCGATAGTTTGTTTGTGTTTTCGCTCTACCATCCTTTTGGTGGTAGGTCTGATATTTCGTCGATGTCAGATTGTGCGATATTTTATTTGTATTTTCGCTCTATCATCCTTTTGGTGGTAGGCCTGGTATTTCGTCGATATCAGATTGCGCGATATTTTGGTGTGAGTTTTGCTCTACCATCCTTTTGGTGGTAGGTCTGGTATTTCGTCGATATCAGATTGTGCGATATTGTTTGGCGTGTGTTTCGCTCCGTCATCCTTTTGGTGGGGGGTCTATCATGGTCATTAATGATAGATTGTGCGATAGTTTATTTTGTGCTTCACTCTGTCATCCTTTTGGTGGGGGGTCTATCATGGTCATTAGTGATAGATTGTGCGATAGTTTATTTGTGCTTCGCTCCGTCATCCTTTTGGTGGGGGGTCTATCATGGTCATTAATGATAGATTGTGCGATGTGTTTCGTGTTTCGCTCCGTCATCCTTTTGGTGGGGGGTCTATCATGGTCATTAATGATAGATTGTGCGATTTGTTTTAGGTTTCGCTCCGTCACCCTTTTGGTGGGGGGTCTATCATGGTCATTAATGATAGATTGCGCGATGTTTTGTTTGTGTTTCGCTCTGCCATCCTTTCGGTGGTGGGTCTGGTATTTCGTCGATATCAGACTGTGCGATGTTTTGTTTATATTTTCGCCCCGTCATCCTTTTGGTGAGGGTCTATCATGGTCATTAATGATAGATTGTGCGATTTGTTTTGTGTTTCGCTCCGTCATCCTTTTGGTGGGGGGTCTATCATGGTCATTTATGATAGATTGTGCGATGTTTTCGTGTGTGTTTCATTCCATCATCCTTTTGATGATGACGTTTTTTGCCTATTATTCGCAGTTTACTCAGAGGTTTACCTCATCCAGTGTTTTTCAACCCTCAGGCATCTCTCTCTCTTTTGGAAAAATTCAGGGTCTTCTTTATATCTAATTGACTTCTACCTCGTAAAACGAACGCCATAGTGTTGCACCCCAAAATTTGCCCTCACAATACAAGACTTTGTGTTCCAAGAAGGTTCACAAGGTTCACAAAATTCACAATTGGTCAGAAGAGTTGACAATTCCCTCAGACAATGCACCTCCTAAGCAGTGCATCCAAAACTAGGGTTTTGACTTTAATCAGGCTAAATGGACTTCCAAGACTTCAAGTGAGCTTCATAACATCTTATATGTGTATAAGAACCCCCATGTCAAGTTTCAAGACTTTTCTCAAAAGTTTGCTCAGTCAGATGATCAGATAAGTCAAAAGCAGTCAATGTAGTTAAAAGGTCAAACTGAGGTCAACTGTGGTCAAACCAAAGTCAAACTTCATGATTTTTTGCCAACATCAAAGAGAGGTTGGGTGAGAAATATTATCATAATAACTGTAATACCCCAAATTTTGCCCTAAGATTTGTCGTCGCATTTCATTGCATTTAATCAATTACTAACAAATTTGTGTAGTCGTTTGACTTTTTGCAGGTAAATATCATATGGCATGCATTTTTTTTCTAAAAAGTAAAAATGGCACAATTGGCAGGAGGACATGTGTAAGGAGTTATGAGTGTGAGAGGTTGAGAGTTCGAATCTCACCTTTGTCATTTTTTTTGTTTTTTATTATTTTTACTCTAAATTTTTCTATCTTTCATTAAAAAAATAACAAAAATAGTTTTTTATTATTATTTAATTATTATTTTCGTATTTTAATTAAATCATTTTTTAAAATATTATTTTTTTCACTTTTTTCTAAATTATTCATAAAAATATCCAAAAAATCATAAAATAAAAAATATTGAAAAAAATTTTGTTCTTTTTATAATATTTTTTATTTTAGGAATCAATAGGATTATTAGTTTTTATTTTAAGTTTATTTTAATTATTTTAAATTATTTAAATTTTATTTTTTCTTAACTAATTATTTAGTTTGGGCTTTAAAATGGGCTTTAGGGACATTATTGACAATTTGGTGTTAACCCTAATTTGTTCCCTATATATACATGTGTTGCCTTGTTGGAAAAAAGAGGAGAGAATGAAAAAAACCTAAGAGGAGTGAGTGCCGTTTGCGGTTATTTAGTTTTCTTCTTCATCCATTACTATTGTTTCTTTTTCTTCATCGTTTACCGTTATTTCTTTTCCTTCATCTATTACTGTTGTTTCTTTTTCTTCATCTTTTACCGTTATTTCTTTTTCTTCATCTATTACCGTTATTTCTTTTTCTTTATCTATTACTGTTACGTTTATATATATATAATTTTTAAATTGTTAGAGTTTATATATATGAGATTTTTGATCGAATTATGTCGATACGATGTTTGCACATTTGTGTGCATGACGCGTGACATTTGTGTTAGTTCGATCTGGTTGCGATGATCGCATTTTTGTGTGAGCAATAATACTATTTTTTGCTTAATTTCTTTTTCTTTGCGATAAATTTTGTTTCGTCCGATTTAGATCTGGTTGCGATGAGCGCATTTCTGCGTTAGCAACATTGTTGGGTTATTTGGCACATTTAAAATTCATTATTGCTTTATTATTATTATTATTATTATTATTATTATTATTATTATTATTATTATTATTATTATTATCATTATTTATTATTATTATCATTATTATCATTATTATTACCATTATTATTATTATTGTTATCATTAATTTATTAAAATTTGTTATAATATAAAAATCTGTTTTTTAAAATAAATAACATTAACATCTTTTCCAAATTAATATGAAAACCTATTATTTTTAAGAAAAACTTTTTTTTAGATAAATTTAAAATAATAACTAAAATCTTTTTTTTAAAATAATAACTAGAACCGTTATTTATTTTATTTTATTATTGTTCAATTCAAATTTCATTATCATATTGTATCTGCTCCTCTCATGTAACCTCGCGGACTTAACAATCGCTCTTTAAATTCTGCCTTTAAATTTCTGCTTGCACGGTTTAAATTATGACATTATCTCTCTGTTTGCATGATTCAATTATCTCACGCGTTTACTATTATTTCTGTCACATTGCACACATCCGAAGGTTAGGTCTAACTGTTTGGCCGCCGCGCCAATAGTCCGTAAAACTTCACACATTCAATTTCAAATCCTCAAAACTACAAACTACAAACCCTAATTTTCACAAATGCCTCGCCGCAGGCAAAATTACAATTTTACCCTTAGCATTAGGTCAAAGAGCCGCCGCGCTCATTTTAGGGTTTCCCGCCGTGGAATCCCTAATTTAACCCTAATTACAACTTAACATTTCAACGTAGAGATTTGGAGTTTCTACACTCCACGTAAGCGTGTCCTTAAGATGCGTTTATTCCCCTTGAGACCTTGACCACAGTCAAGAAGTCTCTAACCTCCCTATTGAGGGGAACTACGATTACTCTGATTCCGCTCCCGTAAGGATACGTAGGCACAAGATGCGATGTCTTGCCGAGTAAACTTAGAATTAACCCCCTTTATTATTTATTATTGCTTATTTATATTTTATTTAATTATATTGCTTATTATTTTGTAATTGTTTCTTGGATGTAAAGTTGTTTAATTATTTAATTATTATTATGGTTAGTAATTAGGGAGTGTAACAACATGTATGTAATATTAAAATAAATTTAGACCACTTTTAAATAAAGATAATTAAAATAAACACGTCACGCACGTAAGTCGATTTTAATCGCCGTCTCACTTCCTAAGGATATCCCTCAAGTTGCCTACGAATAATGGTTAAGTGGGGTGTATAAAGCAAGTCCCTCAAATAGAAAAATCATCAAAGTCCCTTATGGTTGCCTTTACGAATCGAGTCCCTTTCGAAAAATAATGATGGTCCCTTATATGTGCTTACTACATCCCACAATGGCCTTCAAAGTCAAATTGTCCCTCACATATCCCTTAACATCCAAAGTAAGGACTACCTACTCCATTATAGTAGGGATAGTCTTACTAAAGGAAAGAATGAAGAATAAGAAAGACCTTTAAACATTAGGGTAGGTTACTCCTAGGTGCTTGCTCACTTCAAAACTGTTTCACACTTAAACAAATTTTCAACAAGTTTTCAAACAAGTTCTTAACACATCCTTACATGGATTATTTATTAACTATTCTGAAAATTTTCTATTCACACACTACACTTTCAAAACAATTCAAAAGTGAGCTTAAGTACCTAAGAGCCCATGGATAACCATGGATGAAAAGGGTGCTAACACCTTCCCTTTTCATAACCTACCCCCCGGACCCAAAATATTCTCTAAGGTCTTTCCTGTTCTTTTATAACCTTTCCTTATGGATAAAATAAAAGTCGGTGGCGACTCTTGCTATCCGCAACATTGTTTAAAGTCAGTTCTCCCACCGTGTTACACATAGCAGTTTATTTCCCTAGGTTTAAGCGTATTAGATAGGGGCATCTGTCATACCCTGAAATTGTCCTACCCCCTTTTCAAACATTTTTGCATTGTTTTTTAATTTTGTATTTTTTTTTTATTGTATCATGTTAGTTAGACACGTGCCCACCCGTAATTGAGCATCTTTCAAATTTTTCCTTTTTTTCGCCCAATTGAGGTATGACACGTGGTCTAAGGAACCTTTTTTGTGAATTTTATTGTTTTTCTCAGTTTCTTAAACTTTTTCTCTTTTTTAAATATTACTAAAAATATTTTTAAGTAATTAGTATTTATTTTTGTTTTTTAGTTTATATTTTATTACATTTGTTAACATTTAACTCTTTTGTTAATATTTATTTATTATTTAGTCTTGTTAGTTAATATTTTAGTTATTAATTTATATTAGACTTCATTTATTTCTAATTATTTGATAAATTGCTGAGAATTAAAAAAGGGGCTGAGAGAATCAAAAAGCCCAAATGGTTGGAGGCCCACAGTTAGTCACTATAAGGAAAGGGGGGAGAACCAAGTTTACCCGGCCAAAATTTCTTCCAACCCTAACTTTGAATCTCTCATACCTCATAACACAAAAATTCCAACCTCATTCCCTTCAACTTCACCCTGAAAAAACCATTCCCCTCTTAGACCTTCCTCTCAGAACTTAGCTCTTCTTCAACAAAGAAGCAGAATCCTTTACCGTAAACTTCCATTGAACAAAACTTTCAATATTAACCACCAAATCTCGTCATTCTTCTCACCCCTAAACCTTACTCTTCTTCAACCTAAAAGCGACACCCAGACCAATAGCAACTCCAACTGTCGAAATTTCGGCACCTACAAAACCCCAAAATCACTCAGAAACAGAATAACTGGGGAAGAAGAAGAAGGGTGGAGTTAAACGAAAACAAACCTGGACTGAGACCAAAACAAACTAGAGTTGACAAAGAAGGAACGAATCGTGGCGAAGAAGGTTGGGATGGAAATCGCGTGAACTTGTTCCTTCTCATTTTTCCGCCAGTGCTATCTGTTTCGTTGCTTTCATTTTGTTAAAAAATTTTAAGATAATGGCTAACGTTTCCTTCAGCATATCATTACCGTTCTTTTACTTTTTTTCAGAAAGATTGGTTTGTATTTTGTTTTACAAAAACGTTGCGGTTGATTTGTGCTTTGGGCTTCTCGTAGCCCATTTGATTTACCATTCCCCCTCTATCTCGTTTTACAATATCAAGCAAGGGATGATGGGCTTTTAGAGGCCCATATATGATTCCATGGCTTGGCACATGTGCTTCATTTCACCCCACCGTATTTCTGTCAAACTCTCCTATTTCCTGATTTACCATCCTTTCTGTTTTTATTATTTTTTTTTTATTTTTTTTTTAAACTATTTTATTAATATTAATATTATTCTATTCGTTTGTAATTTTATATTTTAGTTTTATTAATGATATCTTGTAAATAATTTATTTTTTTTTATATATATTATACTTCTTATAGAACTTTTTATGCAATTTCTTTTAGAGTTCTTATATTTTTGGAAGTTAGATTCTATTATTGGGCTTTTCATTCCTTTTTTTCTTCTTTATGGTCGATGACGATACCCCAAGTTATAACTTTGTCGATTTATTGACGAGTAATGACAAACCCGAGACCGTTTTCTTTTTAACTTTCTTTCATTTTCGATTTTTATCGATTTCTTGCTTATTTTAGTCAATGATGACTTTAATAATTATTATCGGTCAAATTATTGATAGATGATAATTTTAGTCGAGACTATCTCACTTGCACCTCAAATTATCTTTTAAACATTTTCTCAAAAAAACTCCAAAAGAGGGAGATTCTTGAAATCTAGCATTTCTTGGATCTTCGAATGAGCAACTCTCGAGACTCGCTCTTGAGTTGTTGTTCATTCAATCTTTTGATTTTCTCAAACGCTTTCCCAATACTTTGTCTCGATTAAAAACTCCGAAAGAAAGAGGCACTTGGAGTCTAGCATTCCTTGTGTCTTGGAGTGGATAATTCTTGAAGCACGCCTTTGAGTTATTATTCACTCAACCTTTCGACTTTCCTTCAAACTCAAACATTTTCAAACATCCTCCTAAGACGAGTGCTCGCACGCATTCGCAACCTTTGACACTTCGCACACACATTCACAATTCCTCGTGGTCTCGATATTAGGAGCACCCTCAGGGACTAATATCGTTTCTCACAATCCTAACACTTGACACGTCGTCAAGTCGGTTCCATCTTCAATCAAATCCTCGACGCGTTGTCGAACTACTTCAAAACAACTTCTTTTTGGCCTCGCATGCCATTCTTCGATTCAACCCTTTCACAAACATTTTTAAAACTTACGAAAGAGAGATATTCTTAGAATCTAGTATTCTTTGAATATTTGAATGAGTGACTCTCGAGGCGCGCCCTCGAGTTGTTATTAATTTATTCTTTCGATTTCAAAACATCCGATTCTTTATCTTCAATTTATTCAGTCAATTACCCGAAAGAATTGAGTTCTTGGAGTCCCGCATTCCTTGAATTCTTGAGTGACAAGCTCTTGAGACGCGCTCTTGGGTTGCTTGTCAGTCACCCTTTCGTCTCAAACTCAAACTTCAACCCTTTTCAAACCTTTTCTTTTCGTGGTTGTTACCACGAACTACAGACGCTCTGATTCTTTATTCATCCTTGAATACAAGATACGTAGGCACAAGATTGCGATGATCTTGGCGAGCACACTTCCATTTTTCTCCCCTATTCCACACTTCTATCTGTATTCCATTTCCCCTATCCTTTTCCCGTAGTCGAACTACGACGCTCTGATTTCTCATTCTCGTCCGAATGAGCATACGTAGGCACAAGGACCCCAATCCTGGTCGAGCACCCTATCTTCTAACCACCCATCTCTCCTTTGCGTCTTTACCTTTTATCCTACCAATTCTACCTTTAACGAACGAGAAGAAAACAAGTAAACCTAAACAACACTCCCCACATTTACCTTAAGAGGTTCCCGTCGAGTACGACGGACGTGAGGGGTGCTAATACCTTCCCCTCACGTAACCGACTCCCGAACCCGGAGCATGGTTGCGACAGCCCTGTTCCTATCCTTTCGTTTTTAAGAGGTTTTCTCGATATTTTCCTCTCCCATTTATTTGGGAAAAATAAAGTTCGGTGGCGACTCTGTCGAACCGCATTTCCGCGCCTTTTGCGTGAGGGTCGTTTCTCCGAAATGTCTCTGTGATTTTTTGAGGTGCGACACTCGGTAACTATTTCTTCTGGTTTTGGATTTAACGAGTCTCTTTCTGCTTTCGTGTAGGGAAAAGCTATGAACCTTCCAGGGCCGTATGTCACTCTCTTTTCTTCTCTATTGCTTAAGGGTCACGGTTTCCGCCAAAGTCGAAAGAAGCATCTAAATGCTGCTTGCAGTAATTACGAAGCGCAAGGTCGATATGCTGTGAAGCTTCAGGTTTGGCAGCCGCAAACAAGTCGTGATCACCGTCAATGTCGTATGCAGTGTGCACTGGAAGTATCAAAGAAGGCTGCAGACACACTCATCGAATTTCCCGCATCTAGTTCCTCTAACTTATACCCTCCGTGTAAAGTTGTAATACTAAACGAAACAGGCGGTTGGTGATACCACCCTAGTCATGTGCGAGGTAGCTCGTGTTTTGAGTTTACCCTTCTTCTTCATCATCAAAAACATGTGTATGATAGATCCTTTTGCAGTATTTAGATGCTCTTTTAAGATCATTAATATCATTGGTATGATAAACATCCAATGCAGCAGCCTTAAGTGAGGGACCTTGATAAACAGGAGGCTTTCATATCAAGGGTAATGCAAGGATCTGATATATATTCAGTAAGCTTTGTGATATTGTTTTCAACTTCTAATTCATGAAGAGAGTTTGTGACCTCCATGGAATCCTTCCAAGTTCTTGAGGAATAAAACGAAACTCCTAGTCCCCGACCGGCCTTGAAGATACTGCGGGAAGAAGCATAATTTACCGCCTAAGGTACGTGGCTTATTCCATTCACCTATTTCCTACTCTCGCAATCTTTTACTGTCAAAAGATTAAACCAAACTCCCTCTGTTGGTAACAGGATATCCAGCATGTTGCGTGCCTCCGTTGGTGCTAAGCGTTGTGTTGAATTTAAGGAAGAAGGTTGCGGTGCATGTTAGCTTTGATGCGGAGACCGGCTGAGTGGTTATCATCACAACGATCTGATTGTGTTGCTCGTTCTACCTGGTTTGCGATCAAGGGAAGCTTTGCTTTCGCAGTTGGCGTTGGTACTGCTGGAGTATATAAAAACATTCTTGATCCTTTTTTTGGCTGTTGGCAAGGTGTAGTGAAGACATAATCACAAATGTTTCACTAAATCCTCCATTTGAGCGATAGGTCCAGTTCTTGAGTAGGAAATGTTCTTCATGGACTTCTTGAGTTAAATTATTTGTAATGATTCATTGTGTATGAAATATAGCATAGAAATTTAAAACATGGTGTGTTAACACCTTATGGCTCGGTGGTAATTTGAGCTACAATAAATTAAGGCTTTCCATTTGTAATGTCGGTTCTCATTGTAGTGATAAGCTTTGTTGTGTCATTTAAGACCTTGGACTGAACTTGCGCATAATTACCAATAGCATCCTCGAGAGATAAATCTTCAAATCTTTAAACCTTAGATAAGCCTTCAAATCTTTAAACCATCACGAATTTGTAACTTGGGACGTTGAATTTGAATGACTTGAATAATAAGATTCAAAATGATGGAAAGTGCCATATGCTTGCGATTCTTGCAACTTAAACTCCAAATAATTCATAAACTTACTTATGCTTGACTTGATCTTTGAGAAGCTTGATGAACACAAAGACTATGCTTGAAAGCCTTAACCTTGAAATGGCGCTTTTCCTTTAAAAAAAACACTCCACCGTAATTTGGATTCCAAGCGATCCAATTGTATGAACTCGAAACAAATTTGAACTTCTTGAATCTTGTAGCGAGAATGATGTGACATTGTGAGATACTTTGTGTTTTGAATGCGAAGAGATCCCAAATTCTTCGTGCTTAGATTTGTAACTGAATGGTAAGGCACCTTGAACTTCTTAATCATGGAGCCATTAGCTTCTACGGAGTAATGCTTAAGATCTTAATCTTAAAGGGTCCACAACCCTCCCTTTTCATCATGACCTATGCCTTGTACCGAATTTGTTGCCTTGATAAGTCCTCTTTCAATTAATGATCTTGATAGCACATGAGTCGCGAAGCCGATCTTAATTCGTAAGATATAGCCAGAGAGCTCGTCCAAGATATTTTTTAAAAGTGTTAATCCGAAGGTTGCGCAAGGAGAGAAAAAATTCTATGAGGATTAACGTCGTCTAGGCTTGATATTAATGTACCTGCATACACTCGTTAGTCGCACATAAAAGTAAAGAGATAAAACGTAAGAAAACCAAACAGAGGTGGAATTTTAGGGTCAAAAATTAGGGTGCGACACACACCAGTAGACGCTTTCCCTTCTTTGGGCTTCTTATCAGCAACAACCTTATGTTTTCCCTTATCAACAGGAACACTGTAAGGGGTACCACCAAATCTCTGCTTACCCTTACGGTCATTTACAGCCTTATAATGTGCAATCCTGGCCCGGTTGTCATTGTCATAAATTCTGCTTCTGCTTACCAGCTCAGGATAATTCCTGATCTTCTGACAAGCGATTCCCATCTTAATCTCTGGACGCAGCCCATTTTTAAACTTCAAACACTTGGAGGTTATCGCTGCTTCAGTATTGTAATGAGGACAATACTGTACCAACCCTTCAAATTTAGCGGCATACTCTGCTACAGTCCGATTACCCTGCTTCAGCTCCAGAAACTCTATCTCCTTAGCACTTCGTATATCTTCCGGAAAATACTTTTCCAAAAAACCAGTTCGAACCACATCCTAAGTAATTGTAGTTCCTGCAGCCTCCAATCTTTGGCGACTGTTTTCCCACCAAGCCTCAGCTTCACCTTCCAGCATGTGCGTACCAAATCTCACTTTTTGCTCGTCACTACAACCCATTGTCCTGAAAATTTTCTAAATTGCCTTCAGCCATTTCTGTGTAGCTTCAGGATCCAAAATTCCTCCTTCAAACGTTGGTGGCTTGTTACTCTGAAACTGTGCCAAATCTCTAAATTGCGCACCCGCAGCTTGGTTCTGATTAGCAACCACCTGCGTCATCGCTTGCATAGCTGCAGCCAAAGCAGCATCATTCCTTCCTGCCATACTGCTCAACCATAACAACACTAGGTTAAAAAGGCACATGATCTCTCTCCTAAGGAAAGACTCAACTACTACACTGGCCGGACGGACGGACCTGCTCTGATACCAACTTGTAACACCCCACTTCCCTAAATTAAAATAAAATACGATTAAATCAAATAAATATCAGAGTTTCCCTTCAAAAGTGGGATATCACATTCACAAAATTCAACAAAATACTTCATTATATAGTTTTCAAAATAAAGCAGCGGAAAATTATCATTAATACACCATTCTCGGTCATCCGCCAATTTACATAAAACATTCATTAAGAGAATTCACCAAAATAAGATACATCACAGGAATACAACAAATCCAATCATAATAAAAGTAAACACCCAAGTCCCATGTTATGTATCAGGGCATCCTAAGACTCGACTCGCACACCACTATCCAAGCTAGCTATGCACTTGGATTATCTGTACTTCCGAAGAAGCCCATACCACAACAACAACGGAGGGGTGAGAAAACATGATCAAAATTATCGGTAATAAGATATATGAATAAAAGGCAGTAAATAAACAAATCATCACCCCACCAACATCAAACAAGACCTACTGTCCAATCATCAACACAACATACAATAATGCAAGAATGCAACTCAACACCATGTATGCGGTACCGACTCATTGGTTCATTCAATCGAACCCCGAATAGATCACTTACGCTCCTCCTGAGACATGATCTATCCCCCCCCCCCCCCCATTCTCCACAAGGGAGTGCGGATGGATCACTTACGCTCCTCCTGAGACATGATCCATCCCACCATTCTCCACAAAGGAGTGCGGATGGATCACTTACACTCCTCCTGAGACATGATCCATCCCACCATTCTCCACAAAGGAGTACAGATGAATCACTTACGCTCCTTCTGAGACATGATTCAACCCCACCATTCTCCACAAAGGAGTACGGATGGATCACTTACGCTCCTCCTGAGACATGATCCATCCCACCAAAACACCATGATATGCACAACGCCAAATGCACAACACACAAACATCAAGCATACTAAGTGCACACGATCCTCATGATCACATTACCATGCATCACATACATACATACATATATATATATATATATATATATATATATATATATATATATATATATATATATATATATATATATATATATATATATATACACACACACACACACACACACACACACACACACACACACACCAATCAATTACGTTAATCAAATTAAATAATAGGGAAATTTACATTTGAACACCGAGTACACACGATCCTCCCAATCACCTCACTATGCATCATATACATATTACATATATTTGCCTTACCCACCAATTAATTATGTCAATTAAATTCTATATTTCATAATTTCACCTTTCAACACCAGGTATACACTCCTCACCACTAAACACCATCTCTCTACCTATCACAACCCAAGGAATCCCACAAAACGAATCACAGAGCAAAACTGCACAAAATCATGTTTCTGTCACGCTCGCTGGCTCACTCGCCTAGCGAGGCCTCAGCAAACGCTCACTGCCTCATTCGCCTAGCGAACCTGCTAGCGAAGGCAGACAATGGCAACTGGAAGTACTCTCTACCCAACTCGCCTAGCGAATCCCTAGCGAAAGATCGCTACTAGCTCGCTCAGCGAAGGTGCTGGCGAACGTCTACAATTTCACAAAACCCTCACTGTTCATAAATTCATCAGAAGCTCAAAAATCATCTGATTCTCACCAAACCAGCCCCTGCAGTCTTAGCCTAGCATTCTACGACTAAACTACACTACTCATTCCAGACTTTACCTGATAAAATATCAACTCTACCGATCAATTCATTTTCGACCCGAAATGGTAACCTTCACAAAACACCCAAACTATCCAAACAATCCCTATACAACCATATGCAAGAAGTTCACCATGACAGCAATGATCAGAAACACAACAACATACTAATTATATTCATCAAATCCCTATGGGGTTAAGGAATCCCCTCTACCCGATTCATGCAATTACCAATCTCAATCAGTTTCTCCCCCTTACCTCGATTAGTTACTTCGATCGATGAAGAACCCCCAAGAATCCGACAGCCTTAGCCTTCTTCTTCTTCCTCTAGTTCTTCCTCCTCAATCTTTCTCTCCTCTTGATCGTGTTCTTTCTTTCCTTCTTCTTTACCGTGTTTTCTCTCCTTCTTTTCCCAAAACTCACTAATACCCCTCTTATATCTCTTATTCCTTATTTATTCATTTAACCTCAATAATAATAAAAATAATAATATTAGTAATAATAATAATAATATTACTATTAATTATTAAATTACTATCATTATCAATTATATTATATTAATATTAAAGTCTATAGTTCCTTAAATAATCTCCACAAAAGACACGCCGAAATGAAATAACACCAGCAAGACTAAATAATTAAAATGGGTGTTACAGTTGGGGCTTCGCCTAGAGAACCCCTCGCTACCTCACTCGCTACCAGCGAAGAGGGTCAATTACATTCTGTACAAGTCTGGGGCCATTCGCTACTTGCTCGCTACTAGCTCGCTACAGCGAACACTCGCGACCTGCTCGCCTAGCGAAGGTGCTAGCGAATGTCTGCGATGTTCAAAACCCCAACTGTCTAAAACTCTCCGAAACTCCCAAAATCACCCGATTTAATTCCAATAATTTCCAGTAGTCTTAGTCTAACAATCCTCGATTAATCTAAACCATTAATTCCAGATTCTAACCGTTCAAACATCAGTTTCTACTGATTAAATCATCTTTGCCCTAGAATGGAAAAAGATGGAGAACCTCCCACAAATCCAAACACACACATACATAATCACATACATTGGTAAGATAACAACATTTCACACCCTTACCTTGATTAATCGGAAGCTAGAATTCGTTCTGATGATTCCAAGCTTTTCCTCTATTTTCTCCTTTTCTCTCTTCTTCCTTCTTTCTTTCTCTTCTTTTTACTTTCTCTTTATTTCTATCCTTTTCTTTCCACTTTCTCTTATATATATCCTTCTCTTTTATTTCTCCTCAATATATCTCATCTTATCATTAATTAGAGAATATCTAGTAAATTCACCTTATTCTACCAAATAGAATAAATCAGTTAAATCCATTAACTCATATAAATTAAATAGATCCAATAATTCATTAAATCAATTAATTAGTACAAATAATCAATTATTGAAAATTGGATTGTTACACTATCACTGTAAGAAGGAGGGTCACACAAGAAAGGTGTGTCCTGAACACCTGAAAGATCATGGAGGTAAGGATAATGGCAACGCAACCATTGTTCAAGATGACTTCAAATCATTTGATGTTCTTGTGGTTTCTAGCGGCGACTTAAGAAAAAAGTGGATTATGGATTTAGGGTGCACTTGGCACATGACTCCAAACAGAGAATTGTTCGAGGAGCTATATGATCAAGATGGTGGAACAGTGATGTTGGGAAACAACAAAACTTGTAAAATTGCAGGTATTGGATATGTGAGATTCAAGTTCCATGATGAGTCAATAAGATTATTGACTGAAGTCAGGTATGTACCTGATCTGAAGAGAAATTTGATTTCTCTAGGTGAATTTGACAGGAAGGGATATGTTTTCCAAGGAGAGAAAAGTATCCTAAGAGTCATGAAGGGAAAGGAAGTCTTGAGAGGTGTGAAGAAACAAGGCTTGTATACCCTTGAGGCTGAAGTTGTAAGTGGTTCGACAAATGTTTCATCCACGAATCCTTTATCGAAGACAGAAATTTGGCACATGAGATTGGGTCATATCAGTGAAAGGGGTCTGGTCAAATTGAGGAAACAAAGTTTGCTTGGAGGAGACAAAGTCGAAAAGCTGAAATTTTGTGAACTATGTGTATTTGGAAAATTTTGTAGAGTGAAGTTCGACAAAGGCAAACAAGGAACTCATGGATCCCTTTATTATATCCATGCTGATCTTTGGGAGCCTACAAGGTGTCTATCACATTCAGGAGCAAGGTATTTTCTATCCATAGTTGATGATTATTCCAAGAAGTTATGGGTATTCA
Organism: Lathyrus sativus; assembly: GCA_963859935.3. Classification (NCBI taxonomy): domain Eukaryota; kingdom Viridiplantae; phylum Streptophyta; class Magnoliopsida; order Fabales; family Fabaceae; genus Lathyrus; species Lathyrus sativus. The sequence goes on from OZ012738.1 coordinate 517,044,225, forward strand.
TCCAGAAGACTAAGGATGAAAATTTTGAGAATTTCAAAGGCTAGAAGATTCTGGTCGAAAACTAGACTGGCAGAAAGGTCAAGAGGTTAAGAACCGGCAATGGCCTTGAATTTTGCAATGAGGCGTTTGACAGTTTTTGTGTTGCCTCAGGTATTGCAAGGCACAAAACTACTGCAGTGACTCCATAAAAAAATGGTTTGGCAGAAAGGTTTAATCGAACTATTTTGGAAAGAGTTAGATGTATGTTGACTAGTGCTGGGTTAAATAAGGTGTTTTGGGCTAAGGTTGTTTCAATAGCAACATATCTGACAAACAGATGTCCTTCAACTGCTTAAGATATGAAGACACATGAAGAAGTTTGGTCGAGACATCCACCTAGTCTCGACAAACTAAGAGTATTTGGCTGCATCGCCTATGCTCACATTAGGTAAGGCAAGGTCGAACCTAGAGCCCTGATATGCATGTTCATGGGATACCCTGAAGAAGTCAAAGCTTATAGGCTATGGTGCCTAGAGCCAGGTCACAGGAGGTATATCACCAGTCGAGATGTAGTTTTCAATGAAGCAGAGATGGATTTCAAGAGAACTGGCGATGCTAACGAAGAGCTGAAATAGGGAGAGATTCCTATTGAGGTGGAGCATGTTGATGTTGAATTGCGTACCCCAGATGAAGTCGAAGAAGAAACTGAAGTTGATGTCGAAGATGAGTAAAATGATAATGACTACCTGCTAGCAAGAGATAGGTCGAGGAGAGTCATCAAGCCACCTTAGAAACTTGGGTATGCATATCTTATAGCTTATTCCTTAATATCTGCAAGTGAGGTTCTCAACGAAGAACCTAGAGACTATAAAAAAGTTATGAGGAGTCAAAAGAAGACTGAATGAGTGAAGGCCATGGATGATGAGATGAAATCTCTTCATGATAACAACACCTAGGAACTGATCAAGAAACCTGTTGGAGCCAAGTTAGTCAACTGTTAATGGACTTTCAAAGTTAAGGAAGGAATCGAAGGAGTGGCATCGAAAAGATACAAGGCAAGATTGGTCGCTAGGGGTTTCACTCAGAAAAAAGGTATCGACTTTAATGATATGTTATCTCCTATTATGAAGTACAGATCCATTTGAATGTTGCTTGCCATGGTGGCACAGTTCGACCTTGAACTGGAACATATGTATGTGAAGACTGCGCTCTTGTATGGTAATCTAGATGAAACAATCCTGATGAGGCAACCTGAAGGGTATGTCGAAAAGGGGAATGAAGATTTTGTGTGCAAGCTAAAGAGATCCTTATATGGACTGAAACAATTTCCTCGGTAGTGGAATAGGAGATTCAACAAGTTCATGGCACACATAAGTTTCATTAGAAGTTAGTTCGAACATTGTGTTTATTTCATATTTCGACCTGGTAATTCATTTGTTATCTTATTGCTTTATGTGGATGATATTCTAATAGCAAGCAACAATGTCGAAAATGTAATGAGGGTGAAGGCTGAACTCAATAAGGAGTTCGACATGAAGAATTTGGGAGCCGTGTCAAGGATTCTTGGGATTAATATCCGAAGAGATAGAAAGCAATCAAAATTGTGCTTATCTCATGAGGCATACCTATGGAAGATTCTCGAAAAGTTTGGTATTTCAAATTCAAAGCCTATTATGACTCTGATAAACTCTCAATTCAAGCTGAGTATAGATCAGTGTCCCAATATTGATGTCGAAAGAGCTTATACGAATAGAATTCCATATGATAATATATTGGGTTCTTTGATGCATGTTATGGTTTCTACTAGACCTGACATAGTATATGTAGTAAGTCTTGTAAGCAGGTACATGGTGAATCCTGGTGTCACACCTTCATTTTCACCTTTAGCCTTTCATATCCTACATTCGTTATATCATACATCGTGCTAGTGCATATTGAGCATGTGGGTTTACAAGGTAAGGGAAGATTCGGTTTATTGTTGTTTGTTTCAAATAAGAGAAGTTGCCTATCATGGGCTACATTGAAGAAAGCTTCACCATCTAAGGTTTGATTCAAGTTGGAAAGTCTACTCATGTAGATTTCTTCAAGGAGAAGTTAGTTGAAAAATATTGAAGTATTCAATGTCAATGTTTCTAACGAACATGATTTGCAAGGCGTATTTCAAGATTTCTTCATCCGACTTTGTTTCAAATTCTATGTTCAAGTGAAATCCAAAAGCTCAAAGTTCATAATTCAAGACTTCATCCCTTTCAAATTCAGTGGCATAAGGGAGATACATCATTCCAAATTTAGGATTCATGAATTCAAGATTAGATTCAAGAATATTACAAAGGGAAATTTCATGGCATTGCAAGAATGTCACATTTGTTACAAAGTTTCTAACTCTAAGTAATGCTTAGAAAATTAAGTTATTTCTAATTTTAATTCAAGTTTCTAATTAACATCATGCTATGGTATCCTTCATGCCCCATCAAGTCCATATGTTCCTCATTATGCTTACAAACATCCAAGGAAAATAATTAAGATTCAACTTAACCTTGGAACATTTCAAGATCAAGACTATGCATTCTTAGTCATGGGAAATGTTAATGTGATCTAATACAGTCCCATGCAAGAAGTGACAAATTGCCTCATAACCAAACAATTTCATGTCACAAAACCAAAGGAATGAACCCATAATGATGCATCTAAATATCAGAATTTTGAAATGTTGTCAAAGGTAGAAACTTGGACCACAAGGGAAGTCCAAGCACAAGCAAACAAATGGGTTCAAGTTTGGGAACAAGACAAAATGCAGCAGAAAAGAGTAGGCAAGGCAAGTGTAGCAGTAAAAATACAACAAAGCAGAATTCATGGAAATGGAAAGAATTGGGCTTGGCATCAAGAAAGTGATGAGAAGCATATCCCAATAAAACGATTCTGCAGCAAACAAGTGAAAGAAACCCTATTGTTTTGACTATAAGGAAGGGAGCAGAAGTAAGAAAACGGGAGAGATATTGAGAGCAAGAGAAGAGAAAAAATAGAAAAAAGAGATTGAGAAAGAAGAAAGAAAAACCATTGAGAGAACAAGAGAGTGATAGAAAACCAGAAAAAGAAAGTGAATCATAGAGCATATCCAGCAAAAGCCATTGGTGATTAGAAGGAGAATAGTAACTCTTGGGTATCTTCTCTTTCAAACTCTTCTCTCTTTACATATTTGCATGTTTTTATTTTCTCTCTTGAATAATGTTTGAGCTGTACACATTGTAATAAGGTCTCAAGAGTGACCAAGAACTATTTTAAAAAACACAAAAAAAGGAAAGAACATAGTTAGCTTTTATAGTGAAATGAGTTGAAAAATACTCATGTGTGCTGTCATGTTCGCACTGCGAACATACCCTTCGCCTAGCGAACATCACTTTGTGGCACTCAGAGTGCCACATAACAGCCAGTTTTCCCTTATTTTTAGCTAGCGAGTTGTTCGCTGGCACCTTTGCACTACGAACTTTGGCACCTTTTGCCTCTATTTGTGAATATGCGTGTTTTGTGGGATTTCTCAGCAAGTTCGCACAACAAACTTAGTGAGGTTTTTTCAGGGAAGCTTCGCTGCAAGGTTCGCACAGCGAACTTCAATACATTTTTCCCCTGTTTGTGAATAGAGTACTAATCTGGGAAAATCCTTAAGAAGTTTGCACAACGAACTTTTCATAGTTTTCAAAAAAAAATCTTGCTCTTTTTTTTCATTTCTTGTTTTTATTTGTATTTTCAAGTCGATTAACCCGATATGGTTGTACGGCCATTTTATGTGGATATTATTGCGATTATTTTTGACTTTTGGTTCCAAAAACTATTTTCAAAAACAAACTCTCGATTCTTATCGATCCATTTTTGACATTGTAATTCGATTGCCTTGTGCATCGCCATCAACCTTGTTCGCATCACCTCAAACTTTTTTTTAGCAAGCAATAAAACCCTTGACCCAACATCAAGTGGTACTTTTTCTCAAAAAATACAAAAACACAATAAAGATCTGATTAGGTTTACACACCATGGGCTTTAAAGTGGTGGAGAAGGAATGAGAATGGAACCCCTCCTACACTCGTTTCGAATATTTTGAATACAAGGCACTCGACTTGGTTATTCGAAACATTCATCTCTATCCAAAGTCTTTAGTATGATCCTAATCAAGAATAATTTCTTCTCAAAAATCCTAAAAATCATCAACTCATCAAACTTATCTTCGCCATAGGGCATCATTCGAAAATCCTTTTTTCAAGGTATAAAATCAACCAACAAACAACCATTCCATAAGCCTCCGAACTACGAAGCTCTGATTCTTCACTTCTTTTAAGTGAGGATACGTAGGCACAACGGCCACAATCCTTGGCGAGCACTCTAATAAAAAAACCCAACCCCTCTTTTATTTTAAGCAAGCAAACTTTTAGATTAAAAACACTCATTCAAGCTAAACAACCTAGAAGGTTCCCATAGAATACGATGGATGTGAGGGGTGCTAATACCTTTCCCTCACATAACCGACTCCCGAACCCTAAAACTTGGTTGTGATGACCATGCTCTTTTCCTAAAGGTTTTATCGTTATTTCCCTTTCCCTCCTTGGGATAAATAAAATCCAGTGGCGACTCCATGTTATTTTTCGCGTAGCGACAGCTGGCAACTCTGTTGGGGAATACCTAAGCGAGGCAAGCCTAATCTAGGTTCTTTCGCATGTTTGGATGTTTTCTCTTTATTCTTTGCTTGATTTATCACTTTCCCTTATCTATTTAATTGTATCTCATCTTATATGTATCTCATTGTTATGGTACGGATTGGATACGTTGGTGGAAAACATGAGGAAAAGACTCTACACCCAAGTCTAGAGTGTTAAAATTGAGATAGGAGAGGTTGAGTAGTATAGGCTTCCGAGATGCTCATCTCGTGATAGTCTATACGAGAACCTCGCTTAGAGTAGATTCCTTTGAGAATTATGAAAACCGTCAAGATCTTGGCATGTTTGATCAATGTTTTCTTGGGAATCCATTACTCTAAGGACCTTTTTAGAGCCCTAAACTATTGGCCAACTAAGATTGATGGTCACGTAGTATGGATCCTCGAGAAGCTCTTCTCGTATGGATCGATACGAGGACCACATTCAGAAGAGACTTTCTTGATGAATTTGTTGCCTGGCAATGAACGACATATGTAACAAACAGTCAAGGAAGTCCATGACTCTGAAATCCTTGTCTAGAACCCAGTGTCGACGGTCTCATAGTATGGGTCCCTGAGAAGTTCTTGTTGCATGGTTCAATACGAGGACCTCACCCAAAAGAGGTTCATGTGATGGAATCATCATCCGACTTATTCATGTCGTGTATGATGAACAGTCATATGAATCCATGACTTTGGGATCCCTGTTAAACCATAGATCACGCCTTGTGAGAACCTATTTATAAAGCAGTCAGTATCGGCCATATCCATACCTCAAACTTATGAACCCACGTGCTTAGATTTTGTTCATGCATCCGCTCATACATATATACTTCATAAAAACAAAGCTCTTAGTGTCTTGTTCTTGTTGCAGATATAAGCATTTTTTAGAAGCAATCATGATGAATGTGAATCTAGGGACGATGAAACTAAACAAGAAGACCGGCAGAAAAAGTACTTTCACTTTCAAATACAAAGATCCTTCAGTTGACAATCTGAAAGCTCTAAGTGCCAAGATCCCCCCCCCCCCCATCAAGCACAACAAATTTCACGCTTCTTATGGGAGAATCTTAGATTTGCTGACAGAGAAGATAGAATTTAAAGCCCTCACAGCCTTGGCTCAGTACTATGACACTTCTCTCCGTTGTTTCACCTTTGATGATTTTTAAATAGTTCCCCCTTTGGAAGAATTTGAGAATATTTTGAACCTCTCCATCAAAGATCGCAATCCTTTTCCGAAGCTTGAAGAAGAATTCACTTTGAAAAAAGTGGCTTCTGCCATAGGGATTCCCACAGGAGACGTAATAGCCAATTGGGCACCCAAAGGAGCTAGGGGATTCTCGAGGAAGTTCTTAGAAGAACAAGCATAGAAGTATGCCAAAGAAGAGAAATAGGAAGTATGTGGTTCAGTTTTGGTACTCTTGGTCTATGGAATTGTGATGTTTCCAAATGGGGAAATTTTTGTGGACCAAGTGGCTGTGGAAATTTTCTTGACCGGGAACCCCGTGCCTTTCCTCCTAGGTGACTTCTACCATACACTTCATACAATACATACAAAAGGAGGTAGAATGTTCCTCTGTTGTGCCCCACTCTTGCATAAGTGGCTAAGGACCCAAATGCCTGAAAAAGGTCTTTTTGCTTCCAAGAAATTCTCATGGCCTCAAAGATTCGCTTCAATCACTGCCAATTCCATCACGTGGTATAAGATGGAGTGGGAAACCAGGGATATCATCTTTTCTTGTAGAGAATTTCCCAATGTGCCTCTCTTGGGAACACGAGTTTGCATCAATTACAACCCAGTGTTACTCAAAAGACAGTTTGGACACTCCATGGACGGTCCTCCTAGATAGGAAGATTTGGTGTCGTTACTTGTCAATATGGTCGATCCGAATGATCCGGATGTAAGAAAGGCAAGAAGAGCATGGACGAAAATTATAAGAAGTAATACAGACAATGGGAGGAAGAATATCATTGCTCGTGAACCTTATGTTCAATGGGTGAAAGAGAGAGCGAAAGAAGTCAGATTATCTTTTGTCTTTGATGCATCTGCTTTCCCACCGAATCCTGAACCTGAACGGATCTTACCCGAAGACATGGAGAAACTTAAGTCTAAAGTCCAAGAACTTGAGGATGAAAACACTTAACTCCAAATTCAACTCAATGAGACTAAGCAGAAAAGCAAAGCTTGGGAAGACAAAAGCAAAGAGTTGAAAGAAAAGTTCGAGGATAGCAAGAAAAGGGCAAGGGAAGAGAAAGGAAAGAAAAAATAGGTCGGTGGAGCGCTTAAAAGTGCCAATGCAGACTTGGATCACCAAAATGATAAATTGGACCAAGTGTGGCGAAAGGTCAGAGACTTACAAAATGATGTAAAAATAGTCACCCGGATGAAGAAAGATGAAAGGAAAAACTTTGAAGCCCAGATTCACAAGCTAAAAAACATTATCAAATACTGCAAGGATCAGTTAGCTCGTGAATTGTTGGAAAAAGAGAATGCACAACGAGATTTCATACAAGTAGAGTACCGATTAAGTAGAGCTATGGAGGAAATCAAGATGTTGACGGATGGAATCTATGATGAGCTTTACCTAGAGTTGCAGGATAGTTGCCACTATTGGGAAGAAAGATGTCGCAAAGCAGAAGTTGCGGTACTTCAAAGAGATGACATCATCAACAATATCCAAATCCTCTATGCCGAATGGAAGGACAAATATGTGAACTTGGTTGGATTCTCCATTTTTGTGCTTCAGCAAATCCCTGAAAAATTGAAGGTTGCAGATCAAGTGATGACTCCGGAAAACACTCATGTCCTTGTGTTCGACTTCGTGAAGTTTTGCAAGAAAACAGTGGAGGAGCTTATTACTGATTTAGAGGCAGTTTGCAGAGCCCAAGTGTTGCAACCCAAAATTTGACCAACCGGGTCTCGTATTTGGCTCGATGTTTCGACGCATAACCGCATTCGCATCTGCATATTGCATACAGTGCATTTTTCATTTGTTTTGATTTTATCAGGGATCACAGCTCTCGTCTCGTGTTTCAGGTATTTTTAATCAGTTCAGATAGGTAGAATCGATTTTTGGGATATTTCGGTGCCCGTTTATTTTTACCGGCTATTTTGTTGCGCTCTCGCAGTTTTATGTGTCGTTCGGTGCTTATTTTGTCCTTCTGGGATTATTGGGATTTTTCTGGATTTTATTGGCCATTTTTAGGGTTTAAATAGATTTTAAATCATATATAGAATTTTCTAGGATATTAATGGTTTTTTAAATAGTTAATAGTTTTTTTTAATCTTTTAATATAGTTTTTTTTCTTATTAAATAAATAGTTTTTGTTAATAAAAAGTAATTGTTTTTTATTTTAGATATAGAATAATATAGATTTCTCATTTTTAAATAGAGTTTTCTTTTAATAGTTTTATTAGGGTAATAGATTTTCTTTTAATAAATAATATAGTTAGGATTTTTTTTAGAGTATTATTAATTAGGAGTTAATTAGAATTTTTAGGATTAATTGAGTTTTTATAGTTGATTAGGCTTAGCTCATTTAGTTTTAATCTGGTATTAATTCTTTTATGCAGTTTTTTTTTAGGTTTTATTTGCAGATCCGTTGGGCCCAGTTCGCAGGCCCAATGCCTTTTTGTCCAGAAGTTTCAGTTCAGTTTGTCCATAAACAGTCCAAGTTCTTTCCAGCCAGGTCCAGCAACGTCCAGAACATTCCAGAACGTGCCAGAAGACTCAGTCTTATAAATACCCCTCGCCACGTGTAGACCAGAGGCTGGCCCCACGTCTTCACACTCCAGCACGCCACCTCATCGCATGCACACTCTCCCTCACTGCCACGCCAAGCCACACGCGTCCAGCATGCAGCCTTCCACCCCACTACCCTGGCCACGCGTCACCCCCATAACCCTCGCCTGAAAACTTCGCTGGCCGGCATGCATGGCCGGCGGCCACCGCCCCTCACCGGAAAACCCCAAAATTCCAGATTCCGGCCAACAACCTTCATCTTCCTCCTCAAACCTCCATCTTCATCACTTCACAAACCCAGAAAAAACCCTCAAACCTTCAATAATCTTTCTCCAGATTCCGATCAACCTACATTGCCACCATGAACACCACCGGAGAAACCCCAGAAAACTCCAGATTTCGTCCAACTTCCTTCTCCTCCAATCTTCATCTCCAGAAACTACCTCAACAACAATCTTCATCAGCAAGTTGTGTTCATCAAAGGTTTCAACGAATCTTCAACAGAAATTACTCCAAACATCTTCATCAATCTTGATCGGTCTTCATAGAATTCTTCCAGATCTTCAACGGTTCGTCAAAGATCTACGAAGAACGTGCATCCTCAGTGAATGATCAGCATAGATCTTCATCATTCATCCTCATATTTGTCAACTCGACATCGCTTCAAGATTCATCACAACTCAGTAATCGCTTTCCAGATCTTCATCGCCACAAGTTCATGCATCTTCATCATCCTTCAATAAACTTCCGTTCTTCAACAGATCGCAACTTCGTTCGTTCTCAAGAACAGATCTCCAGATCAAGAGCTTTCGTCAATGGCTTCCAATCAATGTTCGCATGAACCTTCTCCAGATTTCCTTCACCAAGACTCATTAAAACTTCTCCAGATCCACCTGAGTTGCTGTTAAGAGTTCGAGGGGGATGGAATCGAAAGGGTGGAGGGATCAGGATTGGGATGATCTTATTAATTTGTGTGAGGCGGTGTTCTTCGTTCTGGCGAAGTTTTTTTGAACGGAGGTGGGGAAACGGAGGGCTTGCGGCGGCGGAGATAGTGAACTAGGTTTTGGTCGTTCTGAGAGTGAAAGGAGGGAGAGGGAAGAGATTAAATTGGGCCAGGCCCAATCAATTTTTTGAGGCACCACACCCCCCGTTTTTGCTGGGAATAGGCTGGGCCCAGTTTATCTTTTTTATTATTTCTGCTTACACCCCCCTCCGTGTCTTTTTGAAAGAGAATGGGCTGGGCCCAACTTATCTGTTTTTTTATTTTGTTCTGCTTGTGCAATCCCCAGCTGGGCTGGGCACCCCCTTTCCCTTATTTTTCTTTTCTTTTATACTTTTGTATGTATTATTGCATATGAAAAAATAAATAGGAAAAATATATTTGAAAAAATGTTGAGAAAAAGAAAAGAAAAATATATTGAAGAAATAGAAAAAGAAAATATTGAAAAGAAAATAGAGAGAAAAATATTATGAGAAAAAGAAATAAAGTGAGAAAAAGAAAAGGAAAATATAGTGAAAAAGAAAAGAAGAGAAAAATATATTGAAAAAAGAATAGAGAAAAATAGAGAAAAATACGTAGAAAAATATATGAAAAGATTTGAAAGAAGAAAGAAGAAAATAGTTGGAAAATAGCAAAAAATATTATATGTAATATTTTTTAGGATTTATTTTCTTTTTAGGGATAGTTTAGAAGCCCACTTGTTAGGGGGCTATTTTCATTCGATTTTTCAGGATAGGATAGGATAGCGTTTCCTAGGAGATTTATTTTCAGTATCCACCCATTGTAATCATTTTTCAGAGATTAATAAAACGAGATTTGAGTTGTGGTCCCGAAGTAGCCGAACTACAGCTGCTCTGATTCTTCGTACCAGACGAAGATATGTAGGCATAGGATGCGATATCCTAGCGAGCACACTAACGACTAACTTTTGTTCTCTCGCGGCTGTGCGATCGAGACTTTCCCGCTGACGATTAATTGATACCCTTTTTCTCTCTTGCCCGAGTGCATTTGAGACCAAGCCGTAGTTTTACCCATAGGTTCCCGACCCTGTGAAACCAGTTGTTTTTTTCTCACTGCCGTGTGAGAATGTTTGTTTAGCCGTAGTTAGTCTGAACTACGTAAAGCTCTGATCTTCCATGCAGTGTGGAAGTACGTAGGCACAAGACGCGAGGTCTTGGCGAGCCAATTTTCCCCGTAGTCCCGAACTACGTTGACTCTGACTTTCTCTCTTGAGAATACGTAGGCATAGAGTGCGACGCTCTATCGAGTCAATTCCCTTCCGTTTAGATTTAGCAGTCGTAGATAGATTGTTTTGCATCCAATAGACAACCCAAGCAAGCGTGGATCCCGTCGAGTACGACGGACGTGAGGGGTGCTAATACCTTCCCCTTGCGTAACCGACTCCCGAACCCAGGTTTTGGTTGCGATGACCATACCTTTTCCCCGTTTTTTGCGAGGTTTACTTCGAGCGTTTCCTTTCCCGCTCTGAGGGATAAATAACGCACGGTGGCGACTCTTCTGTCAGCCGGCGCCGATTTTCGCAGTAGCGACAGCTGGCGACTCTGCTGGGGACTTGATAGTTTCCTAGGGATCCAACGTCCCGAAAGCGAGTCAATTGTGGGATCCAACGTCCCCTAAAAGAGAGTCAATCCTAGTGCTTGTTTGCTTGACTATTTGGGGCTTATTTATTGATATTATCTGTTGCTGTTGAGGTGTTACGGGTGTTCTATGATTGAGATAAGCCGGACCTGGGCTTGAGTATGAGTATGCACCTAGATATAGTTGTGGAGAAGTAGTAGACGAACCTGTCTGCTGAGCAGGCACCAGTTCCCTACGAAAATCTGCGCTCAGACGAGGTTCTCGCAGAGGTGCTCCTTTCCGGTCCTGAGGATCTGAGGGGAGTCCAGACGTGAGGATTGTCGACTCTGGGAACCGATCAATTGGAAGTCAGCTAAGTGAGGCCTCTTCGTGAGATGATGATGCCACTCCTTCTGGGAATCGTATCATTCCTCATGAAAGTCTGTGACGCTGACGACCGCATAGGATGCCGTACCTTGTCAGATATAGGTCCACACCTGTGAGTGGGGGGTTTTTTTTGTGCAGGAAACTTGACTTCCAACCTACCCGTTATTCTGGTCTTCTCTTCAGAGCAACCGTACTCTGTCAGCAGTGCAGCAGTATTTAGATTGTGTGGGGGCTGTGATCCCGTATTCATTGCATTGCATTTGCATAGGCATCTTTGCATCATAGTGCATACCATTCGCCAGCTAGCCATAGCTCTTATCCAGCCGTTATTTTGATTCTGAAGGTGAGTGTTGAAGACGACCAAGGGGTGGAAGCAGATTTGATCAGAGTCAAGCATCGGAGTCAGCTGACAGTTGTTGGTAGCTATGTCAGAGAGCGGCTTCCAGTTTGTTGATACCTTGTCAGGTTTCACCGTGACGTCCAATCCTCTGTATGGATCTCCGCACGACGAAGACTTTCCGCAAGTGAACAACCTTACTGCAGCTCAGCTTGTGCATCCATCTGTTGAAGACCAAGGTCTGCGTGAGCAGTTTGTTGCCCGAGGTGTACGTTCTCCTTCTGTTGATGTCTCAGACTACCAGGGTTTTGCCTTCCCTGTGCCAAAGCCCCGAAGAGAGGTCCCGACAGCAAAGAATGAAGACCCATTAGCTCCCGTGTATGCTGAAAGGTTTCGTGCATTAGAGGAGAGATTTAAAGCCTTGAAAGGTAAAGACGCTGTTACTCCTAGTGCTGCCGATATGTGTCTGGTTCCTGGCCTAGTGTTACCTCCGAAGTTCAGAATGCCGAGGTTTGAAAGGTACAAAGGAGATAGTTGCCCGAAGCAACATTTGGTGATGTTCTGCCGAAGAATGACTTCATTTGTGCACAACGACAAGCTGATGATTCATTGCTTTCAAGATAGTCTGACTGGGGCACCTCTGGGTTGGTATATGCAGTTAGAGCGTGATCAGATCCGATCATGGATGGACTTAGCCAATGCCTTTTTGAAGCAGTACGACTATAATCTTGATGAAGCTCCTATTCGCATGCAGCTGCAAGAATTGTCTCAAGGGGACAATGAATCTTTCAGAAAGTATGTTCAGAGATGGAGAGAATTTGCTGGTAGAGTGGAACCACCGCTCCTAGACCAAGAGCTGAAAGGCATGTTCGTAAACTCCTTGCAGAGCCCGTACTTCGAAAGAATGCTTGGAACCGCACCAAATTTCACTGAGTTGGTAAGGACGGGAGAGCACATCGAGTATGGTGTAAAGACTGGAAGAATCCCGAATGTTGCAAGAGGTCAGGCCAGTGAAACTGAATCTCTCTGTAGCTCTCAATCTGAAGATGAAACTATGATCAACGCGGTCCTGACAGATGTTGGATATCCTCAAGTCGAATCGGTGAAATCTGTTGGTTCTCCGTCTTCTCAGCGGTCAGTATCTTCTGTGTCTCGTTATTCTGGACAGACAGCCGTGCCTGGGGCACCTTATCAGGAATCTTATGTCGCTTCCATTGCAAAGCAGCGAACTCGTGGCCGAGGTTATCAGAATCAGCATCAGAATCAGAATCGACCTCGTAACAACTTGGAACGAAGGAGTGCTCCTTTTCACCCAGTGCCTATGCCGTATAGCCAGTTGCTACCATCTTTGATTCAGAAGTCTTTGGTGGAACCTAAAGCTCTTAAGCCAGTTCCAGAACCTTACCCTCCTGGGTACAATCCCCATGTTCAGTGTGGCTATCATGGTGGCTCATCGGGGCATTCGACAGAAGATTGTAAAGCATTTCAGGCGAAGGTACAGCAGTTGATTGATCAGGATCGCATTTCCTTTCGAGAAGGATTTCTGTTTGTTCATCCCAACCGCTCAGCTGTCTAAGCTCGTAGACTCGGAAAGTATTCTCCAGCAAAAGCCAGTGGTTCAGACAGGCAGGCGCCTCAGCATTAGCAGTTCTCAGATCTTTATACATCATTTGCATTTGTAGTTTCCTTTTCTGTTAGTTACTACTTGCTTTAAACATTGTATGTTTTGAATGGTGATAATAATAAAGTGACTATGCATTTTTCTGAATTAGTCATGTCGCTGTCGCTCATTTATTGCATTGCACTGACACTTGCATTTTATTCACTCCACTTTTTCACTGTGACTAGCAAAGTTAGGAGGGAGGATGATGAAACTAAACTCATAACCGATGATCGTATGCTTTCAGATAAGACCGTACCGATGACTTACAAGGCATTGTTTCAAATTCCCCAAACACTGGAGATATAAGGAGTTAGTCCCTTGTTAACCACTTCGAGCCGAGAAGTAGGAGTTTTTTCGGACTTTTAAACCCTTACATCTTAACCCGGGGCAGGGTAGTTGTCAGTCATCTTGACCGAGCTCAAGTCTTACAGAGGAGTGTTGTCTTTCAAAGACCAATCAGTTTATACCTTTCAAGAGGTCAAATCTCACCAATCAGGAGTGAGACAGTTACAATCCTTTCGGAGCAATCAAGACAACCAGTGTCACACGACTTTGTTCCAAAAGAAAGAAAGAAAGCCCGCTAAGTAAAAAGAAAGAAAAATCTAAGAAAGCTAATACTTAGGCAAAAATCAGGGCATCCCGCTGGACTTCAAAAAGAAAAAATTGAAGAGAACTCAAAATGAGTCAGTCCAGGCAAAATTTAGGGAATCAAAAGAGTGAAAAGAGGGATTAAAAAGAAATCTTTCCCCTGCAAATCACAAAGTCGTGTACGCAGACACTGAAAGCGAAGAAAGAGTAACTGTCACTCCAGAAAAGCTTGTGAATTCCTTAACTGTAGGTCTTACCATTCAACATACTCCTCGGAGAGGCGAGTGCTTGTGCCAGGTTAACTGAACCTTAGGATCGGAGATCATCACGTAGAAGGGGTGGGTACAAATCAAATTTGAGCCAAATATCCTTTGTTTCACGAACCGTGAACCCGACCACGATACAGCCCTTAAAAGACCTAATTGAGGTAGGTTTAGTCTGAAGCGCATTACGATAAGGTTGAGTAGCCTGACTCCTTCTTGACTTGCTAGTCACATCCTTATTGTGTTTTTCACTGATCACGTAAGCACTACGTTTGAACTTTGGTTCACTCGCCACTCAATCATATGCATGTAAATGAGTGACAGCTCAAACTTTTTCAAAATTTGCATAAACACTGCATTAAGATTACCATTCGTAAAAAGGCAGTTTTAATTGCAGGTTAGTAGTTGGCATGAAAGAAATTCCAACAGAGAATAATCGAGCAGGACTGAGTAATTCAGGAGTCTGAACCATGATGGCGTATGTTGTGAAGACCTGTGAATCAGGGGCATTGACTTCCAGTGAGTTCGGAATCAGTTAGTCTGAGGACAAGTCCCGAAGCTTCAGTTGAGCAGGGGCAGTTTGTTTGAGAAGCAGTTGATCAGAAGTGAGTCTTCTCGGGAGCCAATCCGGGGCAGCTATGCAGAGCGCTGAGATTTGAAAGCAGATACTTCCAGTGGATAATCAGATCGGGTTAAGTCGCTAGAACGCTCATTCAGGGGCAAGTCATCGCAGAAAGTGTTGAAACCAACTGGGTTAATGGAGATTGAATTCTTTTGTCATGCAGATACCGGGGTAAATATTCTCGAAGTCTTCTCGTAGCAAGCTGTTCAGAGCGAGTATTCTCAGGAGTTAGACATGGGCAAGTTGTTCAAGTCAGTCTTGTTACCCCCAGCTGAGTGTATTGGGGCAAGTTGTTCAAACCAGCCTGTTTATCCCCAGCTGGAGTTGAGTATCAGGGAATCATGTCAATACCCTTATCAAAACCAAAAACATCAGCATTCCTTAGAAAGGCCTTGCTGTCGTTGGATCATTATCCTACAGTTTAAACCTGTTGCGTGTCAGTAACCAGTCGTTTCCAAAGTCCAGTTCTCGCCTGGCAAATTGGTAACCAGTTCTCGTCTGGCCCACCTTCCGTAAGCATCAGTTCCCGTCCTGGTGCAGTTTATTGTAAGCATCAGTTCCCATCTGGCGCGATTTATTGTAAGTATCAGTTCTCGTCTGGTGCAGTTTATTG
Organism: Lathyrus sativus; assembly: GCA_963859935.3. Taxonomy (NCBI): domain Eukaryota; kingdom Viridiplantae; phylum Streptophyta; class Magnoliopsida; order Fabales; family Fabaceae; genus Lathyrus; species Lathyrus sativus. The sequence continues at coordinate 517,059,682 of OZ012738.1, forward strand.
GTAACCAGTTCTCGTCTGGTCACCGTTTCTTCGAGTGTTGTATCAGTTCTCGTCTGGTACATGTCGTCGCATAACCAGTTCTCGCCTGGTCATCGTGTGTTTTAACCTATGTGTTATACCAGTTCTCATCTGGTGTACGTCAGCTTTCAGCCAGTTCTCGCCTGGTTGTCTATACCTCAGTCTGTTATCCAGTCAGCCCCGTCTGATGTTCAAAAACACAAAAACCAAATCAATTTTCCTAACCTATTTTCCTATCAGTTCTCGCCTGGTAGGCTACCTTTGAATGCTAGTTCTCGTCTAGTATTTCCATATTTTCCACTGTGTACATAATCCATGTTTATCCTAAACCAGAAAAACAAAAAACCTAAAGGTATCTGACACAGTATTTCCCAATGACTCGCATGTTGTCATGTTTCCCGATACAAAGCTCGGCAGATACCAGTGCCCCGAGTAATGTTTTGAATTCCTTGAGGATGTTGTTAAATCAGAATTCTTACTCTTCAGTAGATGAAAGTTGCTTATTATCCCCGGAAGAGTCGAGATTGTCTTTTACCCCGCATCAGGGTAGGATCAGGAGTATCCTCAGCAGATTAAAGTTGGTATCCTTGATAGTAGGGGCATTTCCAGCAGTGTGCTGCGCGCCATCAACCCCAGTTTTGATCAATCCCCACAGAGTACAATCAGTTGTCAATGGTTTGAAGAAAGCATCCTCGAGCAGAGTTGTTTTTTCTTTCCCCAGTGAAGTCGCCAAGCAAGATTACCTTTCCATTTCTCCAGCAGGACAGTTATCCCCAGCGGATTTGGTTTCCCTTTTCCAGCATTTATTTTGCTGAGATGGTTCTGTGACTTCAGGTCGTCCCCAGTAGAGTTGGCGTTATCTTCGGCATTTATTTTGCCAAGCGGTGTTCAGACCTGGTGATCTCTGGCAGCTCGAGCCTGCATTAGCACTTGCATATAAAGTCATAGCATTTATACAAGCATATAATATTTCCATGCCGTCTGGGCATCGCATTTTCAAACAAAACGCATAGCATTTACATGTCATATAGGGCATTGCATCATTATCAAGCATACGCATGTCGAAACATAGACCAGAATGGTTACCTATTGGATTTCGAATTTGTTCACCTGCAGAGTTGTGTGGTTCAGCTTCTCGACTTCCCCAGCGGAATGATTTCTTCATTTGGTTGTTACGTCAGCATCGGAAAAAACAACAACAACAAAGATTGACATATATCAGACTTCTGAAGCTGCCCCCTTCGTCAAAATAGGTGCCCGGCAGGTCCATTCAGAATTCCCCAGGAGAATTGTCCTCAAGTTCGCAATGAACTGTGAGTTGACCGGATTTGATCCCATGAGAGAGATGGGAATCAAGTCGTTTGCTTTTCCGAAGCGTTATTTCAATACTTGTGGCGTTACACAGGTGTTGAAAAGGAGAAGAAAATTTATCAGAAAATTGACCAGGTGTTGCCGTGACAACCAAACTTCAGTTTATTGGAAGCTATTTCTCAAGCAGCTTTGCAGTATATTCTTGCGGTTGGCAAATTTCAGGGTTCCATTTGTATTCAACCGTCATCTACCTTGAATGTTTGAAGGCTGAGCGCTCTTCACCCATTCAGGTCGAAGTCGCTTGAATAGGGGCAGCTGTTGCAACCCAAAATTTGACCAACCGGGTCTCGTATTTGGCTCGATGTTTCGACGCATAACCGCATTCGCATCTGCATATTGCATACAGTGCATTTTTCATTTGTTTTGATTTTATCAGGGATCACAGCTCTCGTCTCGTGTTTCAGGTATTTTTAATCAGTTCAGATAGGTAGAATCGATTTTTGGGATATTTCGGTGCCCGTTTATTTTTATCGGCTATTTTGTTGCGCTCTCGCAGTTTTATGTGTCGTTCGGTGCTTATTTTGTCCTTCTGGGATTATTGGGATTTTTCTGGATTTTATTGGCCATTTTTAGGGTTTAAATAGATTTTAAATCATATATAGAATTTTCTAGGATATTAATGGTTTTTTAAATAGTTAATAGCTTTTTTTAATCTTTTAATATAGTTTTTTTTCTTATTAAATAAATAGTTTTTGTTAATAGAAAGTAATTGTTTTTTATTTTAGATATAGAATAATATAGATTTCTCATTTTTAAATAGAGTTTTCTTTTAATAGTTTTATTAGGGTAATAGATTTTCTTTTAATAAATAATATAGTTAGGATTTTTTTTAGAGTAGTATTAATTAGGAGTTAATTAGAATTTTTAGGATTAATTGAGTTTTTATAGTTGATTAGGCTTAGCTCATTTAGTTTTAATCTGGTATTAATTCTTTTATGCAGTTTTTTTTTAGGTTTTATTTGCAGATCCGTTGGGCCCAGTTCGCAGGCCCAATGCCTTTTTGTCCAGAATTTTCAGTTCAGTTTGTCCATAAACAGTCCAAGTTCTTTCCAGCCAGGTCCAGCAACGTCCAGAACATTCCAGAACGTGCCAGAAGACTCAGTCTTATAAATACCCCTCGCCACGTGTAGACCAGAGGCTGGCCCCACGTCTTCACACTCCAGCACGCCACCTCATCGCATGCACACTCTCCCTCACTGCCACGCCAAGCCACACGCGTCCAGCATGCAGCCTTCCACCCCACTACCCTGGCCACGCGTCACCCCTATAACCCTCGCCTGAAAACTTCGCCGGCCGGCATGCATGGCCGGCGGCCACCGCCCCTCACCGGGAAAACCCCAAAATTCCAGATTCCGGCCAACAACCTTCATCTTCCTCCTCAAACCTCCATCTTCATCACTTCACAAACCCAGAAAAAACCCTCAAACCTTCAATAATCTTTCTCCAGATTCCGATCAACCTACATTGCCACCATGAACACCACCGGAGAAACCCCAGAAAACTCCAGATTCCGTCCAACTTCCTTCTCCTCCAATCTTCATCTCCAGAAACTACCTCAACAACAATCTTCATCAGCAAGTTGTGTTCATCAAAGGTTTCAACGAATCTTCAACAGAAATTACTCCAAACATCTTCATCAATCTTGATCGGTCTTCATAGAATTCTTCCAGATCTTCAACGGTTCGTCAAAGATCTACGAAGAACGTGCATCCTCAGTGAATGATCAGCATAGATCTTCATCATTCATCCTCAGATTTGTCAACTCGACATCGCTTCAAGATTCATCACAACTCAGTAATCGCTTTCCAGATCTTCATCGCCACAAGTTCATGCATCTTCATCATCCTTCAATAAACTTCCGTTCTTCAACAGATCGCAACTTCGTTCGTTCTCAAGAACAGATCTCCAGATCAAGAGCTTTCGTCAATGGCTTCCAATCAATGTTCGCATGAACCTTCTCCAGATTTCCTTCACCAAGACTCATTAAAACTTCTCCAGATCCACCTGAGTTGTTGTTAAGAGTTCGAGGGGGATGGAATCGAAAGGGTGGAGGGATCAGGATTGGGATGATCTTATTAATTTGTGTGAGGCGGTGTTCTTCGTTCTGGCGAAGTTTTTTTGAACGGAGGTGGGGAAACAGAGGGCTTGCGGCGGCGGAGATAGTGAACTAGGTTTTGGTCGTTCTGAGAGTGAAAGGAGGGAGAGGGAAGAGATTAGATTGGGCCAGGCCCAATCAATTTTTTGAGGCACCACACCCCCCGTTTTTGCTGGGAATAGGCTGGGCCCAGTTTATCTTTTTTATTATTTCTGCTTACACCCCCCTCCGTGTCTTTTTGAAAGAGAATGGGCTGGGCCCAACTTATCTGTTTTTTTATTTTGTTCTGCTTGTGCAATCCCCAGCTGGGCTGGGCACCCCCTTTCCCTTATTTTTCTTTTCTTTTATACTTTTGTATGTATTATTGCATATGAAAAAATAAATAGGAAAAATATATTTGAAAAAATGTTGAGAAAAAGAAAAGAAAAATATATTGAAGAAATAGAAAAAGAAAATATTGAAAAGAAAATAGAGAGAAAAATATTATGAGAAAAAGAAATAAAGTGAGAAAAAGAAAAGGAAAATATAGTGAAAAAGAAAAGAAGAGAAAAATATATTGAAAAAAGAATAGAGAAAAATAGAGAAAAATACGTAGAAAAATATATGAAAAGATTTGAAAGAAGAAAGAAGAAAATAGTTGGAAAATAGCAAAAAATATTATATGTAATATTTTTTAGGATTTATTTTCTTTTTAGGGATAGTTTAGAAGCCCACTTGTTAGGGGGCTATTTTCATTCGATTTTTCAGGATAGGATAGGATAGCGTTTCCTAGGAGATTTATTTTCAGTATCCACCCATTGTAATCATTTTTCAGAGATTAATAAAACGAGATTTGAGTTGTGGTCCCGAAGTAGCCGAACTACAGCTGCTCTGATTCTTCGTACCAGACGAAGATATGTAGGCATAGGATGCGATATCCTAGCGAGCACACTAACGACTAACTTTTGTTCTCTCGCGGCTGTGCGATCGAGACTTTCCCGCTGACGATTAATTGATACCCTTTTTCTCTCTTGCCCGAGTGCATTTGAGACCAAGCCGTAGTTTTGCCCATAGGTTCCCGACCCTGTGAAACCAGTTGTTTTTTTCTCACTGCCGTGTGAGAATGTTTGTTTAGCCGTAGTTAGTCTGAACTACGTAAAGCTCTGATCTTCCATGCAGTGTGGAAGTACGTAGGCACAAGACGCGAGGTCTTGGCGAGCCAATTTTCCCCGTAGTCCCGAACTACGTTGACTCTGACTTTCTCTCTTGAGAATACGTAGGCATAGAGTGCGACGCTCTATCGAGTCAATTCCCTTCCGTTTAGATTTAGCAGTCGTAGATAGATTGTTTTGCATCCAATAGACAACCCAAGCAAGCGTGGATCCCGTCGAGTACGACGGACGTGAGGGGTGCTAATACCTTCCCCTTGCGTAACCGACTCCCGAACCCAGGTTTTGGTTGCGATGACCATACCTTTTCCCCGTTTTTTGCGAGGTTTACTTCGAGCGTTTCCTTTCCCGCTCTGAGGGATAAATAACGCACGGTGGCGATCTTCTGTCAGCCGGCGCCGATTTTCGCAGTAGCGACACCAAGGAATTAATTTTAGGGTTGACTTGTATTTTGTTTAATAAGTGTACCTCTTGTATTTTGTATTTGAACTCGGCTTCGAGCCTTAATGAAATGAAAGTTTTCGTTCTATTATATCTCTTCTGATTAATTGCAATGGAAAATGTTTATATTCTCAACAATACTAACAAGGTTACTAAGAGTTTTGCGTATAACATATTCATACGTCATATTGCATTCCATAAAACAAAACCAAAACTTACAAAGACTTGGCCTCCATTCGTAGTAAACAAGTTGACTTTCCGACATCCCTACTACACCCGTGGCAATCGAAGATTACTAGTGGATTAGATTGAGTAGAATTAATCCGCTTTTAAGGAAGAGATAACCCATATGAAGACTCATATGGGCCACCTAATGGAAGTCATCCAGGCTATGGCTAGAGGACAAGAAGATATGAGACATGTTGTGGAGAGAAACGCTACCAACACTCCAATTCCTACTATTGTAAGCTCAGTCCCCGCTCTTGGTGGCGCCATTCCTACTCTTACAAGTACAATCCCCGCTCCTGGTGGCACAACCCCTACTCCTGTCGGTGCAGGTGCAGTCCCTACTCATAGTGGTGGTGTGGTTCCCCCTCCAATCCATTTTGATGATCACGAAGATTTCTACAACCCTCATGACAACTTGGCCGTAGACGATTCCGGAGTACCGACTACTGATTTGGAAAATAAAGTATTTGCCTTACAAGAGACAGTCAAAGGACTACAAAGCCCAAACACTTTTGGGTTAGATGCTGCAGATATGTGTTTAGTGCCCGGTGTTAAGATTCCACTCAAGTTCAAAGTCCCCGACTTTGAAAAATACAAAGGGACTATTTGTCCCTGAACCTACATCCGATCATATTGTAGGAAGATGACTGCCTATTCCGATGATGAAAAACTACTAATGCATTTCTTTCAAGACAACCTCAGTGGGGCATCCCTTGAATGGTACATGCAGTTGGAAGGTACGTATATCAAGACATGGAAAGAGTTAGCTGAGGCATTTCTAAAGCACTACCAATACAATTTTGACATGGAGCCTAATCGCACACAACTCCAAGGCCTGACCCAGAAATCTGGTGAAGCATTCAAAGACTATGCACAAAGATGGAGGGACTTAGCTGCTAGAGTCCAGCCTCCTCTTCTTGAAAGAGAATTGACAGATATGTTCATGGGGACTCTTCAAGGTCCTTTCCTAGAACGCTTGGCTGGATGCACATCCTCTGTATTCTCAGATTTAGTTATGGCTGGTGAGAGGATCCAGAACATGATAAAGATTAGGAAGATTCAGAATGTTGATGGAGTTTCTGGTGGATCTAAGAAGACTTACCAAGGTTTCGCAAGGAAAAGAGATGGGGAAACGAACGATGCCTTGATGGATAAGGGGAAATCTAAAGCATATCAATGTTCTTATCATCATGTGGCCGCTGTTACTCCAAATCAATCTCTCTATATACCTGCAAGCCAACCGGCTGTTCAAGTCCCCTACCAACAACAAGCACCTCAACGTCAAAGCTATTATCAGGGTCAACCAAGGCAAATGAGACCTGAGAAAAATTTTGATCCTATTCCAACAACTTATGCTAGGTTGCTTCCATTTTTACTTAAAGGATCTTTAGTACAGTTGAGAGAAATAAAAGCTCCCCCAGCTATTCTACCTCCCGGCTACGATGCAAATGCCCGTTGTGAATTTCATTTTGGAGCTCCCGGACATAATATTGAAAATTGCAAAGCTTTGAAGTACGTGGTACAAGATCTTATCGACTCGAAAGCTATCAATTTCACCAAAAACACTCCCAATGTGACTAATCATCCAATGCCAAACCATGCTACAAACATGATTGAAGAGTCAAGAGGGAAGAAGTTGGTGTCAGAAGTTGACAAGATGAAGACCCCCTTTACAGTTGTTAAAGAACAATTGCTAATGAAGAATATTATCTCAGGATGTACCAAGGATTGTCAACACTATTTGGGAGATCCCCAAAGCTGTCATGAATTGAAGACAGGCATCCAAAAGTTATTAGATCAAGGCGTCATATTGGTAGAACAAATATCAAATGCTGAAGAAGTGGCAACTCTGGACACTCCATATGACCCGGTTGATATTCCCTATGATCCGATGGAATTTCCTTATAATGAAGAACTGTTGAACAATCCATATGGTTAAAACCGTGTACCACTGACGACTTTGTATGAGCAGCTTCTCTTGCCTCTAGCAATTCCATGTGATGGAGATTGGTATCCTGTCCAAATTCCATTGCAAATCCCGTATGATGTTGTACCACTAGCAATTCCATGTGATCAGCCTTGTGGGCCTTTGTAAATCCCTTGTGATTATGATAGCATCCTGTTCAGACCCCATATAATCAAGCTTGTGAACCACTGCAAATACCATACGATCAAGTAGAGATCCCACTGTCTCATCCTTCACTCGATCCGTTAGTGATATCTACGCCTTCTCCTTTCCCTTTTGAGAGCACCAAGGTTGTCCCTTGGAAATACGAGCCAACTGTTTGCATTAATGGGCAGAAGGTGGAAGAGGATATTATAAGAGCTAACAGCTCTGTAGAGAACATTGTTGGAACAGGTGGAATAACTAGAAGCGGGAGGATTTTTGCACCCATACCACCACTAAATAATACAAATGAGAAGCAGACAATGATTGATCAGGGGCAGACCTCTACTTAAAAAGGAAATTCTGGTGAAGATGTTGAAGAATTTCTACGAATCATCCGAAAAAGTGACTACAAGGTGGTTGACCAGCTCAACCAAACACCTTCCAAGATTTCCATGTTGTCGCTACTAATGTGCTCCCCTGTCCATCAGGAGTCATTGATAAAGTTTTTAAAGACTGCTCATGTTCCCCAGGAAATATATGTTGTGCAGTTCGAAGGAGTTGTGTCAAATATTGCCTCCGCTCATATTCTAAGCTTCAATGATGGAGAGTTGCCCCCCAAGGGGAAAAATCATAATAAAGCTTTGCACATTTTCATCGAATGTGTTGATGTTATTTAGTCAAGGGTGTTGGTAGATACTAGATCATCATTGAACGTCTTACCAAAGAATTCTTTAGCTAAGCTGGCCATCAAAGGATTAATGATGAAACCTAGTTCATTGATAGTAAAAGCTTTTGATGGAGCAAGAAGGACTGTGATAGGGGAAGTTGACCTCCCTATTAAAATAGGACCTCATACTTTCATTATCACATTTTATGTGATGGATATCTATCCAGCTTACGGTTGTTTGCTAGGCCGTCCCTGGATCCATGCAGTCGGTGCCGTAACATCCACTCTTCATCAAAGACTAAAGTTCATGGTTAATAATCAGCTTGTTGTCATTGAGAGAGAAGAGGATATACTAGTAAGTCATTTGTCCTCATTTCGCTATGTTGAAGTGGGAGGTGAAATTCATGAGACCCCTTTTCAAGCATTTGATGTGATAAATGTGGAAATGATCCCTGATAAGAAAGAGGAGAAAAAGTCAGAAAGGTTTGGATCCCCCATGGTTACGTGGAAGGACGAAAAGACTGTAATTGAGGTTGGCCACCCTGAAGGTTGGGGAAGAGTATTGGAGTTACCTATCAATAAAAATAGAGTTGGTTTGGGTTACCCAAGCGATCACATAGTTCAGCAGAAGACAACTATTGACAAGGGCAAAAGGTTCATTCCTCTGCTCGTCTTCATTAGTGGTGGGCATCTGGTAGATGGTCAGGTAACCTTTGTGGAGGCTGAAGATGATGCACTAAATGAAGTCTGCATGGTGTATCCAAGAGCACCGAATCAACAACTCAACAATTGGACTGTCGTGGAGATACTGGAAGTCGCCATTATCGAAGAGTAATTTTCCTTGTTTGCTTTCAAATCCTATGCTCTTCCCAAGGCATAAGGAATATTTTGTAGGGCCCCCCATGTTTTCAATTAATATTTATCATGAATGAAATGAATCTTTTGCTTCAATTGTGTTCCCTGTCTTTCTTTTTGCATAAATAAATGACAATATTTTCTTGCATTTTCCTTTTTTCATCTTCTCAAAATAAAGCATAAAATCACCAATCATGCAGATCTACCTCGGATTCCATTGATAACGATACTGTTACGGTTCTATATGACTTTGATAACCCAATCTACCACGTTGATGAGGATTGTGAGGAAGATTGTGAGCTCCACGAGGAGTTAGCCAGATTATTAAAGTAAGAATCAAAGATCATTCAACCGCATCAAGAATCAGTGGAAATTGTCAATCTCGGAACCGAAGAGGATAAGAAAGAGGTCAAGATAGGTGCTGCTCTAGAAGAGAGTGTGAAGAGAAAATTGATCAAGCTCCTACGCACGTACGCAGATGTGTTTGCTTGGTCATACCAAGACATGCCTGGATTAGATTCTGACATCGTAGTACATAAATTTCCATTCAAGGAAGACTGTCCTCCTGTAAAGCAGAAGATGAGACGAACTCGACCCGACATGGCCATTAAGATTAAGGAGGAAGTGCAAAAGCAGCTTGATGTCGAATTCTTAGCAGTATCGAAATACCCCCAATGGGTCACCAATATTTTACCTGCACATAAAAAATATGGTAAGTTGCGAATGTGCGTCGACTATAGAGACCTAAATAGAGCCAGCCCAAAAGACAACTTTCCGCTACCATATATTGATGTGTTAGTGGATAATACGCCTCAATTCTCTGTGTTCTCTTTCATGGATGGTTTCTCAGGATACAACCAGATTAAAATGGCTCCAGAGGATATGGAAACGACTACCTTCATTACCCATTGGGGAACCTTCTGCTATAAGGTTATGCCATTTGGTCTAAAGAATATTGGTGCGACATATCAACGAGCAATGGTGATTCTCTTTCATGATATGATTCATAAGGAGATTGAAGTCTACACTGACGATATGATTGCAAAATCCCAAACTGAAGAGGAACATCTCACCTACTTGGAAAAGTTGTTTACAAGGCTGAGAAAGTTTAGGCTAAGGCTCAATCCGAATAAATGTACCTTTGGGGTAAGATCCGGTAAATTGCTAGGTTTTATCGTGGGCCAAAAAGGAATTGAAGTCGATCCTGACAAATTAAAAGCTATCCAAGATATGCCAACTCCAAGAACAGAGAAGGAGATTCGTGGTTTCTTAGGGAGATTAAAATATATTGCTAGATTCATATCTCACCTAACAGCCACATGTGAGCCAATATTCAAGTTGCTTCGCAAAGATCAAGCAATCGTGTGGAATGAGAATTCTCAAAAAGCATTTGAGAAAATAAAAGAATATCTGCAAGAGCCACCGATCTTGATGCCTTCCGTGCCAGGAAGACCTCTCATCATGTACTTGACCGTTCTTGAAGGATCTATGGGATGCGTGTTGGGGCAGCATGACGAAACGGCTAGAAAGGAGCACGCTATCTACTACTTAAGCAAAAAAGTTCACTGACTGTGAAACGAGATACTCAATGTTGGAAAAGACATGTTGTGCGCTCGCATGGGCTGCCAAACGCTTAAGGCAATATATGTTGACCCATACTACATTGTTGATATCAAAGATGGATCCAGTCAAGTACATCTTCGAAAAGCCTGCTCTCACAGGACGAGTAGCCCGTTGGCAAATGGTATTGACATAATATGACATCCAGTACGTCTCACAAAAAGCTATCAAAAGGAGTGTGTTATCTAAATATCTTGCCCACCAACCTGTGGAATATTACCAGCCCATGCGTTTTGATTTCCCTGATGAAGACATCATGTTTGTCAAAGACTATGAAACATTAGGCCCAGACGACGAACCCGAACCAGGATCGCGATGGACGCTTATGTTCGATGGCACCGCAAATGCTCAAGGCAATGGAATAGGGGCAATCATCACATCTCCTACTAGTTTTCATATCCCATTCACCGCAAGATTATATTTCGAATGCACCAATAATCTGGTTGAATATGAAGCATGTATCTTCGGAATCGAAGCCGCTATTGATCATATAATCAAGATTTTGGAAGTGTATGGGGATTTTGCATTAGTTATCAGTCAATTCAGAGACAACTAGGAAGCACGTGACAACAAACTAGTTCCATATCGGGATCACGTGTTGAAGTTAATCCCATACTTTTATGAGATTACTTTCAATCACATTCCTAGAGAAAGCAATCAATTTGAAGACGCTCTTGCCACATTGTCATCCATGTTCAAACTTAAGTGGAAAAATGAGGCACCCGCTATCCGCATTGAACATCTTGATGAGCCTGCCCACTGTCTGGAAGCAGAGTTAACAATTGATGATCAACCTTGGTTTTATGATATCAAAAGGTATCTAGAAAAGCAAGAGTATCCGGAAAATGTTTCCATACAGACAAGAAGTATTTAAGAAGGCTCTCTTCCAAATTCTTCTTAAGCGGAGATGTGCTTTACAAGCGAAACTATGACTCGGTCCTGCTCAGATGTGTGGATATACACGAAGCCGGTCGAATCATAAACGAAATCCATGAAGACTCTTTTGGTACACATTCCAGTGGACACACGATGGTTAAGAAAATTTTGAGGGCTGGTTATTATTGGATGACGATGGAAACTTATTGCTATTGTCACGTGTAAACATGCCACAAATTTCAAATCTATGCAGATAAGATACATGTACCACCAGTTCCTCTAAATGCCTTGACATCACCTTGGCCCTTCTCCATGTGGGGCATAGATGTGATTGGACGCATCGAGCCAACTGCTTCAAACGGTCATTGTTTCATTTTAGTGGCCATTGACTACTTCACTAAATGGGTGGAAGCCGCGTCTTATGCCAATGTCACCAAACAAGTGGTCACTCACTTTATCAAGAAATAAATCGTTTGTCGTCATGGGGTCCCAAATAAAATCATTACTGACAATGTTCAAACCTCAATAACAAGACGATGAAGGAACTGTATGAAAATTTCAAGATTGAGCATCAAACCTCATCACCATATCGCCCGAAGATGAATGGTATTGTTGAGGCAGCGAACAAAAACATAAAGAAGATTGTTCAGGAAATGGTGAAAACATACAAAGATTGGCACGAAATGTTATCATTTTCTTTGCATGGCTACCTCACTTCAGTGCGTGCTTCTACTGGGGCAACTCCATTTTCTTTTGTATACGGCATAGATGCGATACTCCCTGTTGAGGTAGAAATTCCTTCCCTGAGAATTCTGACCGATGTCAAGCTCGATGAAGCAGAATGGGTACAGGCGAGATTTGATCAACTTAATCTCATTGATAAGAAGCGCATGGCAGCCATCTGCCATGGCCAGCTATACCAAAAGCGGTTGAAAAGGGCGTTTGACAAGAAAGTTCGCCCTCGAGATTTCAAAGTGGGAGACTTGGTATTGAGAAAGATTCTTCCAATCCACACAGACCCAAGGGGAAAATGGACACCTAACAATGAGGATCCATATGTTGTGAAAAAGGTTTTCTCCGGAGGAGTCTTAATATTATCCAACATGGATGGTGAAGATCTGTCATCCCCTATAAACGCTGACGCAGTCAAAAAATACTACGTTTGAAAGCAAACCCGGTGGACAACAAAAAGAAAAAATCCCAAGCAAAAGTTAGGGTTAAAATGAAAAAAAAATACCCGATAAGTTGAAAACCCTTAAGGGCAACTTAGTTAAAAAAAAGGGTATCCCGGTAGACTGAAAACCCGAAAGGGCGGTCTAGGCAAAAGTTAGGGACCTTAAAAAGAAAAGATTGCAGTCTGCAAAGAGTCTGTGAGCTCATTATCAGAGTAAAGAGAGCTACACACGGGAAAGATCAATCCAACCACCTTCCTCAGAAGCAATGTACGAGAAGCTTCAAGTCCATAGGGATCATAGCAGAATTGGAACTCAGTGGAAATCCGATTTTTTTTCTCATTGCCACTGTACTTTTAGTCATATTTTTGCAATTACCTCTTTTAGGAATTGTATCCTTATGTAAAATTACCCATTTACGGGTCACTTTATCATCAATAAAATCTCTTTCATCAATTCGTGCTTCGCATTTTTACTTTTAATATTTGTCTGTAAAAAGTGAAATTTTCATTCTTAATAAATATTGCATTGAGAGTTATGGGGCAACAATAATAATAACAAAAGAAAGCATAAGGTTGCTCTCCGATCAAGGTGTATGAAAGATAAACATGATCTCTAATAGGCGCACGTGTACACGAAGCATCGCTAAATCATAAAGTTCACCTAGATTCGACCAAGTCATGGGCAATTTAACCAATCAGCACAACTTGTCTATTAAGACCATCTGAAGATGATCCAAATTTCGTCACAAGGATGTTGGGAAGTCAAACTTGACGCCCCAAACCAAAACCCAATCACTTGACATAAATCATCACCCATAACCTCCATATCCTTACGTCCCCGACATTTTTTGCATACATGCTGCATCATTACATGCGCTTAGCAAGTCATCCTCGAAGATGTGAGTTCTTATGGAAATCTTGTCCGGTTTCTGGCATGATACTTAACCCCTCATTCACTTACCTTTTGTAAGTCTTTTCAAGCCTTTTACATGAGATATTTTCTCACCTTACCTTTTGTAAGGGGTTTCATTGCCTTTCGCGTGAAATCTTTCCCTTTCGCTTTCCTTTTGTAAGCGCGTCTTCGCTATCTTTTACACGCGACAAAACTTTGTTTTGGGTATTTTCGATCAATTTGGACGCTTGATGCCTATGTGGCCAAGAATTGAATGGTCGCCATACTTAAAGAATATCATCTCCGTCGTTGTGCCTGTGAGGTCAAATAACGTTTTAGTACCCTATACAAGTTTTCTCTACCTTTTGCAAGAGGATGATTATTGCCCTCAACTTACCTTTTGTGAGTCTTTTCGTGTCTCTTTCACGAAGTATCTCCACCTTACCTTTCGCAAAAGATTCAACTTACCTTTAGTAAGACCTCTCGTGCCTTTTGTACAGGTTCCTATCAGCTTACCTTTTGTAAGTATCCTCTCTACCTTTTATAGAAGGAATTTTTCACCTAAACTTTTGTTCAGGAGTCTTTTCTGCTTTTCGCAGAAGAAAGTACGATCGTCCTCTCTACCTGTTGTAGAAGGAACTTTTTCTACTAACCTTTTATTCTAGAGTCCTTTCTGCCTTTACAGAAGGAAATACGATCATATTCTCCCAAGGGAGTCTCCTCTACTTGATGTAGGAGGAGTTACTATGTCTTTAAACCTTTTGTTTTGGAATCCTCTCTACCTTTTGTAGAAGGAATATTGTCTTCAAACCTTTTGTTTTGGAGTCCTCTCTACCTTTTGTAAAAGGAATATTGTCTTCAAACCTTTTGTTTTGGAGTCCTCTCTACCTTTTGTAGAAGGAATATTGTCTTCAAACCTTTTGTTTTGGAGTCCTCCTTACCTTATGTAGAAGGAAACTTTTTCTCAAACCCTTTTGTTCGGGAGTCCTCCTAGCCTTTTGCAAGAGGAAAACCAATTTCTTGAGTCCTCTCTACCTTTCGTAGAAGGAATATCTCACAATTGTTTATTTTAGAGTCTTCTCTACTTTTCGTGGAAGGAATATCTCACATTTCTATATCTCTTGAGTCCTCTCTACCTTTCGTAGAAGGAATATCTCATAATCCTTTATTTTTAGAGTCCTCTCTACCTTTCGTAGAAGGAGTATCTCACATTTCTATATTTCCGAGTCCTCTCTGCCTTTTGTAGAAGGAATATCTCCTGGCCAATTATGATTCCCTATTACGAGGTGTCTCCTCTTCCGGCTGGGAAAGTACTCATTTTCATTCCGCATTGCATCTCAAGAATATCATCATTTCCCCCTTAACCCTTCTTCACTAACAGACACCTTTTTCAAGCCATCTCGCAGACTGTCTACGTTCATTCCACACCTCTCCAGTTGAAAATCCCGGATATTCTAGTATTTAATTCTCTTCTACCGTGAATTTTCGAACACCTTTATCCTCCAGACATCCAGGTTCAAGAGGATTAAATAGGGGCAGCTGTCACACCCTCATTTTCACCTTTAGCCTTTCATATCCTACATTCGTCATATCATACATCATGCTAGTGCATATCGAGCAAGTGGGTTTACAAGGTAAGGGATGAGTCGGTTTATTGTTGTTTGTTTCAAATAAGGGAAGTTGCCTATCATGGGCTACATTGAAGAAAGGTTCATCATCCAAGGTTTGATTCAAGTTGGAAAGTCTACTCATGTAAATTTCTTCAAGGAGAAGTTAGTTGAAAAATATTGAAGTATTCAAGGTCAATGTTCCTAATGAACATGATTTGCAAGGCCTATTTCAAGATTTCTTCATCCGACTTTGTTTCAAGTTCTATGCTTAAGTGGAATTCAAAAGATCATAAGTTCATAATTCAAGACTTCATCCCTTTCAAATTCAATGGCATAAGGGAGATACATCATTCCAAATTCAAGATTAGATTCAAGAATATTACAAAGGGAAATTTCATGACATTGCAAGAATGTCACATTTGTTACAAAGTTTCTAACTCTAAGTAATGCTTAGAAAATTAAGTTATTTTTAATCTTAATTCAAGTTTCTAATCAAATTCATGCTATGGTATCCTTCACGCCCTATCAAGTCCACATGTTCCTCATTATGCTTACAAACATCCAAGGAAAAAAATTAAGATTCAACTTAACATTGAAATATTTCAAGATCAAGACTATGCATGCTTAGTCATGGAAAATTTTAATGTGATCTAAAATAGTCACATGCAAGAAGTGAAAAATTGCCTCATAACCAAACAATTCATGTCACAAAACCAAAGGAATGAACCCATAATGATGCATCTAAATATCAAAATTTTGAAATGTTGTCAAAGGTAGAAACTTGGACCACAAGGGAAGTCCAAGCACAAGCAAACAAATGGGTTCAGGTTTGGGAACAAGACAAAATGCAACAGAAAAAAAACAGGCAAGGCAAGTGTAGCAGCAAAAATATAGCAAAGCAGAATTCATGGAAATGGAAAGAATTGGGCTTGGCATCAAGAAAGTGATGAGAAGCATATCCCAATAAAATGATTATGCAGCAAACAAGTGAAAGAAACCTTATTGTTTTGACTATAAGGAAGGGAGCAGAAGTGAGAAAAAGGGAGAGATATTAAGAGCAAGAGAAGAAGAGAAAAAACAGAAAAAAGAGATTGATAAATAAGAAAGAAAAACCATTGAGAGAACAAGAGAGTGATAGAAAACCAGAAAAAGGAAGTGAATCATAGAGCACATCCAGCAAAAGTCATTGGTGATTAAAAGGAGAATAGTAGCTTTTGGGTATCGTTTCTTTCAAACTCTTCTCTCTTTACATATTTGCATGTTTTTATTTTCTCTCTTAAATAATGTTTGAGTTGTATATATTGTAATAAGGTCTCAAGAGTGACCAAGAACTATTGTAAAAAACACAAAAAAGGAAAGAACATAGTTAATTTTTGTAGTGAAATGAGTTGAAAATACTCATGTGTGCTGTCTTGTTCGCACTACAAACATACCCTTCGCCTATCGAACATCACTTTGTGGCACTCAGAGTGCCATTGAACAGCCAGTTTTCCCTTATTTCTAGCTAGCGAGTTGTTCGCTGGCACCTTCACACTGTGAACTTTGGCACCTTTTGCCTCTGTTTGTGAATAGTGTGTATTTTGTGGGATTTCTCAGCAAGTTCGCACAACGAACTTAGTGAGGTTGGGCAGCTTCGTTGCAAGGTTCGCACAACGAACTTCAATATCTTTCGTCCCTGTTTGTGAATAGTGTACTGATCTGGGAAAATCCTTAAGATGTTTGCACAACGAACTTTTCATAGTTTTCAAAAAAAATTCATGTTTTTTTTTCATTTCTTGTTTTTATTTGTATTTTCAAGCCGATTAACCCGATGTGGTTGTACGATCATTGCATGTGGATATTATTACGGTCATTTTTTACTTTTGATTCCAAAAACTATTTTCAAAAACAAACTCTCGATTCTTATCGAGCCGTTTTTGACATTGTAAGTCGATTGCCTTGTGCATCACCATCAACCTTGTTCGCATCACCTCAAACTTTTTTTTAGCAAGCAATAAAACCCTTGACCCAACATCAAGTGGTATTTTTCTCAAAAAAATGCAAAAACACAATAAAGATCTGATTAGATTTACGCCATGGGCTTTAAAGTGGTGGAGATGAAATGAGAATGGAACCCCTCCTACACTTGTTCTGAATGTTTTGAATACAAGGCGCTCGACTTGGTTATTCGAAACATTCATCTCTATCCAAAGTCTTTAGTGTGATCCTAATCAAAAAAAATTTCTTCTCAAAAATCCGAAAAAAACATCAACTCATCAAACTTATCTTCGTCTTAGGGCATCATTCGAAAACCCTTTTTTCAAGGTATAAAATCAATCAACAAACAACCATTCCATAAGCCTCCGAACTACAGAGCTCTGATTCTTCACTTCTTTTAAGTGAGGATACGTAGGCACAAGGGCCACAATCCTTGGCGAACACTCTAATAAAAAACCAACCCCTCTTTTCTTTTAAGCAAGAAAACTTTTAGATTAAAAACACCCATTCAAGCTAAACAACCTAGAAGGTTCCCATTGAATACGATGGATGTGAGGGGTGCTAATACCTTCCCCTCACATAACCGACTCCTGAACCCTAAAACTTGGTTGTAATGACCATGTTGTTTTCCTAAAGGTTTTATCGTTATTTCCCTTTCCCTCCTTGGGATAAATAAAATCCGGTGGCGACTCAGTGTCATTTTTCGCGTAGAGACACTTGGAAATGCTCACTGGTAAACATTGAAGTGGATTCTAAGGTACATAAATGGGTCTTTGAATAGAGTCCTAATTTATGGTGGAGTCTTGGGTGAAGATAGTAAAACAACAATCGAAGGATATGTCGACTCAGATTATGTTGGTTGTATGGATTCCAGAAAATTTATTTATGGATATGTGTTCACTATGTTTGGCATAACAATTAGTTAGAAAGCAACACTTCAGAAGTTTGTTGCCTTATCAACCACTGAAGCGGAATATATCACCCTAACTAGAGTTGTGAAGGAAGCAATATGGCTTGAAGGTTTTGCAAAGGAGCTGAAACTTCAAGGTCAAGTTGTCACTATTAAATGTGATAGTCAAAGTGCAATACACTTGTCGAAAAATTCAGTCCATCATGAGCAAACCAAACACATTGATGTGAGGTTGCATTTTGTTAGAGGGGTAATCAAGTGTGGAGAAGTCTAAGTTCTGAAGGTTTTGACAGATCATAGTACTGCTAATATGATCACTAAAATGTTGCCTAGTTTCAAGTTTTTCCACTGTATGCAGTTGATAAAGCTGTATAAAGAAAGCTAGTTTGTTTCTTGATGGTAGAGTTAGATCCAAGATGGAAATTTGTGAGATATCGGATCGAACTCTAGTTTGTATGCCTTCGAAGTTTGCTCACATGTTGTTGTCGAAGACCTACATGTTGTAGTCGAAATTATATTCTAGTATGTAGTTGTCGAATTGGGCCTTGTGTTAAAGATCAAATTTTTTAAGTTAGCTTGTGCCATAAGTTAGCATATAATAGGTAACTGTTAAAAATCCCATTAGTTTAGTATGTTAGGTTTTATTATAAATAGCATACTAGTCTCTCATCTTAGGTGTGGTGTGACAAAACCTAATTAGGGTGAGAGGGTTATTTGTTGTTCTTGAGTACTTGTAATCTGTTTTATAGAGAAAATAAAGAATAACAGTTATAACCAATCCTTGTTTTTCTCCTTGTCTTTCCTTAACCCTAACCCTTGTGTATTTCTTGATAATAAAGAAACCGAGTATATTTTATTTTAAGGCATCCTAATTCACAACAGACATGCATCACATGATTTATCTTTGATAAACTTCATCTTTGATAAACCAATAACAATATCATGTTTGACTAACTTGTTTAGATGTTCCATATAAATATGAGTTATTCTCTTATGCCAAAGTCATGCATCATTAATGCATACTACAAGAATTTTTATTTTAAAAGATAAATCATCTAAGGAAGTACATAAAAATATTAATATTTCTTTTACCAATAAGCTTTATCTCATGTATGACTTCATCTTCAATGATTCACTCATTTTTTGTGAAATTGATTTTGAGACTTTTATCACAAAGTTGACTTATACTTAAAAGGTTGTTCTTGAATCCTTCTACATAAAGTACATCTTCAATTGTTGTGAAGGGAGCAGTTCCAACTTATACTAGCCAAAGAATCTTTCTTTTGTTGTTTTCTCCATATGTGACAAAGCCCTTGGTCTTTAGAACTAAAAATGAAAATTTGTCCTTATCCTCAGCCATGTGTTTTAAACAACCTCTATCAAGATACCACGAATTTGTAGTGGTCACCAAGCATATCTAAAAAACAAATTAGAATTTCTTAGGTACCCAACGTACCTTGGGTTTTTGATAATTAGTTCCTTTATTAACCCAGACATAATGGCCACAATGAACACTAAAATTCCTTACATAACAAGCATTAAGGTGTGACCGTTTAAACCATAATAGAAACATGTAAGAACAAAGTTACTTCTATATCTAAGAATATAAGATCCATTTTGAACAAACCTCTTCTTAGGATGATGATGAACATTTTTCACTTTAATAACTTTTTTATTATTGGATTGGTCACTTGTCTTGACAAAGATAATTTTACTAGTATTTGGCTTGTCAGATTTTGAATAACCAAATCCAAATTTATCATTGGATTATTTTTGTCTACAAAGAACACTTTCCAATTCAATTTGTCCCTTTGCATATCTTTCAATAACTCTTTTTGATTGGACAATTTGAAAAGAGAGAGAATTACAATCATTGAATGTAAAACTCTATTTTTATCTTTCAAAATCTTTTTCCATGGTATCAATTTTCTCTTCAAGAGGTTAAATTTATTTATTTTGTGTTGACACAATTTTATATACATTCATTGAGTAATTCTTCTATTGCTCCTTTGCATCATTATCATAAAAAATATTTTCGTTACTAACCTCATCTTCTTCATCGTCTGAATGATGTGATGCCATCAATCCAAAGTTGGCACATTATTCATTTTCTAAATCAGATGATGAGCTAACTTCATTATTTTACCATGTTATGTATGTTCTCATTGATTTTTATTCCTTTATCCCTTTATGACTACTTTTCTTAGAAAATTTTGGACAATTTTCCTTCATGTGTCCTTACCTTTAACACTCAAAGCATGTAACATTCTGGGTTGAAGTCTAAGTCTCTTTATTCTTGAAAAATTTCTTCCTTTTTGCGAATTTTAAAGAATCATCATTTTTAAAAAAAATTCCTAACCTTTTTACATGAGTGAAATTCTCATATTCATCTGGTAAGTTATCCGAACAATGTTGTGGATGTCATTTTTGATAGGCTATTCTCTTCTGATATCGTTGTCACTTTTAGTTTCCATGTCCAAGTTAAAGATATAAGAATTTTAAGATTAAGTTGATCATTAGAATAAGTATTACCAAGTTCCATTAAGCGGTTTGTCAAATGAAATAGTCTTTTCTACAAGTCAAGAATTAATTCTTTGTGCTGCATCTTGAACATTTTATACTCTTGAGATAACATATTCAGTTTTGACCTATTTGCTTCCACGGTTCCTTCATGAGTGACTTCTAATGTATCCCATATTTCCTTTGTTGCTTTGCATTGAGAGACACAGAAAAATTCATCCATGCTTAGGGTCATTTGTAGCAAGTTTTTCGCTTTCTGGTCGTAGATAAATTTTTTCTTATCATTTTCATTCCAAGAAACATTGTGTTAGACGAAGGAGAATTATCTATAAGGAGGATGAATATATCCCTAATAAAAAGTTTTCTTTACAATAACCGTTTTAAAAAACAATGACTAGCGGAAGTAACTTCAATCGATTCGTCTAAACCAAACCGCTATCGAAAAACTCAGATATGTGTATATCAAAAAACCAATAGAAGATAATGATAATAAATGCAATCAATATGTTTCAACCACAATCCTTTGAAAGCTACTCAACAATCAATACTATATCCAATGATAAATCATAAAAAAAATACTATTGAGACAAATTATTGAACACCTTGTGTGCAATCGATTTTTTTTGGAAATTTGTATAGTTTTGTGGATCTTAAAATCCAACCACAACCTAAAGGATTGTGATCAACTCAACAAAGCATTTTTCGAAAGAATTTACCAAACGAATTAATCGCACAAATGATGAACTCAATAATTTGTAAAAGATATATATGTGGGTGTGTGTGTGGGTGTGTGTGTGTGTGTACAAGAGATATGAAATTTATCAATGCAACTCTACAAACTCTATGTTTGATGTTAATCTTAATATTTTCTCTTCTCTTGATCTGAGCTTGATTAAGTAACCCAACAATATCAACTTGATTCACCGTCGCACGTTACTCATTTGCAAGAACCGCAACCCTTCATAGCCTTCACTCGATCAAATCCAAATTGCAAATTATTGTTTAACCTCCCCCCCCCCCCCCCCCCCCCAAACATCTCAACCCAATTTACAATACCATAAGCACTATAACAAATAATGCTTTTCATGACGAATCTTTCACCCCGAACAATAGAAAACCTAGGTATAAAGCCAAGGTACGTTGTTTTTTATAATTTAAAAAAAACCATAAATTCCCTCGGTTTTTCATAACACCGAGGTGAAAAAAATAATTTAGTACAATCTCTGATTCCAAACTATCACAGTTTTATGATTATATTTGTTTATAAGTTTAAACAAAATATTCTAACCTTTTGGTTTTCTATTTAACCAAGGAATAATATAATAAGATTTTACTATAAAATCACTCGTTAAGCAGACTTTACCATAATTCTTACTAATATGAAGTCACTCTAAACTCGTAAGCATCATTCTTTGGGATGGATTGCAAGACTGAAAAAATAGTCAATGTTCTTTTATCTTTGAAAAAACATTTTCCTGCTCTTACTATCCTTCCCAACATAATGGTGTTGATATTGTCGTTGTTGTATTTTTGGAATAACCCTCAGTTACATAAGGGATCTCAACCTTTAAAGAGTACTCGGTTGGTAGATTGCAAGTGCAGAAAATCATTCTTTCTTTAAGTTAAACAAAGAATGAAGCTTATTCAACATAGAAGGGATTTTAACCAACAAAGAAATGAGCTTAACCTTTAAACAAATAATGGAATGCAAATAAATCTAGATATCAGCGAAGATATTCAGTAATAAGAGTAAATATTTGTTATAAATATTTTATTTTAATATTCTGTATAAACAATTTTATTTATATAAAAAAGAGTTATTCACCTAGGTTTTATAATAAAACTGAGGTGTTTAATAATCTTATTTTATTATAAAAAACACTTGTTAAATAGATTTTATCCCAAGACTAACTTATATGTAGCCGCCCCAAAGAGAGAAAATATTCACCACCGTCTATTTGATCATGAGTTGCTACTACGGATCTCTAGGATGAATTGTAAGTGCATAAAATAAAAATTCTCATTAGAAAACAGCTCTCTAACATTTTGCATGGGACCTGGACATGGAAACTAAAAATTCTTATTGAAAAACAAATTTTATAATATATTTTTAATATTCTATGTAAACAAAGTAATTTTAAAAAAACAACTTATTCACCTCAATTTTGTTTGTGATCGAGGGGATAGTTAAGCGTTTTTTTTTACGCTTTTAAACAAATCTTTATTGTTCATTTAATGATTATCAACGCTCAAGAATCTGCCATTAGTGATCTGCATGAAACCTAAGGGACATCTATTCTAAAAGCATGTTGAATATTGAAAATCTAACCTATATGGAACATGAAACACTTAAAACATAAAGATGTTTGAAAAGTTCTCTAAGATGGATTGTAAGAACGGAAAATCATTTGGGTTTAAGATTTTTTTTTAAAAGTATTTATTTGAGCATAAAATCATATATTTGAATATTAATTTTATTTATCTAACCCTTATTTTGTTTTGCTTCATAATCAAATGCATGCAAGTTTCGTAGAGAATAATCTTGTACCCAATATTTGATCTTCTCTAAGATTCAATAATTCGAAGATCTAATATCTAGATCTTCCAAAATTTTAATTTTTATCTGGATCTCTAGGAAATTTAATTTTTATTTTAAACAATATAATATTTTGTGTAAACAATGTAACATTCTGGGTAAACAATGTAATACTTTGGGTGAACATTGTAATTACAAAAAAAAAAAAAGAAATAACATTACCCTTAGGTTTTCAAGATAAACTGAAATATAAGATACACTAGTTTTAAAAATAATAAAAGTGTTGTTGTTGGGGTTCAAACCCACGTGCATATAACTTTACCTCTCGGTTTTAATTCGACCGAGGTGATAAGTGAAGAGTTTTCATGTCGCCCTTGATCACCTCACTTCTTTAGCTGAAGTATTATACATTTCGTGTCTGAGGTAAAAAAAACATTTTTTATAGTAGTGAAGCTAAATTGATCGTTATCAACTTGATTCTAGATGGCACACAAATGATGAATAATTATGTGTATTTTGTTTGTGTGTATGTATAAAACCAAGGTTGAAGATGAAAAAGACTCTTCGTATGTTCTAGGTTTCATTTATGATTTTACCAAAATCATTGGAAAAAAATTACGCATGTATGAAGTATTTATATGTATGCAAGTTTAAAAGCAACATGAATGCAAAATAATTGAAAAAATTATAAATTTTTGGAAAAACAAGTTGCATGAGCCGACCTATGCAAGTCATAGCCGACCTATGAAGGTCATGTGTCGACCTGAACAAGTCATGTGTCGATCTGTAGAGACAACACGTCTAACAGAGCCTACAAGCTTTAAACTTACAGTACATGTGTCAACCTGAAAAGCTGATGTGTCGACACATAGAAAAAAATTCCATATATGTACTGACCTGAACATGTATGTGTCGACACATAAAATATGTTTTCATAGAACTTGTATATTTATGCATATTTTATGCATGAACATTTGCCAAAATATTTTTATGCTTACTAATACTAAGATGCACATTGAGAATCAGAGGATACCGTCCAATACACATCAACACTAAAGTATCATAGTTTCGACATCATGTAAAATACATCTAACGGAAAGTTGCACTCATATTTTGTTCTTGGGTGTAACAACGCCACTGATAACACTTGTTGAAACGAACAAACCATTTTCTACACCATCCCAAACTTTTTCTCCTTGTGTTTCAAGGTGTGCTTGCATACGGATCTTCAAAAAATTATAATATTCACCACAGAACAAAGGAGGCTTATTGTTGCTACCATCGTCTCTAAAAATCGAATTTGCGGAAGTCATCTTATGGATCTTCGGAAAAAGTTGCCTATAATCTGCTTTGAAACTAAATGTAAGTATAAATTGTAACCTAAAAATGGGTGAATTATGTTTAAAGATGTTTTTAGAAATTTATAATGCTTTTCTAGTTTCTTTAAAATTTTCTAAATTATAAACAATGAATGAACGATAAATAGAAAAGTAAAGTGCAGGAGAAAAAAAGTGACACAAAGAATTATAATAGTTCCCCTTTCTAATCAAGGATACATTTATTCCCCTCACACTCTTGCGTAAGGGTGTGCATGGTTGGTTATTTTTAGAAACCAAACCATAACCATTTTTAAACCATTTAAATCGTTTGGATTCATAACCATAACCATATTTCAACCAAAACTGGTTATAAAACCAGTTATAAATTTAGTTATGGTTATATAATCGATTTTCTTTTAAAAATCCGATTTTAAATGAATCTTTTATAAAAATTATTTTTAAACGAATTTTTTATAAATTTGAAAAAATATATATTATTTTTTGATTTAAAGTTATTTTATTTTTAAACGAATTTATTTTTTTTTCAAAAAATTAATTTTTCTAAACTTGCTCAGTTAAAATTAGTTTGGTTCTCTGAGACCAATTAACTTAGGATGCTTCACTCTAGTTGAAATTAACGAGTTGCATATCAACTTGCTTATTATTTTCATCAATTTGTTTCTTCTATAAAAGGTTTGTAAAATTTTCTAATGTCAACATCTTTATACCCATAAGTTATATATATATATATATACATACATATATATATATATATATATATATATATATATATATATATATATATATATATATATATATATATATATATATATATATATATATATATATATATATATATATATATATATATATATATATATATATATATATATATATATATATATATATATATATATATATATATATATATATATATATATATATATATATATATATATATATATATATATATATATATATATAAAACTATCGCAGACACAGTGAGAGAAGTTGTCTTAGAGCATCTCCAATGGTGCAACTTGCTTTATATATTAATATTTTATTTTTATTAAAGTTTATTTGATTTAAAATAATTATTTAAATTATTTAAATTTAAATTAATAAAATAAATAAAATTAAAACTAAACATAAAATTTAAAATTAAAATTAAAATTAATCTCGAATACATGACATAATTAAAAACAATAAAAAAAATAACATAACAAAATTACTCAAATTTAATTTTCATCATCCTCATGTCCAAAACGTTCCCAAATATGTTCGACTAGATCTCCTTGAAGTTGGCGATGAACTTGTTTTTCACGAAGACTTGCTCTTCTTTGTAATCTTGTTGCAAGATTCGGATGGGAACTGTTAAATATTTCAGTTGTTGAGTACATGTCATCTACATTATCATAAGAGTAATCAAAATCACCTCCATATGTGTGTCGTTCGTCTTCAACAATCATGTTGTGCAAAATGATGCAAGCATATATGGTATGCTTGAGGGTTTCCATATGCCAGCCACGCGCCGGACCACGTATAATTGCAAATCGAGATTAGAGCACTACAAATGCCCGCTCCACATCCTTTCTAACTGATTCTTGATGTTGAGCAAATAGTTTTCTCTTTTCTCCCTGCGGCATTGAAATGGTCTTGACAAATGTAACCCACTCAGGATATATACCATCCGCTAAATAATACCCCATATTATATGATATTCCATTGATTGTGTAGTTCACAGTAGGAGCATGTCCTTCCAAAATATCGTTAAACACATTGGATTGGTTTAGCACATTAATGCTCTATCTCGTCCTCCTTACATTGAGCTAGTCTTTCCATTGCTTCTACTCTTTTATTCCATATATCTTGCACAATATTAGAAGGTGATTCAGATGCTTTTTCCTTTGCCTTACTCTTTCTTTTTGCTGCTTGTTGTCCCATTGGACGCTCTATTAGTGATGATGAGTTAAACTCATAACTTGAAGGTGTCGCGAGGTTAGACGATGATGAGTGTGCCCCACTAGCAGAATTCTTTGTTCTTTTTGAAGAATTTTCTGTTGATACTCCTATCCATTTAGGTTCATCCTTTAACAATCCCCATGCATACTCAAGATTGAATGGTGTACCTTCATCCTGATCAAAAAAATCATATGCAGCGGCCAAGATATCTTTCTCTGATGTCCCACTTTTCTTTCCATTAACAGCTTGTTTGTAACACCAAACAAATTTTTGAGCCAAACCATTTATTCGATGCCATCGAGATTTTAATTGCCCACGTAGCTTTTCCC
The DNA here is from genome assembly GCA_963859935.3 of Lathyrus sativus. Lineage (NCBI taxonomy): Eukaryota > Viridiplantae > Streptophyta > Magnoliopsida > Fabales > Fabaceae > Lathyrus > Lathyrus sativus. The sequence continues at coordinate 517,086,340 of OZ012738.1, forward strand.
GCGACTTCCCACGATACTCATTATAATTGTTAGTGATTCTTAACCAAAAACTCTCAGCTTTTTGATCAACACCCACAATTGGATCTTTTGAAACATTGAGTCATGATTTGATAAGAAGTATATCTTCATCCGTTGAAAATACCTCTCGAGATTTTTTTTAACGGGATGACTTTCTTCTTTTTCAATACCGATTTGAGCTGAAAATGGTGGAACTTGACTTTCGGACATAAACACAATCGGTGGTTGTGTTTCTGGTTCATGACGAAAAAATTCCATAGACTGTTGAACATAGGGCGGGGTTTGGTGACGGAAAAAATGCGGCGGAGTGTTTCCGGTTGGTGTCGGAAAAAATGCAGCGGAGTTTGTTGGCATCGATGAGAATTGAGGATTTTGAGAATTAGGATTTTGATAATTTTACATGAAATTGAACATAGATTGTTGATAATTAAATTGATTAGGATCCATTTGGCCTAAACAATATTAATTTTGAAGTAAAAAAGATGAAAATTTGGGTAAATGAATGATAATGTGAATAAATTGTAAGAGAAAAATTTAAAATTTTTTAAAGTAAAGTGATGAAATTTTGAGAGAGAAATTAAAATCTTAAGAGAAAATAAAAGTAAGATAGAAAGTTTGTGTGTAATTTTTTTCAAATTGGGTGTATTTATAATAAACTAAAGGTGTTAAAAGAAAAGAAAAAAAAATAGTCGTTGCAACATTAAATTATATTAATATTTTATGAGAAAGTGTCGTTGCACTGCATTCTCACGGTACGCCAGCCTGGCCAACTCCATCGGCTACATAATGATAAAAAATGTAAGCCACATGTAAAATCATTGAAAAATCCTCCCGTTGGAGGTACTCTTAGAAACTTGTTCACTCTATTGATATTACATATAAATTAACTTAAAGAATTAAACTTATATTGTTTTTCATTTAAAATCTCAATGACACTCTGACTAGATAATTACTCACTTATGAGTAACCAAATTTATTTATTTTCCAAAAATTTTAATTTTTTAAAGAATATTTTAGTGTTTTTTCAAAAAATTAAATTTTTATTTAAAAATAAAAACAGTTCTAATTAAATTAAAACATTTGGATTTTTGATAATAACCGGATCCAAAAATAATATATGGTTGGTTATCTAACCATTAATAACTAAACTGGTTAATAATCATTTAATTATATCCGGATATTTTGCACACCCCTACCCTTGCGAGAGATTTTCACTATTGTTAGATCTTTACACAATCCTATATCTAACTTCTATACACAATTTTCTAACAACAATCAACAAGGAAACATCATCTTTTGATTTTAGGCAAAATATAATTTTTGGTCTCTTAAACATACCTCGAGGTTCATTTTGGTCCCTTAAATTTAATAAGGTTCATATTGGTCCTTTAACTCTTTAAAATGTTTCATATTAGTCCTTTTTGTCCTATTAGCGACGAAAAAATTTAAAAATCAGTCGGTAAATAGACAAAAAGGACTAATTTGGAATGTTTTGAAGAGTTAAGAAACCAATATGGACCTTTTTAAAGTTAATGGACCAAAGTGAACCCCAAGGTATAGTTAAAGAACCAAAAATGATATTTTGTCTTGATTTTATAACACAAGAGAAAGAAACTTACTTTCTCTTGAACCACACTTGTTACCACAAACTTGGTAAACAAGCAACAATAATTTTGCAAAGAATTTGAATAAGAATGAGTACAACAAAATTCCAGTGTGAATTTCTTCCCTTTCAATATACCAATTCAGAATAAATAATCACTAAGTGCTAAACTTTTATCTGATATGAAAGTTTTATGTAGATTAAGGCTAGTGAAATCTATTAATTAACTTGTTGATACTCAACAATGCATAAGGGTCCTTGGGATATGCTTGATTAAGGCTATTGAAATTTATGCATATTCTCAATTTTCATGATGTCTTCCTTAACATTATTATGTTAGCTAACTAGGTCGGGTATATAATCTCTCGTATAAATCTATCATATTTAAATTTGTTTACCTCTTCAAAAATAGATATTTTTTTGTCTTCCCTCTCTTTACACTTCCTCTAGGTGACAGACTTGAAGCATGACTTGATAACGAGATGATAACATACTATGTTAAGGTCTATTCCAGGCATATCATATGGTACCTATGCGAATAGGTTTATGTTCTCTTAGAGCAAATGAATGATGTGGATCTCCTCCTTTTCAGATAATGACGTCCACACCTGAGTGATTTAGAGACTCTGATGATCTATTTGTAATGCTTTCAATCCTTCCGTTGGTGTCAAACAGACTTCCAAGGAGTCGTTGGACTTAGGGTCCAAATCAACCTAATTGACCTTGCGGGTGTCCCCCCCCCCCTAATTTTAAGCCTTAAGTTATCCCGCTAACATCTTGAAACTTCTAGATTTCCTCTAACCACACCTACCCGTCTATTGTCTAAGGGATATTTCTTGTTAGACATCAGCGATATGCATTACTCGGCGAACATATATTTTTCATGACGAACTAGTCATTCCACCTCCCGTAAAACCCCATGCAATCATACTCAACATATGTGTTGCTTCATCGGGGTCATCTATTTCTCCATGAATCTGACTTCTCCTTGATATGTCCGTTCTCTGGAGGTATGTCCTCGCTTGTGGACTCTTTTTCTTGAAGAATAGGAGTCATCACGCACAAATCTATGCATGTAGTCTTCTTGGATCAACTTATTAATCTTTTACTTTAGTTGGTTACAATAATTTGTGTGGTGACCATATATCCTATTATATTTGAACCATCTCTCTAACTCGTTCCACATCATATCTTCCACGGGGTTAATAGGTTCAGGAATGACCTTGGTGTGGTAGACGTCTTGGAGGATTTGTTCTTTCATTATGTTCATGGGGTGAATGTTGGGGTTGGTTGAAAATATACATGTTAAAGAAGTCCTGCATCGCTTAGTTTTGTGAATGAAGAGAGAGTCTAAGGCTATATATATGATACAAGTTATTTAAAGTCCCACATTGTTTAGTTTTGTGAAGGAAGTGGGAGTCCAATGCTGTATATAAGATTCAAGTTCTTCATTCCAAAATATACCGGTCAAAATCACTTTAAGCTTATATTTGAATTTTTTATATTTTCTCTTGTACTCTTGGTTTAAGAGTGTTATGAGGGGTAGTTAAATATTTGCTTTGGACTGTGTGTGTGTGTGTGTGTGTGTGTGTGTGTGTGTGTGTGTGTGTATTGGGGCCTTGAGGTGGTTGAGGGTAGTATGTGTGTTGTTACAATTTTCACATAGTGTTATTCTTTGGTTGTCATTTGACAACGGTCGTGGTTTTTTCTCCAGTTTTGGAGTTTCCACGTTAATCTCTTGTGTTGTTATTGTGTTAATTTTTTCTCTATGTTTGTTTTTCCAAACAAGTGGTATCAAGAGCCTTGGTTTGGTGGGGTATAAATTTTCTTAGTATGCTCTGTGGTTGCATTTTTTTGCTGATCTTCCACATCAGAAAACAAATTTTATACTCTATGTTAGTTGAGAAAATTTTATTTTGCTGCAGGGAAGGTTTTGGTTGAAATGTCAAGTTTTTCAAGTGTAGTGAAGATTGACTTCGAGAAAAATTTGATGGAATAATTAATTTTGCCTTATGAAAAATTCAAGTCAAAGATGTTTTGATACAATTAGGATTACACAAGGCATTGAAAGGAAACATTTTCAACATGAACAACGAGAAGTGGAAGGAATTAGATTTGAGAGTTTTGAGTACAATCCGCATGTCTTTGTCTAAGAATATTCTTGCGAATTTTCTTGATATATCGCTAGCCAAAGAGCTTTGGGAGAAGCTTGAAGGGATATATCAAGGAAATGGTATTATCAAATTGTTTATTGTTGAAGGAGTAATTTCATAGCTTGCATATGGATGAACATAGAAAAGTATTTGATCATCTAAGTGTTCTAAATGGTATTGCTTTTGAATTAGAAACTATTGGAGTCAAGATTGATGATGAAGATAAATCTTTGAGACTCATATGATCTCTTCCATCTTCCTATGAGCATATTAAACTTGTTTTAATATATAGGAAGGAAACTTTGAGCTTTCAAGAAGTTGGTAGTAAGATTATTTCTAAAGAAAGAAGATTGAAGGGTGAGGAGAATACTTCATCAAACTAAGTGTTGGTTGTTAGAGGAAATTCGTATGTGAAGAAAAATAATGAAACAAGTGTGAGATGTTGAAAATGTGAAAAGCTAGGACATATAAAATATAAGGGTCCCGATGGGGTTGCGCCAGAGAAGGACTCTGAGTCAAATGCTAGCAATGTCTCTCTCGCTGTGAGAGAGGGTGATCTTCTCTGAAAATTGAGAAGTGTGTTCTCATTTTTGCTGTCATAGAAAAGGACGTGTTATTGCTAGCGGATTAACACATGGACATTAATGCAAAGTGTGTTGTGAGATTATGTCAATGGTTGAAGAGCTTCCTGCCAACAAGGAAGTTGCACCATAAAGTTCCAACCTGGTTTTCGACATGGGAAAATTCTTGAAGTGGTTTAATTTCAAGAGAAGTATACTCTTCTTTAGGTGGAGTATGATAGTTTTTGAAAATTATGATTGTCGGTGAAGACAATGTGAAATTTTTGGAGTGATGTAGTTTCAAGCGATTATACTCTTTATGGTGGAGTATGATTGTCGGTGAAGATAATGAAAATTTATGTATTATTTTCAATCAAGGTGGAGATTGTTGAGGTTAGTTGAAAATATACATGTTAAAGAAATCTCACACAGTTTTGTTAATGAAGAAAAAGTCCAAAGCTATATATACAATACAAGTTATTTGAAGTCCTGCATCGCTTAATTTTATGAAAAAAAATACAAGTTATTTGAAGTCCTGCATCAAGTTCTTCATTCTAAGATGTACCTTTCAGTGAAATGTTCTAGGGGCCTCTAATTGACTTGAACACAACCTTTTTTCAAATTGGTATCAGATTTTACGTCACCTCTCTCGCCTGCATCTTGGGTTCTTTTTTCAACATTGATCACTTCCATCAAAGGTTCCGAATTTTTGACTAAGGATTCATTGAACCTTGGGAGGCTAGTGTACAATTTGAGGACAGTCTCCTTGAACGATATGTTGCGGTAGAATTTTATATTAAATTAAACACAGTAGCAATTTGGTAGATTTCCATGTTCATCATCTTATGATTACTATCACCGAAATGTTGTCTAAGAAATGTGGTGCTAGTAGTTAAGGGTAACGTAACATTTTCTATAGAATTATTGAGAAATCTACTATTGATTGTCCCTATATAATTCATTTGTATTTCAGTATCTTGACTCGCAAACGAGAATGGAAAACTCGTGGTCACTAGTGGCACATTATAAGAGGCTTGTCTTAGATGAACAAAACTTGTTGTAACCCATAAGGAGACCAATGTCTCTAACTTTTGCATATGAGAAACTCTCCTATGGGTCTGGCATACTACCATTAGAAATTTGATCTTTTCTAGACATTTCAACTTCTTGTCCATCTTCATTCGAAAGTTATTATTAATTTGGTTATTATTTGATTGGTGTTTCTTCTCTTATAAGGATTAACCATACTAGATTTTCTAATTACAAGTTATAAAAAGTGACGTAAACTATCTTAACAAATAGTTTGGCTTTGAACACTTTTTTTTTATTCACAGCATTGTTCATATTCTTACCATTATTAGATTCCCAGGCCCAAAAATACAACCCCAACAATCACTGTTTTATGCTTCCCAAAATACCACATTTACAACCATATCAGCATCTATTTACAACCACAATATTTCAGAGAGCATCAACAAACGTGTGGCCATTTCTCAGCCGGCTAAAACGCCTAATGGGTGTTCCCCACTTGGCATTTTCTTTGTTTTGACACCAGACACAATGCTGACACTAACATATGTATTGGTGTCATGTACCAGACACACCTTTAATATGAAGTGTCTGTATTCTGCAGTAACTTCTTGGTTGTCGCGTCATCATGGTTTTTTGTATGAAGTGGTTTGTAGTGGGGACCTAATAAGGAAAACAAAATGGTCCCAGGTCTCGTATTCCCAGTCAATTTACTAACTGGAATCTGATAAATTTAAGAAACTAATGAAAATCACAAAAGGGTCTTGTTCTGGTGGACCCTTTGTATAGAAATTTATCACTATCAGAACCAGTTTTTGGCTGTAAATGTCAAATGGGAATAAAACTATTATTGTTTGGAGGAATGTTGGAAATGCCTTGCCTTGAAAGCTCAGTCAACACACTATCTGTGGAAGGCGGTTTGAGGCCTATTGGCAAAGGTAGCCATGGCTTACTCATTGCCTCCATCACAACCTTGTCAATAATCTCCTCTTCCTGCATGCATGCATTGTAACACATTATATGGTAAGAGCTCATTTTGATAAGTAAGATACATTGTAGATGTGTTCAGTTATTAGTTGCAAATCTATAAGTCGAGTTAAAAGTACTCAAGTAAAAAGAAGCGGATATGAAAGTATCGCATTTACCGGATAATTGTCTAAGGAACTGTAGAGCGTGCCAATTGTGTAATCCATTGCATTATCATTGCTCAAGGAAGGTATATTCTGCTGTTTGATTGAAAGATACGATTAGCATCATACATGAATAATTTAAATAACTAGCAAAAACTAATTGTGCTTGCAATGCAAGCATAATTACATAATCAAGTATTAACCATTAATGCAAAAAAATAGGAAAGAGATGATGTCGAGATCTTCAATTTGATGATACTCACTTGAGTGTAGGAAAAACATTGAGCTTGAGGTGGCGGTGGTAACACAGGGCAGCCCCAAGCATCTGAATGCATCTGCAACATCAAGTGATAATATATCAAACTGCAACCATAAACATAACCATGATAATTTCTACATAAAAATCCACAGCGAAAGGTTCCTATTACTAATTGGAACATAAAATTTTGTATCCTTCGTGAGCTCAAAAGAAATATATTACCCCTGGAAATGGTTGCCAGTGCCAAGTTTCTGTAGGCTGCCACAGGGGATAACCAGAAGGGCCCCAACTAGGCATGCCGGCCATTTGACTTCCAGTTTGTCCCCACATCGGATATAAAGGAGCTGGAGGAAGGGTATGGTTAGAATAATAAGCCGGAGGACCAGGCATAATTGGCCTTTGAAGACAATAACTCCTTTGCATTGGATCTCTTTGATTTAGCCATTTCCGGTCTTCTTGCTTCGGCAAGATATGTCTCTTATGCATTCTATATTTCTGTTTAAAGTTAAACAATAAAAGACATTATGTTAGTTATGAATTACCTAAGATATATGAACATTGTTTTCCATATTGGCAGTTCCTAATGAGGTATCGAAAAGGTTTGGAAACAGCGGTGGCAAGATAGAAAATAACCTGCAGATGGCTTGCCACATTATGTCTTGTCAAGCCCTCCACCTTCATTAAATCCAATATACGAGAAGGAATAGCGTGATCAATGCCTAGTTGTTCGACTGCCTTCACAAACTTTTTGTGCAGCTCTCGTGTCCAGTCTACCTGAGACAAAGTACCAAAACAAAACTTAGGATTTTCTTTTTTATGTGTCTCATGCAGTATATTGTAATTTGTAAGAAAACCGTGTGGAAAGAGGGTTAGAGGTTCATGAATGGTCGTAAAACAGCTTACTTTCATCTTCTTCCTATTAGCTTTTATTTCACATTTATTATTACGAACGCCTGCTTTATTTGCAGATGTAGTATTACTTTCACTATTGGTGAGAGCCTTCACATTTTGTGGATGTGGAGAAACAACACTCTCACACTTAGAAGTGTCCATAAAATCCTCCTCTTCCTTTTGAACCAAAGTAAATTCAGATTTCTTTTGTTGAGGAGTGCTTTCAGCAATCAATTTTTCACATATATTTTCGACAGATTTAGATTCTTCATCATGCTCTACACTTTCTTTTTCTGTGGAGCAATTAATTTGCTCTTGGCGAGTACTCTCAAAATTCAAATTTTCAACAGTAGTTTCAACAGAATTAGATTCTCCATCACGCTCTCCACTTTCTTTTTCAGTGGAGCAATTAGTCTGCTCTTGGCGAATACTCTCAGCATTCAAATTTTCACAAGTAGTTTCGACAAATTTAGATTCTCCATCATGCTCTCCACTTTCTTTTTCTGTGGAGCAGTTAGTCTGCTCCTGGCAATCCCCGTCGTCTAGTAATCTTTCCACCTGTTTCAATTGTGGGGTTGAAGGAGCTGGATAATGCTCGGGGTCATTGTCAGAAAACCGAGATTCTTTTTCTAACTCAACCGAGGCTCTACTTTCGTGTTGCTCGTTGTCTGTTTGGAGCTGCAAAATGGAGACTACAGATTCCTTGACAGGCTTCAGTGATTCCGACAGGACACTTACCCCAGCATTGAACGCCTGCTTGGTTTAAACCACATAAGAATTACATTCCTCATCATATGATAAGCGTAAATACACGCAGAATGTCACCAATGTTAATTAACCAACCTTGTGGACCACATGCTGCCAGATATTTCTGAGCTTGTCCTCAGAGAGTGGTTTGCTGAGGAACTCCACTGCCCCAAGCTTAAAAAAGACACCAAAACAAAGCAAGGAGTCAAGAGTCGTGCATCAATTTATTTCCATTGCATGATCTTTTTCTCGATTAATTTCTGTTTTCGAATTCCAGGTTCTCATAATGATTCAAAGAATACAACCAAAATCTTACCGCTATGCACTTCATCATGGTGTTCAGACAATCGTTGTTTGAAGTCACTGCATCAAAAGCTGAAAAATTATAAAACTTGCAGCAAACACAAATCTTTTTCCATGAGTGGCTCGTGAGACCGACATAAAATTTATCGTTTAAAAAACTCTGAAGTTAAACCAAAAAAGTTTGGCTTGGTTTCTGTACTTACTAATGGTTGGCAAGTCCTTTGCATTCTCAAGAAATTTGAAACCTCCCTCGCAACTGTGTGAACTCACCTATAATTAGGATGAACACAAGTGGTTACAAATAACATCCTTTTCCCTAGAGATGTTCATTTTATTTTCAACAAGCACACAAATCTAAATTTCAAATTTACTTTACTATGATTTGTAATTTTTATAGAACATGAAAGTTCATTACCTCTACAATGGCTATATGGAAGCCTTCAGGTTTATTTGAGATTGCTGACAGGGCTTCATTCACGTCGCAGAATATCGAAACTGTATAGAAAATTTAAGGATTAATATAAAAAAAATGCACAGAAAAGAAGGATCAAGGAGATTGAATAACAAAAATCAAGTTATAGTTCGGTTGGTCCTCAAGAACTATTTTCAATTAAACTTGCTTTTATGGAAACTTTAGTTTTCCATAACAAATGCATGTCTTCTGCAGCGAACTAATAAAAAGGCGACCGAATAACAAAAATAGAAAAGTCCAAACTCAATATGATTACAATTTGGACCATATCCCATTTCGAAAACACATCAAGTACACAGTTTAAAGACGAAAACTTAGGCAACATTACCATATATGGAACAATTGAACACAAAAAAAAACAAAGAAAACATCTTTCAAAATGTAGCCACGAGTGCAACTAAATCCTGTGGTCATAGTTTTACAAAGAACTATTACAAGGATTCTTTTTCGTGTTAGCCCTCCGGTTTTCAGAACCAGAGGACCCTATTAATCCAGAGTTCCGCCGAGGTAAGTAAAGCCTCACCAAAAATTATTTCAGTCAAGATTCGAACGCAGAAGCTGGTTTGACCTTAACTGAAACTCACTAACCACTTGATTACTATACAATGATTATTATAAAGCAATGAATGACACATTCTATATCTCTAAAGCAATGTTAATTTGCGCAATTAAGCTCAACTTTACCCTCCAAAGTAACCATATGTGAGAATTGCAAGACCAGAAGAAGTTAGACAGAGCAAAACAAAAAGTAAGAATCCAAAAAAGTGTCATACCAATATAGTCCATGGCCTCAAGCTTTGTTCTTATCTCAGAAGCACAAGTAGTGTCTTCCTGAAGGAGAAGAACCTTGAGTCCTTTGGGAAAATCCTTCCATTGTTGTATATCATTGGCAGTACAAACCATAGCTGGCTTAGCATCCTTTCTCAATCTCTCTCATCAACAACATCCAATTCCTTCTGCAAAACCATGAATCAGATCACAAACTGCATGCACATATTCTCTAAACAGATTCAGCATGCAGATAAGAAAAAAAACTAAGAAATTTTTATGAGAAACTTTAAACTTGTACCTTGGAATAAAAGAGAAAAAAAGTTGATGAGTTGAATTTGAATTCGATAAACTAAAACTTGTGCTGTTGCAGCATTGTTAATAAAGAGAAAATGTGAAGGGAAGAGGAAGAGGTGTGATGGTAGTGCTTGTGACTACTGAACAGTAGCAATCAGTAGTAGTTGCGGACCACAGGAAGAACCTTTCTGCCACTTCTTCATACACTATTTATTTATACCAATATTGCCCCTTTCGTTGTTACTGCAAAAAAGCTCAGAGATCTTCAATGTGTATGACAGTGAAACTAATTACAGGTAAATCTTCTGAGAGGAGTTAATATGTATATATATAGCCTTCTTTAAAAAAAAAAAATAAATAAGAAATTATCCAAAAGAGTAGCATATGATGACATGACTCAATATTTTAAAATGATATTTACTTTATAAGGTTGAATGTACAATATTTCTTCAGTCTTGTAATTATTGTCACTTTATACCACCTGAAATTTGTTTAAAATTATTTTTTTTTTCTTTTCTCAAGTTGAATTATTATTATTATTATTATTATTATTATTATTATTATTATAAACTATCAAACGTTATAGTTTATTATATCTTTAAGTTTACTTAATAACGGTGTCACATATTTTAACAATTTTGTAATATTTTTCAATATGTGTTAAAAAAGAATTTGGATTCTCTCTTTTTTTATATATGTCATCTCTCATATTTTTAATCTAACGGTTCAGAATTTATAATGAATAATTAAATAAAAAAAATCATTTAATAAGAGAGAGAAATGAATAAGTAATTTGTCTATTTATGTGAATCATTTAAATGACTTTTTTTTATTTAAATATTTATTATAAATTCTGAACTGTTAGATTAGAAACATTAAAGATGACATGATATATAAAAAAGGAGGGAATCCAAATCCGTCAAAAAAATCTTAAATTATATTTGTTTTTAAAACAACTTTTTTTTTATTGGATTTTTAATAGAAACAAGTCTTGCATGGTTAGAGTTATAAATAAAAAAATGTTTAAGCACATACATACAAATAAAAATAAATAAAAGATAAATAATTTTATTACATCATTTAATATTTAGATTTAATTACAGCCTCATAAAATTAGTCTCATCATTTTAAAATCAAATAATTTTAGTTTATACATTTTTTAAATAAAAATTGATGTTTTTTTAGTGATGTGTCATTTGTGAAACTTAACAAATAATCATAAACATGTTTTTGTCAAATTTTCAAGATAGAATATATAATTCTCATGTGAATAAATAATGCACACGTCGTCAATTTTCAGTGCAAAAATGTAAGAAGAGAATAATATAATTTAATTTTGAAATATAAGGACTAATTTCGTGAATCACTTAAATAAGAAAATGTAATCAAGCTAAATATTTAATAATAAAATAAAATAATTAATAATTATAATTATAATAAAAACAAATTATTATATTAAAAAAGTTAATATTTTGTAAGCATAATAAATAATAATACAATAACTATTAATAATAACCTAATAAATTTATTATTATTATTATTATTATTATTATTATTATTATTATTATTATTATTATTATTATTATTATTATTATTATTATTATTATTATTTATTGTATGAATAATATAAATTTATTAGTGTGATCTAAGCTCAAATAATAATTATAGTTCAATTTCTTTCGGTCACCACAGAAATGTTATCGTCGTTACCACAAATCCAAGCCATAGTTTCAGTATTTTTATAACAAGGTTTCACCTACTATTATAGATGAGCTGAACTAGTCAACATTACAACTATGACGAAATGATCTTTTGTTGTTCTTTATAAGGTGTTTGTTAAAATTCCTTAGTCAGAATTAGTTTGCATTGGATAGGGGAGAAACACAATTTTGCGTTGTCCAAAATAGTTTCTACTCAAATATGAGGTTTGCATTGTCCATTATGTGAGTTCCATTGTTGCTTTGATGACAAGGATGAGAGTAAAGGTATTACTCGGTATACTGTCTTATTTTAAGACGCTACACTTATACACTGACAAACGCAAAACACAATTCGGGAAGCTATTGAAAATGATTCAGGTTTGTTTACGACATTTGAGGAGACTTTAATGGGAGTTAGGGAATGGATATGTGGAAGGTGTATGAGCATTCATGTCGTGAGTCGGGCATGTCATCATTCTGGTAGTCTAGTTCGGGTTACTCTTGGGACAGAGGAAGTCGGAACTCACATTCTGGATATTATAAAACCATTTATAATATACTCTAATAACCTTGATACAAATGAAAGGATTATATTGGATGTGAGATTATTAGAGCTAGTCTTCACAACATTTATCTTCATTGTAAAGAGCATACCTCTTAAGTATCGTCTTATTTTTTCCTCAGACATTGAAAGATGCACTCCTAAAGGTGGTTGTTGAGCCGGGATTTATAGGTGTTTGGGTTCGGTTGTTACTTCTTCATTGTTGCACTTTACAAGTGGTCAAGCCTTAGAATAGACATGATCACAGGTCTGAAAATTAGAAAGCCTTGCAGCAACATCACATTTTGGAGTTCTTAACTACTTGAAGGATTGCATATGGTCTTACCAAGTTAGTTTATAGTGCTTTGGGCAGCTTTGAGCAAGATAATTTGGGTCATGAGGGATCTTATATTAAGTAGGAAGATGAAAAAGATGAGCTCTAACGTCAAGCAATGCCTTCGTAAAGTTGTAGGTAGTCACTTCATAGCGGTTGTGAAACTGTTGGGGTCATCTGGTGTAGCCCCATATAATGCTCATACTATAAAGGATTTGGAGGCTAAACACACACATAAACCACCTCCCTCCATGCCAACCACTTTGTTCTCTGAATTTTCTCTAGTGGTCGAAGTTAATAGTCTTCAGGTGCATTAAGTCACTCCCTAATGGGACTTCATATGATAGAGATGGTTTATGGCCTCAACATTTATTGGACACACTATCTGGAGAATGTTTTGTTGTGTCTGTAACACCCTTTTCTACCCCACAAATATAATGGAAAATCAATAACATTTATTAGAGTAAAATATTAAACACAATAAAAATCACCTCAAAGGGCGTACATTTCTCAATAACTCAAATAAAACTCAATGCTCCGTAAACAACGGGTTTTCCCAAAATTACTCAAAAATTGCTCAAAAGGCAGCGGAACTCAAAAAGGCAAAATCCAAAGTTTTCCTTGCGCAGCAACATAATCAAATAACAATAATCAATAAAACATGGTTTAACTCAAAGACCTCAACCCGATGTTACACTATCAGAGCAAGACTCTCTAAGTCAACCAAAAAGTCTTCGACGACATCCACGACTAAACCTGGTCATCTTCACGTTACCCACGTGGAGACAACATTCAAACAGGTAGGGTGAGTAAAACGATTCATAATAATCAATATATAAAATAACGCCATTTTCGTATTCAACATCATCGTAATCATCAAGGAAACATCAAAAAGCCATAATATCATAAATTACACCAAATTGTCACATAAATGCAAATGCAACAAGACTTATGCATTTGGTACCAATTCATCAAAGTTCGATGAACACTGGGCCATCAACCCTCCATAGATCACCATCAATAGGATCAATTCTACACAAGAACCGGAGCACAACAAAATACTTCACATCCGCACAATGGGACTGAAGCCACAAGAATCAAACACTAGACCGAAGTCCGGAATGCATATGAATGCATGATGCACATGTCAATATCATCCTCATAATAAACTCATTAGGTGCATCGTCATTTATCAAAATCATCATAATAATCATGTCATCATATAATCATCAAAAACTCATGGAATCAACATCATAACTCATCATTATTACTCATAGGAATCATTATACAATAATGTATTAATCACATATGAATCAGAGTCATACTCAAGGTAATTCATCCAGAAAACCACAACATCAAAGCATCAAGACAACACTGCACAAGAACACAATTCGCGAAACTCTGCTACGTTTGTTGGACAGTTTGTCGTGCGAGTCTGGGGTGAATGTTCGCCGTGTGAACTCACGATTACAGCAAATCGCTGCTATGCAACAGGAGCAAAATCAGTTCAAAGGTCCATAAAATTTCCTTCCTCAATGCCCCAAAAACATCCATCAATCATGCCTAAGGTATTACGGCGATAAAGGCACAAAATCTACGACTTATTAGGCCAATCCCGTATCATATTTACGCCTCCAATTCCCATAAATCCTTACAAATTCCCCACATTAATTAGAGTTCTCATAATCCCTTACCCTACACGGTTAAAACCTTAACAACAGATTTGGCCACGAAGGCCTAATTCCCCTTACTCTCAAATCAACCTCAAACCTATTAGACCATCAGTTCAAATCCTCAAACTCATTGAACTCCTCACCAGAAAGGCAACAACAATTTAATACTCAAAAATCACTAAACCCTTAAATCGGCTTTAAATACATTGAATCACATATTGAAAACAACAAAGGTAATATTTCCCATACTTAAACAACCTCAAAAACAGATTTGGCCACGAAGGCCTAATTTTTCTCAAACTCAAAGACCTCCTAAATCCTTAAATCGACTTTAAATACATTGAATCATATATTGAAAACAATGAAGACAATACTCCCCATACCTTGATTGCCGACTCTAAGTCTTTCTCTTTGATTCTTGGAAACCTCGCGAAGCTTTTGCCTCAATCCTCTTCCTCAGAGCTCTGACTCTATTTCTTCCCTTTTCACGGTCTAACAAGAATGAATCCTAATTCTCTCAAAATTCATTTTTGTTAAACCTAACTTTGGGCCTTAAAATGGGCTTTCCAATTTCCCCCTCACTAACTCTTCCTCAAATGTCCACTTTCCCCTCAATTCACTTATATTTATTTAAATTAATAAGAATACCAATATATTCATAGTATATACTATTATTTAAATAAATAAATCAAAATCCCATAATTCTCAATATTCACACCAACCACCGAAAATCACCAAAAATACGAATATTTATATTTAAATAAATTAAATAAATATTCCAAGAATTTGGGGTGTTATAGTGTCTAGAGATTTATTAGGAGAAATCACTCTAGCACTTAACCTATGGTTAAAAGAGAGATGCTCGGTGAGTTTGGCATAGTTTATTGACTCAACACTATTTACACTGTTATTGAAGCTCGGTGGTGGGATACGACCAATTATTGTGGGTTATGTCTGGAGGCGGTTGGTTTCCAAGGTTATAATGAAAAGGGTCAGTAATAATGTGGCATGATATCTCAATGACTTTTGGTTTTAGGTCGGGGTATCAGATATTGCTGAGACCATTTTACATAATGCCAATAGAGCGATAAGGAAGCCACATGGATATGGCTCTTTGACTATGCTCGTGGTAGATTTTACGAATTATTTTAACTTGGTAGATTGATCAGCATATTAGCGAGAGGTGGGGTGAGATTTCTATCTATTTCATTGTGGGTTGAGTTTCTCTATGGTCAAGCAATAAGGTTATATCTTGGGATGGGCATATTATATCACCCATTGGAGTGCAACAAGGTCACCTATTAAGGCCTCTTCTTTTTGTTGTTGTGTTACACCTTCTTACTCATCAAATCAATGACATTTGTAAGTTTCTTCTTCATGCTTGGTATCTTGATGATGGAACCATCATAGGGGATTCATAGGAGGTGACCAAAGCCATTTACATAATTCAGGAGACCATTCCAAGATTAGGCCTTTTATTGAGTATTCATAAAACTTAGATCTTTTAACCTTCGTGTGATGATAGTAAACTTCATGGGGAGTTATTTCCTTAGACATTGGGAGGCCAATGTTGGGGATAAAATTTCTTGGAGGGGTTGTTAGCCGAGATGAAGGCTTTATCGAGGGTTTGTCCATCAAGAGAGCATCCAAGACGATTAAGTTGATGCATCTTCTGCCACAACTAAAGGATCCTCAGAGTGAGCTTCTTCTACTTCATTCTTGCATGGGTATCTCCAAACTCTTTTTTTACCTTAGAATGTGTTAATCTCAACATTTGGAGAAAACATTTATTTTGTTTGAAAAATAGTTATGAAGGGCGGTTTAAGACAATGTGGTTAGTGGAGGTCTCTTCTTCGGGGACCTTCAATGGAGGGTGGTTTCTTTATCTACTAGAGTTGGTATATTGGGTTTGTACTCAGCAATATAGTTTGCCTCATATGCGTTTGTGGCTTCTAGGGCCCAAACTTCAATGTTACAAGATCATATATTGAGAGACAGAGGGATATATGGTATGGATTTTGATTTCGATGGAGCTTTGAATGGTTTGTGTTGTGATTCTGATTTTTAACCTTAGCAGTTTTATTAGAAAGGACACCGTCTCTCCTAAAGCACAACATGTTTTGTCGAGTGCCATTTTTATTAAAGTGTTCAGAACATGGATGTTAAGTTTGACACGACTACAAGACAAATACAATTTTTGGTTATTTGCAGGCAGCACATGCTAAAGATTTTCTCCTTACTATCCCTATTGACGGTCTAGGCCAACATATGTCCCCGATAGAGTATCGTACCATCCTTAAATATTGACTTATTTTTTTTATTTCTTGTTGATGAGGTTTGTCCTATTTACGGTAAGGCGTGCTTAGATACATTTGAGGAATACATTATTAATTGCAAAAAGCATATAGGATTCTAATATTAATATGACTTGGTTAGGGATGTCCTATTTGATATATTTAAGCATGATGGGGTATATGTGAAGAAAGAGGCGACTGCGATTTTCTTGACTAACTTACGGGAGAGGAGATAAACTCTTAGACTAACTGATGCTTCTGATGTATGAGTGCTTAGGAAAGAAACATGTATGTGTAGACTTGATTGGGGTTTCCCCACTAGTGGGATTGAGGATGAGAGGTTTTACTGTGGAACATGAAACTCTCAAATTCGCTTTAAATAAAGTGGTCAAACATGAGAAAACGTGATCCGACAATCAACATATTTTTATACCATTTGCATTTGACGCTTTTGATTTTCTAATACCAATAGCAATGAATCTTTTATAAAGAATATAAAGGTTTATGCATAACAATGTTGTGTCTTCTAAAACAATAAATATAAGCTTTAAGAAAATCATTTTGACCATAAAAACAAATTGTGGGGTAGCTTAGTTGTTAGTTAGTTTGTTATTTTTATATAATATTGATTATATATATTTAAGGTATAATATTGAATTACTTCCATTTCGTGTAATCAATATTCAACCTATAATTGTTGTTCGGTTAAGCTTACTATGTTAAGTAAATAGAGTCATGGTGTTTTGTTTTGTTTAATTGTTCTTGGATCAATTTATAAGCAACAATAGGATACAATTAAAAGGACTACTTACCTGGATGAGTAAATGCATCATTACTTCCATTTCGTGCCCTTAAAATATCATTAACTCAGGTGATGACTTCTGGGTAACTAATTACTAGTAGTATATTTAGATGATCATCAACTTAATCAAAATCACATCAATTCAAACGTTTCAAATAATTCATTTCCTTTTTTCACATTCTTTTGCGTTTGAACGTCATTTTTATATAATTTAGTTTTTTAACGGAAAACCGAACAGATATAAAGTTAGCTAGTTAATTATTTTGCCTATGTTTGATTCTCTAATAAAAGAATTGATTTTTTTAAATTATTTATATTTAAAGTTATTTGAAAATAAAATAATTTATATTTTGATATATTCGTACAAAAATAAATTAAATGATAAATTTTAGTATAAAAGTTATGTTTATAATCAAATACTAGAAATTCTAATTTCAAACAAAATTAATTACACTTTAAAAAACTATATATATTAAAATCAATTTATACTTCTCGAATTACTTTCATCTCTTTGATAACGCGAAATTATATCGGATATTTGACTTGACTTACATGAATTCTACCTACGTTTATTACTGTTTTATTTGATTTATCTTCGATTACGCATTTGTTTGTGTTTTGTAGGTTATCATAAATATGGACTAAAGAAATAAAAGAAGAAAGAAATGAAGGAAATGGAAAGAAAAGAGGAAGAAAAGACTAAAGAAAGAAAAGAAGAAGAAAGAAAGAGAAAAGAAAGAAGAAAAAAAAGGTGGGGGCCACCACACACCAAGTGACACTTGCCACTTGGGTGTGGCGCCTGCCACCATGAGAACAACAAGGAAGTGGCGGCTGCCACATGAGAGGGAGTGGCGAGTGCCACTCCTAAAAGAAAGGGGAGTCGCGTTTGTCACTTCCTCCCTATACTTTCTCCACTTCCTCCCTACTTTTTCTCAACCTCCTGGCTGCATTTTCCCCTTGTTTCACTCTTCGTTTCAGGCTTCAATTTTGTGTAACCGTCACCCACTAGCAGATATAAATACCAGATGCAGTTTTGGAAAAAAGGGGGACTTAGGATTTTTTTTTCGCTTTATTTTTCAGCATTCTGTTTTTAGTTTTCTTTGCATTTTTTAGAGAGAATAATATTGTCAGGCAATTGTTTTTTCACGCTAATAAACAATTGCCAGTTAGTTTTAGGATTGATTCAAAGGTTGTAATATTGTACTGAACTGCAAGTCGGCCTCCATAATCAAATCCAAGTTTTCTGTTCTTCAAATTGCCAAGTTCCATTTATCTGCTTTTATTTTTATCTTTATATTTTTTATGCATCCCTTCTGTTTTCTATTTTCTGTTTAGCATTAAGATTAGATTTAGTAATAGCATGAAAGCCATGTCTGGCTAAACCTCTTAGTATTGGTATGTAATTACGATCGGTCGGAGGGGGTTAAGTAAATCGTGACGTAAATTTAACAGATCTAATTCTTCTAGTCTCAGTTTCTTTTAATAAATTAATAACTTTTATTACGAGAGTAAAAAGGTAACGAAAGTTAAGATCAATGAAGCGAGAGTTTGAGGTCTTAACCGGGTAGCTGAAACTGAACATTAGGCTCAAATACAGTGAGAGCGCTTTAAGGTTAATTAGGATCTACTTATTTTCAAAAAGTATTTTTAAATACAAATGAGAGAGCGGGAGTTTTCATTCTGATTTGAGAGTATAGTCTAAGTTAATAAACACGAGAGTGTGAGATAAGGTCTTTTAAATGAGTATTTTCTACAGAAAAGTAATTTTACCTTTTAAATTAAACGCCCATGAATTACTGAACCCCCGATGATTGACAGGATTATATACCGATATTTCGCAATATCTTAATTTAATTTAATTTTCATTCTGCACTTATTTTCTTACTCGCATCTCAAATTTTAGAAATTCGTTAGCCTTAGATTTACGTAGTAACATTAGATAGCGGTAGATTGACTCTTGGTCCTTTGGGTCCGATAATCTTTAAAACTACGTGATCAGACTGTGCACTTGCAGTCACGAAGCATTTATACATACTAAATAGCGTTCAAGTTTTTGGCGTTGTTGTCGGGGATCAATTAAGTCGATATTGTAACTTTAGTGTTGTGCAGTATAGACTAAGGCAACTACTTTCCTATTATAAGTCGTCGATTGTATGCCAAACACTCGCTCTAAAGGTGAGAAGCTTGAGCGACTGATTATCAACATAGAGCATTTTATTAATTTAAGACGTTGAATTAACGAATTCCAAATTAAGTATAACCTTCCACCATCTGAGATTCCCTTTCCAGAATTACCAATACCTATGGCTGAAGAACCTCATAATCGACCTCTTAAGTATTATGCCATCCCTTCACAGGATGAGCCACATAACAGTGTTGTTGCTCCTCCCATCGAGACAAATACCTTCGAGCTAAAACCTTCGTTGTTGTCTGATGTACAACAAAACTAATTTTCTGGAAATCCCACGGAGGACCTGAACTTACATTTGTCAGTATTCTTGCAATACGCAGACACAGTGAAAGCAAATGGTGTCAGCCCCGAAGCAATAAGACTACGTCTTTTCCCTTTCTCATTAAGAGATAGAGCTAGAGCTTGGCTCTAGTCTCTACCGTCCGCATCTGTCACTACGTGGAACGAGTTGAAAAAGATGTTCTTAGCACGATATTTCCCACCTAGCAAGACGGCTATGCTAAGAGCCCAAATAAATGGATTCAAACAAAAGGACAATTAATCTCTTTTCGAAGCATGGGAAAGATACTAGGACACGATGAGGATTTTCCCACATCACGGTCTAGAAGAATGGATGATCATCCATACCTTTTACAATGATCTCTTGTACAACACAAGATTGACAATAGACGACGCCGCGAGTGGCGCACTAATGGATAAACCCTACAATGAGGCTTATGCACTTATCGAGAGTATGGCTCAAAACCACTATCAGTGGGGAAGTGAAAGAGCCTCAATAGAGAAACCTCTAACGAAAAGTGGTATGTACGAGATAAGTAGTCTTGACCAAGTCAATACAAAGGTAGATGCTCTCACTCAAAAGATTGAAAGTTTGACTATAACCCCTACAACCACCTTGGCTGCCGTAGCTCCAAACTGCGAGTTACGCGGAGTTCCTGGGCATGCTGCCCCTGAATGTTAACTTTTGACAGGAGTTTCCACAAATCAAGTGAATTATGCTCAAGGAAACCCTTACTCAAATACCTATAACCCAGGTTGGAAAAACCATATGAACTTTTTGTACAAAAATAATAATGCATTGTATGCACCTGGATAAGCACCTGTTGTACCAGCAGGATATCAGAAACCTGCCGTAGCTGCTCAAAATGCTCCTAGGAAATCTAACCTTGAATTAATGATGGAAAACTTCATAGCCACCCAGGCTCAAACAAATAAAGATTTCCTGAATCAAAACATACACACTAGTGAGCAAATTAAGCAATTAGCAAACAAGGTAGACGCTTTAGCCACTCACAATAAAATGCTTAAAACCCAAGTTTCGCAAGTGGCACAACAACAAGCACCCACTGCTGCTCCTGCAGGCACATTTCCTGGACAACCGCAACCCAATCCAAAAGGACATGCAAATGCTAATATACTACAAAG
This sequence comes from Lathyrus sativus, assembly GCA_963859935.3. Taxonomy (NCBI): domain Eukaryota; kingdom Viridiplantae; phylum Streptophyta; class Magnoliopsida; order Fabales; family Fabaceae; genus Lathyrus; species Lathyrus sativus. The sequence continues at coordinate 517,107,530 of OZ012738.1, forward strand.
TGGTACGAAATTGGACGAACCAACTAACCAGAGACTTGAGAATCCAGCTATGTATCAAAATCCTGGAAAAGTAACTGAGAAGGAAACTGAAATGGAAAATAACCAAAACATAAAGGAGAAAGAAGGTAGTGACCAAGAGGCCGAAGAAAAAAAAGGAACCATATGTGCCTCCACCACCTTATAAATCTCCCTTTCCATATCCTCAAATGTTTGCTAAATCTAAATACGTGGGGCAATTCAAGAAATTCGTTGAACTTCTAAAACAATTGAAGATCACAAAACCCTTTACAAAAGCTATCACTCAAATGCTCTAATATGCTAAGTTTCTTAAAGAAATCTTATCAAATAAGAAAAAGATCGAGGATAACGGAATCATTACGCTTACTGTTGAGTGTAGCGCGATAGTCCAAAATAAAATGCCTCCTAAGTTGAAAGACCCGGGTAGTTTTTCCATACCATGTGCAATTGGAAAATTTGTCATAGACAAAGCTCTATGTGACTTAGGAGACAGTATTAGCTTAATGCCCTTGACCATATGCAAAATGCTTGATATGGGAGAATTAAGACCAACTAAGATGTCTGTACAACTAGCTGCATTCTGTTAAGTTCCCGATAGGGATACTAGAAAATGTTCTGGTACATATAGGTCAATTATATATCCCTACTGATTTCATAATCATGGACATAAAGGAGGACGCCAACACCCTTATCATATTAGGAAGGCCATTCTTAGCTACAGTCGGAGCCATTATAGACGTAAATAAAGGTAAGCTAACTTTTGAAGTGGGTGAAGAGAAAGTCGAATTTATTTTGACACAATTTTTACAAGCACCAGCGATAGACGATACATGTTATCTGGTAGATGCCATCGACGAATGCATAAGAGAAATGGAGATGGAACAAAATTCTTTCAGAAATTCTAAAAATTCCAATACCACTAATTTTTTAAGATGATAATTGGCATGGTGAATACCAAGACGACAGTCTAAGCGAGTGCCTAGCACTAACATCCAATCATATGCCTTGCCCAAAGAAACCGGCTTTAGAACTTAAAACACTACCCAAAAGTTTAAGGTATGAATTCCTAGACACCGAGCTCGAATGACCAGTGATAGTCAACACAGACTTAGGACAAATAGAAACTGAGAAACTACTGCATGTCTTAAGAAAATACCCATTTGCTCTTGCCTACAACATTTCTGATCTGAAAGGAATAAGTCCTTCTATCTGTATGCATCATATTATGCTAGAGGAAGACTGTAAGACCTCTAGAGAACATCAAAGAAGGATAAATCCCATTTTGAGCGACATAGTCAAGAAACAAATACAAAAGTTGTTAGAAGCAGGAATTATATACCCGATCTCTGACAGTCAATGGGTTAGCCCAGTGCATGTCATACCAAAGAAAGGAGGTGTTACAATTGTTAAGAACGAAAAAGGTGAATCTATAGCACAAAGAGTTGTGACCGGAAGTAGAATGTGCATTGATTATAAGAAATTGAACAAAGCTACTCAAAAGGATCATTTCCCTTTGCCCTTCATTTATCAAATGCTTGAGCGATTAGCTAAGCACTCCTATTTCTGATATTTAGACGGTTATTCAGGATTCTTTCAAATCTTTATTCATCCTGATGACCAAGAAAAGACAACCTTCACTTATCCTTATGGTACATTTGCCTATCGACGAACGTCGTTTGGATTATGTAACGCTCCCGCAACATTCCAAAGATGCATGATGTCAATCTTCGCTGACTTTATAGACGACATCATGGAAGTATTTATGGACGACTTTTCTGTTTGTGGGCAGAGTTTTGAAGGATGCTTATCGAAACTAGAAATGGTACTTAAAAGATGCAAAAAAGTAAATCTCGTGTTAAATTGAGAAAAATGTCATTTCATGGTCCAACAAGGAATCATACTTGGACACATAGTTTCTGATAAGGGGATTGAAGTAGATAAAGCAAAAATAGAAATTATAGAAAACCTCCAACCTCCTAAAATCGTAAGAGAAATATGAAGTTTCTTAGGACACGCCAGTTTCTACCGACGATTCATTAAGGATTTCTCTAAAATCACTAAACCGCTGACTGGCTTATTAATGAAAGACACTGAATTCATTTTTGATGATAAATGCCAGAAAGAATTTGAACAGTTAAAAACAGATCTTATTACCGCATCCATCATGCAACCACCTGATTGGAGGTTACCGTTTGAAATAATGTGTGACGCTAGTGATTATGCCGTAGGTGTAGTTCTAGGACAGAGAAAAGATAAAAATCTTCATGCGATTTATTACGCTAGTAGAACCCTGGACCCTGCGCAAATGAACTACGCCACCATGGAAAAGGAACTTTTAGTTGTCGTGTTCGCTTTGGATAAATTTCTTTCTTACTTAGTAGGAGCAAAGATAATTATCTATACCGATCATGCCGCAATCTGGTACCTATTAAATAAAAAGGACGCCAAATCGAGACTCCTAAGATGGATACTACTACTGCAAGAATTTGATTTAGAAATCAAAGACAAGAAAGGTACTAAAAATGTAGTAGTTGGTCATTTATCGAGAATGGGGGATATTAAGCCTGAGCAAGTGCCGATCAATGATGATTTTCCTTATGAGAGACTCATAACTCAGTTAGAAAACACGGTTGAACGATCTTTAATATATAATGAGACTGAAACAAAAGAAGTCGTGGAAGCGACCTTTACTGAAGCCACAATGTCGTGGTATTCTGACTTTGTCAACTAGTTAGCAACTGGAGTTCTTCCACCAGATTTAACATACGAGCAAAAGAAAAATTCTTCCACGATCTTAAACATTATTATTGGGATGAACCTCTGCTTTTCAAAAGAGGTGCCGATGGTATTTTTCGTCGATGTGTTCTCGAAGATGAAGTTGAAAATATAATATCTCACTGTCATTCTACTCCCTATGAAGGACATGCAAGCACAATCTGAATAATTGGTTGTATGACTTAGATGAACCAGAAGCTCCACCTTCACCCCCTGAGACTCCGCAGATATATAACCATTATGACCAATATGGTGGCCATCTCTCTGATTCGGGCTCTAGCACTCCTGCTGTGTCTGCCGACCAACAAGTGGATCATACTGCTACCATTCGCGCGCTGGAGGCGAACGTTGCTGGCGTCAGAGGTGAAATTACAACTCTACGGGTGGATTTTCATGAATTCATGGATGTGGTGATGGAGCAGTTGGATCACGTTTATCAGCATCTTTTCTCTATTGCTCCTCCTCCCCCTCCTCCTCGTGACTAACTTTTTAGATATTGTTGCATTCCAATCTTCGCACTTTCAAACAGTGAGGACACTATTTGATTTAAGTGTAGGAGCGAAACTTTACTTTTTGGACAAGTTTATTTATTTTCGGACAATGTTATTTTGCTGTTTTCGCAATTTATGGATTTTTGTAACATCTTATTTTATTTCTTTTAAGTGATTAACATTTTAATGTCCTTTCAACATTGTAGTATTCCATTTCATTTTAATTATTATTAGTAAGTTAACATTTCATTTTCATATTTTCTTCAAAATATCAAAAAAACAATTATTTTTTGTCTTTTTCCCCACTTTAGAAGGTGGCACTCGCCACCTTGTCTTGTAAAATGGATGTGGCACCTGCCACCCTTGCTTGTGGCACTCGCCACACACCCCAGCAAGAGGTGGCACTCGCCACACAACCTTCTTAAAGGAAGTGGCACCCGCCACTTAGTTAGGTGGCCCACTTTTGTGCATGTCTGCCACCTAAATTTCACCTATACCATGCACACTCCCACGTACCTTTCAATAGCTTGCATGCATTACACATATCCTGCTACTTCTGATTTTGTTGACTATAATAAAATAAAAACCAACCATACCAACCACATTTACTCGTGTAACTCCATAACTCCATTATTTATACCATCTTCACCAACTTATCATAACATAAAACACAAATACTCATTCACAAAAATCAGAGAGAAGGAAGAATATTATTTTCAAACTACTGTCATGGCGAGCTACCAAGTGATCTTCAGAGAAGGTGAAGCGAGCGAAAAGCAAGTCGAGCTCTGTGCAACTCTACTAAATAGAGAAATCAATTCGACAAGGTATGTTGATATACTTTATTTAGAAGCACTAGGAATTAAAGACAATGTTGATTATATGCTAGAAAAATTGGGTTTGACTTACCTTTTATCATTTAAAGATCCTGTCTACGTGCAACCTACTCTCGAATTTCTTAGCTTGCTCATCTATGATCTTAATGGAAACCTTCATTTCCGTTTGTTTAACGTTGAATATACAATTACTTTTGACGGATTAGCCGTCTTATTAAAATGTCCCTACGGAGATGAAGCTAAATACGATGTGCTAGATGGTGACGGCTGGCTAAACGCATATAAATATTTTTGGAGAGTGATAACAGGGGAAGTAACCCATAGTTTCGAAGGCAATAAAGCCTCCTTAATCCAAAACTCATCGGTGCGCTATTTGCGCCAACTGTTGGCCTGTACCGTTTTCGGTAGGTCAAATTCTAATAAGGTAAATGAAGCAGAATTTTTCTATCTATTTACCGTGTGAGGGAAAATCATCATACAACATACGATCTTGAGTTTCGATGATGACAAGTTACAATCATGGATGAATCGGCATTATCGGTTCCGCCTCTACAAAGACAAATGCAAATATTCCATCCACCATATCCTTCCTATATCATTTAAAGTGCTTTACTTAATAAAATATATATGAATGATATGTGGTTATGACTAAATGCATAAAAACCAAATAAATAACAATTTTTGCAGAATTTCAGGCCATGAGTCGACCATTGAGTCAGCGCATGTATCTGCGCTTTTCTCACAGGTCAGCGCAAGAAAGGTATGAGTCGACGCATGAAAGCTATGAGTCGACGCATGCAGATCTTGTTTTTCTCACGGGTCAGCGCACGCCGACCTATGGTCGACGCACACTGCTGCACTTTCAAATCTGCCCACACCTGCAGGCTATGCGTCGACGCATAGACCTGCTATAATCGATCGTTCGCGCGTTTGTGCTGTTTTTTTAAGACTTTCCACTATGTTTGGAAAGCTGTTAAGTTTGGTTTTGGTTGGTTACTATATCAATTGTGAATTTGAGTCAATTGTGAATTTGAGTCAATTGTCACAAATCAAGAAAAGTGAAAGAGGTGCCATCAAAGTTCATCAATCTTCATTTTACAACCCACAACACAACAATTACACACAATAATTCATGGGGTACTTGTGATCTTGTTCAAGGTGATAAGGTCCGAAGCCGTGATCGGAAATCCGGTTCAGGGTGATTTTGAAGGCAGGTTTTTCTTGGATAAAACCTAGCAGGTTTTACCCTCCAAGATTTGGAGATTTTGGGGGTTTTTAGGTATGAATCATCTCTATCTACTTCAGCTGAGTGAAGGTGATTGAAAAGTTGTAGTCTTCATCAATCTAGTAGCAGAAATCAGTGAAGCGTTCAAGAGTGTTCCGGGTTCGATTTTTGTGTGCACGAGATCAGTCGGGCCAAGGGTTTGAAGAATGAAAGGTTATTCAACAAAGGGGCTGGAATCGGAGGTCTACTCACAACAATCGAAGAACTTGATTCGACTCGAATCAAGGAGCAAGAAGCGATAGCATCATCAACATCAAGAGGGCTTGATTGTACATTTTGCTTATCAATTCTTGTATAAAAATTTCTACATTACAGGTGATATCTAATATATTAATCTCAATTCTATTATTAGAATTGAGGGCAGACGTACCCCGAAGTGAGGACGGCGGGGGAACTGCCTTAACAAATCTTTGTCTCCTTTACTTTTCAGCACTTTCAATTTTGGCTTAAAATTTAAGGGATTTTAGTATAAGCAGTTATATCATAAGTTGGGTTGATTTGAGTAAGTACTTATTACTGTTTTGAACTTTAGTGTGACAATACATTGCACAAGGAACTTAAAGCATCTTACTCAAGCCAAACCACACTTGGAGTGTATTGCACACCAAGTGTTTGATAAATTGTCTACACCAAAGTTTACTTAGTCCATTTGCCTACTTTGTGGGGATTATAGATCATTTGTGCTAGTTCTACTAATAAGTGATAAAATCAACTGATAGTGTGACTAGTGTGTTGAATCAAATTTTGCTCATTATCATTTCCATAAGGCTAGACGCATATCCGATCTTCTAATAACTGTTCGTTCTTAGACGTAATTTTTCCACGGCAGCTTCCGCAAATTTAAAACAAATATTTTGAAAAACCAATTTTTAATTGGTAGCGTCGACTGATTTTAATTGGGATCTATTCAACCCCCCCTTCTAGATCTAAGCCATCGTCTAACATACCGCATTAGCAACCGCCGAGAAAATAAACAATGTCCTGTTTTTGTTCACCCACATGAAAGCGATAGCCACCGCAAAAAATAGAGCTATAGTTTTTGGTGGCCTGATAACTACTCTAGGTCGAATTCTCGGCTTAGAAAATAATTTTTCATCTTTAACACCCCTGCCGCCAAGAACCATATATATAGACATGGTTAGGAGTATAAATATGGTGAGGAGACGGCGAGATGGGAACTTTGATTTAATGATTAATAACCAAGTGTTCCCGGTTTTATTCTGCCGAACCCTTCTCGTACAGATGTGCGTGACCCTGATAACTATTGTTATATTGATGACACAATCCCCGCGCACATTCTTGAGAATGCTACTGCTGGCGGGGACAATACTAACGCACCTCCACACACTACACATGTCGTTTCTAAAAATGTTGCAGGTACATCCTCAAGGCGCATACCGGGAAGAAGTGAGGACACACCATCCAATCTAGACGAAATATATGCTGAGATGCTACGACAGAGTGAATTAGACGCTCAGCGAGATCAGAGGATTCAGAGCATCGAGGCCTAGCAAGCCGAGATGATGCAGATTCTCAGACAGATGCAAAGTGAACAAAGCAACATGTCAGGATTGATCACAGAGATGGCAGACTTATCAATATGTATGTAAAATCCAGAAGATCCACCTGACTACCCTAGAAATGGTAGGCAGACACGAACTCGCGGCAGAGGCCGCAGATAGAAGAATTTCCAGGTTCCACCTTCTTTTTCTTACCTTAATTCGTTGTATTGGGGACAATGCTCGATTTAAGTGTGGGAGAGGAAGCTTTACCGCTTTTATTTACTATTTTCCCCTTTATTTATTATTTTCTAGGTAGATTTTAAAATTTTGATTTTCTGCTTAATAAAATAAAATTCATGTGTTGTCGAGTCACTTTACATAGTTTCCGTCATTTATCGGAATCTCCCAAATTCTTAAGCGATAACAGAAAATTTTAAATTGTCGGTTTAAAGCATGACACAAACCCATAAAGTATATTGTTTGATTTAGACTGAGTTCGAGAGATTTGGGAAAGTATTAATAATATCGGTACTATCTTGACACCATGAACCCTCTTAGTTTGCTGATGAATTTGAGTACTTATTATGCCAAAGCCTTAAATTTTAGAGTAACCTCTTGATTAGTTTATATTAGCAGTCAGCACCATCCTGAAGCACAACCTAAGTAATAGACTGATGCAAATATATGTTTGATCTCAAAAATAAGAATCGAATAGAATTGTCAGAAAAAGTGAATGAAATATATGCTCTCAATAAGTTAGGTGATCCTTACCCGACCATTTAGCCCAACAGATCGGACTCTTGAAATTCAAAAATACACAAGAAAAAGAATGTGAAAAAAGTTTTGAAAAAGAGATCAATGAACACTAACAGGTTTACTTATCATGGGTGTGCGGGGATAACAGGCTTAATGTGATTGCGCGAGAATGAAAAAGAGGTGAAAATGAATAGGCTGAGTTATAATAACATGATTCGAACTTGCCTGCACAGAGATGGAGTTTTTGATTGCACTTAGTAATTTCGTGTCATTACGGTATCCTTAGTATTTTTAACCAATACCTATCTTTCGTGCGAAAGTTTCACAACAATGTATGATATGCGTTATGTCGTCTTAAATTCCACGAATAATATGTTTTATTTGCTTGAAGACAAGCAAAGGTTCAAGTGTGGGAGAGTTTGATAATGCGAAATTATATCAGATATTTGACTTGACTTACATGAATTTTACCTACATTTATTGCCATTTTATTTGATTTATCTTCGATTACGCCTTTGTTTTCTTGTGTTTTGTAGGTTATCATAAATATGGACTAAAAAAATAAAAGAAGAAAGAAATGAAGGAAATGAAAAGAAAAGAGGAAGAAAAGACCAAGGAAAGAAAAGAAGAAGAAAGAAAGAGTAAAGAAAGAAAAAAAAGGGTGGGGGCCACCACAAACCAAGTGGAACTTGCCACTTGGGAGTGGCGCCTGCTACCATGAGAACAACAAGGAAGTGGCAGCTGCCACATGAGACGGAGTGGCGAGTGTCATTCCTAAGAAATAGGAGAGTGGCAACTACCACTCCTAAAAGAAAGGGGAGTGGCGTCTGCCACTGCCTCCCTATATTTTTTCCACTTCCTCCCTTCTTTTTCTCAACCTCTTGGCTGCATTTTCCCCTTGCTTCAATCCTCATTTCAGACTTCAATTTTGTGTAACCATCGCCCACTAGCAGATATATATACCATATGTAGTTTTAGAAAAAAAGGGCACTTAGGATTTTCTGTTTCGCTTTATTTTTCAGCATTCTGTTTTTAGCTTTCTTTGCATTTTTTAGAGAGAATAATATTGTAAGACAATTTTTTTTCACGCTGATAAGCAATTGCCAGTTAGTTTTAGGATTGATTCAAAGGTTGTAATATTGTACTGAACTGTAAGCCAGCCTCCATAATCAAATCCAAGTTTTCTGTTCTTCAAATTGTCAGGTTCCATTTATCTGCTTTTATTTTTATCATTATATTTTTTATGCATCCCTTCTGTTTTATGTTTAGCATTAAGATTAGATTTAGCAATAGCATGAAAGCCATGTCTGGCTAAACCTCTTAGTATCGGTATGTAATTACGATCGATCGGTGGGGGTTAAGTAAATTGTGACGTAAATTTAACAGATTTAATTCTTCTGGTATCGGTTTCTTTTAATAAATTAATAACTTTTTTTACGAGAGTAAAAAGGTAACGAAGGTTAAGATCAATAAAGCGAGAGTTTGAGGTCTTAACCGAATAGCTGAAACTGAACATTAGACTTAAATACAGCGAGAGCGCTCTAAGGTTAATTAGGATCTACTTATTTTTCAAAAAGTTTTTTTTAATACAAATGAGAGAGTGAGAGCCTTCATTTTGATTTGAGAGTATAGTCTAAGTCAATAAACACGAGAGTGAGAGATAAGGTCTTTTAAATGAGTATTTTCTACAGAAAAACAATTTTATCTTTTAAATTAAACGCCCACGAATTACTGAACCCCCGATGATTGACAGGATTATATACCGATATTTCGCAATATCTTAATTTAATTTAATTTTCATTCTGCACTTATTTTCTTACTCGCATCCTAAATTTTAGAAATTCATTAACCTTAGATTTACGTAGTAACATTAGATAGCGGTAGATCGACTCTTGGTCCTTTGGGTTCGATAATCTTTAAAACTACGTGATCAGACTGTGCACTTGCAGTCACGAAGCATTTAGACATACTAAATAGCAATCACTCTTTCAAAATTAAAACCAAACATACACTTCAATAATGAATGATTTTTTTTTATTATAAGAATGGCTACCTTTTTATTTACTTATTATAAAACTAAAGGAGTTTTAATAAAAAAAATAGATTATCTTTTATAATTAATGTAATCTATATGTGTTTAAAAATAAATACTCTAGATTCTTGATAATATATAGCTTAATTTATAATGTATCAAATTCTAGCATGCTGGATGGGTGAATAACACATCATTATACCAGATATTTCTAAACTTGTATATCATCTGTCTGAACAAATTTGGAGTAATAGAGGAGTTTGGTCTATGAAAAAATGAGGCATGGAGATGGAATCTAGACATTAACATAGAGGAGGAGGCTGAGGAAATTCAGGTCGAGAGGGATGAGTTGCTGATGTTGATATCAAGCAGTGTGCTCTCAAAGAATCAGCCTGATTCTTTTATCTGGCCATTTAGCAAATCTAGAACTCTTTCAGTAAAATCATGCTACGAGAGGTTGTTGAGTCAACAGATGGAAAACCAAATAGAAGAAGGGGAACCGTGGGTTATTAGATTTCCATGGAAGACACTTATTCCATTGAAAACAAAGTTCTTCACTTGGAGACTAATCCTTGATAGATTGCCAACAAGGATTAACTTACTGAGCAGAGGAATTATGCTTAATGTTCACGAACTTGTTTGCCCATTTTGCTCCGAGTTTGAAAAGGATGTGCAGCATATTTTCTTTACTTGTGTTAAAACTAAGCTGTTATGGAAGAAAGTTTGTAGATGGTTAGACATTGCTGAGGTGCAGTCTTGGAACTGTTGCGATCATATCATAGAATGGTTACACTATCTGAAACCAAAGGTTGCTTCATTTGCTACTTTGTTGGGTTGTTGAGCTGTAGTTAGTTGGAGTATCTGGTGGACACGAAACCAGATATTATTCAATGACGAAATATGCGATGTCACTCTATATACAAGAAGAGGACAAATTACACTCTCTCTTATAGTAGGAGAACACTCACTAAAAGAACCTTATAGGAGAAAATACAATATATTATATGTCTCTAAATTTTTCTTTTATGTTATGTTACAATGCTTTATGTTGTTGTGTTAGGAATGAGAAATGCACCTCTATTTATAGGTGCTCATCTTCACAAAACCATGGGAGTTGTTACAAAACCATGGGTGTTTCTTTCTTGATCCACAAATTGTGACTTTATTCAATCACAATCCTTGACCATAATCTTTTACCATGACCAAAATATTTGACTATGACCATAATATTTGACAATCTCCCACTTAAAGTCACATTTGTGATCTTCCAAAATTTTCTCTACCTTGCCAACTCCATGCTGATTACGCCTCTAATAGGCCATAGGAAGACCTACACCATACAAGCTTATCAGAGTTAATCGACTTCGTCAATGCATTTGCTAGGTTATCTTTAGTGTGAATTTTCTGCATATCCACACTTCCTTCTTTACTATAGTAGTCTCCTTTATAGTGCTATCATCTTTTTGCTCATTTTGTAGTTCATTTTCTACAAAGATTACATCTCTGCTAACAATAATCTTGTAAACAGCAGAATCCCACAAACGATACCCCTTCACATTGTCAGCGTAACTCAAGAATATGCATTTCTTGGATTTTAGGTCCATCTTTTTTCTTTCTTGAGAGTTGTACATCACGTACACAGAACATCCAAATACATGCAAAGAAGAATAATCACTCGGTTTTCCCTTCCACATCTCTATTGGTGTCTTTAAATCAATTGCAGTTGATGGCGATCGATTTATCAAGTAACAGGCAGTTTTGACAGCTTCTGCCCAGAAAGACTTTGACAATCCTATTGTTTTTAGCATAACTCTCGTCCTCTCCAGAAGAATTCTACTCATCCGCTCTGCTACACCATTCTGTTGAGGTGTATGAGCAACAATAAACTGCCGCTTAATATCTTCTTGTTTGCAGAATGTCCGGAAATCACCATTTGTATATTCTCCTCCATTATTTGTCCTCAAGCACTTAATTCTTTTCCCAGTTTCAAGTTTCACTTGTGCTTTGAACTCCTTGAATACTAAATACATATCTGACTTCTTCTTGATTGGGTACACCCATAGTCTCCTGGAGTAATCATCAATGAATGAGAGAAAATATTTTGCTCCTCCAATGGACATTTCTGGTGACTCCTACACATCAGAATGAATCAAGTCTAGTATGTTTTTGCTTCTAGCAGTTGACTTAGCAAACTTTAGTTTATGCTGCTTGCTTATCACACAGTGCTTGCAGAAAGGTAAATTTACCGACTTGAGCTCGGGTATGAGATTACGTTCTGCAAGAACTTTCAAGCCTCGTTCTAACGTATGGCCTAGTTTGCGATGCCACGTCATCGTTGTTTCTTCTTGGCTTCCAGCTGCTACTAATGCATCTGCTCTTTTCAGTATGTCTCCCAAAAGCATGTATAGATTTGCAGCGACCTTATCTGCTTTCATCACTACTAGTGAACCTTTCACCACTTCCAAGATCCCATCTTGAACATGGGTCTTGCATCTGAGGTCATCTAGTTGCCCAATAGACATCAAATTCTTCGTCAGTCCTTTCACATGTCGTACCCCTTAAAATATGCAGATAGTACCATCATACATTTTCATTTTGGCAGTACCAACTCCAGCAATTTCCAAAGCATGGTAATTCCCCCATCAATACATGTCCTTCTGAGATAGGTTCGTAAGTGCAAAACCAGTCTCGTCGTGGAGTCATGTGCCATGTTGCTCTTGAATCTACTATCCAACCATCAGTGAGTTGAATTTCGCCTTTGGTACTAACTGTTGCTCTACTGTAAAGGATTTCTCCATCATCGGAGGTACTAGCAATACATCCTTGAGATGTACTTGCTTCAGAAGACTTCTCACCATTCTTCTTGTTGAACCAACATTATTTCTTCAAGTGCCCTCTCTTGCCACAATTGTAGCATTTGAGGTTTGTTCTTCTTTGACATTTTGATCTACCATGATTTTGACTCCCACTAGGGTCATGCTCTGTTGATCTACCTCTCGTAATCGTCAAAGCTTCTATTCGTTTTGAGCTTTCTTGCCGATCTTCCTTATTTTTACGCCTGGATTCTTCTTCAAGAACAGCTCCGGTGGCATTATTAAAGGATAGACGTTCAATAATATTATTGTTTGTAATATTGATGACGAGTTGATCATACAAATCTGGTAAACTCTGAAGAAGAAGTTATGCTCGTCCATTTTCCACTATTGTGAAATCTGATGCAGATAGTTGAGCAAATAATGTATTCAAATTGTGGATGTGATCTAGCACCGAAGTGGATTCACTCATTCAAAGAGTGTAGAGTCTCCTCTTTAAGAAAATTTTGTTGTGAAGTGACTTGACCTCGTACAGTTGGATGAGAGTATCCCATATCACATTTGTAGTTTTCTTTCTATTATACTTGATAAAACTGAAGCTGCCATTGCTAAGTGCAAATTGGCAACAACATTGCCATCCATCTCTCTCCACTTTTCATCAGTTATATCTGTAGGTCTACCATTAACTGCTGGTGAGAAATTATCCTTCCTCGGGATTGCCCGCATCTTCAGTTTCCACAGGGAAAAATTACTCCCACTGAATTTTTCAATCTCAAATTTTGTAGCCATTTTTTTCACTGAACTAGTTTACACAATTTAACCATAAATAACACAGTATACGTGAGCAGTATTATATATTTTTATCGTACACAAGAATAGAACTAGTATAAATTAACAATCACTGCAAAAGTATACAATCACACGTGTGATTAGTAACTGTACGCTGCAGCGGGAATAAAGACCGACACCAACAACTCTGATACCACTGTTGGGTATCAGAGTAGCAAGATAAATATAACAAAAATAAGAGATTAAGGAGTAAGAAAAGTGACACAGAATATTTACGTGGAAAACCCTCAACAAATGAGGGAAAAATCACGGGCACCGGTAGAAAAGATTTTCACTAAGTGGAAGAAATTATAACACTTCTCTCTATATACAAGGAGAGAAAAATTACACTCTCTCTTTTAATAGAAGAACACTCACTAAAAGAACCTTATAGGAGAAAATACAATATATTCTATCTCTCTAAAATTTTCTTTTATGTTATCTTGCAATGCTTTGTGTTGTTGTGTTAGGAATGGAAAATACACCTCTATTTATAGGTGTTCAAATTCACAAAACCATGGGTGTTTCTTTATTGGTCCACAAATTGTGACTTTATTCAATCACAATCCTTGACCATAATCTTTTACCATGACCAAAATATTTGACTATGACCATAATATTTGACATACATGCTACCTCAGCACTCTCTCTAATATTATTGTCATACCCTAAATTTTTCCTCACCTAAGTTCCTTCATTTACATCATTTGTATAACATCAATCATTTCTTGTGTGTGTCTTATTTTTCTTACCACAAGTTATGGTTTTGCATCAAGGAGTTCAAGTGTTTGATCAATCAGAGGTTTAGTGTGATCCTTAACATTTTAAGCTCCTCAACTCATGTTTAGTGATCAAGAGATTCTATCCATCAATCACCAAGTTTAAGTTTTTTTTCAATCCAAGATCATCAAGTTGCAATTCATCATGTGCTCTAAATTATGGTTTTGGTCAAAGTCAGCTTGATGTTGATTTTTTGACCAAACCATGATCTCATGGTTTGGAATATGATTCAAAGGCTTCAAATGCACCATTGTGGTCCATTCATGTGATTAAATTGCCTCAATAAGTTGGATTTATTGATGGTTAAATTTTTTTGATTCAATTGATGAAAGTCAACAGATGCTCATTGTATCAACACATAAGCATTGAGCAGAGAGAACATTAGAGCAAAAAAACACAAAACCTCTATTAAAGTGAAACTTAGAATCTCTTCATTCCTCCATTTCATTTCCATTTTTCCTTCATAAACATACTCCATACATCACCACAAACCTTCTATGTGCATCAAACCATATCTGAAACACCCCAAACACCGTAACCAAACCTCATTTTTCCATCTATTCAACTTGATTTGGTCAGAGTTATCTAGGAGGTTCCAAGCCATTCTAAGCACATCATCACACTCCTAGGAACTCAATAAAGCTAGGAGGATCATCACTTCATTCCTGGGAGCTCATTTGGAGGGGCCACGAGTTCACTCTATTAGGTATCATTTATCTTTCTCATTCTCATACTTGCAAGCATATTTTTGACTCATTCTTGTTACCAATATGTTCATGTTGATATTTTGAATGAAAGCCCTAAGCTCACGTCCATTGATTGTTAACATAGGCCATTTAATTTTATTTTAAACATTTAGGGTTTTACTGGGTTTCCATTAAATTCTTAGGATAGAGTTAATATAAACAAAAACCAAGACCATATTCAATTTCCTCGTTAAATTTTGAAGATGGTATATTCACACTTCCATCTTGGTCCTTATTCGAGAACACTCCATTTTTTAAATTTGGAGGGTGTCACGAGGAAGAAGATGATTCATGCGCACGTATTTTCATTTTTTAAACTTGTTTTTTAAAAAAAATTCAGTGAAGCATGGTAACAGGCCAACGTGTCTGGCCTAGTGGTTGAGTTGTTTTGCTGATAACCTTAAGGGCGTGGGTTCAATACCCAACTCCCTCCCCCTTCTTTTTTATCACCCTATTTTTTCTCTTTTTCATTCCTTTTCCTTCCTTTCTCATTTTCTTTCCATTTTTTCATATTTATTTATTTTCTTTTCCTTTTCTTTTTTTTTTCTAATTATTTCAATAATCAAACAAAAAAAAAATATTTCCATTTAGTTATTTATTTTTATCATTCTTATTTTCATATTAAAAATCTTAAAATATTTATTTTTATTAGTTTATTGTTTTTTATTTCACGACCACATGTATCTTTGATCATGCCTAGAAAATTGCTTTGTTCTTGGTGAGTTCATGCTTTATCCATTTTCTCATTGTGTTTTGTGTTTAATATCATATTGATGTCATGCTTTGGTTGTTGTTATGTCTTAATATTTTTAAGTTGATTCTTGTGGCATTTATGTTGTATCAGTATGACTTAGGCATTGAGGGTTGTTTAATTTGTCGATATTGAATGTCTTGATGAATATAATCTTTTTGTTTGATACTTGACTTTAATGTTTATGTATTTCCCTTGATGTTGAATTTCTTGCATGTTTAGGATGATTTTAGGGTTTGTTTAGAAATGGATGTTCACATGATTTAAAACCCTAATAATTTGAGTTATTTGCTTGAATAATGATCTTTATCATACGTTGATGTCATGCCTTGATGCTTTCCTTGTGCTTGAGTTTATCATCTTTAGGATGCATACTTTGCTTGATACATACTTGTGACTTTTGATTGCTACCTTTATGTTACTTGTATTTTAGTCCAAGGAAAAAGACTATAGTTATTTATTATTATCATTCTTATTTTCATATTAAAAATCTTCAAATATTTATTTTTATTTGTTTATTGTTATTTATTTCACGACCACGTGTATCTTTGATCACGCCTAACAAATTGCTTTTGTTCTTGGTAAGTTCATGCTTTGTCTATTTTTCTCATTGTGTTTTGTGTTTAATATCATATTAATGTCATGCTTTGGTTGGTGTTATGTATTAATATTTTTAAGTTGATTCTTGTGGAATTTATGTTGTATGACTTAGGCATTGAGGGTTGTTTAATTTGTTGAATTGAATGTCTTGATGAATATGATATTTTTGTTTGATACTTGACTTCAATGTTTATGTGTTTCCTTTGATGTTGAATTTCTTGCCATGTTTAGGATGATTTTAGGGTTTGTTTAGAAATGGATGTTCACATGATTTAAAACCCTAATAATTTGAGTTATTTGCTTGAATAATGATCTTTATCATATGTTGATGCCATGCCTTGATGCTTGCCTTGTGCTTGAGTTTATTGCTTTTGTGCTTTTGTTCTTTGTGAGTTCATGCTTTGTCTATTTTCTCATTGTGTTTTGTGTTTAATATCATATTAATGTCATGCTTTGGTTGGTGTTATGTCTTAATATTTTTAAGTTGATTCTTTTGGCATTTATGTTGTATGACTTAGGCATTAAGGGTTGTTTAATTTGTTGATATTGAATGTCTTGGTGAATATGATATTTTTGTTTGATACTTGACTTCAATGTTTATGTGTTTCCTTTGATGTTGAATTTCTAGCCATGTTTAAGATGATTTTAGGGTTTGTTTAGAAATGGATGTTCACATGATTTAAAACCCTAATAATTTGAGTTATTTGATTGAATAATGATCTTTATCATATGTTGATGCCATGCCTTGATGCTTGCCTTGTGCTTGAGTTTATTGCTTTTGTGCTTTTGTTCTTGGTGAGTTCATGCTTTGTCTATTTTCTTATTGTGTTTTGTGTTTAATATCATATTAATGTCATACTTTGGTTGGTGTTATGTCTTAATATTTTTAAGTTGATTCTTGTGGCATTTATGTTGTATGACTTAGGCATTGAGGGTTGTTTAATTTGTTGATATTGAATGTCTTGATGAATATGATATTTTTGTTTGATACTTGACTTCAATGTTTATGTGTTTCCTTTGATGTTGAATTTCTTGCCATGTTTAGGATGATTTTAGGGTTTATTTAGAAATGGATGTTCACATGATTTAAAACCCTAACAATTTGAGTTATTTGCTTGAATAATGATCTTTATCATATGTTGATGCCATGCCTTGATGCTTGCCTTGTGCTTGAGTTTATTATCTTTAGGATGCATACTTTGCTTGATACATACTTGTGACTTTTGATTGCTACCTTTATGTTACTTGTGTTTAAGTCCAAGGAAAATGACTATAGTTTGACTTGTTGTCATGGGCATTATCCTTTGTATATCTTGATGTACCCCCACCCTTGTGTGTAATTTTGTTTGTATTGACATGTTATGAATGAAGTTAACTTATTAACCAAAAAAAAAAATCAACCTTTCAAAAAATCAAAAAGGACTTGGTCAACACCAAGCCTCCATTTTCAAAAACATTGGTCAACACCAATTGATCACCACTTTTAACTTCATGTTATTTGACAAACATTTTTCAAACTAATTCTTAATTCAACATCAAGCCCCTTTTAAAACACCCAACTTGTAAGTCGATTGCTTCACGCATCATCATCAACCTTTCCGATTATTTCACTTCAAATCTTTTCGTAATCATGAATAAACCTCGATCAACATCGAGTGCATTTTAGCAATCGCATTCAAAAATACCTAAAAATATTCAAACATTTTCATAAACATAAGATATTGTGTCTCGAGACAACGCAAAACATTGCTTTGTCCATAAACTGTTTGAGTTTAGGTAAGAGGCGTTTCCCGCAAATGTTGATTTGTAATTCCATTCTATTGTGATGCAAACGTCCGCTCCTCACCTGTTTAGGGTAAAGCAATGTTTTCTGTCAAATGCAACTAAATATCTTCTGCTAAAATCGACCAACAAATATTTGTTAGCCCGAACTGCAAAGGCTCTGAGTTCCTCATTGCACTATGAGGATACGTAAGCACGAGATTGCAAGTCTTGTCGAGCCCCCTTAGTAATAAAACCCTTAGGCCCCTTTCTCTTTTATTTCCTCTTTAATAACTCGAGAAGCTTAATTCTTGAGCAAACACTAACACGCATAGTTAACCTAACGATTCCCGTTGAGTACAACGGACGTGAGGGGTGTGAGGGAAAACTGTCTCTCAACATACGTTCTCAAGTTTCGATGATGACAAAGTACAACCTCGGATGAATCGGAGTCGTCATGCATACTTACGATGATGACAATGTACAACCTTGGATGAATCAGAATCGTCATGCAATACTTAACATATTACATCCTTCCTATATCCTTTTAAATCATCATATTTCATTGGCAATATATGTGACTAATGTTTGGTCGTGACAAGATGCACGAAACAACAAACATATCAATTTTTGCAGGTTTTGTAGCTATGAGTCAACCATACCACTCAGCGCATGAAGCTGTGTATTCCCCACGGGTCAGCGCATGGAACCATGCGTCGACCGTTAACTTGGCGCATGCAGGTTTAAGAATCAGACGGCTCAGCGCATGAAGATCATGCGTCGACCGCTGACTCGGCGCATGACAGTTTGAGAATCACACGGCTCAGCGCACGCCGACCCTATGGTCGACCGTTCGCGCGCAGAAACAGAAATTCTGCTATGTTTCATTGATCTGTCAACTGTCTGTTTTGTATATTACTATAAATAGCTGTCTTTTCAATTTTAACAACCAACATTTTTTTTAACATTTTCAGAGAACATTTTTGAAAGCATTGTGAGAAAGTGTTCAGGTCAAGAAACGTGAAAGAGGTGCATCAGTGTTCTTCATCTTCATCGTTCAATCAACTCACAAATCCTCAAATTACAGATAATCAATTTTTTGCTGCGGTTTGTGGTTTGCTCGACGGTGATAAGGTTCGAACGCGTGATTGAAGATCCGGTTCGAGTGGAAGCTGGTGCAGGTGTTTCTTGGGAGAAAACCTTTGAGGTTTTATCTATCAAGACTACAGGTTTTGAAGGCTTTTGTTACGGAATCGTCGGTTCAACAATCAAGCGAGTGCGAAGGTGATTGATTAGCGGAAGGTTGATCAATCTAGTAGCTAGGGCGTTGAAAGGTTGAAGACGTTCCGGGTTCAATTTGGGTGTGTCTAAGATCAGCCGTGCCGAAGGTTTGATCAACGGAAGAGTTGTCAATAAGGTGGCTGCAATCGGAGGTCATTCACATCAAATTGGAGGACTTGATTCATCTTGAATCAAGGGGCAAGAAGTGGTAGAAATTATCAGCAACATTAAGATTGTTTGTATCAATTGTCTATCGATTCTTGTGTATAACTGTTCTACCAAACAGGTGATATCTATTCAATACATATCTCAATTCTCATTGTAGAATTGAGGGCAGACGTACCCCAACGCGAGGACGACTGGGGGAACTGCCTCATCAAATCTTGTGTTCCTTTATTTTCTGCATTTTCAATTACAGCTTAAAAATTAAGTGATTCTAGAATAAGTGATTTTGTCAAATTGTAGTATTGATTGAGTGAGTTGGTGAAACACTGTTTTTTAACTACTAAGTACAATAGAAATACTGTACTAAGGCTTTTTCAATCACTCATTCAACACAAATATCATTTAAGGTATTTGTGCACACCAACTGTTCGACAAAAGTGCTGAACTAAAATTGCCTTAATTTTGCTGCTAGTTTTGTGCACACCAACTGTTCGACAAAAGTGCTGAACTAAAATTGCCTTAATTTTGCTGCTAGTTTTGGTGTAATTTTTGATCATTGGAATAAGGAAATAGTACGAGTGAATCACATCTGAGTTTTGCATAAAAGTGTGTAGTGATTTACTATCCGTTATCGTCTTAAATTCATCTGCTTGACGCATATCCGGCTCTCCAATAGTTGTTCGTTTTAGACTATATTTTCCAAGGCCGCTTCCGCATTTGAAAACAATTTTGAAAACCAATTTTATTGGTAGCGCCACTCAAATTTTTAAAAGGGATCTATTCAACCCCCCCTTCTAGATCCGTGCCTTAGTCTAACAAGTGGTATCAAGAGCTCCGGTTCTCCGGTGCTTCAAATACAACATTGATAGAATAATGGCTAACGAACCAAAAGGGGCGTACAATAGAGCTCCCGTTTTTAACGGTGAAAATTATA
The DNA here is from genome assembly GCA_963859935.3 of Lathyrus sativus. NCBI lineage: Eukaryota > Viridiplantae > Streptophyta > Magnoliopsida > Fabales > Fabaceae > Lathyrus > Lathyrus sativus. Next base: position 517,127,884 of record OZ012738.1, read on the forward strand.
GCTATTGGAAAGACTGTATGCGGGTGCACATTAATTCCATAGATAGAAAGATATGGAACGTTATTCTCAATGGTCCGATTGAAATAACCATGACAAATGAGAATAACGAAGTTGTGCCAAAGCCCGAAGCACAATGGACCGACGACGATGAGCGAAAGTATAATTACGATTGGAAAGCTAAGAACATTCTAATCTCCTCATTAGGTGTAGATGAATACTACCGTGTATCCCATTGCCCTACGGCTAAAACTATGTGGGATGCACTACAAATTGCCCATGAGGGGACAAACGATGTTAAGTTGGCTCGAATCAACACTCTTATACAAGAGTTTGATCTTTTTTTCATGGAGCAAGGGGAAACCATTGCTGACATGCAAAAGAGATTTACTCATCTCATAAACAGATTACATTCACTAGGAAGACCTATTTCCAATGATCTTGCTACTAATAAAGTTTTGAGATGTCTTAGCAGGGAATGGCAGCCGAAAGTGACCGCCATCAAAGAGGCAAATGATCTTACGGTATTAGACCTGACTACATTGTTTGGCAAACTACAAGAGCATGAACAGGTACTCTTGAGTCTTGACCAACATGAAAGGAAAGAAAAGAAGGACAAAGTAAAGATGAGTGAAAAGAAGTCAATAGCTCTTAAGGCTTCTTCCTCGAAGTCTAAAGCAAAAGAGCAAAGTGATTATTCTTCAAGCGACGACGAAGAAGAAGACATAAATGAGGACATGAGGCTGTTCGTTAAACGGTATAACCGGTACGTGAGAAAGAACGGCATCCAACATTCGGAGAAGAACCTGGTAAATTTCCGAAGGCAATCAAGGTTCTCCAAAGATGACAATCAAAAAGGCAAAAAGACTAGAGGAACGTGCTATAAATGTGGAAAGCCCGGTCACTACAAACCGGACTGTCCAATGAACAACAAGGGAAAAGAAATGGAACAATCGAAGTCACATAAGAGAGCATCAAAGCCTAGGAGGGCGTACATCGCATGGGAAAGCGACAGTGATTCTTCCTCCTCTAATGAAAGCTCTAGTGATGAAGAAGAGTCCGTGAATCTATGTCTCTCCGCAAATCAGAAAAAGAAAAAGAAACAGGTACGTCACTCTAGATATAATATGTCATCTAATATGTCTCATTCCGAATTACAAACCGCATTCGATGTTTTACACAAGGAAGCAACTGAAGCCTTTAAGAAACTTGCTTCTAATAGAAGAATTTTTACATATTTAGAGCACAAAGTCTTAGAGTCCGAAAAGAAATTAGAGGACCTTAAGGCTTCCATTGTGAAAGATAATGAATCGGATTGTAAGGACAATAGTAATCCTTTCAACTTTGGTTGTGATACTTGTCATATTTGGCAAGGTGAGGTTAGAAACCTTAAGGCCAAATTAGACAAGGCACTTGAACCTAAAATTACATTTGCAATCGATAAAAAGGATTTTAGAAAAAGTATGATAAACCCATATCAAAAATATGCATATGTAATTAGGGATCAAGCAAGTGAAAGTGATTCTAATGTCGACTTTGTATGCTTTTACTGTTGCAAGAAAGGCCACTCCATTGGTAAATGTCGATTTAGGAGATTTCTTGTTCCTAAAGGCATCTACCAATGGTTGCCCAAACGCAACCGTCTTGTCGCTAACCTATTAGGACCCAATATGCCATTGGGTACCTCCCTTTTCTGAGTTATATTTTGACAGGTGAAATGTGTCGAGTCCACCGAGAGAAGATGGGTTCTTGATAGTGGGTGCTCAAGGCACATGTCTGGAGACATATCCTTATTCATAGACTTCGTGGCTAAGAAGAAAGGGTATGTAACATACGGTGATAACAACCGCGGAGCGATACTAGGTAAAGGTAGTATAGGTAATCCCTCCTCTACTACAATTTCCGATGTGTTGCTTGTCGAAAACCTTAAACATAATCTCCTTAGCATTAGCCAATTATGCGACAAAGGTTACAATGTTTCCTTTTCAAAAGATTGCTGCAAAATTGTGCATGAAAGTGATAAGAAGAATGTGTTTATTGGTCTTAGAGTAAACAATGTGTATATGCTTGACTTGAATGTGGTATCCCCAACAAGCGATCAATGTCTCATATCTATGAGTGAAGACTCATGGCTATGGCATAGGCGCTTAGCGCATGTCAACTTTGACTTACTCAATAAGATTGTCTCAAAAGATCTAGTACTAGGACTTCCCAAAATTAAGTTCACCAAGGATCACCTTTGTGATGCTTGTCAAAAAGGAAAACAAACGAGGATCTCCTTTAAATCCAAAAAGATTATTTCAACAACGAGACCTCTTGAACTACTTCATATGGACTTGTTTGGGCCGTCTAGGATCAAAAGTCTAGGAGGAAACTATTACGGATTCGTAATAGTGGACGACTTTTCTAGGTTCTGTTGGACCATCTTCTTAGTGAGTAAAAGTGACACGTTTGCCGCTTTTGAGAGATTTGCCAAGCTCTCCCAAAATAAGTTAAATACAAACATTGTGTCAATAAGAAGTGACCACGGAGGTGAATTTGAAAATCATTTATTTGAAGAATATTGCGGTAACCATGGCATCGATCATAACTTCTCGGCTCCACGAACTCCTCAACAAAATGGGGTTGTGGAGCGTAAAAACAGAATTTTAGAAGAATTGGGAAGAACAATGATTAATGATAGTGGTTTACCAAAATACTTTTGGGCCGACGCCATTAGTACGGCATGTTATGTTTTGAATAGGGTACTCATCCGCCCCATTCTAAACAAAACTCCGTATGAACTTTTAAAAGGGCGAAAGCCTAATGTTTCTCACCTTCATGTTTTTGGATGCAAGTGCTTTGTATTAAACAATGGAAAGGAAAACTTGGGCAAGTTTGATTCAAAAGCCGATGAAGGCATTTTTCTAGGGTACTCGCAATCAAGTAAAGCATATAGGATTTATAATAAAAGATTACTAGCTGTTGAAGAGTCTGTGCACGTTACGTTTGATGAGTCCTATCCGAGAAATGTCGGAAAGGATAGTGTTGTTCATGGTGCAGGTACATCCACAGAAGACATACTCAAAGGTGGCGAAACGGGGATTGATCAACCCGATAGAGTCAAAATTGAGGAGGATAAGGATGCACACCATGAGGTAACTGAGGAAGCTCATCCGCCTACAAACGATGATCTCCCTCAAGCTTGGAAGTCGTGTAAAGATCATCCAATTGACAATATTCTCGGAGACATCACAAAGGGAGTCACCACTCGATCTAAGCTAAGTAACTTTTGTTATCACTTCGCTTTCGTTTCACAAATAGAGCCTAAAAACCCTAAAGAGGCCCTACTCGATGAGCACTGGTTTTTATCGATGCAAGAGGAACTAAATCAGTTTAAAAGAAACGAGGTATGGGACCTTGTCCCTCCTCCGCGAGGCCATCGAGTAATCGGCACCCGATGGGTGTTTAGGAACAAGTTGGACGAAAACGGGGTAATAACCCGTAATAAAGCGAGATTGGTCGCTCAAGGGTATAACCAAGAGGAAGGCATCGACTATGAGGAAACTTATGCGCCGGTTGCCCGACTCGAGGCTATACGCCTTTTACTCGCCTTTGCATGTGCAAAGGATTTTAAGTTATTTCAAATGGATGTTAAAAGTGCGTTCCTTAACGGTCACATAAATGAAGAAGTATATGTGTCTCAACCTCCCGGTTTTGAATCTCATGAATACCCTGAACATGTTTACAAGTTAAAAAGAGCTTTATATGGTCTCAAACAAGCTCCTAGAGCTTGGTATGAGCGACTAAGTAAGTTTTTACTTAATCAGGGGTACTCACGAGGAAAGGTTGACACTACACTCTTCATTAAACGTCAAGGAAAGCACTTGATTTTGGTGCAAATCTATGTTGACGATATTATATTTGGATCCACTAACATGAATCTCGTGAGAGAGTTTTCTGACCTCATGCAGGGCGAATTCGAGATGAGTATGATGGGGGAGCTCACATACTTCCTCGGCCTGCAAATTAAACAACTCCAAGAAGGGACATTCGTGAGCCAAACAAAATATTGTTTGGACTTGATCAAGAGATTTGACATGGCAAAATCCAAGGCCATAGACACCCCAATGCCTACATGCGTAAATTTGGATAAAGATGAAAATGGCAAGGACGTAGAGGTAAAACGATATAGAGGTATGATTGGTTCACTTCTCTATCTTACTGCGTCACGTCCTGATATTATGTTTAGTGTGTGCATGTGTGCACGATACCAATCATGTCCCAAAGAATCCCACCTAAAAGCTGTTAAACGAATTCTTCGATACCTGTCAGGTACCCCGAAGTATGGATTGTGGTATTCTAAGGGTAGTGATTGCTCGTTGGTAGGTTACTCCGATTCCGACTTTGCCGGGTGCAAATCGGATAGGAAAAGCACTAGTGGTACATGTCATTTGTTTTCAAACTCCTTGGTTAGTTGGCATAGCAAGAAACAAGTTTCAGTTGCTTTATCAACGGCCGAGGCGGAATACGTTGCCGCTGGTAGTTGTTGTGCTCAAATTTTGTGGATTAAGCAACAACTACTAGATTTCAATCTTAAACTTGAACGTATTCCTATCCTATGTGACAACACTAGCGCTATTAACCTTACCAAAAATCCCGTATTACACTCTCGCACTAAACATATAGAAATTCGACACCATTTTCTTAGGGACCATGTTGAGAAAGGTGATGTTGTATTTGAACACGTTGACACTAAAAATCAACTAGCGGACATTTTCACAAAGCCGCTAGCAACGGAACCTTTCTTTCATATCCGCCGAGAACTTGGCATCCTCGACATTTCGGAACGGGAATAATAATTGCTTACTCTATCTTATTTCATTTAAAACCATACTTTTGTACTTCTAACAAATTGACGTTTTTGCAAGTACAAGTATGTTGTTTATCAAGCTACTCCGGCATTAAGGTGATATTGTTCCATTTCTCTCTCTATCTCTCTCTAATAACTCTCATGATCAACAATTGTATCGTTTGACCTATGTTGCATATGTATGAAACTTTTTTTTGTATGATAAACTGTTTGGATGCAAATTGTTTTGTGGCATTTTAGGTAGGCATCAAATATGGCTTGATATGTGACATTAAGTGCAAATCTACATTTGTGCATCCGAACTGAGCTACACACCAAATCTGAACAGTTCAACTCTTTTTCAACAAGAATGAATGAAAGATTTGCAGCTTTCACAACTGCCCATGGATACCAAGAAACAGTCGTCTCTCGCAGCATCAATCGCCTGAATCAAGCAGTGGATTACCTCACTGATATGGCTGATCCATATCGTTATCCGTCTTCCTTTGATATGGGCAAGGGACAAGGATATTAGTCATTTGTTTTTGCATTTGCTCATTCTCCATGCTGTTTTTGTTATCATGTTCTGTTTTATCTCTCCTAAGTGCACACTAATGTTTGTTTTACAGTCTTGATTCCTATAAAATGTTATGACTTATGTGTCCTTAATCTGGTTTAATCTATTTTCAATATTTTGCTCATTGTCAATATTTTGTGTGGATATTGGTATATGATTACTTATAGCCTGTTGAGTATTTTGTTAATTGTTAATATGCCAAAACTTTACCTTTCTCCATCTCTTTTTGATGTTGTCAAAGGGGGAGAAAAGACAAGTAGATTGTAGATCACAACAGCTATGACTGTAAAAGAAAGGGGGAGCTTACTACTATGTTAAAGATATCGCATGTTGTGTTCACCAAGCTTCGCACAGGTTTGTCATCATCAAAAAGGGGGAGAATGTGAGGGAAAACTGTCTCTCAACATACGTTCTCAAGTTTCGATGATGACAAAGTACAACCTCGGATGAATCGGAGTCGTCATGCATACTTACGATGATGACAATGTACAACCTTGGATGAATCAGAATCGTCATGCAATACTTAACATATTACATCCTTCCTATATCCTTTTAAATCATCATATTTCATTGGCAATATATGTGACTAATGTTTGGTCGTGACAAGATGCACGAAACAACAAACATATCAATTTTTGCAGGTTTTGTAGCTATGAGTCAACCATACCACTCAGCGCATGAAGCTGTGTATTCCCCACGGGTCAGCGCATGGAACCATGCGTCGACCGTTAACTTGGCGCATGCAGGTTTAAGAATCAGACGGCTCAGCGCATGAAGATCATGCGTCGACCGCTGACTCGGCGCATGACAGTTTGAGAATCACACGGCTCAGCGCACGCCGACCCTATGGTCGACCGTTCGCGCGCAGAAACAGAAATTCTGCTATGTTTCATTGATCTGTCAACTGTCTGTTTTGTATATTACTATAAATAGCTGTCTTTTCAATTTTAACAACCAACATTTTTTTTAACATTTTCAGAGAACATTTTTGAAAGCATTGTGAGAAAGTGTTCAGGTCAAGAAACGTGAAAGAGGTGCATCAGTGTTCTTCATCTTCATCGTTCAATCAACTCACAAATCCTCAAATTACAGATAATCAATTTTTTGCTGCGGTTTGTGGTTTGCTCGACGGTGATAAGGTTCGAACGCGTGATTGAAGATCCGGTTCGAGTGGAAGCTGGTGCAGGTGTTTCTTGGGAGAAAACCTTTGAGGTTTTACCTATCAAGACTACAGGTTTTGAAGGCTTTTGTTACGGAATCGTCGGTTCAACAATCAAGCGAGTGCGAAGGTGATTGATTAGCGGAAGGTTGATCAATCTAGTAGCTAGGGCGTTGAAAGGTTGAAGACGTTCCGGGTTCAATTTGGGTGTGTCTAAGATCAGCCGTGCCGAAGGTTTGATCAACGGAAGAGTTGTCAATAAGGTGGCTGCAATCGGAGGTCATTCACATCAAATTGGAGGACTTGATTCATCTTGAATCAAGGGGCAAGAAGTGGTAGAAATTATCAGCAACATTAAGATTGTTTGTATCAATTGTCTATCGATTCTTGTGTATAACTGTTCTACCAAACAGGTGATATCTATTCAATACATATCTCAATTCTCATTGTAGAATTGAGGGCAGACGTACCCCAACGCGAGGACGACTGGGGGAACTGCCTCATCAAATCTTGTGTTCCTTTATTTTCTGCATTTTCAATTACAGCTTAAAAATTAAGTGATTCTAGAATAAGTGATTTTGTCAAATTGTAGTATTGATTGAGTGAGTTGGTGAAACACTGTTTTTTAACTACTAAGTACAATAGAAATACTGTACTAAGGCTTTTTCAATCACTCATTCAACACAAATATCATTTAAGGTATTTGTGCACACCAACTGTTCGACAAAAGTGCTGAACTAAAATTGCCTTAATTTTGCTGCTAGTTTTGTGCACACCAACTGTTCGACAAAAGTGCTGAACTAAAATTGCCTTAATTTTGCTGCTAGTTTTGGTGTAATTTTTGATCATTGGAATAAGGAAATAGTACGAGTGAATCACATCTGAGTTTTGCATAAAAGTGTGTAGTGATTTACTATCCGTTATCGTCTTAAATTCATCTGCTTGACGCATATCCGGCTCTCCAATAGTTGTTCGTTTTAGACTATATTTTCCAAGGCCGCTTCCGCATTTGAAAACAATTTTGAAAACCAATTTTATTGGTAGCGCCACTCAAATTTTTAAAAGGGATCTATTCAACCCCCCCTTCTAGATCCGTGCCTTAGTCTAACAAGGGGGTGCTAATATCTTCCCCTTGCGTAACCGACTCCCGAACTCAGACATTGGTTGCGATGACCATATCTTATCCTTTCATTTAGGGGTTTTATTTGATATTTTCCCTTTCCTTCTATGGGAATAAATAAAGATCGGTGGCGACTCTGTTAAGTCCATCCCACGGGCGTGCGTTTGCGCTCTGCGAAGTCGTTCTCATTTTTTGAGGTACGATAATTATCATTTCTAATTTTATATTGTTTAGTCTTACCACACAACCAACATAACATTCTTATCTCTATTACACTTATTTTATTTTTGTTTCGATTCTTAATCACCCAACATTTTATCTCGTACAACATCACGTGTCTTAGAATAGTCCGATAATTTTTTTCATCCAGCTTGATCGATACCTTTGTGTCACATAAAATCTTTGAAGCCCTCCTTCATTTGTATCCACCAAACTTGAATTTGATAATTTACATCCCCTCTATTTCTTTTACGATGGGAAAATAATTAAATATTATTGAAAATTGAAAATACACTTATTTTGATATTTTATTATAGATTAGTATTTTATCATACCATATACTATTAAACTATATGATTATTTTTTTAATTAAAATATGGGTTATTTTTATTGTATTAATTCAGTTACCACATTTTTATCCTATGTTAGTTGGCCACATGTGTATGAATAATTGATTGAACAAATTTTCAATTTGATTTTATTCCTTTTTCTTTTTTATGAATGTTGTAATAATAAAATTTACATCTTAACATGGTATTAAGAGGACATCCAATTCTTCTCATTTCTTCTTCCAAGATAGTGTATCTTTAATTTTAGATTATCTTCCTAGCATGTGGGCTTCATGCTTACTGTAACACCATGAACCCCAAAATTTATATAAAAAGAATTACTCGACAATTTAAGGTGTCACCTCGACAACCATCCAAAAAACTCAACAACATTTTTGACAATACGAAGTGGAAATTATAACATAACAACTTCAATTAAACTTCTTAAATAAAGTATTTAATTCTAAACCACATAAATCAACAATAACTCAAAACTTAGCAAAACGTCTCATTCTCGATGTTACAAGATCATATCACTAAGACCACTAAATTGTGATTGATAAATAAGTGAAGAATAGCTTCAACAAGCCACCTTCCACACACAACAACAACTTTTATTCCTGATTAGTTGCAAGATATCCATGATGGACAATATTAAGCAAAAAAAGTGACAAATAAACTTTGATATAAACAGCATAAAGAATGCAAAGGTAGAGGAACACACAACATATCATACATTCAATACACAATCAACATCACCATAATCTCACACCGATTCACTATAATATGAAAATGTATGTAATATGACTCACGATACAACGTGACACTATACATGTGGTACCAACTCAATGTTTGATTCTGTCAAGAACCAACTCATCCCTTCTGAATCCATGAGCCCCCCATCTGAGCTCTAACCCCCCCCCCCCCCCCTTTTTAGAGCTTGGGATAAGCCATTAGTCCCCTCTTATGAGCTAGCAAACATGCCTCTTTCAATGGTACAACACAATGATGCATGTCAATACAAATAAGTGCAACAACAATAACAGTGCTTATGGCCCCTCTTCTGACCATAAATAACATGCATTGATACACAATAGTAATTCCCCCTTCTGACCTACTATCCAACAACAATAATAATAATAATAATAATGCATACAAGTATACAAATATTTCCCTCTTTTGAACTATTTATCATCACACTAATCAATACATAATTAGTCACATCAAACTCATGCAATTCACAATAATATTAATCATATTCTCGTCATGCAACAAAATAAAGTAGCACCGTATGCATCTCATACCATTGATACATATAAACAAAAACATGTAAGTAAGAAAACTACCATTCAACAATAATAATTACACCATAATTAATCAAATTCATGATAATTAATTCACAACACCAACACTGCCAAACAATAGGCATTTTCCACCCAAACAATAGAACCACATCGAAAATCTGAACCGACAGCTCGAACTACACCAACAGAGTGACTCCCATCATCCTGTTAAAACCCCCATTTGTCATTATAATGACGGCCAACTTGGAAAACCAAGTCTATAAACCATGACGGTCTCCCCGTCACAGCGGTGACGTTGTTCAGCGTCTCAAGTGTGTGATGGTTAACCCTTTGAAGGTGAGAAAAATACACAAGAAATGGGGGGTTTAATTGTGTTTTCCTTTTTCTTAGTTTGCATCTGATCAAAGTTAAGAATCTATATTGGTGTTAAAATTCTGATTAATTCTTAGCAGCAGAATGTTAACAGAAATAAATAAATAATAGCAGAAGACACAAAGATTTATACAGGTTCCTCCCAAACTGAGAGTAGTACAGTCTCATTGCTTCATAAGAGATTTTCACTATAATCAAATCATGATTACAATCGCTTATGCATTCTGCATAAGACTTTTACAAATGCTCAGACCCAAGGTCCAAGACTTCTGCTCAAGCTCCTCACTCGAGACATCTTGCTCAGGTTCTACGAATCCAAGACTTCCTTGCTCAAGCCCTCAGCCCAAGAATTCTGCTCCAAGTCCCATGAAATAAGCCTCATTGCTTGAACCCCTATGGTCCAAGACTTGCTTCTCTAATTCCATGTATTGAACTCACTTTCTCAAGCCACACTGGCTCAAGACTTCTACTCTAGGTCCTATGAAACGAACCTCCCTACTTGATCCTTTAGATTCAAGACTTACTGCTCCAAGTTTCATGTACCAAGCCAACCTGCCCAATCAATCTACTTGAGTAATACTTTCACTGCTCAAGCACATAGCAAGAGAATTACGTGGCTCAAGCATTTTGGCTCGAGACTTCCTTGCTTATGTCCCAATGACACAAGAATTCTGCTCGATCAATCCACTTGATTAAGACTTTCACAGCTCAAGCACATAGCAAGAGACTTATGTGGCTCAAGCATTAGCTCTAAACTTCCCTGCTTGTTTCCCAATGACACAAGACTTTTATCTAAACTGCTAAACAAGCTCAAAAGAATAGAGAACAAGGTGTACATGATACAAGTATCAGAGGTATAGGAAATCACCATAACAAAGACCTAAAACACTTAAGATTTCTATGATATTCAATGTGTAAGAAATCTTAAGACTTTTATAATTACAACCTACAACAGAAAATCTGCATTTACAATTTTGTTGATAATTGCTGATCTTGTTACTCCTTTTTCTAGATAATCCTTGTTAAAGATTAAGTTTGAACCTTCAGCCATATTTATAGCCTTTTCAAAAACTATCCGTTGAAGAGGTAACTTGATCAAAAGTCTTTGATGTTACTCCATAGTACAAGTGACGTTGAAGATAGATACACTAGAAGATCTTGATCTAATGTGTAACATGTTTAACCTTTGAGTCTTTAAGATATTTTGTACTATTAGATCCGTTGAGAGTAGATATCCATAAAACATCCCAGCCTTTCTTGAGCCTTGCAATCTGTAGACTCTAGCTGACAAACTAATTTGACAATACAGTTTGCTTTCTGTAGTACAGACAACTTCAGCTTTATTACCAACTCTGAATGGTACTAGAAGCCAATTTGCATTCAATAAGTGTAGAGACAATTATGTTGCTTCTTCTGATGTTGAGACCTTCAGCTTCAGAGTCTACGCCAGACATCACTTAGCAAGTGTTCTTCAAATTCTTCCACCAGAAGCTAGCAATTCAGCAACTCTCAAAATATGCTTAATGTAACACGGGTTCTGACTATAATATTTACAAGTATTAGAACCTGCACACATGTAACATACATCAAATAAACCATTGTTCTTTCAATACATTGTTATCATCAAAACTTAAGGAAGATATGTCATGAACAAATCTTGTTCTAACAATTTCCCTTTTTTTATGATGGCAAACACAAGTATTTAAAGGACAATGTTGGGCAATTATAATTTTCTCTGCAACATCAGGGTATGAGCTTTGTAAGCTCCCCCTGAGTCTAATATTCTAAATATGAGTTTTGTAGACTTCATACTAGGTACTACTTTTAAGAAAAAGTAATTCATTTTTCTTAGTAACATCAGAGTCTGAGGTTTGTATGCTCCCCCTGAGTCAAACAGTTCCAAGGTTGAAGTTTGTAAGCTCCCTCTTAGTTCCATATTTAAGAAAACCAAAAATAATATTTTAACTTCCTTTGACAACATTAGAATATGAGGTTTGTAAGCTCCTTCTGAGCTTGATAGGCTAAGGCTGAGGTTTGTTAGCTCCTCGTTAGTTCTATGTACAAGAAAGTTCAAATGTGTCGCCCAAGCAAGATAGCCATAATAATAAAAATATAAATAACAAAATTATAAAAGACCAATATGTACAACTGAATAGGTACTCAATGAGTTCAATTTCTAATTAAATACTTACCATTATTTCTCCCTCTTTTGTCACATCAAAAAGAAATAAAAAGAGAAGAAGAAAATGATTACACTCATAAGCGCATCACAAACCATCATTACAAGATCAGTTTCCATGAAATGAAAAACGATCAAGTAATAAGGATCATTAAGGATTGTATAGTTCATGCTTTAAATTTTTAGTGGTCGTTACTGTTCCAAGAATTAATCAAGGATTAAATATGTTATTTGAGTTACTCATAAGTCATTATAAAAGCAATCCAAATCTAGTTCATTTTCATCAACATTCATGAGAGTTATGGAGTCATCAGCTGAGAGTTATAAGACTTGTGTAGTGACATAAATTTATAAGAGCTCTACAAGACAAGATGTCTACAATATACAGAAACAAATTATTTCTGATTCATCCACAACTGGGCATGTGCCCTCTGCAAAGCTCACTTATGAAGAGGAAACATCAGCAGCTCCAACATAACCTACAGGGGTAGGTTCATCAGAAGGTGTGATGAAGCCCAAAAGTAAGATAATGAAGAGGTCAAAGAGAAGAAGGCGGTCCAACAAGATGTTCTACCATCCAATCCCAGAGGTATAAGAGGAAGAAGCTGACGAGGATGAACCAGACATAGATTATGACAACTGTTATCATCATAAGGCTCAGGACGACTTAGGTAGGGATCTATACTAAGCACTTGCAGTTCCTTATGAATCAATATTTTGTAATCCTTCTACTTCAATTAATGAAAAAAATAATTTTTGACCAAATGTATTTACTGCATGCAAATACTTTCAATAACTTCCCTTTGTTTTTATGAAAAACATTAATGAATTAAAACTAACACCAGAAGCAATAGCCAAACTAGTTAACTATAACATTCATAGTTGTTAAAGAATCTTTAATAGGTCAGACTATTAGATAACATTTCCAAGGTTTATTATTTAAGACATTGACTAAACTTAATAAATATTAAAACAACAAATACTTAGAACAATGTATGTAACACGTCTATCTAAGGACTCGTAGCAGACTTACTTTCATAATCACTTAATCCTTAAAACACCAAGATGTATAAACATAAGCAAATATGGGTTCCAAAGAGAGATTTTAGAAAGACATTCATACTGAATACAACAACTTAGGCAACAAAAAGCAAAGTAGTAGCTGAAGGATCTACTAGTAAGAAGATGACTTTAGAAGCTCTCACCTCTTCAACATCCTTTGTGAAGACACACAAAAGAAGGACTTCTGGGTCTAGACGCAGAAATCAACTGATAAAGAAGGCTTTGGAGTTTGTCAAGGAAGAATGACAAGATTACTTATATAATCTGGACATGTCAGGTGATCATAGGGAATACCTTAGGGCAAATCCAATAGACTAGAATGTCTAAATAATTTGTAATATCTTCCATTTTATTAATGATAAAAGTTGCACACATTGAGTTCTTACTCCCATTACTCTTCCACGATCTTAAACATTATTATTGGGATGAACCTCTGCTTTTCAAAAGAGGTGCCGATGGTATTTTCCGTCGATGTGTTCTCGAAGATGAAGTTGAAAATATAATATCTCACTGTCATTCTGCTCCCTATGGAGGACATGCAAGCACTTCAAAGACTTGCGCTAAGATTTTGCAGTCCGGCCTCTTTTAGCCCACTCTATGGAAAGACGTCCATATCGCGATCATAAACTGCGATCGGTGCCAATGCACTGACAATATCTCTAGACGCGACGAAATGCCAATGAAAGGAATTCTGGAAGTAGAATTCTTTGACGTGTGGGGAATTGATTTCATGGGACCATTCCCATCGTCTTTTGGTAACAAGTACATACTCATTGATGTTAACTATGTGTCGAAATGGATTGAGGCTATAGCTTCTCCGACAAATGATGCACGAGTAGTGATTAGACTTTTCATGAACATGATTTTTCCTAGATTCGGTGTGCCGAGACTCGTCATCAGCGATGGTGGCTCTCATTTTATTTCAAGGATTTTTGAAAAACTATTAACGAAATATGGAGTCTGACACCGTGTGGAAACACCCTATCACCCGCAAACCAGCGGGCAAGTATAGGTTTCGAACAGAGAAATTAAACAAATCTTAGAAAAAACAGTTGCGGCCTATAGGAAAGATTGGTCTTCCAAATTACACGAAGCTCTATGGGCATATATGACAGCCTATAAGACCCCAATAGGAACCACACCAGTTAAGGTAGTTTATGGCAATCATGTCACCTGCCGGTAGAATTAGAGCATAAAGTATACTAGGCCACTGAGACCCTTAACTTAAATTTTTCTACCGCAGGCGAAAAAAGAATTTTAGACATCCATGAATTAGAAGAGCTTAGGTTAGACGCTTATGAAAATGCCTGCATCTATAAAGAACGAACTAAAAAATGGCATGATAAGCATATATCGAGGAAAGAGTTCACTGAGGGTGACATAGTACTCCTATTTAACTCTCGACTAAAACTCTTCCCAGGAAAACTTTGCTCTAGGTGGTCTGGTCCCTTTGAGATAACGAAAGTCTTTCAAAATGGTGCAGTAGAAATAAAATGAAAATCTAGTGAACTGTTCATAGTCAAGGGGCAGCGCCTGAAACATTACTATAACATTGAAAATAGAGACTACTCCGCCAGCCTAAAGCTCACTGAGTTGCACACTCATCCCCAAAATTAGGAGAATTTAAAATTATGTCGAGCTTACGACATAAAACAAAGTGCTTGATGGGAGACAACCTGCTTTTTAGTTTTACTGTTTATTTTTCAAATATTTTATTTTTAATTTCTTTTATATGCTTTTCATTTTTCTGTTCCAAGAATAGTCACGCAATCTTATCCATTATATTCAGTCATTAGTAACTTGTGTTCATTGTCAACTTATATACAGGCTAACTTAACATTAGTTAATTACTAACTTTAGAGATAAACCGAGTTGATTATATGGCCATTACTTTCATAGGCAGAGCTCAAAGGAGGCGCTTCGAAGCCCTTGCTCAGAGAGAGATGTCGCTTACTATATATCCAGATGGACCCACCATGACTAGATTAGGTATTCGGGACAATGTGATGTACCTTCTCAACCAAATTGGTTGGGAGCATTCTGCTATCAATAGGAGATTTAGTTCCTACCGTAGGCTTACCCTGGAGTTCCTTAGCTCACTGGTTTACCAGCCCGACCACGGGTATGGATTTAGTAGTGGCCTTATCAGCTTTAGAATGTTTAATATGGACTAATATTTTAACCACTGAGAGATGGCCGAAGTTCTAGGATTTCCGAGTGGCCCTGATTCTTATATCATAGTACAAGAGGAACTAGTAACCAACCTTGAGTTGGAGTATTTCTGGGGTAGCATAACCGGAAATAATCATCTTGAACCTAACACTATGTATTCTGAAAGCATCCATAACCCTACCTTCCGATACCTTCATAAGTTTCTTTCTCACACCCTGTTTGGTAAAGAGGAAAATATTTATTTTGTGTCAAAAGACGAGCTTTTTATGATTTATTGTGCTTCTCAGGCTCGACCCGTTAATGGGGCTGCCTTTATGATGACCAATTTTAAACTTATAGCAAAATCCGACCACGGACCGATCATTATAGGAGGCTTAGTAACCATGATTTCCAATGCCATTGGGCTGAGGCAACCACTTCTTAGCATTAACCCCTTAGGTGCTATACGACCTAGGGATATTCCATTTTTCCTAAACCGTGGCATCATTAAAAACCTTGGCCCTGACACCTTTGAACTTCTGATTGATAACTGGGTTGTCCATCTCTTTACCTTACCGAACTATGAAAGAACCAGACAATATGAATAATTGGTTGTATGACTTAGATGAACCAGAAGCTCCACCTTCACCCCCTGAGACTCCGCAGATATATAACCATTATGACCAATATGGTGGCCATCTCTCTGATTCGGGCTCTAGCACTCCTGTTGTGTCTGCCAACCAACAAGTGGATCATACTGCTACCATTCGCGCGCTGGAGGCGAACGTTGCTGGCCTCAGAGGTGAAATTACAACTCTACGGGTAGATTTTCATGAATTCATGGATGTGGTGATGGAGCAGTTGGATCACGTTTATTAGCATCTTTTCTCTATTGCTCCTCCTCCCCCTCCTCCTCGTGACTAACTTTTTAGATATTGTTGCATTCCAATCTTCGCACTTTCAAACAGTGAGGACACTATTTGATTTAAGTGTAGGAGCGAAACTTTATTTTTTGGACAAGTTTATTTATTTTCGGACAATGTTATTTTGCTGTTTTCGCAATTTATGGATTTTTGTAACATCTTATTTTATTTCTTTTAAGTGATTAACATTTTAATGTCCTTTCAACATTATAGTATTCCATTTCATTTTAATTATTATTAGTAAGTTAACATTTCATTTTCATATTTTCTTCAAAATATCAAAAAAACAATTTTTTTTTGTCTTTTTCCCCACTTTAGAAGGTGGCACTCACCACCTTGTCTTGTAAAATGGATGTGGCACCTGCCACCCTTGCTTGTGAAACTCGCCACACACCCCAGCAAGAGGTGGCACTCGCCACACAACCTTCTTAAAGGAAGTGGCACCCGCCACTTAGTTAGGTGGCCCACTTTTGTGCATGTCTGCCACCTAAATTTCACCTATACCATGCACACTCCCATGTGCCTTTCAATAGCTTGCATGCATTACACATATCCCGCTACTTCTGATTTTGTTGACTATAATAAAAGAAAAACCAACCATACCAACCACATTTACTCGTGTAACTCCATAACTCCATTATTTATACCATCTTCACCAACTTATCATAACACAAAACACAAATACTCATTCACAAAAATCAGAGAGAAGGAAGAATATTATTTTCAAACTGCTGTCATGGCGAGCTACCAAGTGATCTTCAGAGAAGGTGAAGCGAGCGAAAAGCAAGTCGAGCTCTATGCAACTCTACTAAATAGAGAAATCAATTTGACAAGGTATGTTGATATACTTTATTTAGAAGCACTAGGAATTAAAGACAATGTTGATTATATGCTAGAAAAATTGGGTTTGACTTACTTTTTATCATTTAAAGATTCTGTCTACGTGCAACCTACTCTCGAATTTCTTAGCTTGCTCATCTATGATCTTAATGGAAACCTTCATTTCCGTTTGTTTAACATTGAATATACAATTACTTTTGACGGATTAGCCGTCTTATTAAAATGTCCTTACGGAGATGAAGCTAAATACGATGTGCTAGATGGTGACGGCTGGCTAAACGCATATAAATATTTTTGGAGAGTGATAACAGGGGAAGTAACCCATAGTTTCGAAGGCAATAAAGCCTCCTTAATCCAAAACTCATCGGTGCGCTATTTGCGCCAACTGTTGGCCTGTACCATTTTCGGTAGGTCAAATTCTAATAAGGTAAATGAAGCAGAATTTTTCTATCTGTTTACCGTGTGAGGGCAAATCGTCATACAACATACGATCTTGAGTTTCGATGATGACAAGTTACAATCATGGATGAATCGGCATTATCGGTTCCGCCTCTACAAAGACAAATGCAAATATTCCATCCACCATATCCTTCCTATTTCATTTAAAGTGCTTTACTTAATAAAATATATACGAATGATATGTGGTTATGACTAAATTCATAAAAACCAAATAAATAACAATTTTTGCAGAAAAGCTATGAGTCGACCATTGAGTCGACCATTGAGTCAGCGCATGTATCTGCACTTTTCTCACGGGTCAGCGCAGGAAAGCTATGAGTGATGCATGAAAGCTATGAGTCGACACATGCAGATCTTGTTTTTCTCACGGGTCAGCGCACGCCGACCTATGGTCGACGCACGCTGCTGCACTTTCAAATCTGCCCACACCTGCAGGCTATGCGTCGACGCATAGACCTGCTATAATTGACCGTTCGCGTGTTTGTGCTATTTTTTTTAAGACTTTCCATTATGTTTGAAAAGCTGTTAAGTTTGGTTTTGGTTGGTTACTATATCAATTGTGAATTTGAGTCAATTGTCACAAATCAAGAAAAGTGAAAGAGGTGCCATCAAAGTTCATCAATCTTCATCTCTTACAACCCACAACACAACAATTACACACAATAATTCTTGGGGTGCTTGTGATCTTGTTCAAGGTTATAAGGTCTGAAGCCGTGATCGGAAATCCGGTGCAGGGTGATTTTGAAGGCAGGTTTTTCTTGGATAAAACCTAGCAGGTTTTACCCTCCAAGATTTGGAGATTTTAAGGGTTTTTCGGTACGAAACATCTCTATCTACTTCAGCTGAGTGAAGGTGATTGAAAAGATGTAGTCTTCATCAATCTAGTAGCGGAAGTCAGTGAAGCGTTCAAGAGTGTTTCGGGTTCAATTTGTTTGTGCACGAGATCAGCCAGGCCAAGGGTTTGAAGAACGAAAGGTTACTCAACAAAGGGGCTGGAATCAGAGGTCTACTCACAATAATCGGAGAACTTGATTCGACTCGAATCAAGGAGCAAGAAGCGATAGCACCATCAACATCAAGAGGGCTTGATTGAACATTTTGCTTATCAATTCTTGTATAAAAATTTCTACATTACAGGTGATATCTAATATATTGATCTCAATTCTATTATTAGAATTGAGGGCAGACGTACCCCGAAGTGAGGACGGCGGGGGAACTGCCTTAACAAATCTTTGTCTCCTTTACTTTTCAGCACTTTCAATTTTGGCTTAAAATTTAAGGGATTTTAGTATAAGCAGTTATATCATAAGTTGGGTTGATTTGAGTAAGTACTTATTCCTGTTTTGAACTTTAGTGTAACAATACATTGCACAAGGAACTTAAAGCATCTTACTCAAGCCAAACCACACTTGGAGTGTATTGCACACCAAGTGTTTGATAAATTGCCTACACCAAAGTTTACTTAGTCCATTTGCCTACTTTGTGGGCATTATAGATCATTGGTGCTAGTTCTACTAATAAGTGATAAAATCAACTGATAGTGTGACTAGTGTGTTGAATCAAATTTTACTCATTATCATTTCCATAAGGCTAGACGCGTATTCGGTCTTCTAATAACTGTTCGTTCTTAGACCTAATTTTTCCATGGCAGCTTCCGCAAATTTAAAACAAATATTTTGAAAAACCAATTTTTAATTGGTAGCGCCGACTAATTTTAATTCGGATCTATTCAACCCCCCCTTCTAGATCCAAGCCATCGTCTAACATACCACATTAGCAACCGCCGAGAAAATAAACACTGTCCTGTTTTTGTTCACCCACATGAAAGCGATAGCCACCGCTAAAAATGGAGCTATAGTTTTTGGTGGCCTGATAACTACTCTAGGTCAAACTCTCGGCTTAGAAAATGATTTTTCATCTTTAACACCCCTGCCGCCAAGAACCATATATATAGACATGGTTAGGAGTATAAAAATGGCGAGGAGACGGCGAGACGGGAACTTCGATTTAATGATTAATAACCAAGTGTTCCCGGTTTTATTCTGCCGAACCCTTCTCGTACAGATGTGCGTGACCCTAATAACTATTGTTATATTGATGACACAGTCCCCACGAACATTCTTGAGAATGTTGCTGCTGGCGGCGACAATACTAACGCACCTCCACACACTACACATGTCGCTTCTGAAAATGTTGCAGGTACATCCTCAAGGCGCATACCGGGAAGAAGTGAGGACACACCAGCCACTCTAGACAAAATATATGCTGAGATGCTACGACAGAGTGAATTAGACGCTCAGCGAGATCAGAGGATTCAGAGCTTCGAGGCCTAGCAAGCCGAGATGATGCAGATTCTCAGACAGATGCAAAGTGAACAAAGCAACATGTCAGGATTGATTACAGAGATGGCAGACTTATCAGTACATGTGGAAAATCCAGAAGATCCACCTGACTACCCTAGAAATGGTAGGCAGACACGAACTCGCGGCAGAGGCCGCAGATAGAAGAATTTCCACGTTCCACCTTTTTCTTACCTTAATTCGTTGTATTGAGGACAATGCTCGATTTAAGTGTGGGAGAGGAAGCTTTACCGCTTTTATTTACTGTTTTCCCCTTTATTTATTGTTTTCTAGGTAGATTTTAAAATTTTGATTTTCTGCTTAATAAAATAAAATTCATGTGTTGTCGAGTCACTTTACATAGTTTCCGTCATTTATCAGAATCTCCCAAATTCTTAAGCGATAACAGAAAATTTTAAATTGTCGGTTTAAAGCATGACACAAACCCATAAAGTATATTGTTTGATTTAGACTGAGTTCGAGAGATTTGGGAAAGTATTAATAATATCAGTACCGTCTTGACACCATGAACCCTCTTAGTTTGCTGATGAACTTGAGTACTTATTATGCCAAAGCCTTAAATTTTAGAGAAACCTCTTGATTAGTTTATATTAGCAATCAGCACCATCCTGAAGCACAACCTAAGTAATAGACTGATGCAAATATGTGTTTGATCTCAAAAATAAGAATCGAATAGAATTGTCAGAAAAAGTGAATGAAATATATGCTCTCAATAAGTTAGGTGATCCTTACCCGACCATTTAGCCCAACAGATCGGACTCTTGAAATTCAAAAATACACAAGAAAAAGAATGTGAAAAAAGTTTTGAAAAAGAGATCAATGAACACTAACAGGTTTACTTATCATGGGTGTGTGGGGATAACAGGCTTAATGTGATTGCGCGAGAATGAAAAAGAGGTGAAAACGAATAGGCTGAGTTATAATAACATGATTCGAACTTGCCTGCACAGAGAGGGAGTTTTTGATTGCACTTAGTAATTTCGTGTCATTACGGTATCCTTAGTATTTTTAACCAATACCTATCTTTCGTGCGAAAGTTTCACAACAATGTATGATCTGCATTATGTCGTCTTAAATTCCACGAATAATATGTTTTATTTGCTTGAAGACAAGCAAAGGTTCAAGTGTGGGAGAGTTTGATAACGCGAAATTATATCGGATATTTGACTTGACTTACATGAATTTTACCTACATTTATTGCCATTTTATTTGATTTATCTTCAATTACGCCTTTGTTTTCTTGTGTTTTGTAGGTTATCATAAATATGGACTAAAAAAATAAAAGAAGAAATAAATGAAGGAAATGAAAAGAAATGAGGAAGAAAAGACCAAGGAAAGAAAAGAAGAAGAAAGAAAGAGTAAGGAAATAAAAAAAGGGTGGGGGCCACCACAAACTAAGTGGAACTTGCCACTTGGGAGTGGCGCCTGCTACCATGAGAACAACAAGGAAGTGGCGGCTGCCACATGAGAGGGAGTGGCGAGTGTCACTCCTAAGAAATAGGAGAGTGGCAACTGCCACTCCTAAAAGAAAGGGGAGTGGCGTCTGCCACTTCCACCCTATATTTTTTCCACTTCCTCCCTTCTTTTTCTCAACCTCCTGGCTGCATTTTCCCCTTGCTTCAATCCTCATTTCAGACTTCAATTTTGTGTAACCATCGCCCACTAGCAGATATAAATACCAGATGTAGTTTTAGAAAAAAAGGGCACTTAGGATTTTCTGTTTCGCTTTATTTTTCAGCATTATGTTTTTAGCTTTCTTTGCATTTTTTAGAGAGAATAATATTGTAAGACAATTTTTTTCACGCTGATAAGAAATTTCCAATTAGTTTTAGGATTGATTCAAAGGTTGTAATATTGTACTGAACTGTAAGCCAGCCTCCATAATCAAATCCAAGTTTTCTATTCTTTAAATTGTCAGGTTCCATTTATCTGCTTTTATTTTTATCATTATATTTTTTATGCATCCCTTCTGTTTTATGTTTAGCATTAAGATTAGATTTAGTAATAGCATGAAAGCCATGTCTGGCTAAACCTCTTAGTATCGGTATGTAATTACGATCGGTCGGAGGGGGTTAAGTAAATTGTGACGTAAATTTAACAGATTTAATTCTTCTGGTCTCGGTTTCTTTTAATAAATTAATAACTTTTTTTACGAGAGTAAAAAGGTAACGAAGGTTAAGATTAATAAAGCGAGAGTTTGAGGTCTTAACCGAATAGCTGAAACTGAACATTAGACTTAAATACAGCGAGAGCGCTCTAAGGTTAATTAGGATCTACTTATTTTCAAAAAGATTTTTTTTAATACAAATGAGAGAGTGAGAACCTTCATTTTGATTTGAGAGTATAGTCTAAGTCAATAAACACGAGAGTGAGAGATAAGGTCTTTTAAATGAGTATTTTCTACAAAAAAACAATTTTATCTTTTAAACTAAACGCCCATGAATTACCGAACCCCCGATGATTGACAGGATTATATACCGATATTTTGCAATATCTTAATTTAATTTAATTTTCATTCTGCATTTATTTTCTTACTCGCATCCTAAATTTTAGAAATTCATTAACCTTAGATTTACGTAGTAACATTAGATAGCGGTAGATCGACTCTTGGTCCTTTGGGTTCGATAATCTTTAAAACTACGTGATCAGACTGTGCACTTGCAGTCACGAAGCATTTAGACATACTAAATAGCAATCACTCTTTCAAAATTAAAACCAAACATACACTTCAATAATGAATGATGTTTTTTTTATTATAAGAATGGCTACCTTTTTATTTACTTATTATAAAACTAAAGGAGTTTTAATATAAAAAAATAGATTATCTTTTATAATTAATGTAATCTATATGTGTTTAAAAATAAATACTCTAGATTCTTGATAATATATAGCTTAATTTATAATGTATCAAATTCTAGCATGCTGGATGGGTGAATAACACACCATTATACCAGATATTTCTAAACTTGTATATCATCTGTCTGAACAAATTTGGAGTAATAGAGGAGTTTGGTCTATGCGAAAATGAGGCATGGAGATGGAATCTAGACATTAACATAGAGGAGGAGGCTGAGGAAATTCAGGTCGAGAGGGATGAGTTGCTGATGTTGATATCAAGCAGTGTGCTCTCAAAGAATCAGCCTGATTCTTTTATCTGGCCATTTAGCAAATCTAGAACTTTTTCAGTAAAATCATGCTACGAGAGGTTGTTGAGTCAACAGATGGAAAACCAAATAGAAGAAGGGGAATTGTGGGTTATTAGATTTCCATGGAAGACACTTATTCCGTTGAAAACAAAGTTGTTCACTTGGAGACTAATCCTTGATAGATTGCCAACAAGGATTAACTTACTGAGCAGAGGAATTATGCTTAATGTTCACGAACTTGTTTGCCCATTTTGCTCCGAGTTTGAAAAGGATGTGCAACATCTTTTCTTTACTTGTGTTAAAACTAAGTTGTTATGGAAGAAATTTTGTAGATGGTTAGACATTGCTGAGGTGCAGTCTTGGAACTGTTGCGATCATATCATAGAATGGTTACACTATCTGAAACCAAAGGTTGCTTCATTTGCTACTTTGTTGGGTTGTTGAGCTGTAGTTAGTTGGAGTATCTGGTGGACACGAAACCAGATATTATTCAATGACGAAATATACGATGTCACTCTATATACAAGGAGAGGACAAATTACACTCTCTCTTATAGTAGGAGAACACTCACTAAAAGAACCTTATAGGAGAAAATACAATATATTATATGTCTCTAAATTTTTCTTTTATGTTATGTTACAATGCTTTATGTTGTTGTGTTAGGAATGAGAAATGCACCTCTATTTATAGGTGCTCATCTTCACAAAACCATGGGAGTTGTTACAAAACCATGGGTGTTTCTTACTTGATCCACAAATTATGACTTTATTCAATCACAATCCTTGACCATAATCTTTTACCATGACCAAAATATTTGACTATGACCATAATATTTGACAATCTCCCACTTAAAGTCACATTTGTGATCTTCCAAAATTTTCTCTACCTTGCCAACTCCATGCTGATTATGCCTCTAATAGGCCATAGGAAGACCTACACCATGCAAACTTATCAGAGTTAATCGGCTTCGTCATTGCATTTGCTAGGTTATCTTTAATGTGAATTTTCTGCATATCCACACTTCCTTCTTTACTATAGTAGTCTCCTTTATAGTGCTATCATCTTTTTGCTCATTTTGTATTTCATTTTCTACAAAGATTACATCTCTGCTAACAATAATCTTGTAAGCAGCAGAATCCCACAAACGATACCCCTTCACATTGTCAGCGTAACTCAAGAATATGCATTTCTTGGATTTTGGGTCCAACTTTGTTCTTTCTTGGGAGTTGTACATCACGTACACAGAACATCCAAATACATGCAAAGAAGAATAATCACTCGGTTTTCCCTTCCACATCTCTATTGGTGTCTTTAAATCAATTGCAGTTGATGGCGATCGATTTATCAAGTAACAGGCAGTTTTGACAACTTCTGCCCAGAAAGACTTTGACAATCCTATTGTTTTTAGCATAACTCTCGTCCTCTCCAGAAGAATTCTACTCATCCGCTCTGCTACACCATTCTGTTGAGGTGTATGAGCAACAGTAAACTGCCGCTTAATATCTTCTTGTTTGCAGAATGTCCGGAAATCACCATTTGTATATTCTCCTCCATTATTTGTCCTCAAGCACTTAATTATTTTCCCAGTTTCAAGTTCCACTTGTGCTTTGAACTCCTTGAATACTAAATACATATCTGACTTCTTCTTGATTGGGTACACCCATAGTCTCCTAGAGTAATCATCAATGAATGAGAGAAAATATTTTGCTCCTCCAATGGACATTTCCGGTGACTCCCACACATCAGAATGAATCAAGTCTAGTATGTTTTTGCTTCTAGCAGTTGACTTAGCAAAATTTAGTTTATGCTGCTTGCTTATCACACAGTGCTTGCAGAAAGGTAAATTTACCGACTTGAGCTCGGGTATGAGATTACGTTCTGCAAGAACTTTCAAGCCTCGTTCTAACATATGGCCTAGTTTGCGATGCCACGTCATCGTTGTTTCTTCCTGGCTTCCAGCTGCTACTAATGCATCTGCTCTTTTCAGTGTGTCTCCCAAAAGCATGTATAGATTTGCAGCGACCTTATCTGCTTTCATCACTACTAGTGAACCTTTCACCACTTCCAAGATCCCACCTTGAACATGGGTCTTGCATCTGAGGTCATCTAGTTGCCCAATAGACATCAAATTCTTCGTCAGTCCTTTCACATGTCGTACCCCTTAAAATATGCAGATAGTACCATCATACATTTTCATTTTGGCAATACCAACTCCACCAATTTCCAAAGCATGGTAATTCCCCCATCAATACATGTCCTTCTGAGATAGGTTCGTAAGTGCAAAACCAGTCTCGTCGTGGAGTCATGTGCCATGTTGCTCCTGAATCTACTATCCAACCATCAGTGAGTTGAATTTCGCCTTTGGTACTAACTGTTGCTCTGCTGTAAAGGATTTCTCCATCATCGGAGGTACTAGCAATACATCCTTGAGATGTACTTGCTTCAGAAGACTTCTCACCATTCTTCTTGTTGAACCAACATTATTTCTTCAAGTGCCCTCTCTTGCCACAATTGTAGCATTTGAGGTTTGTTCTTCTTTGACATTTTGATCTACCATGATTTTGACTCCCACTAGGGTCATGCTCCGTTGATCTACCTCTTGTAATCGTCAAAGCTTCTATTCGTTTTGAGCTTTCTTGCCGATCTTCCTTATTTTTACGCCTGGATTCTTCTTCAAGAACAGCTCCGACGGCATTATTAAAGGATAGACGTTCAATAATATTATTGTTTGTAATATTGATGACGAGTTGATCATACAAATCTGGTAAACTCTGAAGAAGAAGTTATGCTCGTCCGTTTTCCACTATTGTGAAATCTGATGCAGATAGTTGAGCAAATAATGTATTCAAATTATGGATGTGATCTAGCACTGAAGTGGATTCACTCATTCAAAGAGTGTAGAGTCTCCTCTTTAAGAAAATTTTGTTGTGAAGTGACTTGACCTCGTACAGTTGGATGAGAGTATCCCATATCACATTTGTAGTTTTCTTTCTATTATACTTGATAAAACTGAATCTGCCATTGCTAAGTGCAAATTAGCAACAACATTGTCATCCATCTCTCTCCACTTTTCATCAGTTATATCTGTAGGTCTACCATTAATTGCTGGTGAGAAATTATCCTTCCTCGGGATTGCCTACATCTTCAGTTTCCACAGGGAAAAATTACTCCCACTGAATTTTTCAATCTCAAATTTTGTAGCCATTTTTTTCACTGAACTGGTTTACACAATTTAACCGTAAATAACACAGTATACGTGAGCAGTATTGTATATTTTTATCGTACACAAGAATAGATCTAGTATAAATTAACAATCACTGCAAAAATATACAATCACACGTGTGAATAGTAACTGTACGCTGCAGCGGGAATAACGACCGACACCAACAACTCTGATACCACTGTTGGGTATCAGAGTAGCAAGATAAATATAACAAAAATAAGAGATTAAGGAGTAAGAAAAGTGACACAGAATATTTACGTGGAAAACCCTCAACAAATGAGGGAAAAATCACGGGCACCGGTAGAAAAGATTTTCACTAAGTGGAAGAAATTATAACACTTCTCTCTATATACAAGGAGAGAAAAATTACACTCTCTCTTGTAATAGAAGAACACTCACTAAAAGAACCTTATAGGAGAAAATACAATATATTCTATCTCTCTAAAATTTTCTTTTATGTTATGTTGCAATGCTTTGTGTTGTTGTGTTAGGAATGGAAAATACACCTCTATTTATAGGTGTTCAAATTCACAAAACCATGGGTGTTTCTTTATTGGTCCACAAAATTGTGACTTTATTCAATCAAATTCCTTGACCATAATCTTTTACCATGACCAAAATATTTGACTATGACCATAATATTTGACATACATGCTACCTCAACACTCTCTCTAATATTATTGTCATACCCTAAATTTTTCCTCACCTAAGTTCCTTCATTTACATCATTTGTATAACATCAATCATTTCTTATGTGTGTCTTATTTTTATTACCACAAGTTAGGGTTTTGCATCAAGGAGTTCAAGTGTTTGATCAATCAGAGGTTTAGTGTGATCCTTAACATTTTAAGCTCCTCAACTCATGCTTAGTGATCAAGAGATTCTATCCATCAATCACCAAGTTTAAGTTTTTTTCCAATCCAAGATCATCAAGTTGCAATTTATCATGTGCTCCAAATTATGGTTTTGGTCAAAGTCAGCTTGATGTTGATTTTTTGACCAAACCATGATCTCATGGTTTGGAATATGATTCAAAGGCTTCAAATGCACCATTGTGGTCCATTCATGTGATTAAATTGCCTCAATAAGTTGGATTCATTGATGGTTAAATTTTTTTGATTCAATTGATGAAAGTCAACAGATGCTCATTGTATCAACACATAAGCATTGAGCAGAGAGAACATTAGAGCAAAAAAACACAAAACCTCTATTAAAGTGAAACTTAGAATCTCTTCATTCCTCCATTTCATTTCCATTTTTCCTTCATAAACATACTCCATACATCACCACAAACCTTCTATGTGCATCAAACCATATCTGAAACACCCCAAACACCATAACCAAACCTCATTTTTCCATCTATTCAACTTGATTTGGTCAGAGTTATCTAGGAGGTTCCAAGCCATTCTAAGCACATCATCACACTCCTAGGAACTCAATAAAGCTAGGAGGATCATCACTTCATTCCTGGGAGCTCATTTGGAGGGGCCACGAGTTCACTCTATTAGGTATCATTTATCTTTCTCATTCTCATACTTGCAAGCATATTTTTGACTCATTCTTGTTACCAATATGTTCATGTTGATATTTTGAATGAAAGCCCTAAGCTCACGTCCATTGATTGTTAACATAGGCCATTTAATTTTATTTTAAACATTTAGGGTTTTACTGGGTTTCCATTAAATTCTTAGGATAGAGTTAATATAAACAAAAACCAAGACCATATTCAATTTCCTCGTTAAATTTTGAAGAAGATGGTATATTCACACTTCCATCTTGGTCCTTATTCGAGAAAACTCCATTTTTGAAATTTGGAGGGTGTCACGGGGAAGAAGATGATTCATGCGCACGTATTTTCATTTTTTAAACTTGTTTTTAAAAAAAAATTCAGTGAAGCATGGTAACAGGCCAACGTGTCTGGCCTAGTGGTTGAGTTGTTTTGCTGATAACCTTGAGGGCGTGGGTTCAATATCCAACTCCCTCCCCCTTCTTTTTTATCACCCTATTTTTTCTCTTTTTCATTCCTTTTCCTTCCTTTCTCATTTTCTTTCCATTTATTTCATATTTATTTATTTTCTTTTCCTTTTCTTTTTTTTTCTAATTATTTCAAAAATCAAACAAAAAAAATTTATTTCCATTTAGTTATTTATTTTTATCATTCTTATTTTCATATTAAAAATCTTAAAATATTTATTTTTATTAGTTTATTGTTTTTTATTTCACGACCACATGTATCTCTAATCATGCCTAGAAAATTGCTTTGTTCTTGGTGAGTTCATGCTTTATCCATTTTCTCATTGTGTTTTGTGTTTAATACCATATTGATGTCATGCTTTGGTTGTTGTTATGTCTTAATATTTTTAAGTTGATTCTTGTGGCATTTATGTTGTATCAGTATGACTTAGGCATTGAGGGTTGTTTAATTTGTCGATATTGAATGTCTTGATGAATATAATATTTTTGTTTGATACTTGACTTTAATGTTTATGTATTTCCCTTGATGTTGAATTTCTTGCATGTTTAGGATGATTTTAGGGTTTGTTTAGAAATGGATGTTCACATGATTTAAAACCCTAATAATTTGAGTTATTTGCTTGAATAATGATCTTTATCATACGTTGACGTCATGCCTTGATGCTTTCCTTGTGCTTGAGTTTATCATCTTTAGGATGCATACTTTGCTTGATACATACTTGTGACTTTTGATTGCTACCTTTATGTTACTTGTGTTTTAGTCCAAGGAAAAAGACTATAGTTATTTATTATTGTCATTCTTATTTTCATATTAAAAATCTTCAAATATTTATATTTATTTGTTTATTGTTATTTATTTCACGACCACGTGTATCTTTGATCACGCCTAACAAATTGCTTTTGTTCTTGGTGAGTTCATGCTTTGTCTATTTTCTCATTGTGTTTTGTGTTTAATATCATATTAATGTCATGCTTTGGCTGGTGTTATGTCTTAATATTTTTAAGTTGATTCTTGTGGCATTTATGTTGTATGACTTAGGCATTGAGGGTTGTTTAATTTGTTGATATTGAATGTCTTGATGAATATGATATTTTTGTTTGATACTTGACTTCAATGTTTATGTGTTTCCTTTGATATTGAATTTCTTGCCATGTTTAGGATGATTTTAGGGTTTGTTTAGAAATGGATGTTCACATGATTTAAAACCCTAATAATTTGAGTTATTTGCTTGAATAATGATCTTTATCATATGTTGATGCCATGCCTTGATGCTTGCCTTGTGCTTGAGTTTATTGCTTTTGTGCTTTTGTTCTTTGTGAGTTCATGCTTTGTCTATTTTCTCATTGTGTTTTGTGTTTAATATCATATTAATGTCATGCTTTGGTTGGTGTTATGTCTTAATATTTTTAAGTTGATTCTTTTGGCATTTATGTTGTATGACTTAGGCATTGAGGGTTGTTTAATTTATTGATATTGAATGTCTTGATGAATATGATATTTTTGTTTGATACTTGACTTTAATGTTTATGTGTTTCCTTTGATGTTGAATTTCTTGCCATGTTTAGGATGGTTTTAGGGTTTGTTTAGAAATGGATGTTCACATGATTTAAAACCCTAATGATTTGAGTTATTTGCTTGAATAATGATCTTTATCATATGTTAATGCCATGCCTTGATGCTTGCCTTGTGCTTGAGTTTATTATCTTTAGGATGCATACTTTGCTTGATACATACTTGTGACTTTTGATTGCTACCTTTATGTTACTTGTGTTTAAGTCCAAGGAAAATGACTATAGTTTGACTTGTTGTCATGGGCATTATCCTTTGTATATCTTGATGTACCCCCACCCTTGTGTGTAATTTTGTTTGTATTGGCATGTTATGATAGAAGTTAACTTATTAACCAAAAAAAAAATCAACCTTTCAAAAAATCAAAAAGGACTTGGTCAACACCAAGCCTCCATTTTCAAAATCATTGGTCAACACCAATTGATCACCACTTTTAACTTCATGTTATTTGACAAAAAAATTTCAAACTAATTCTTAATTCAACATCAAGCCCCTTTTAAAACACCCAACTTGTAAGTCGATTGCTTCACGCATCATCATCAACCTTTCCGATTATTTCACTTCAAATCTTTTCGTAATCATGAATAAACCTCGATCAACATCGAGTGCATTTTATCAATCACATTCAAAAATACCTAAAAATATTCAAACATTTTCATAAACATAAGATATTGTGTCTCGAGACAACGCAAAACATTGCTTTGTCCATAAACTGTTTGAGTTTAGGTAAGAGGCGTTTCCCGCAAATGTTGATTTGTAATTCCATTCTATTTTGATGCAAACGTCCTCTCCTCACCTGTTTAGGGTAAAGCAATGTTTTCTGTCAAATGTAACTAAATATCTTCTACTAAAATCGACCAACAAATATTTGTTAGCCCGAACTGCAAAGGCTCTGAGTTCCTCATTGCACTATAAGGATACGTAAGCACGAGATTGCAAGTTTTGTCGAGCCCCCTTAGTAATAAAACCCTTAGGCCCCTTTCTCTTTTATTTCCTCTTTAATAACTCGAGAATCTTAATTCTTGAGCAAACAATAACACGCACAGTTAACCTAACGATTCCCGTTGAGTACAACGGACGTGAGGGGGTGCTAATATCTTCCCCTTGCGTAACCGACTCCCGAACTCAGACATTGGTTGCGATGACCATATCTTATCCTTTCATTTAGGGGGTTTTATTTTATATTTTCCCTTTCCTCCTATGGGAATAAATGAACATCGGTGGCGACTCTGTTAAGTACATCCCGCGGGCGTGCGATTGCGCTCTGCGAAGTCGTTCTCATTTTTTGAGGTACGATAATTATCATTTCTAATTTTATATTGTTTAGTCTTACCACACAACCAACATAACATTCTTATCTCTATTACACTTATTTTATTTTTGTTTTGATTCTTAATCAACCAACATTTTATCTCGTACAACATCACGTGTCTTAGAATAGTCCGATAATTTTTTTCATCCAGCTTGATCGATACCTTTGTGTCACATAAAATCTTTGCAGCCCTCCTCCATTTGTATCCACCAAACTTGAATTTGATAATTTGCATCCCCTCTATTTCTTTTACAATGGGAAAATAATTAAATATTATTGAAAATTGAAAATACACTTATTTCGATATTTTATTATAGATTAGTATTTTATCATACCATATACTATTAAACTATATGATTTTTTTAAATTAAAATATGGAGTTATTTTTATTGTATTAATTCAATTACCACATTTTTATCCTATGTTAGTTGGCCACATGTGTATGAATAAGTGATTGAACAAACTTTCAATTTGATTTTATTCCTTTTTCTTTTTTCTGAATGTTGTAATAATAAAATTCACATCTTAACATGGTATTAAGAGGACATCCAATTCTTCTCATTTCTTCTTCCAAGATAGTGTATCTTTAATTTTAGATTATCTTCCTAACATGTGGGCTTCATGCTTACTGTAACACCATGAACCCCAAAATTTATATAAAAAGAATTACTCGACAATTTAAGGTGTCACCTCGACAACCATCCAAAAATCTCAACAACATTTTTGACAATACGAAGTGGAAATTATAACATAATAACTTCAATTAAACTTCTTAAATAAAGTATTTAATTCTAAACCACATAAATCAACAATAACTCAAAACTTATCAAAACGTCTCATTCTCGATGTTACAAGATCATATCACTAAGACCACTAAATTGTAATTGATAAATAAGTGAAAAATAGCTTCAACAAGCCACCTTCCACACACAACAACAACTTTTATTCCTGATTATTTGCAAGATATCCATGATGGACAATATTAAGCAAAAAAAGTGAGAAATAAAATTTGATATAAACAACATAAAGAATGCAAAGGTAGAGGAACACACAACATATCATACATTCAATACATAACCAACATCACCATAAGCTCACACCGATTCACTATAATATGAAAATGTATGTAATATGACTCATGATATAACGTGACACTATACATGTGGTACCAACTCAATGTTTGATTCTGTCAAGAACCAACTCATCCCTTCTAAATCCATGAGCTCCCCATATGAGCTCTAACCCCCCCCCCCCCCCTTTTTGAGCTTGGGATAAGCCATTAGTCCCCTCTTATGAGCTAGCAAACATGCCTCTTTCAACGGTACAACACAATGATGCATGTCAATACAAATAAGTGTAACAACAATAACAGTGCTTATGGCCCCTCTTCTGACCATAAATAACATGCATGATACACAATAGTAATTCCCCCTTCTGACCTACTATCCAACAATAATAATAATAATAATAATAATGCATACAAGTATACAAATATTTCCCTCTTTTGAAATATTTATCATCACACTAATCAATACATAATTAGTCACATCAAACTCATGCATTTCACAATAATATTAATCATATTCTCGTCATGCAACAAAATAAAGTAGCACCGTATGCATCTCATACCATTGATACATATAAACAAAAACATGTAAGTAAGAAAACTACCATTCAACAATAATAATTACACCATAATTAATCAAATTCATGATAATTAATTCACAACACCAACACTGCCAAACAATAGGCATTTTCCACCCAAACAATAGAACCACATCGAAAATCTGAACCGACAGCTCGAACTACACCAACAGAGTGACTCCCATCATCCTGTTAAAACCCCCATCCGTCATTATAATGACGGTCAACTTGGAAAACCAAGTCTATAAACTATGACGGTCTCCCCGTCACAGCGGTGACGTTGTTCAGCGTCTCAAGTGTGTGATGGTTAACCCTTTGAAGGTGAGAAAAATACACAAGAAGTGGGGGGCTTAATTGTGTTTTCCTTTTTCTTAGTTTGCATCTGATCAAAGTTAAGAATCTATATTGGTGTTCAAATTCTGATTAATTCTTAGCAGCAGAATGTTAACAGAAACAAATAAATAATAGCAAAAGACACAAAGATTTATACAGGTTCCTCCCAAACTGAGAGTAGTACAGTCTCATTGCTTCATAAGAGATTTTCACTATAATCAAATCATGATTACAATCGCTTATGCATTCTGCATAAGACTTTTACAAATGCTCAGACCCAAGGTCCAAGACTTCTGCTCAAGCTCCTCACTCGAGACATCTTGCTCAGGTTCTACGAATCTAAGACTTCCTTGCTCAAGCCCTCAGCCCAAGAATTCTGCTCCAAGTCCCATGAAATAAGCCTCACTGCTTGAACCCCTATGGTCCAAGACTTGCTTCTCTAATTCCATGTATTGAACTCACTTTCTCAAGCCACACTGGCTCAAGACTTCTACTCTAGGTCCCATGAAACGAACCTCCCTACTTGATCCTTTAGATTCAAGACTTACTGCTCCAAGTTTCATGTACCAAGCCAACCTGCCCAATCAATCTACTTGAGTAAGACTTTCACTGCTCAAGCACATAGCAAGAGAATTACATGGCTCACGCATTTTGGCTCGAGACTTCCTTGCTTATGTCCCAATGACACAAGAATTCTGCTCGATCAATCCACTTGATTAAGACTTTCACAGCTCAAGCACATAGCAAGAGACTTATGTGGCTCAAGCATTAGCTCTAAACTTCCATGCTTGTATCCCAATGACACAAGACTTTTATCTAAACTGCTAAACAAGCTCAAAAGAATAGAGAACAAGGTGTACATGATACAAGTATCAGAGGTATAGGAAATCACCATAACAAAGACCTAAAACACTTAAGATTTCTATGATATTCAATGTGTAAGAAATCTTAAGACTTTTATAATTACAACCTACAACAGAAAATCTGCATTTACAATTTTGTTGATAATTGCTGATCTTGTTACTCCTTTTTCTAGATGATCCTCTTTAACGATTAAGTTTGAACCTTCAACCATATTTATAGCCTTTTCAAAAACTAGCCGTTGAAGAGGTAACTTGATCAAAAGTCTTTGATGTTACTCCATAGTACAAGTGACGTTGAAGATAGATACACTAGAAGATCTTGATCTAATGTGTAACATGTTTAACCTTTGAGTCTTTAAGATATTTTGTACTATTAGATCCGTTGAGAGTAGATATCCATAAAACATCTCAGCCTTTCTTGAGCCTTGCAATCTGTAGACTCTAAATGACAAACTAATTTGACAATACAGTTTGCTTTCTGTAGTACAGACAACTTCAGCTTTATTACCAACTCTGAATGGTACCAGAAGCCAATTTGCATTCAATAAGTGTAGAGACAATTATGTTGCTTCTTCTGATGCTGAGACCTTCAGCTTCAGAGTCTACGCCAGACATCACTTAGCAAGTGTTCTTCAAATTCTTCCACCAGAAGCTAGCAATTCAGCAACTCTCAAAATATGCTTAATGTAACACAGGTTCTGACTATAATATTTACAAGTATTAGAACCTGCACACATGTAACATACATAAAATAAACCATTGTTCTTTCAATACATTGTTATCATCAAAACTTAAGGAAGATATGTCATGAACAAATCTTGTTCTAACAATTTCCCTTTTTTTATGATGGCAAAAACACAAGTATTTAAAGAACAATGTTGGGCAATTATAATTTTCTCTGCAACATCAGGGTATGAGCTTTGTAAGCTCCCCCTGAGTCTAATGTTCTAAATATGAGTTTTGTAGACTTCATACTAGGTACTACTTTTAAGAAAAAGTAATTCATTTTTCTTAGTAACATCAGAGTCTGAGGTTTGTATGCTCCCCCTGAGTCAAACAGTTCCAAGGTTGAAGTTTGTAAACTCCCTCTTAGTTCCATATTTAAGAAAACCAAAAATAATATTTTAACTTCCTTTGACAACATTAGAATATGAGGTTTGTAAGCTCCTTCTGAGTCTGATAGGCTAAGGCTGAGGTTTGTTAGCTCCTCGTTAGTTCTATGTACAAGAAAGTTCAAATGTGTCGCCCAAGCAAGATAACCATAATAATAAAAATATAAATAACAAAATTATAAAAGACCAATATGTACAACTGAATAGGTACTCAATGAGTTCAATTTCTAATTAAATACTTACCATTATTTCTCCCTCTTTTGTCACATCAAAAAGAAATAAAAAGAGAAGAAGAAAAGAATTACACTCATAAGCGCATCACAAACCATCATTACAAGATCAGTTTCCATGAAATGAAAAACGATCAAGTAATAAGGATCATTAAGGATTGTATAGTTCATGCTTTAAATTTTTAGTGGTCGTTACTGTTCCAAGAATTAATCAAGGATTAAATATGTCATTTGAGTTACTCATAAGTCATTATAAAAGCAATCCAAATCTAGTTCATTTTCATCAACATTCATAAGAGTTATGGAGTCATCAGCTGAGAGTTATAAGACTTGTGTAGTGACATAAATTTATGAGAGCTCTACAAGACAAGATGTCTACAATATACAGAAACAAATTATTTCTGAGTCATCCACAACTGGGCATGTACCCTCTGCAAAGCTCACTTATGAAGAGGAAACATCAGCAACTCCAACACAACCTACAGGGGTAGGTTCATCAGAAGCTGTGATGAAGCCCAAAAGTAAGATAATGAAAAGGTCAAAGAGAAGAAGGCGGTCCAAAAAGATGTTCTACCATCCAATCCCAGAGGTATAAGAGGAAGAAGCTGACGAGGATGAACTAGACATAGATTATGATCAATGTTATCATCATAAGGCTCAGGACGACTTAGGTAGGGATCTATACTAAGCACTTGCAGTTCCTTATGAATCAATATTTTGTAATCCTTCTACTTCAATTAATGAAAAAAATAATTTTTGACCAAATTTATTTACTGCATGCAAATACTTTCAATAACTTCCCTTTGTTTTTATGAAAAACATTAATGAATTAAAACTAACACCAGAAGCAATAGCCAAACTAGTTAACTATAACATTCATAGTTGTTAAAGAATCTTTAATAGGTCAGACTATTAGATAACATTTCCAAGATTTATTATTTAAGACATTGACTAAACTTAATAAATACTAAAACAACAAATACTTAGAACAATGTATGTAACACGTGTATCTAAGGACTCGTAGCAGACTTACTTTCATAATCACTTAATCCTTAAAACACCAAGATGTATAAACATAAGCAAATATGGGTTCCAAAGAGAGATTTTAGAAAGACATTCATACTGAATACAACAACTTAGGCAACAAAAAGCAAAGTAGTAGCTGAAGGATCTACTAGTAAGAAGATGACTTTAGAAGCTCTCGCCTCTTCAACATCCTTTGTGAAGACACACAAAAGAAGAAGGTCTTCTGGGTCTAGACGCAGAAATCAACTGATAAAGAAGGCTTTGGAGTTTGTCAAGGAAGAATGAAAAGATTACTTATATAATCTGGACATGTCAGGTGATCATAGGGAATACCTTAGGGCAAATCCAATAGACTAGAATGTCTAAATAATTTGTAATATCTTCCATTTTATTAATGATAAAAGTTGCACACATTGAGTTCTTACTCCCATTACTTTTAATTCTTTTGAAAAACCATAAATAAATATATTCAATAGTTAAATTGCACAAAAGCATGAACAAACTTTGAATTAATAATAAGGTTGCTTAATACAAAGGTTCTAACAATTACAAGGCATAACTATGCAAAGATCTAACATCAGAATCTTTCATAAATAGCTTCAAACTTGTCTCTCTAGATTTTAGAAAAATCAGCCTCTGAACTTATGATAACTCCCTGTTGAACAAGTAATTATGAAAGAACTCGCCCAAAAGGAATGAAGAAAATATTTCCCTTGTGAAAGGAAGAAAGAGTCTTCTTCAAATAGTCAAACATAACTTGAGGAAGATCAATCTGCAAGTCTGAATTGAGAAGTAGAAGCAGATATTTTTCAACAGGGTCCACGAGATCTAAATCCTTATCCTTAGGAAGTAAGTTTGAGTTCAGAATCTGATTCCAAACAACTGCATCAGGACGAAGATTTGAGACTACTAATGTATTAGATGGATCTATAAAGATACACCAAATATGAAGATAGTGTTCCCAAACAAGAGTTCCTGGGATTTCTCCAATCTATTCACATTTGGTCATATTAGAAATCTCCTTATAGGGTACTTTTATAGAAACACCAACTACTTTAGAAAGAATAGCACACTCAGAATTCAACTCAACAGTGGAAGCATTAATTCAAAACTCTTTGACAAGATCTGAATAAGTGAAACCACAAAGCATCTCAAAGTATCCATACCATCCTTATTCAGACATTGTCTTCCAGAATTTAAATCCTAACTTAAGAAACTCATGGAAATCCACAAACTTTTCATTGATGACAACCAGTTGATTCCAAGAAGAATTAACTAGGAAACTCATCTCAAGTTTGGCTTGATCAGCACACAACCAAAGAGAAAATAAAAAGAAAAGAACCGAACAAGATTCCTAAAGGAATAAGAATCTTTTCAGAAGAAGGGAAAAATTATGCTTAACAAGATCGAGGATAGTGACAATAAGTATCCAAAAAAGAAAACATCATTACCCAAAGGTTCTTATCCAGCAGATTTATTGAATCCACTAGATATATTTCACCTTTATGAAAATTTAAGTATTATAAGAGGTTTTTGAAAAACCTTTTACTTAAACTGCTTTATCAGAAGTAAATAAACCTCTTCTGAATTTCATAATCTGATAACTTTCAAAAGCTATCATCCATCAGAGTCTAGTAGAACTAGACTGAGAGAGAGATATCTTCTGTCAGTCATTAGTCTCCATGATTCTATTCAGAACCAACACTTCCTCTTGAAATAAGAGTAATGAGTGATAGATAAATATTAAATTGTTTCTTTTGATAGCTAACAAACAACAGTAACATCACAAAAAGTGAGGAAACTGTTTCCATAAATATGATTATCATTCAGCTTAATGAAATATTCAGTATAGATAAATACAACAGAGTTTCTTCTTAAAGATTTTTTAAGATCCTTTTTCAAAAGATCTTTTCTAGAAATCTAACAGAAACTTTGTATTTACACCTACACAAATATCTCATTGAATCAAGAGATAAGCCAGAAAAGAACAAGCGTACCCTTTTTTTATTATTTTCTCGGTCAGACTCATATCAGTATTCATACTTGACCACAGAGTTTGAACACCACTTTAAGTGGATTTTGATTTAATGGCTATTAAACCAATGACTCCACTTCTCTCACCAAACTCAAATTAGGTTGTGGGCTCTTCTTCCATCAAATATTGTAAACAATCTTTGATAAATGTCATGGAAGATGTCTCTGCTCCTTTCTTTGAT
Organism: Lathyrus sativus; assembly: GCA_963859935.3. NCBI lineage: Eukaryota > Viridiplantae > Streptophyta > Magnoliopsida > Fabales > Fabaceae > Lathyrus > Lathyrus sativus. The sequence continues at coordinate 517,166,415 of OZ012738.1, forward strand.
ATCTATAGAAAATACATTTAAATAATGACACTTATATTTCTATGAGACCATACATAAATGTTCATACAAGCTTTCCTTTGCCTTATGCCACATTCTGATAGTAATATCATGATTCCATCCAGAGTATCAGTATAGAATAAATCATAATATGAATAAGATCTTGTTCTTAGCAGAATCATTAATTTCATTGTCTTGACTCAAGACTTTGAGATCTTTGATAAGCAAAGAACTAGATGATGTTAGTTATCAAAGATTGACATAAAACAAATTAAAGCACCATCATCTAATTTTCTGCAAAACACAAAGAAAAATTGAAGGTTTCTCATAGACTTGTCCTTTAATACAAATTCCATGATGGCCCTCAATCAAGGAACAATGGAGTCTCTTAAGATACCACCTTAAAGAGCAGACTTCATATTATCAAGAAACAATGAAGTCTCTTAAGATACCGGCTTAAAGAGCAGACTCCTTATTTTCCAAAACCTTCATATATTCATCTGAACACCTAGAACAATATCCACAAAAACCCACCTATCAGAAAAACTCATTTTCTCATCCTATATTCAAGAACACCATCTTCAAATACTCTGATTTTCTCATACCTACACACTACATATTATCTTTCCCCCATAAATCATCCAACCTCCAAACCCTAAATTATCATCAATTTCTCTAATTTTTTTTCTCACGAAACTCATACGAAACCTACAAATATCTCTCACCTAATATTCACACATTCGTCCTCATAACTCTTCTTCTTCTTCTTTCTTCCTTACTTTAGAATCCTTCATTTTCGTCCCCTTCCAACAATGACGAATGTTGATGGATTCGTTGAAGATGAAACCAATGACAATACTCCTCCTACTCTTAACAACTCACAAAATGTTACTCAACCGAATACCAATATTCCCAACCCTAATTCCCGATGTAGCTACCAAATATACATGTTGGAACATTTCTTTATGCATCCTTCTGATAATCTCAACCATGTCATTGTTACCCCTGCTTTAATTAATCTAAACTATCATACATGATCTCGATCTCTAAAGTTGCTCTAAAAAAATGAGGGTTCATAAATGGAACCCTAATTTATAATATAACATTGATCGTACCTCCATGGCCTGGGTTGCTGCAATACCATGGTTATGGCTTGGATAACAAAGACCATCAGCCCATAAATTGTAGAGAGTATTATGTGGATAAAAACCTCCAAGGAAATTTGGGAAGAACTCAAAGAGAGATACCATCAAGGGGATATCATTCGCATACTGAAATTAAAAGAAGAGTTTTATGCCCTTCATCAAGGAAACCAAACCATCACAAAATACTTCACCACTCTAAAGAAAACGTTTTTAACAATTTTCTTCCCTTCCCTGCCTGCATTTGTTTATTCTTTGCTCTTGATCTCTTTTTCCTAGTATCAAAGTCTACAAAGACAATGATCACGTTATTCATTTTCTAAATGGCTTAACAATTTCCAACTCTTCCCTTCGTGCATATGTGTTATTCATTGATCTTGGTCTCTTCTTCCTACTATAAATTTGCATGTTGATCCAAATAACTTACTCCCTGACCATACTCAATCCAGACAACTAATATGTAAATTAGTATATCTAACACATTCCCACCCTGAGATATGTTTTTTTGTATGCATACTCAATCAATTCCTCTCAAACCTAACAACACACTTCAAAATAGCTTTACGCATCGATTGCTACATGAAGAATTCTCTTGCAACCAGACTATTCTTTAAAGCTAAATTCAGCCTTACGGTAACTGGATTTACTGATGTTGGTTGGGGTTCCTACGCTCTTACAAGAAGGACTGCCATGGGCTTTTGTTTCTATCTTGGATCTTCCTTGATATGTTGAGAATCTAAGAAACAACAAGTGGTTTCCCGCTCTTTATTTGGGACAGAATACAAGACCCTCGCCAACACAACTTACGAAGCTCAATGGTTGATACATCTACTTCAAGATTTTTCTATCTTGCACCAACGCTCAATCACCATTTTTCCGACAATCAGAGTGTAATCTATATAGCAACAAATCCAATCTTCCACGAGTGTACGAAACATATTGAGATGAATTGTCATCTAATGCGAGACAAGGTCCAAGAACAAGTAGTCCACCTTCAACCCACTAACTCTTCAAATTAAATTGCAGATATTTTTACAAAGTCTCTACATCTAAGTTTGTGTGTGTTTAGAAACTACGAGAGAAAATTTTCTTAACACACAAACCTACTTAAATGACTTAAAATTATTTAAAATTTTACATTGAATAATGTTTATAAGTAGATGGCGGATATCACCTTAAACTAGTTTTATAAATTAAGCCGAATTAATTAGATAAAATCAAAATATTAAGATCCTAATAGAGTTTCCTCAATATTTATTAGGCCATGAGACTAAACAAATCATGTTTCAAATGCATGCTTAAGATATTTTGTTTTGAATGCTAGTTAAGAGTTTCACATTTAATGTGATAAGATCTTAATATAAATTCACAAAAGTTTATAAGTAAAAAAAGTAACATTTTAAGATAAGTAGTACAGTATTACTACTCATCACTTACACTATAATTTTGGTTAAGATACTAGTAGTTGTTGTATACAATGGTGATGCAAACTAGCCTAAACTAGCCTAACCATATACTCCATAAATGCTGTATTGTCTGTACTATATTACAGTACAAGGAATCCATATGTTGAGTCAGTCCCTAGCCCATAGTTTGGCATGAAAACAAGAGGCTGTTGCTTTTTTATCGTCAAGTTAGTGGTAAGTCCCACATAGATATCTCTGTCTCCTGTATCCAATCATATCATGCGTGATTAACTTTGCTATGTATGTGTTGAGTTTCGAGAGCTTTCTAGTTTACCAAAATTCAAAAATACCGCCCAATGTCCCTTTCTGTGTCCTCCCATGGTTTGAATCATGAAATCGGATATACTTTGTTTGTTTTGAGTTCATGCACTTCGTCACTATCGGTTCTCTTTTTCATTCCAACTTCTTGATTTTTCCACTTTCTTTCATTGAAAACCAAGGACGTGACACGGGATATTTATTATCGATAGCTTTTGTTTCTTTCTTTTTGGAATTATTTTGTCAATCATAGTAGTATATACCATTGGAATTGTTGGAATAATAATAGAGTAATTAGATAGAGTGATTAATTCAAATGAGCACCCGAAGAGCCGACATAATGTAAGATGAAAAAGAAAATGATAAATACCAATAAAATGTATGTCAACTCTAAGAATAATAATATACTAACATCTTTCATTTACTCAAGACTATCTTCACTCTAATAAACTACGTCAAATTACACAAAAATAACACATAAATAAATAATAAATTGTGCCGCTATTTCTTTTTGAATTGCAAAACCAATCATTTTAAATGTTATATTTATTGTTCTAAATGATAGTACAACATAGTTTCTTATGCATGAGTCTTTGCAATCTCTATAAAAGATTCATTTGTTTCTGGTGAAAAAAACTCAATAGTGTCAAAGACAAAGTGTATAAAAATATGTTTATTGAAACACGTTTTTTCATACTTGACCATTTTACTATAAGCGGCTTTAAAGAGTCGCTTGTCCCACAGTAAAACCTGCAAATCTCAGTCCCATCAGTGAAGAAACTCTAGTCAAGTCGACACATACATATTTCCCTTCTATTCACTCATACATCAGAATATCGATTGACCTAATAGTCGATCGCTCCTCCTATGGATCAGTCAAGAAATTCACAGACGTCTTTTTGAATTGACGAAATATAAAGGAATAAAGTGAAGTGAATTAATTAAATAGAAAGGAACATAGTGAAGTGAAATGTAAAAATGAAATGATGTATTATTTAAATTGATAAAAAAATCCATGGTTTAAATTAATAAAAAATAATAGAACGAATAGAACATGATGTAATTCATTTCATTTAACCACTTATCTTTATTATTGTAACTTACGAATAGACGTATAACTTGTGAAACAAGTGTGGGTTGTGTGGAGAAACAAGTGTGAATTTTAAGTCTCACATTGCTTAGTAAAGTGGAGGTTAAACACTTTATAAGTAAGAGAGCTCATACACATATCACCTTAAGATTTTTGATGAATATGTGGTGAGTCTTTGACCTTTAGGTGAGTGTTTGATTCAATGTAAATGCTTCCACTTCATGATAACTCGTTAGTGGTATTAAAGTCCGGTTCGAGTAAGAGACCGACTCCTTGTGTCGAAAGTCTTCCTGACATAGTGTTCAGGAGGCATGTTCCGTTGAAGTTCCCATGACGAGATAAGAATGTCTCTCAACGACGGTACAAGCATGTGGATGAAAGAGTTTGCACTTGAGGGGAAACATAGTGGAATGAGTCACACTTGAGGGGGAGATTATTGGGAAACAAGTGTGAGTTGTGTGGAGAAACAAGTGTGAGTTCTAAATCCCACATTGCTTAGAAAAGTGGAGGTTAAACACTTTATAAATTAGAGGACCCGTGCACCTATCACCTTAAGATTTTGAGTAAATATGTGGTGTCTCTCTCACTTGTTTGGATGAGTCTTTGACCTTTAAGTGGGTGTTTGGCCCAATGTGAATGTTTCCCCCTCAGGATGACCTATCATAGATGTATAACAATTTTGTTTCATTTCATTCTATTGAATGAAAAGAATGGTTATTCCATTTGTTAAATTAGGCATGAGATGAAAAGTAGGACTATCTCATCGTTACATTAGGCTCGAAGTGAAAAGTAGAGCTATCACTTCGGATAAGCTACACGGTCGAGGTGAAAACCAAGACCACCAATTCGATTGTATACTAGTATTATCGAGATGAAATACAATTTTTCATTTTGGTCAGTCATTAAATGCGACATATAACTAACTTAATATAACATCCTATCTTCTTCAGAATACTAACGAATATGAAATGTCTATTCCACTTGTTGTGATCACAAATGATACCTTTTAAAAAATAAAGATTGAGAAACGGAGTTCTTGGGTGAATAACGAAACAATTATAACAAAGAGAGAAAGAAGAAAGGATAAAGAAGAAAGAAGAAGAAGGATTAGGGCAAATTGTTTACTATTCACTTTCTCATTTAGGGCTTACAAATGATTACAAATGAATAACAATTGACCTCACTCAACAACCTGAGTGATCTAGCCTATTTATAGACTAACTAACTAACTTACAATACAAGTTAACTAAACAATTGGATCCTTAACACAAGGTCCAATTCGACATAATAAGTCAACAATATAATTCGACATTACATACTAGAACTAGTTTCGACTACAGTATGTAACCCTTCGACATCAACATGTGACTCAGCTTCGACCTCATGCTTGTCTCCTGTCGAAACACATAAAAACTGTTCCTCGACAGAGTTAGAGTTCAACCCAAAATCTCATGAATCTCCACCTTGGATCTAACTCTACAACAACAGAGATTGCACTAGCTTTCACCATGCAGCTTTATCAACTGCATACAGTGAAAAAACTTGCAACTTGGCAACGTCTTGGTGATCATATCAGCAGCATTATCATCAGCTGAAACCTTCAGCACCTGTACTTCACCATGCTCGATTATCTCTCTAACAAAGTGAATCCTCGCATCAATGTGCTTGGTTCACTCATGATAAGTTAAGTTCTTCGACATGTGTATTTCACTTTGACTATCAAATTTAACTGTGATACTTCGACCTTGAAGTTTCAGCTCCTTTGCAAAACCTTCAAGTCACAATGCTTCTTTCACAGCTTTTTGATGATAATATATTCTGCTAGGCATCAACCTTCCGAATCTTTGCTTTCCAACTGATTGTTGTGCCGAACATAGTGAACACATATCCAGAATAGACTTTATGGAATCTATACAACCTACATAATCAGAGTCAACAAACCCTTTGATTTCGACTTTTCTATCATTACCATAGGCTCCACCATAAATCAAGACTTTTCTCAGAGACTCATTTATGTACCTGAGAATCCACTTTACATCTTGCCAGTGCGCCTTCCCAAGATTGACCATATACCTGCTTACAAGACTCACACCATACGTTATGTCTGGCCTCGTACAGACTATAACATACATCAAAGAACCTATTACACTAGCATATAGAATTCTACTCATATAGATTATTTCAACATCAGTACTCGGACTTTGAGTAGTACTAAACTTAAACTGAGGATTTATTGGAGTCACAACAGGCTTTGAATATGACATACCAAACTTGCCGAGAAGCTTTCGTATGTCTCTTGAGATCAGCACAACTTTGAATGCTTTCTATCTCTTCGGATGTTAATCCCAAGAATCCTATTGGCAGCTCCCAGATCTTTCATTTCGAACTCCTTGCTAAGTTCAGCCTTCACCTCCATTACATCCTTGACATTGTTGCTACATATGAGGATATCGTCCACATAAAGCAACAAAATAAAAAGTGAGTTTCCAGGTCGAAGTCTAAAGTAAACACAGTGGTCGAACTGGATCCTAGTGAAACCAATGTGTGCCATGAACTTGTCGAATATCCTGTTCCATTATCGAGGAGGTTGCTTAAGGTCATACAAAGACCTATTCAGCTTGCACACATAATCTTCTTTATCATTTTCTGCATACCCTTCAGGTTGACAGATCAGGATTGTTACATCTAGGTTACCATACAAAAATGTTGTCTTCAGATTCATTTGCTCAAAATCCAGATTGAACTTTACCACCATGGCTAACATTCGAATGGATCTATGCTTTACAACAGGTGAGAACACATCATTGAAGTCGACACATTATTTCTGAGTAAACCCCATAGCAACCAATCTTACCTTAAAGCGCTTCGACATCACTCCTTCAATTCCTTCCTTGACCTTGAAAATTCACTTACAACTGACTAACCTTGCTCCTGCAGATTTCTCAATCAGCTCCCAAGTGTTATTATCATGAAGAGATTTCATCTCGTCATCCATGGATTTTCTCCATTCAGTCTTATTTCGACTCCTCATAGCTTCCTTGTAATCTCCAGGTTCTTCCTCAAGTACCTCACTTGCAGGGATTAAGGCAAAAGTTATAAGATCTTCATAGCCAAGTCTTTGAGGTGGCTTGATGACTCTTCTCGACCTATCTCTTGCCAGTAGGTAGTCATCGACAGTTTCCTTAGTGTCTTCAACATCTTTATCTTCTTCTTCTACTTCATCTGGTTTATGCACTTTAGCATCACTATGCTCCACCTTAATAGGAATATCTACCTATTCCAGCTCCTCTTCAAAGATTTCTGCCCTTCGACCAACATCACCAGTTTTTTTGAACATCATCTCGACTTCATTGAAAACTACATCACGACTTGTGATACATCTTGTGTGACCTAGTTCTAGGCACCGCAGCCTATAACCTTTGACTCCCTCAGGACATTCAAGGAACATGCATCTCAGAGCTCTAGGTTCGACCTTGTCTTGCCTAATGTGAGCATAGGCTAAACATCCAAATACTCTCAGTTTGTCGAGATCTGGTGGTTGACCTGACCAAATTTCTTCAGGTGTCTTCATTCCCAGGGCACTAGATGGACATCTATTTATCAGATAAGCTGATGTCGAAACAGCCTCCGCCCAAAGCACCTTCTTCAATCCAGCACTAACCAACATGCATCTAAACCTTTCAAGGATTGTTCGATAGAATCTCTCAGCTAAGCTATTCTGTTGAGGAGTACCTGCTATAATCGTATGCCTTGTAATCCCAGACTCAACACAATAACTATCGAACGATTTATTGTAGAACTCAAGGCCATTGTCGATTCTTAACCTCTTAACCTTTCTGCCAGTGTGAGTTTTAACCAAAACCTTCCAACTTTTAAAATTCTCAAAAGTTTCATCATTCGTCTTCTGAATGAATACCCACAACTTTCTGGAATAGTCATCAACGATGGATAGAAATACCTTGCACCTGAGTGTGAAGGATTCTTTGTAGACCCCCAAAGATCAGCACAAATATAATCAAGGGATCCATGTGTTCTTTGTTTACCTTTGTTAAACTTCCTCCTACGGGATTTACCAAATACACAAGATTCACAAAACTCTAACTTTTCGACTTTGTCACCACCTAGCAGGTTCTGTTTCCACAATTCGACCAGGCCTCTTTTGCTGACATGGCCAAATCTCATGTGTCATAACTTTGTCTTCGACACAGGTTTCGTGGATGCAACATTTTCCAAACCACTTACAACCTTAGCCTCAAGGGTATACAAGCCTTGTTTCTTCATGCCTCTCAAGACTTCCTTCGACCCCTTCATGAATTTTAAGATACCTTGCTCTCCTTTGAAGACATATCCTTTCTTTTCGAGTTCACCAAGAGAAATTAAATTCCTCTTAATGTCAGGTACATACCTAACCCCAGTCAATAGCCTTATTGACTTATCATGGAGCTTGAATCTTACAGATCCAATACATGCAATCTTGCAAGCTTTATTGTTTCCCAACAGCACTGATTCACCATCTCGATCACATAATTCTTCAAACACACCCATGTTTGGAGTCATATGCCAAGTACATCCAGAATCCATAATCCACTCTTTGCAAGAGTTGCTGCTCGACACCGCAAGGACATCAGATGATTCATAATCATCTTGCACAATTGTTACATTGCCATTGTCCTTACCTTCATGGTTATTCAGGCGCTCAGGACACATCTTTCTTGTGTAACCCTCCTTTTTTATAGTGATAACATTTAATCCCAGAAATATCACCACCATAAGACTTTTGCTGAGTTTTACCTTTCTTCTTCTTAAACCTGTCATCTCTATTCGAGGATTTTCCCTTCACGGACAACCCTTCGCCAACTGATGGTGATGGTTTCTGCTCCTTTCTTTCGTTCAAATCCTTTGAATACAAGGCTGCTTGCACTTCTGCAAAGGTCAGTGAATCTCTTCCATACAAGAGGGTTTCTTTGAAGTGAGCCTGTGACTTAGGTAAGGACACAATAATAACAACGCTTGATCTTCGTCATTGATGGTAACATTAATATTTTCAAGATCAAGAATCAGCTTACTGAACACATCCAGTTGCTTCGTCAATGCTTTATCTTTATTCATCTTGAATGAATATAAAGTTTGCTTCAAGTACAAACAATTCACCAAGGATTTTGTCATACACAATCCTTCGAGTTTCATCCAAACACCAGTTGTCGTCGTCTTCTTCGAAACCTGCCTGAGAATCTTATCACTAAGACTCAGAATAATTGCAATATGGGCTTTCTCGATCATCGTTGTATTTTCCTTCTTCGTCAATGCAACATTCGTAGCATCTCCTCCCTTTAACGCTTTTAGCAAACCCTGTTGAACAAGAAGGACTCGCATCTTGAAACGCCATAAACCAAAGTCATTAACTCTGGTGAACTTCTTAATTTCAAATTTTGTTGACGACATCTTCTCCACGCTCACTGCACCAGTTTGTTGTGATTACAAACGATACCTTTCAACAAATAAATATTAAGAAACAGAGTTCTTGGGTGAATAATGAAACTGTTAGAACAAAGAGAGGAAGAAGAAAGAAGAAGGATTAAGGCAAATTGTTTACTATTCACTTTCTCATTTAGGGTTTACAAATGATTACAAATGAATAACAATTGACCTCGCTCAACAACCTGAGTGATCTAGCCTATTTATAAACTAACTAGCTAACTTACAATACAAGCTAATTAAACAATTAGATCCTTAACACAATGCCCAATTCGACTTAATAAGTCAACAATATAATTCGACATTACATACTAGAACTACCTTCGACTACAGTATGCAACTAGGGCTGGCAATGAACCGAACCAACTCGAAAATAGTTTGGAATTCGATTCGACAATTAAATCGTTGAATTAGGTTCATGAACCAAATGAGTTAAGTATGAGCAAAAAATTAAGTTCGTTAACTAAATGAGGTGAACTTAAACTATACATAGTTCGACTCGTTAGGTTCATGAGTCAACTCGATTACATATGAGAAGAATTATATTGTCTTTAGGATTAGGTTTAAATATTTACTCCAAATCTTAGACAAATTTAATCTCCAATTTAGTAGTTTTTGAATTAGACTCAAATGTATCTCTTGAAAGTTGTGTAGGTTTTGAATTAGTAGATTTCGAAGATAAAGTTAAATTTCAATATGATAACTTTTATTTTATTTTAATATTTTATTTTTAAAAACTATATTTATTTAAAATGTCAAATATACTAAAAATATATATATATATATATATATATATATATATATATATATATATATATATATATATATATATATATATATATATATATATATTTAAAAAAAATAGTTTTTAATTTCGTGAATCATGTGAGCTGAACCTAATGAGATGAACCTAACAAGTTGAACTGAACTGTTCGTGAACTTATAACGAGTCGAGTTTGAGCTTAAAAAAAAGTTCGTGTCAAACTCGAACTCGAACCAATTCTTAACGAGTCGAGCCGAGCTGAGGTGAGTTCGACTCGACTCGACTCATTTCCAGCCCTATATGCAACCCTTCGACATCAGCATGTGACTCAGCTTCGACTTCATGTTTGTCTCCTGTCAAAATACATAAAAGTTATTCCTCGACAGAGATAGAGTTCGATCCAATATCTCACACCACTTAAATTTAAATACCTTTTTTTGTAGTATTTATTCCATTTTGTTCTAAAATAACATAAAATGAGATATTTATTTTACTTTACTCCATTCCAATACGTCTCACTATCCTATTCTTCTCCGCTTTCATATGTCTTAAAATTTTTAAAGCCTTAAATTCTTGAATCGCAAACCTTACTTGGAAAAACAATTTTTAAAAATTTGAATAAAATATTTATCAATACAAAATCCAAAATGTTCTCATTTTTATTTTTTATAAGAAATAATTTAATTTTTAAAATTTAATAAATAACTAGTATAATTTAATTTATAACAAAAAAAAATTAATTGTACTGAGTCTACCAAGAAAAGAAAACGTTGTCATGTGAAGTAGCAAACTGAATTCATGATGAACTTAATATCTTGCACGCGTTCTTTGTTTGTTTCGATACTATAACTAGATAGTAGAAACTTGAATAAATACATGACAAGTTTTGTTTTGCTATTCAATGAATGCATGGTCCAATTAAAACCACAAACACACTATAGGTGAATGTCAGGGTTCAGGTACTAGCACCTAACATCATTAAAGCAACAACAATAGTACTACTTGTAACTTGTAACTTTTCAAAAAATAAAACTTAACTCTGTTTTTGCTTTTACCCAGGTAGTATTGTTATAATCTTGTGAATATGTTGTCAAACATGCATGTGGAGATGGTAGTGGAAAATATGGACCCATTGTCACTGGTGCAGAGATCTTTGTTTGTTGATGCTGTATATGCCTTCAAACTCTAATCAATAATGCTTTTGAACTCCTTTTTGAATTTTGATAATTGAGTTTGTAAAAGTCACTTTTGTTTATTCTTTATAGCCACACCTTTGGAATTATGGACGTGGAAGAATTTCCTCCATGAATAAAGTGACATGACAATAGTTTTATTATAATTAATTAGTAATAGAGTTAAATATGTATTGTGATGTTTTTTAATATCTCAAAGTTTAATTTAATTTTGAATTATTGTCTTTTAAAACTTTTTTAATTTTTAATTTTTAGTTTTTATTGTGAAGAAGATGTGGGCATCCTTTTTAATTTGATTTTAATAAAACAAAAGTTTATTTTAATATTAAAAAATATTAAAGAAGAAAAATATTGAAATTAAATACTAAAATTATATGAAGTTATAAATATTTTTAAAATAAAAAAAATTGATCTTGATGCTAAAAATATAATTATCGATGTTATTGAAACATTAATGTAAATGTGTCAGAAAAGGTGAATATTTATATTTGTACAAATATCATCTTTTCTTTATTTGCATTAGTTTTCAAATGAGAGAAGGCTCCCACAATGCACTTAAGTGCCATGTATTTCATACTATTAACTATTTATATTTTTATATAATATAAATGTAGAGTATATTGTAGATTTGGTGGAATTTGTTTTAAAGTGTTTGATGAATTGTATGAATATTTGAATAATTGTAGTTGAGTTGTTTAAAACCTTCCTACCATTTTATTTTGTCATTATAAAAAGAGAAAGATTGTGAAGAACACATGTTCATTCTTTTTAACTTGTTTTTGATGAAGACAAAATCTCATATTAAAAGAAAGATAAATAAGACAAAGATTGGAATCAAGTATCAATATTGTATAAACTTATAGATGTTTTAGAAGTAAAGGAGATTGATCTTGATGCTAAAATACACAATTGTAATTCATTATGTATAAACTTGAGATGCTCATAATATATTACTTATCTTAATCTCTAACGTTCTCAGTTTATCATGCATAGAAAACCTTTGAAGCAAAGACATAAAAAGCTGAATTTTAAAAAGTTGTCTGCACTCTTTAAGTTAGGTCTGTTGCACTTTTAAAGTCAGGTATGGTTAATCGATTTAACAAAAGCAGTTGTTTTTTGAAATTTGAAAAATTTTCGATACTTATGAAATCAATTATCCGTTTAATTGATTTAAAAAGTCCTGTACAAAATGCAGAATTGTATCTTTTCATGAACCATTGTAAACTTTTATGAAAATGTCTCAAGCTTTTGCATCAATTCATGAAAGGATGAAGCTTTGTCATTCAAAACCAAGTGTTCTTTCATTTTCAAAAATGTTAAAACTTTGTGTATAACTTTAAAATCATTCAAGAAGTTTCATAATATGTTCGAAGCATTTAAGGTTTATATATATTGTTAAATTGTATATTGAAAGGGTTGAAGAATTATTTATTCTTGAAAATTGTCCAAAAATTATCGTTTATTCAAAAGTGTCATTTTATTGTAACTTGATCACCAAGTGTGTAGTGACAATTATTTGTAAATACAAAGTGGTGTTCTTTCTAAGTGTTATAGACAAAAAGCGGAATGCTTTCTTGTTTTGTGATAATCGTCATAATATTGTGATTATTGGAGAAAATTCCTTTGAATTGGTTTGATTCAAAGTCCACCATATTTGTTGGTGTTTAGAAATCAAGGAAGTGACATGCTTCTATGTTGTTGTTATAAGATTATTGGAGAAGTCTTGTTGTGAGGCTTGTACAGAGATCTAACAATAGTGAAAATCTCTCACGGGGTTGTTGGCTGGAAATTTCGACGCCAGACTTTTTGTTCAAAGATATTAAGTGAAAATTAAATTTCTTGAATTTTTGCTAACTTCGACAGGAGCTTGTATAAGAAGCTTGGTCGAAGTGATTTCCAATGAAGGAGATGTCAGAACGATACTCAAAAACATTTTTTAAGTATGTAAAAATAACTTCGACGAAGGATGTTTGAAACTTTTTCTTCGACAGAAGTTTGAAATTCAAAATACGGATAAATAATTGTCTTTTGTCCTTATCCATTTCTCAGGAAAGACGTGTGGAGAGTCGTGGCGAAATGAAAGTATGCAGAGGGAAACATGTCAGTTTTTGGAGGAATTTTCGTTGAAGACAATTATTTTGACTTGTTATAAATAGGAGTCTTAGTGTTAGAGTTTCTGTGTGTTCATTATTGTACAAATACTCAAAAATTCACTCAAAGTATCTAAGTCAAGTGAGAAAAGAGTTTTTTATTGAGAAATGCACGTTTGAAACACCACGTTTATTTTAATAGAAAGTTACTTTCATTTATCAATTGTTTTTTACTGCACTTTTATTTTGAAGTTTTCTTCATTGCATTTTCTTTATCAACTTTTACAAAGTTTATCTTTTTCCAAAATAGTCAAAATAATCTTTAATACAAATGAATAATGTCGATGTGTTTTCAATTTTCCCGAAATAAATTGAAACAATAGCTATGTCTTTAAGATTCACTGGTTGACCCTGCAAGTAAACCAATTTTTTAGAAGACCAGTAGTTGTTTACCAATTTTTACAGTAAACAAATTGGCACGCCCAGTGGGACAGTGCTATTGTATCAAAATATTTTATTGTTCTTACAATTTTTGCATTGAAATTTACCCCAGGAGAACGTATTAGACCAGGGGGTAGGAGTCGAACCACCTAGGGTCGAACCTCTTAGGATTGAAAAACCACTCCCAATAGAACCAAGGGTAGTAATGATGAATAGAAACCATAATATTAATGAAGTCATAAATCAGGTTCAGCGCAATGATATGGCAGCAGATAATAGTCTAGCAGCCATGGTCGAAAGAATTATGGCTAGGAATAGGGTGAATATTGGCCTTCATAGGCCAAATTATACTTCACCATTATCTGAATACATTTTACAATCATATTCACCCCTAGATGAAAAGTCCCTAAATTCACTAAGTTTTCTGGGGATACTAGTGAATTCACAGTCGAACATGTGGCAAGATACCTGATAGAGGCAGGCGAAATCGCCAACAATGAAAACCTAAGAATAAAAAATTTCCCAAGTTCACTTGCCAAAAATGCTTTTACTTGGTTTACTACACTGCCAGCAAACTCGATTCACAATTGGACTCAATTAGAGAGATTGTTCCATGAACAATTCTATATGGGACGGTCGAAGATAAGTCCGAAAGAATTGGCTAGCATTAAGAGGAAATTCTCAGAGCCAATAGATGATTATTTGAATAGGTTTCGACTGCTTAAGGATAGGTGTTTTACGCAAGTGCCTGAGCATGAATTGGTCGAAATGGCCGGTGGTGGCATTGACTACTCATTTTGGAAGAAGTTGGACACTCAATACCTAAGAGATATGACCCAGTTGGCTGATAGAGTTTGATAGGTGGAACGACTGAATGCTGAGAAGGCTAGGGAAAACAAGAATAGAAAGGAAAGGGTATCCTACATCGATTTCGATGAAGACGAACAACAAACTAGTATCGATCCCTTTTTCGACGAGAGTGAAATTGACCTTGCTGAACTAAAGCAAGGCCTACCTTATGCCTGTAAAGCCTTAACACCTTCAAATGGAAAAAAAATCCAGTCGAATCAGAGATGAGTGACATGTTCCTTAAAAGTACATACACCTTCGACGTCACTAAGTGTTATGAAATATTTGATTTGTTAGTTAAGAATGGCCAAATGATAGTACCTCCTGGTGCTAAAATGCCTCCTTTAGGACAAACGAAAAAGAGAGGTTTTTGTAAATACCATAATTTTTTGAGTCATAAAACTTCTCAATGCTTTCTTTTTAGGGATCTTGTTCAAAATTCCATTAAGGAGGGAAGACTCAAGTTCGCTGACAAGTCAAAAAATCAAATGAAGATAGACTCTAACCTCTCCCTGTAGCTTCTGCATATTACTCAGTGTAGCATCAATTTTTATGACGCGACCACTACCGTTTTTGCTGCTACTTTCTGATTTCTTATTTATCCTATGAAGCTTAAAAGGAAGGGGAAGATATCTTAAACTAGCCCTGCACGCAAGTGTTTTCCCTAAAAATGTGAAGAGATATGGAATCGATGGTTGGTTATACAAACGGAAACTATTAACACCCAGAGTATCTACAGTAATCTATAGGAACATGTATTTGCATCTGTTTTTGTTGTTTGAATTGCTTTCTTGAGCCTATTTGCTGTCAGGTGGGGAAAATTTCTCCTTTGAGGAAATGTTTTTATTGTTTTAGGATTTTCTATTATTTTTGGAAAGGTATCTGGACCTAATGATTTTGATTAGTATGCTCGCTAAGATTTTACAATATTATGCCTATGTATTCCCATAAAGAGATTTGGAGAAATCAGAGCGTTCGTAGTTCCTCCTATTCTATGGGAGGAAAAATGTTTGGTGTCTTATTTAAAGCCCGAGATTGAAGCTAAAAAGTGTTTATGTTTTTTTTAAAGCCCAAAATTGAAGCTAGAATAGTATTTGTGTCTTGTTCAAAGTCCAAGGTTGAAACTAAAAGAGGTTGTGTCTTGTTCAAAGCCCAAGATTGAAGTTAAAATAGTTTTTGAGAGAGAACTTCTCATCTATAAAGGGAGATATCTCACTTATTCATCACAATTATTAAAGGATTGATTATAAGGGAAGTTGCTTTAACTGGGATATGTGGAATCCAGCAATGCCACACCTTCCTTTATAAGAGAGTTGAAATGTCATGAAGGAAGAAACTTTAACTCAGTGTAGAGCAATGTCACTTTTTCCTTTATGAATCTTTGCATGCTAAGAGAGAGACACTGGCTTGGATGTGTAGAATCCAGAGGCTTGCCACTTGCATAACTTAGATGAAAGAGAACTCTGGCCATGATAAGGGAGGGACTCCAACTTGGATTTTAAATCAACAGGTGTGCCACTTACATCAATTATCTAGAAAAAAGTTTTATTGATTGTTTTGCAATGTGATGTATAGAGGAAATATCCTCCTACAGAGAGGACTCAGAGTCTCATCCGTGGGGATGCTGAATTTTGTGCCTTGATCAAAGCCCAAGGTTGAAGCTGAAAAAAGGATTGAAAACTGACTCAACTGGGGGAGTATTATATCTATCTTGTACAAAACCCAAGATTAAGGCTGATTAGATAAAATCCTTATATGAAGCCTAAAGGAGGCTGAGGGAATTTAAGTGGAGAGTGACTCTTGCTGAGGAAAATTAAATCCAATAGCAGGTTTCAACTACTCTGAGGAATCAAAAGAGAAACTGACTCCTGCTGGAAGTTTAGAGGAGATTGGATTTATTGAACTGCCATAAAGCTTCGATTCTTTTGGGGATTTGTTGAGTAATACATATGGCTATGGTCTATCCTTTGCTTTTAGAAAGCATTAAGGTCCTTGTATGAAGCCCAAGATTAGGCTAGGGATGCTTCTAGGAGGCCTGAGGGTCCTTATATGAATCACAAGAGGAGGCTAGGGAATTTAGACTGTCCAAGTCTTAAGAAGAGTTCAAGAAAGGTTTCACCGGGAAGTAATCCTTTCTTTGTTGAATTGTTCCAAGATTAAAGGGGTTAAAGAAGAGGTTTCACCAGGAAATAATCCTCTATTTACTTATTTTTTTCAAGGTTGAATCAATTGAACAAAGCCTAAGAGGAGGCTGACTGTATTGGGAAGAAGAATTCCTTTGTACAGGGGGGGGGGGGAACTAGTTGTTTAAACTAAGTTATACTGATTGACAAGGATCCTATGATTTGAACTAGTCTAAACTAAGGATGATTTAAATGATAAGAGAAACTTAACAAGATATGTACAAGCATATATACAGAGATATGAATAAGTATATAAACAAGTATGAGTTGAATTAAAAAAGGTGGTGGGTCTTATTCTCTGCCTAGAGGCCCAAGTGTACTGTGATTGATTAGATGTTTTCTTCAAGACTAAGTTAGGGTTTTGAGAAACTGAAGAAAGTTTTTACTTTGAAGATGACTTGATCTCTAGGTAAACAAAGGTGTCGGATCTTACACTCTGGATTGAGGATCAGATGATTGTTTGTATCACGTACAAAGTCCAAGATGAATGAGGCTAAAAGATTTTCTATTTACAAAAGGTGTTGGGTCTTACACTCTATCAGAGCCCCAAAGTTATTGTTCAAAACAAAGTTTATGTATAGAGAGATGAGACTTACACTCCTAACAGAGGCCCAAAGATTGTTGTGAAAATAATGATGGTACTGTGATTTTGAAAAGTGCAATGGGATTTATACTATAGCAGAGACCCTAGAGTTATGGTTTATTTACAAAGAGGGTTGGGTCTTACACTCTAATAGAGACTTAAGTGTTTTGAAATGAAGTTTGAAAGATTAAATCAAAGGGAAAATCCTAAATTTCATTTTTTAAAGGTATTTTTCAAAGAAATTCAATAAAAAATGACAAAATATCAAATGATGTCTTATTCACGTGACTATGTAAAAAATATGAAAAATGGGAGAAGGATAGAAAAATATGGCATGGGTGGGTATTGAACCCACGCCCTCACACACACAAACACACTAAACATGCAGGCATAAACCACTGAGTGGTGATACATCCGTATATCAAACCACCCCCATAAATACATAGGGTGAAAAATTACCCAGGCCTGACTCAAGACGCCATGGCTATGGCTGGGCAAGAACCAGGTTTTGGTGGTTTTGCAAGAAGACCATAACTTTTTCATTTCTCCATGAAAATGGATGAAATAAAGATGGATCCTACCTAAAATTTCATGAGGAATCCAATGGTGGTCTTAGTTTTTTCTGAAGATGCCTGCATTTTAAAACTCGATAGTGGTTTCAAAATAGGCCATGTTTTGGAATTTCTATGCTACAACTCTATATAATCAAAAATAGCATTACAAAATAGTTCAAACACAAAAAGTATGATATATATGACATGTTCATGATCAATGTACAACAAAGAAATACATATTTCACAAAGTTCAAGTTCTTATGCACTTACCTCTTGAAGCTCCACTTGATAACCTTCAAGATGCTTGTGACAGAAGCAAACGATCGCCTCATACACTTCTAATAGATCCCTTGGAAGCTTTTAGGATGATCAAAATCCAAAGAAAACCTCTGGAACAAAATCTAGCTCTTTCTTACAAAATTGGCAAAAAGTAACAAAAATGGCAACTCCACCAAATGATGTTACAGTTAAGAAACTATGCTTGGAACACCTTAAGAATATATATTAGAGTGTGTATGAGGTTTTGTTTGGTTTTGAAAGGGACTGAATCAAGATATGGCTTTAAAAATGCAGAAAAGTCAAAATATGAGGTTTCGAGGGTTGACTTTATGATTTTGGTGATTTGAGATGAAGATGAAGGTTTGAAAACCTTTAAGGGGTGATTTGTGATGTGTTTGGATGGTTATTTGAGTGGTTTAGGCTCTGGTTTTGAGAATTCTAAGTTTGCTCTTTGAAACTTTGAAATTTGAAGTAAGAGCGGGGAAGTGATAAAACAAGTTTTTTGTATAGTTTTGGTGTACTTGAAAAATAAAAAATGACTCCTATTTATAAGAGGAGAATTTTATTTTTGGAGGAATAGTGTTGGATGAGAGATCATTCTATTATCCAATGTATATAGCTAGGTAGCCATTGACTTGAATGTTAAGGCATCCAAGTCTCTTCTTATCTTGACTCTAACCAATTTTGCAGGTTTTAACACTCATGTTTCTTGACTTATCTTGAATGGTTTGGATTGATATAACTTGGTTCATGCCACCTCTATGTATTTCATTAATTATTGAAAACATAACTTATGTTCTCACTTGGTCATAATGGTTTTCACATGCTAAGAGATAAGTCCTTGACTTTTTGGTCTTATGGTTCAGATTCCTCATCATTCATGTTGATATTATATAGAAACCCAATGATGCAAGTGTCCAAATTGGGTTAAAAAATCGTGGGATGCAAGTTATGTGTCAATCTTGCCTTAATAAATTAGTGTTTTATGTCATGTTGTGAGGCTCATAACTTCTTGCTAAAGTTGAATCAATGGATGTTCTTGTACTCTTGGGAGAGCTTGTATATCATACATCAACTTTGATATTTACATTTGGTCTTGATTACTCTTGGATCATAATGAAAAATGCCTCCAAAGTTGGACAAAACATGAGGTAGATTCTGCCTAAAAAAAATTTAAGTGTTAAAGTTCAAAATCCCATGAAACCCAAACTTTAATTCTTTATATCTCAAAATCTATGCATTTTTTGGGTACTTCTGCTTTGCAATCTAGTTGTATGTAAGAAGATTTATCATTTGAGCTTTGGATGAAAAAAAAATGGTTGCTTGGATCACAAGTTATGGCCTTGCAAAGTTGGGTAAAAACCACGTTCCTTCCATAACTTAGTGAAATTTCAAGTTTCTTAAGGTTGCCCTTTTCGCAAGTAACCTCCCTTTTCTTGATTTTTCTTGATTGATCATGATCTAAATCACAAGTTAACATTGTTCTTGACTTAAATAGGCCATGCTTGCCAAAAAAATCCCAAAATTCAAACTTGGTTTTGATTACAGTTGACTTTTTACATTAGATGAAATTTGAACTTTGTGATCCTTTATGAAATCAAGTCCTTGGGATAAATTGACCCTAATGCATGGATCCCATAGGTTTTTTGAGTGTCTTGAATGATATCCCAAGGTTTGAGATCATGTCTTGGTCAAAGGTATGGTTGACTTTTTCTCAAGAACCTTAGTTTGTGGTCCAGATGAATTTGAATCCTTGTATTGCTTATGAATCAAGTTCTTTGAATCAATCCAATATTTTGAATGGATTAATATGATATATTTGAGGTACTTAAATCATATCTTGAAGTCTTGGATCATGCCTTACTTCAAAAGTCAACCTAGGGATTAAATTAGGTCAAAACCCTAATTCCTGATTTTTTATAGATGCAACCCCTGAGGCTATTTTGAACTTATGAATGGACTCATGAGGTTATTTTGAGTTTCTTGAATCATATATTGAAGTATTGGCTCATGGCCAGATGAAAATTTCTCTTTGGAAGCCTTGGTCGATCAAAACCCTAATTTGGTGACACTGATGGTCTTGAGGCTTGATTAACTTGGAACGGTGCAATCTTGTGTTAGATTCTTGATGAAGGAAACCTCTTGATCTTTCATAGATGTTTGAGAGGTTTGATAAGTTGAAGATTATGTCAATTCTTGATTGATCCTTTGCCTGAATGTTTTGAGAGGGCTCAAAATCCTAATCCTTAGTTAAGGTGAATACTCAACAATCTTTGAAAAGATTAATGCGGTATGAAAATACATCCATATTGTGGTGATGATTTGCACAATGATGTGAAGTCTTGGGGTCAAAATTTAGGGTATGACACTCAGAACCATCTATGGTCAACATGGTGGAAGTTGTTGATGACTTCGCCAGTGATGCTCTAACGATTGAAGTTGTTGATGGCTTCACTAAAGGAGTTGCTGAGGACTATAACAAAGAAACCATTGAGGGTTTCATCCAGATTGTTGGGAACTTTAATCAAGAATTTACTTATGACTTCGAAAAAGAAGCTACTAAAGGGTTCGCTAAAAAAGTCATTGATGACTTCAAAATTGAAACCACTGAAGGTTTCACCAAGGAACCTGCTGAGGGCTTCGACAAAGGGACTACTGGATTGGATTAAATACATCTATTTATATGAATGCATGGATTCAATCCATTCAACATATTTTAAGGATTCAATGAATTATTTTTATTTTCGTTAGATTTATTTTTTTAAAAATAGATTTTTTTAAAGAAAATAATTTGGTTTTTTTCCGGAAAAAAAAAATCGTTTTCTTTTCCAAAATAAAAAACTGGTTTTTTTTTCTCGAAAAAAAACTGGTTTTTTTCCAAAAAAAAACAATTTTTTTTCCGAAACAAAAAATCGAATTTTTTATTTATAAAAACAGATTTTCTTCTAAAAAATAAACGATTTTTTTTTATAAAAAAAACCATTTTTTAAAAATTAAAATATTAATTTTTTGGAAAATACAAGAAATTCAAATTTTCCCAAAAAAACTGACTCTCTTTTTGGAAAAAGATCGATATTTTTCAAAAATTAAAATATCAATTTCTTTTCTTGAAAATACAAAAAATGATTTTTTTTTGTAACAAAAAATTCAATTTTTTTATGAATATATTAAAAAACAATTTTTTTTAAATACAAAAAATGAAAATTTCGAAAATAAAATAAAATCGATTTTTTAAGAATAAAAAAATACGTTTATTTTTTCGAAATAAAAAAAAAGTTGGATGGATGGATATCCATCCATGAAAAATATGTTAATGGATGGATTGGATTGGATAATTTAAAGAAATTTTAGTGGATTGTTAATGAACTAATGGATTGTTTTGATCCATCTATTAACAATCCAATCCATATCCATCCGATCCTTCAATTTTGCCACCCCTAGTTTGAATTGGGTTTTCAAAAATAAAAGCTTTTTGTGAAACTCAAACAAAGATCACAAATAGACTAATCAAGAAATAAAGACATACGATATATCCTAGTTCACTTGAAAACTATCAAGCTAATCCAGTCCACTCGTCAAGGTGATTTTTTCTTATACACAAGGACTTAATCCACTATAATCAACATATTACACTGCATTAGCAATCACTGGTGACTAACAACACAGACATTCGTCTCTTCTTAAGGATTTTGACCCAACTGGTCCCTTAAGGAATTACAATTTGCACAAGCAACCGCTGATGACTAACAACAAAGACTAACCGTCTCTTCTTAAGGATTCTGACCTAACTGGTCCCTTAAGGAGTTATAAACAACAGTTTTAACAAAGATGTTAACAATGAAATTTCTTCTAAACAAGCAGATATAAACACTATTAATAGCTCAAATGTCTTAAAGATACTAATACAATATGAACAATATTCTTTCTTTGTATTATGGTGCTTCAATATTGTAGCTTCAGTTCTTCATAGATTGCTTTTAATCAAAGTGTAACCTTTGTATTAATCATTGTAAAGCTTCTTAATTTCTTCAAGTAATCAAGTCCTTAAATAGGCAGAAAAAGATCCGTTTGAGGGCAGATCAGGAATATCCTCTAGGTAGCTGGAGACTTGAAATAATGTCGTTACGCAGGGATGAAAATTATACACAAAAGTTGTCCTTTGTACCACCAAATCAGGGTAATGGAATGGTAGTGGAATGAGACGTTAAAACGTATTATGTACTATTTTCCCTGGTAGACATTTCAGCTTTTCTTCTTTACATTAGAGGCTTCTGAATAGAGATGATTGAAGCATGACTAAAAGAGTTGATCAGTAGGTCTTCAGAGTCTTGAGTCTTCAGAGTCTTCAAAACTTTTTCACCAGAACCTTGTCTTCAGAACTATAAGCACTCAGTCTTCAGAACATTGTTCAACAGAACTTTGTCTTTAGAGTCTTCAGCATTTATTATTCAGAAACTCAAGTCTTCAGAGTCTTCAGAACTTCGTTCAACAAAACCTTATCTTCAGAGTTTTCAGCACTTAGTCTTCAGAAGATAATGACTTTAGAAGCTTGAAAGCCTTCAGAAGTAAAGTATCAGAGTCATGATCAGAAGTAGAAACCAAGAGAGCGTTGGAGCAGCAACATATTGTCTTCTTAGAATCTTTCTGAGTGAGAGTAGATCAGAAGCAAACTTGCTTCTTATAGCGCAAAAGCGATTTTGGTTAGATCAGAGTGATCGTTGAATATGATCTCTATCAGAGTCAAAACCTGTTTGTTAATTCTTCAAAAAAACAAATGTTAGAGTACCAAAATTGTTCTCGCTCAAATACCACTTTGTTATTATCAAAACTTAGAGATATCTTGTAGAACCAAATCTTGTTCTAAAAATTACAACATATGAGACTATTGATGGTTTCATATAAGTTAACAACAAAACTAAGGCTGCTGAAGACCTTAGAATCAAATTGCAAGAGTTGAACATTGCTAGAAATTCCAACCTTGGGGTCAACATGGTCGAAATGGCCCTGGAGTCTGCAATGGAGGTGGACAAAGACATTCTCAAACAAGAAGAATATGTCAAGGTGGCATATCTTAAACAGGAGTAAAATGTAGTCGAGTTCCTCCATAGATGCCAACGAAAGAACTTTCAAGTAATGTTGTGCCCTAGGTGCAACACATGTTTTGATAAGAAAGTTGCGGAGAATATACATGAACAATTGGAGGAATTCCAGCAACCATGGCGCTTTTGACAGGAAGGGAGCACCAAGGAGACATAATCAAGGTGGATCAGGTTCACATGGAAATAGACCATCAACATTCAAACCCACCGCCCATGCCCCTAAGGGCAAGTGGGTAAAGCCAGTCGAGAAGAGGGAGCATGGCCAAAACATGTGGCAGGATTTCAGCAATTGAAAGAGGATCGTCAATAGCATACTAAAGAGAATTTCAAGCTTCCAAACAATCAACACGATGCTCAGAGAACTATAAGGGGAAAAACCTTATGCCAAGGTCTCAATGGAGACAACAACAAAGAAAGCACAAAGTTGAGAGGCAGGTTATGGAAAAAGAAAAAGTTGAGTCAAGTAGCAACATGCCAAACAAAAAGGATGGCAACAAAGACAACAAGCCTGTCAAAAAGAGGCCCTTCGAGAGAAAGTTGTTTACTGACCAGGACGAAGAAGTAAAAGAAAAATCTGACCAAGTGGCTGCAAATGACGATATGATAACAAATAATTTCGATTCAGGATCAGAACCGTTATTAGACATTATCTGCAATATAGTATTTGTGTTATCCATAGAATATGATAGGGTAACAGAGATGGATGACCTAGAAGACGAGGTCGAAATAGAGGTGGCCAGTCAAAGGCAAGTATGTTATTATATTCTGAATAATGGTTGCGTCGAAGAGAAAAATCCCTTCTTTGAAAGGCCCGACGAAGCCATGAAGAATCATTTAAAGCCTCTATTTATTAGAGGTAAAATAAAGAATGTTTGTATAAACAAGATACTAGTTGACGGTGAGGTAGCTGTAAACCTAATGTCCCATTACATGCTGAAGAATATTGGGAAAAATGACTCCGACACAATATCCCATAACATGTTCTTATCAAACTACAAAGAGAAAGTGGGCACCACCATGGGAGTCATTAAAGTAGATCTGACTGTTGGCACAATCACCAGGCCAACAATGTTCATGGTAATTACGTCAAAGGCAAATTATAATCTGCTCCTTGGTCGAGAGTGGATTCACGGAGTAGGCGCAGTGCCATCATCACTTCACCAAAGAATCTCCATCTGGCGAAGTGATGGAATTGTTGAAAACATAGAGGCGGATCAGAGTTATTATATGGCTGAGGTCAATCAAGTAAGTGGGCGACATTTTGGCAAAAACAACCCACATAGCGCCTTGTAAGCCTACAAGTTTCAACCACATACCTATAGATAATGCATTTTTTTCCTTGTACTTACATCCCACCCATGGTTTTCAGTGGAATATAAAGGTGGTAGGCAAAGAGGACTACGTATTTAGAATAACTGGAATCCAACTAACTAGTTAGGGTAGCGAGTTTAGTGACAATGATTGAGTCATTGACACTTAGAAAGATTTCGGCTTATATAGCTGAAAATAAATTGAAAGCGGCCCTAGAGGCCGAAGTAAAATACATGGTTGTCAAAGCCAAAAATGAAGAAAAGCACTTTGAAGGCTCTGAGAAGGACTTCGATCCAGAGCCACTCGACAAATATCACGTCGAATTGGAAAGCCAAAGGCTAGATGCCCATATATGATGATGAACCTTTGAGTTTTGAAAAGGATCCGCTAGCAAACACTGTCAAGATGTTGGCGCAAAAACCTCTGGAAGAAATCAACCTGGAAGAAGGGACAACGAAAAGGGAAACATACATTAGTTCTAATATCAGCCCACAACTCAGAGTCAAAGTGATCCAACTATTGAAGGAGTTCAAAAAATGCTTCGCGTGGGATTACGGCGAAATTCCTGGTTTGAGCAGAGATCTGGTCAAACTGAAGTTGCCAATAAAGCCTGGGAAGAAGCCCATCAAGCATACTCCAAGGCATTTTGCACATGGAGTTCTCTCAAAGATCAAAGAGGAGGTCGAAAGACTACTACAATGGAAATTCATCCGTACGACTAGGTATGTCTAATGGATTCCTAATATTGTTTCAGCTATTAAGAAGAATGGTTCTTTGAGGGTATGCATAGATTTTAGAGACTTAAATGTTGCAACTCCAAAAGATGAGTATCTAATACCCGTGGCAGAAATGCTAGTCGATTCTACCGCAGGTCATTAGTATCTAAGTATGCTCGACGAGTATTATGGGTACAATCAGATTTTCATTACTGAGGAAGACGTGTCGAAAAAACCTTTCGATACCCTGAAGCCTTAGGCACTTTTGAATGGGTAGTAATGCCCTTAGGCTTAAAGAACGTTGGGGTAACTTATCAAAGAGCAATGAATTTGATATTTCATGACTTCATTGAGACTTTTATGCAGATTTATATTGATGATATTGTAGTCAAGTCAGTTTCAGGAAAAAGTCATATAGACCATCTTCGACAATCATTTGAAAGAATGAGGAAGCATGGTCTTAATACGAATCCTCTCAAATGTTCTTTGAGTGTGAAGGCGGGAGATTTCCTATGTTTTGTGGTCCATAAAAAAGGAATAAAGATTAATCAGAACAAGACCAAGGTCATCATGGAGGCGAAAGCGTCTTTGACAAAGAAGGAGTTATAATCATTGCTAGGAAAAATCAATTTCCTGAGAAGGTTCATCTCCAATTTAAGTGGGAAGACTCAAGCCTTATCGCCTCTACTTTTACTCAAGCAAGAAGTATTTGAATAGGGGCAAGCATAACAAGAAGCATTCGACAAGATTAAAGACTATCTTGCTCACCCTCCAATTCTGGCGCCTCCTTGTAGAGATAGGAGTATGAGATTGTACATAGTTGTGTCCGACAAGACTTTAGGGAGCATGTTAGCTCAAAAGGATGAAAATGGCATCGAAAGAGCCATTTATTACCTTAGTAGAGTCTTGAATGATGCAGAAACTAGATACAGTATAGTCGAAGAATTGTGTCTTTGTCTATACTTCTCTTGTACAAATTAAAGCATTATATAAAGTTAGTTGAAGTTTATGTTTCATCTCATTTCAACGTTATCAAATATATGCTTTCTAAACCTATTTTACACAGTTGAATTGGCAAATGGGCACTGAAATTAACCGAATATTCCTTAACTTATAGGCCTCTAAAGGCTGTTAAGGGACAATTAGTAGCAGACTTTATAGTCGACCACTTTATAGTCGAAAGCTCCCAAGACTATGTGGAACTTGAACCTTGGAAGTTGTACTTCGACGGTTCTAGTCATAAGGATGGAATGGTAGTGGAAGTTTTAATTATTTCTCCTTAAAAAATTCCAAAAAAATTCAAGTACAAGGTCGAAGACCTTTGTTCAAATAATGAAGCTGAGTACGAAGCTTTAATTGTTAGACTTGAAATCTTGCTGGAATTTGGGGCAACTCGAGTTGAAATAATGGGTGACTCAGAGTTGGTCATGAAGCAAATTATGAAAGAATATAAATGTGTTAAGGAAAATCTTGTCATGTACTTTGTGATATCCAATAGGTTGTTACGAAGATTTGAAATGATAAGTATTCGACACATACCTCGACTTGAGAATCAAGAGGCCAATGACTTGGCCCAGATTGCTTCTGGATACAAAATTTTGGAAAAAAATTACAAGATGCAATCGAAGTTAGTGGAAGAGTCGCATCAACTAAACTATCCCCAAAAAACTTGGAAACAATGAAGTTAGGATATGCTGACGAAGAGAGCTTCAAAATATTGGCTATAGATAGTTTGACAGAAGAAGATTGGAGGAAGTCAATAGTAGATTACTTGCAAAATCCAACAGCTTCTGTCGAACGAAAGGTTAAATATCGTGCCTTAAGTTATGTTCTGATGGGGAACGAACTATTTAAAAAGGCCCCAACGGATGTCTTACTCAAATGTCTTAGTGAGTCTAAGGCATATTTGGCTCTTTATAATGTCCATAGTAGGGCATGTGGAGCACATCAAGTTGGCCATAAGATGAAATGGTTGTTATTTCGACAAGGTATGTATTGGCCTACCATGCTTAAAGATTGTATTGAATTCATTAAAGGTTGTCAAGAATTCCAAATGCATGGAGGGATTCAGCATGTTCCAGCAAGCGAACTACATTCTATAGTAAAGCCATGACCCTTCCGGGGATGAACTTTGGATTTAGTTGGGGAAATTCGAATAGCATCTTCCAAGAGTCAAAGATACATTCTAGTGGAAGTAGACTATTTCACTAAGTGGATTGAGGTTATACCATTGGTAAATGTGGATCAAGATGCAGTGGTCGAATTCATCTAAAAACATATTATTTACAGGTTTGGAATCCCAGAAACTATTACAACACATCAAGTATAAGTT
The DNA here is from genome assembly GCA_963859935.3 of Lathyrus sativus. Taxonomy (NCBI): domain Eukaryota; kingdom Viridiplantae; phylum Streptophyta; class Magnoliopsida; order Fabales; family Fabaceae; genus Lathyrus; species Lathyrus sativus. The sequence goes on from OZ012738.1 coordinate 517,194,236, forward strand.
TTTACTGGTCAAAAAATGCAAGAATTTACTAAAGAAATGGGGTTCAAACTTTTGACCTCCACACCTTATTATGCTTAGGCCAATGGTCAATTCGAAGTGGCAAATAAGGTGGTGATTGGGTTAATTAAGAAGCACGTAGGGAAGAAGCCAAGAAATTGGCATAAGATATTAGACCAAGTTCTATGGGCATGTCGAACCCCCCCTAAAGATAACAAACACTACACCCTTTCAACTAACATATGGTCATGATGCAGTGTTACCAGTCAAAATTTACTTACAGTCAACTAGAATTCAGAGACAACATGAGATCTCATCTGAGTCCTACTGAAATATGATGTTGGACAAATTAGTTGACTTGGATGAAGAAATACCGAATGCCTTAGGATTATTAAAGAGGCAAAAGAAAAGAGTAGAAAAGTCATATAATAAAAAGGTGAAAGTTAAGTTATTTTCGGCTGGAGATTTAGTTTGGGAAGTAATCTTGCCCATGGATCAAAAAGTTAGAATTGTGGGTAAGTGGTCTCCAAAGTGGGAAGGTCCTTTTCAAATTATCAAAGTCTTTTCCAATGGTGCATATGAAGTCAAAGAGTTAAATGAGGAAAGAAGAATCTTGAAAGTAAATGGTAAATATTTAAAGAAATATAAGGCATGGGATTAGGGTTTTCTATTATATTAGGGTTTCTACTTCATTGAACATCAATTCCACCGGTGATTTCATGGATCCTTGAATTAAGGTTTGAACTATCGTCATCAGAAGCATATTTCTATGTCACAATGTTATATTCTTCAAGGTTTCCCAATGTCATCAAGTGCTTAGGGTTGCATCAGGTGTGAATTTATATGTATCATGGATTTCTTTCTAAGCTAGCCATAAGGTTGTTCTCCCTCAAGATTCATCAGATATCAAGGTCACCTCCTTCAAGAGTTCTCAATAGTTTCAAGGTACATTTTGAAAACAATCAAGGTTTTCTTCCTACGGGTATTGAGCATGGTCATTTGAAGATCGGTTATATGCTATATCCTCTCGGTTCGTGTACTGAGTCCATCATCATCTATATCCTCTTAGTTGGGTGGGTAACAAAGGTCGAGCAAGATCTTGTTTGAAACTTGTCATTATTTGTAAGGGGATTTGAATTTTCTTACTGGTAGTTTGTAATCCACGCGCTTCGAAATGGTAAAGTTTGGATAAAGATCTTGAATCAAGTTTTGGCAAGAAGTTATTAAAAGTAAAATTCATGTTATTTACACAAGTTCGAATAAATTCATGGTTTCTTACAAACTTCAAGTTCAAATTCGAGTTATATTTTCCCACATTTAAATCCGAGGATGCAAGGAGTGATTCGAATGAAAGAATCCACCAATTCGAGTATTTAAATTTCAAATCAAAATATGCAAGAATTTTGGCATAATGGCATCTAAGTTGTATCAAGTTTAATTCCAAGATTCACTTAAAATTAAATTAAGCCATCACAAGGTCCAAGAAGGTTCAAAACTTTTCAAGCTTGCAAAAGAGAGTTGTTTACTTATAAGACTCAACACCACTTCCATGTTCAAATTCAAAAACTCAATCATGGTTTACAAATTGGATTCATAAGTTGTAGAATTTCATGATAAGAAAACTCAAATCTAAGGTCATCATATCCATGCTATTATTCCAGTATTCAAGCTACAAAGCCAAAAAAGGTTTTACTAATAATTCATGGGTACAAGAAGAATACAAAGTTCATCAATGATACAAAATTCAAGTTCAAAGTTAATTTCCAAGTACAAGAATGACAATTTTTCTTTGATGAATTCAAGTATTTGCCTAAGATCAATTAGAGTTGTCAACGTGAAGTCCAGAGTTTACGAGTTGCCTTTTTTGTACATGATGACGAGGTGAATAGTACTAGACAGGTTCTAACAATAACAATGGCCACTTGGTTTGAAAAGATTTTAGCACTACTTTGCTGCATAAATAGAAACAAGTATCCATGAATATGGGTCCCATGTTGTACTAGAGTTGTTTTGAACATAATAAGTGGAAACTCTTCGTAAAGGTTTTATGAGTTTCAAAGTATTCATACAAAGCACTTCAGTTTATACAACTTGAATCAATAAGTTTTTATACACATGCAATGACGTGGAAAGGAGATAAAGATTGGATCTTGGAATTTCCCGACAGGATTCGGTGGACTCTATTCAAAGAAATGCATGAAGAATGTTACAACCGGAACCCGCATGCTGCTTTTCTGTGTTCACTTGATAGAAGAAAATAATGATAATGGATCTGAGGAAATTTTTGTGCGGAGCTTTGTGTATTTCCAACAGTGGAAGAAGATTTTGAGATGGCTCTGAATTCACCTCAGGTTCTGTATAACGGGGATAACGAGCATGAGCAATGGTTCTCAAACATTCAAAATTTCGATAAGTACAACAGTGACTTGAATGAGGTCACAGAGGAAATGTTTGAAAAGACAATGTACCTGTTTGAAAAGGCTGTACCACATGAATTAAAGGAATTCATTTCGCATCGGAATGGTTTTATTACGACATTTTCAAAGGCCTATGTGGGATCGATATCAACATCAACTGAAGGAGTGAGAGGTAGTCGTAAACGAGAATAAGTTTCTTCTAATGAATGCTTGGACAAGGGAGCAAGAGTGAAGGAGCCACCCATCTTTGCTTTCTGTCTGAAACTAAATCACAGAAAATGGGGTTAAAACATTGATCTCAAAAGAAAACATCAGCCCATGGGCATACAAACAAATTCTGATGGAAAAAGACCAATTCACATGCTTCATCAATCATTTCCCAAGTCGTCATGAAAGTCGCAATAAAAGGGAATCATCACCATCAAAAATTCAATCACGAATTCATTATGCAAAGCAAAGAATCTCACCCATGATATTTCGTTTCCGAAACAAAAATTTACACGCAACCTGAGCATTCATTACAAATCAGCAAGCTTAAATCATAACATTTCCAAATCAAAAACGGCATCAATCACAAAATCACATTTATGGATATTTTCTTTCCAAAATTGAACCAATCAAATTTCGACATTCAATTCACAATCAATTCATATGCCTATAAAAGCAAGGAGAAACACACGGTTTTGGGGGACAGAAACATACGGTATCCACACACAGAAGAAGAATTCAGGATTTAAACACACAAAAACTCACGAGTAGGGCAGTAATAAGCAACAAAATTGACATAGCAGTAAGACAAATTCACAAGTAGAACATACATGTACAACAACAGCAACACGGTAAAGCAGCAATAGCATTAACGCGAGTTCATGCGATGACAATCACAACAATTTGCAAGCAGCAGTACCGTGAAGCAAACACGATACACAAGAACACACAAAGTGGAGGGGAAAAAATTGAAGAAGAAGAAGAGAAGCAAATAGGAACAAAGCGTTACCTGTGAAATCGACGCCGACTTTGAAGGATCGCCGCGCCATATTCTGTCTCAAAGGGATTGAATTAATCAAGTCGAAAACGAGGACTAGAACGTGTTGCAGTTTGCGAGTTCGTGCAAAGATTCTGATTGTAATGTCGATTCATTGTTGGTGGAAGCTGTGATTTCGTTTTTGCTTTGAGGAAGTCATGCACCACTTGTAAGTAAATCCCGATATTATTTACTAATGTGTATAGGGCCTAACGCTTCTTCTCTCATCTATACCTCTCATGTGATTGTGTTATTGGGCTTTGGCCCAAACCATCTTGTTTGCTGCACACCATAGCTAGCGATGCACTCCCTGAACTCATAAGAAGTAATCTTTAGGCCCATGAATTGAGGGGCCTGCACCCAAATCTTGTTCACACCTCTTATTTAGTTCTTGCACCTTTTCTTTTTATTTTATTTTTTTCATTTTATGAAATTTAGATCTAATTTTTAGTTTTTTAGGTATTAATTAAATCAATAATTTTGATTAATTAAATTTTTAATTGATTAATGGAAATTCTTAAAATTCTAATTGATTAATTAAATTTCTAGTTAATCTTACTTACATTTTTAATTAATTCTGATGTTAAATTTGATTATTCATTATTAATTTTCTTGTAAAGTCGTGACGACCATTAATCAAGCTTGATGCATGCTTTTAATGACTTTGATTTACACGTTCCTTTAAGTTCCTGATTCAACTTTATCTTTGATAAATTGAATTAGTCTAAGCATTTAGACTTTAGGATCTCTGGTATGATAATTTATAAGATAGCTTGCATTTTAGTTCTAATTTTATGTTATAGAACTAGGTTAGACCTTCTCTTCCCGTTTAAAGCACACAATCTTTTTCTGTAAAAAAAAATACAAAAATATCTTTAATTGTTTTCAAAACCTTAAAAAAACACCTCACACATCTCAAACCATTTTTTCCTCTTGGATCTTCTGTTAAATATTTTCAAAAAGGACATGTTACATAGCATCCTCCATAAAAAAACACACAACAAACAAAAATATTTTAGTCGAACTACGAGCGCTCTGATTTCTTCATTCTTGTCTGAATGAAGATACGTAGGCACAAGAGGGCGAAGTCTTGGTGAACACAATCCCCTCATTCATCTATAGTCCTCCGAACTACGTTGACTCTAACATTTCCATTGCACGAGAGAATACATAGGCATAGGACAACGATGTCCTATCGAGTCTCCTTTGATTTTTCTCCTTGTCGTTTCCACTAGCAAGTAGGCTTTAGATTAACACACCATTTGATTAGAGCAACAAGAGTGGATCCCGTTGAGTACAACAGACGTGAGGGGGTGCTAATATCTTTCCTCACGTAATCGACTCCCGAACCTAGGATTTGGTTGTGAGGCTATGTCTTCTCCCTTTTGAGGTTTATTCAATCGTTTCCTTTCCCCCGTTGGGATAAATAACATTCGGTGGCGACTCTATTTTTCTGTCGATTGTTTCTCACGTTGTGACACCACGCAGGGCTCAACATTAATACAATAAAGAAACAAGTTCATTAGTTACAAACGGATTAAAAGGGAATGGAGGTCTTTCATCTTTTGATATTTTGACCTTTAAAGCGTCAATCGTCGTTCACAGATAGTTTTGTTGGTCAAAAGTTCTTCAATTTCTTTCCCAAGCTTTTGAGTTATTTCGACGTGGTGCATACCAACTTCGATTTCTTTGGCTTCTTCTTAATGATTAAACATCAGAAGTTCGACTTTGCGCTTCTTGGTTTGAGAAATCCTGGTCTGCAACTCTTTGATATGTTGCTCCCATTCTTCAGCATTCTTGTTACAAGTTGCAATCTTCTTCTTTTTTGTTCAGAGCCAATTTCCAACTCTATAACCTTGGTAGTGGATTCAGTGGTTGCATCCCATTCAGCCAGTTGAGTTTTTGATTTGTTCTGTCTCCTGTTCGAGAAATATTTGAGGAGGTTGAAATCAGCGATAACAAGGCCAATCAGTGAGCTCAATTCCATTATAGCATCTGCAATTTCTGGAGTAACCTCCAAGACGTTGATTTGTTTTAAGAGATTTTTGATCCCAAAACATGTTAAAGTGTCATTCTCTAAAAGTTGAAACAATTCGACATCAAAGACTTTCTCTTTAATCTGGGAAAGTAAATCATCCTCGGGTTTGTTGGCAAATTGATCGCCCGACGCAGTCGAGGTGCTAGTGTTTTTGTCAGTCCAACTGTACCTGGAGCTAATCATAGCCTTCAGATATTTAAAAGGTCTTTGCACCATCAGTGAGTCTAGCTTCTCATGAGAGAGGCTGGCAGTAGTTGTTCCAGACGAAGCATCAAGCTTTGGATCAGTTTTTGGTTGGTCATCTTGTTACTCTTCGCTCTTCTCATTGTCATCTTTACCATCTTTCTCCTCTTCTTTATCTTCTACAATAATTTCCTATTCATAGTCGAACATGGAGCGATCTTCTTCTTCCTCTTCTTCTCTTTCATCGCCAACACCCTATTATCTGTTGAATGGCGAGTCATCTCCAGATTCGTCTTTGATAATCTTCTCTGTAGATGGCATTTTTGTGTCACCTACTGCATCAACTGGGGCGTTCTTCTTTGGTGGACTCTTCTCATGATTAGAGTCATTAGTTTGTGAAAACTTAGTTGTAAGTTTGGGCGGTGTTTTATTTTAACTCACTTCGTCTATGGATTCTTTGATGGAATCTATTAAAGAAGTTTGTTGTTGAAAGGAAGCACTTGTTGGATGGTAAGAAGGATCACTACTGGTGGTAGGAAGGATTTGTTAAACAAGGGGTTGCCCTGGGTTATCTTTAGCACCCTAAGAGGAAGAAATCAAGAGAATAATCAGAGGCAAGTTAGTCAAAGATAATAATAAAATCCAAGAACAAAAGAGGTTTGTGTACCTTAGGGTCCTCATCCCCAGGGCTGGAGTTATCACTTTCCACTTGATATGGGTTTTTCTTGGTGGTTGATTGGGGGTGGCGTCAGTCTCAACCACTTTTTAAGTGGAAGGCTTTTTCACATGAGCTTTAGTTGTTTTTGGTTGGGTACGAAAATTGGCATCTATGATTTTTATCTGTTTCTTATTTTTCTTGGGTTATATGGAGTGGTCTGGAGAAAGGTCATCGTCATCTGATTCAATTATTTGAACCTCAGGTTCCTTTGGCTTTCTCTTTTTTGGTGTCGGAGAGGGTCTTCGACTTCCCTGCAAAAATAGTACATTTCAGATGTTAGAAAGGGAAAATGTCATACCCCAAATTTTAACCCCTAGATTCCATCACCATTCTAGGAGCATCAAGCATATTTTACTAACCCTGACTTTGTTTCAAGTTTGCTCTTGTATGAGTTCCATCTGAATTAGGGTTTTGCACCTTTGGAATCAAGAGGGTTATTGCTTGATCAGTCAATATTTTGGATTTATCATCATCAAATCAAGTTTAAATACACCCAAGAGGCTATATTCAACAAGAATCAAGTGCAAATTGATCCCACTACAAGATCATTGAAGCCTAATTTCAGCTAATCCTAAATTAGGGTTTCATTAAGGAAAAGTCAATTGTGCCCTGATTTGATCCAAGCATGATCCCAAGCCTTGGGACAAGATTCAACATGTTCATATACATACTTGGATCCTAGTCACGATGTTTGAAAAGTTCAAAGATGCAAGTCCATTGAAGATCACACAGTTGAATTCATCTGATACAAATTTCATCGGACAAAGTCAACCCTTTGACTTTTAGGGTTTTTTGGTCCAAATTGAAATATTCAAGCCAAATTTCATTAATACATGCTTGATAATTGGAATTGAGCATGATAAATCAAGATTTGAGAGGTTTCTTGCAAAAGAGGTAAACTTGGATATTTAAATTTTATCTCAGTGTGGAGGAAAACCCTAGTTTTGGTACCAACTTTGAAAGATCATAACTTTCAATCTACACATCCATTTGTTGAGTTCAAAAGGTTAATTTGTAGCTCTCATCATATACTATAAAAGTGTCAAACTGACCCATGGGAAAAAGAGGCCTATATTTTGAGATATGGAGCTTCAAAGTTTGCAAAAATTAACACTTGAAGAAATTTCAAGGCAGATTTTGGTCATCAAATGCAACAATATTTGGAGCCAGTTTTCATCATGATCCTTTTGAATTCAAGAATTTCATCCAACATGAAAGTTGTTGAGCTTGTTTTGAGCTTTCCAAAAATTACAAGAACTCCTCAATCCCATTTGTGATCTAGGAGAATCGAAACCATAAAGTTAGGGTTTTGAAACTTGAATTTTGAGGTTATGCACTTGATGAACTTGATGAAAATCCAATTCCATGTTGTAAATCTTTGTGTTTTAGAAGCTATTACTTGTAAATATTCACTTGACCAGAAGATTACACAAGTTTGGAGGCATTATCCATTAAATTATGATATTAACCATTTGATCTTTCCATTTTTGGCATAAAGGCATGGCTTTATGCATAAAACTAGCTTCTTGAGCCTCCAACTTGTTTTCTATGCACCCAAGCACTTTCATGGCCAGAAGAAACATTTCTAAGCCTCTCAACCACCCTACAACAGGTTGAACTCAAAATCCATGAAAACCTCCATTTAGTCTCAACCAAACCAAAGACTCTCATACTTGCAATTTCTGACCAGAGTTTTTCTCCACTCTTTCTCTATAAATAGAAGGACTCATAAGACCTCAAAATACACAAGAATCTCACCCTAAAAACCTCAGCATTCTCTCTTCCAATAGTTTTTGCAAAAGTAATCCAAATTTGCAAAATCTCTGGACAAACACTTTCCACTCGTGCAACTCACAAACAAACTTCACAAATATTCTCTAAACATCATTTAGAACTCATTCCAAACCTTGGAAATTTTCTGTACCAACTACAACACTATCCTCCATTTCCATTTGCTCATCTTGTAAGAACCTTCGAGCAAGACAATCCAAGTTGTTTCTAACCATTTGCATTGCTCAAACACTCTCTAAATGATTCAACAAGGCTCTGTAATTCTTTATCTTGCATATGTAATCACTATAAGAAGCCTTAGAATTTCTCCAAGAGGTAAGCACCTTGAACTCTTAAAACTTATGGTCATGCGTCGTTCATATTTGTTCTTGAAGCTATCGTGAAAAAGTGGTTGTATTTAGTGTAAATGTCTCATTGTTTGCATAAAATATCATGTGTGTGTGTGTTGCTTTGAAATGATGAAACTCATATATGTTGCACTGGTTTTAGCATTTGTGTGCTCTGTGTGGTTAGGTTTAGGGCAAACAAATTATACCTTGTTAATCCTTGGAAAATTCTAAGCAATTTAGAGTTTTATTTTGTTAAAAAAGATGGAGTTTGGAGTGAGATATTGATGATAGAAATTGAAGAAAATGAAGTTAGGGCACAAAGAGAAAGAATGATGGAGGAGGAAGATGAAGCTAAGTGGAAAATCTAGTCAGCGTGACATGGTGTTGACTGGGCACTAATTTGCCCGTTTGGAGGTGGTTTTAAAATAAAAATTATTGAAGGCATATTATAACTGGATGTAACAGCCATCCCAATGGTAGAAACCTTGTCTTGCCTTTCCTATTGTCTTGCCATGCCTGGGTTCGATCTTGCTGATCAACCTTTTTGCTATTTTTATGATTTATTCATTTTGCTTGATGTATTATTACATGCTTGCCTCTCTTCTTCACAATGCATATGTGGCTTAGATGGCAATGGTTTTGGGTTGTAATCTCCATGGTGTGGGTTCAAACCCTATGGTGTGCATTTCCATTATTTTTAATACTTGGTTTTTATGCTTTCTTAAGGAATTTCAAATGATTATAACTTCTCTGTTTTTTGTATAATTTTGACCCCATTCTTTTGCATTGTGTTCATGATGATGTATATTGTTCATTTATGTCATGAAATATTCAAAAAGATATATTTTCTTGCCTTTGTGTGCCTTCAAAGTTTGATATCTTTTTAGGGTTTTCTTAAAAGCTTTGGTGTTTGCTTTGATCTTTCCCTATGGTTTCCTTGCATGTTTGTTTAGTTTAAACCTCTTTGCATCTTGTGTAAGCCTTGTATGATGTTGTAAAATTGTATATATTTGATTCACCTTGATTTCATGCTTGTTTGAATGTTGTTTACATAAATGTATGTTGCAATTTTCTCTTGATTATGCCATTGAAGTTTTGGTTGTTACCTTGCTCTCAACATGTAATCTTCCTCCATGTTTGTGTAACCATTGATGTATGCATGTGGTTTGTATAAGAGAACCTTGTGATGTTATCTCTTCCCTCAAAGCCATGATGGAACCCCAATTCAGATGTTAGTTGTTACCTACTTGTTTAAACACATTCATCTCACATCCATGATGTTTTTAAGTATTATTTTCACTTGACTTATATGGTATAATCTTGATTTGTATGTTGATCTTTAGTTTTGAACTTTGCCATGATAAGTAATGTTTTGACTTATGCATGATTGCTTGTACTTCAAATTGTCATCTATGATGTTTGATCCTGTAAGAACCTTGTTTCATGATTATTTAAGATGTTGTAACATCTATGTTTATCGTTGGTTGTAACCATTTGATTTGATTATAAACTTCTTTGAATGAATACTTGGTTGTTACCTTTTTCATCTATTAACTTTATCAATCCTTGCTTGATGTTGTCACATGCTTGCCCTTATCTTCTTGGTTGTTACCATAATGATATGTTTTCATCATACTTTAATGAATATATGCTTTGTGCTTGAATATCACTTTGTGTTTAATACCTCTTGACTTTGTTAAGTTTTCCCCAAGTGATGTAGCTTGTTAGCTCTCATCCTAAAGAGTTGCCTTATGTTCCTTAGTCCAAAGGAAAGTATCTCTATTGACTTAATGTCATAGATAGCTTAGTTTTAACCTTCCCTTGACCTTGTTAGTGTCATTAGGTCCTTCAACTTAGCCTTAAGTTAGAACTTATATCCCTTTGACTTTGTTAAAGTCAAGACCTTAGCATACCTTGTTAGGAGTCATATAACTTAGAGCTTAGGTCTAGAGTTTGTTAACTCTATGTGTTTACCATTGTTATGTGTACTCACCTCCCCCTTTTGACTTCTACTAAAGTCATCCCCTAGTTAGGTCTTTCAACTTAGACATAAAGAGTTTGTTAACTCTATGTAAGTATCATTATTATGAATACTTATTCCCCTTGGAACCTTGACCATAGTCAAGAGTTCCTTCACCCTAGTTAGGTGAACTACGATTGCTCTGATTCCATCCTTGTTAGGATACGTAGGCATGAGATACGACGTCTTGGCGAGCATACTTAGTGTATATACCCATAGGTCTTTACCTTTAGCACCTTTACCTTAGCAGATAACCATTAGCAATAACACAAATACTAATAAGAGGTTCATGTAGAGTACTACATATACTTAGGATGTAACACCTTCCCTAAGTATAACCAACCCCCGAACCCCATAATCTCTTAGCTTCGTTGTTATGTAGCACACTTAGGATTTTCTTCGATATTTACCCTTTCCTTTGGATAAATCAAAGCTCGGTGGTGAACTTCATGATTTGTGATTCAAGTTAATTAATAGCTTGATATACATTCTCACCGTAACAAAAAGCAATACATAACAAGGAAAATAATAACAGAAAGCAATACATCCTTCTCAATGACGGCGAGTTTCTTGGCTGGAATTCTTACAGATGCAAAGAAAATTAATGCAATTAGCATAAGTCAAGTACAAAATAAAAATAAATAAAAATAGATAAGAGAAGTTCTGTCGAAGAACCTCTCATTCCACACCTTTGTATATTGGAGACTCCACGCGAGCATGTTTTATGTCAATATGAAGGTGGCCTTTGAAATTGTCTAGAGTATACTTAGTCGGAACCACTCGCTTAGCACGTTTTTGTGATTCTTGTCAAAGAATTTTTACAAATCCCACAAATGAACTAGTATGGAAATGGAGGGCTAAAAGCCACACCAAAATCAGCGCTTAGAAGTCCAGAGAATTTTGGAGGATATAAGTTGAAAGCTAACTTGTACCTTTGATCAGGTCTAATGTGCGAAGGTAGCTTTAAATCCTCTAGTTTCTTTGTAAACTTTACTTTTAATGTGATCGTTGCTTCGCTAATGGTTCAACTAAGGTCATCTGGTCTGTAAGCAGTTTCAAAATTACTTTTTGAATGCTTGGATTTCTTTGATATGCGTCGAAGTACCTTTCTTTGTTTTTTCCTGCACAAGGGCAAAGGCGCGAGTCAGATAAAGGTCACATCAAAAAATTCTGCAGTATAATACTCTCTCCACCAAGTGTCGAACTCGTGGGTGCAAAGAAAACATGGTTTGAAAGCCACAGGAAGAAACTCTGTAAGGTCAGTGTATTTAGCCAGCAATTTGGTACACTCGGACTCATTGTGGATCATTTTGTAATGAATCTGGGAACCCTTTTTATGAAATAGTGGTTTTAGTTTGATTTAGATGAGGCCAAACTGTCGACGACGAGGTTTGGTTGGTAACTAACAAAAGTGAATCGAAGTTTTGAGGGGTTGAGTCTTGTGGTTAACAGTCTTGGGGTAAGAAAAGATTCCCATGTATCAAGAGATTTCGTTTCTTGTTCTTTCGACTGAGGAGGAAACCTTAAGGTGAACCATTTAGGGTCTACCTTCCTGTTTGCAAAAGGGGCCATGATGGGCGATAAACTGTAGCATTCCAAACATCATCACATAGCTGGCGAATGTGTGCTGAAGATTCAATCCTTCGTCGCTGGGAGTTAACAAAGAAGGCCCCGTACCTTTGAACCTCTTATTCTTCAATTAAACGGACTCTTCGTTGATAGGATTACGAGCGGGAAGAGATGCTTCAAATGTGGCATTTAGTTATAGTTGCAACAACCAAAAGGGTCCAGAAAGAAGTAGGTTTGCTCTTGTCTTGATTTTTTCAGTGCTGTAACACCCTCTCCAAAGGATTCATAAAGATTGTATATAATTATTTCTCTAAGACACATGTCATATCCAGTGTGTAATTGATTAGCCATTATTAGGAATCTCTTCTCCATCTGAAGGGATCTTGAACAAAAGACGCAACGGGAAAGCCAAAGTGCCAAAAATGCAACATTCTCTTGATCAGAAACTTCCTCAGTTTATTTATCGTGGTAGTGAGCTATATAAGTGGTGAAATTTGCTTTGTTTGTGTTGAAGCCTATGGAGTCATCATCTAAGAGGTTAGGATCATAATCTACTCCAATGGGTTTGAGGCATGTGATGGCAGTAACGTCGAACAAAGTGGGAGTCACCATTCCACAAGGGAGTTAGAAATTGTTGTGAGTACTATCCCAAAAATAAAGGGAAGCAATCAGTATGGATGGGCAATAACCAGACCCCACCTTCGACAACTGAATCATGTCGAAGATACCCATGTCTTTCCAAACTTAGGATTTTTCTTTCTCTACTTTCTCTAACCAAGAGAGATAATCAGAAGGGTCTTTAGACAAAGGGCATAACCTAAATACCCTAAAACTGTTATTCATTTACTCTAAGTTAATGGGGTCTCTAGAAGCTATAGTCGAAGGAGAACCTTGACCATCAACCTTGGCTTTCTCATCAGCCTTAAGTTCTTTACTAGTCATAGGTTTTTTTTTACCATAAGTTATGGGCTTATAACAATGGTAACTAGGAAATAATTCCTTAACCTTAGCAGGGTCAACATTAAGTTTAGGAAGAGGACCTAACATAGCGTTTATCTTACCAGAAACAAGGATGGGAATAAGTACATGGGATTGGTAGATCCTGTGTTTCTCTTCTTCATAGGTGGCTCGGGGATGTATTGTTGGGTTGCCTACTGCATTGGGACCCATAATTTTGTGAAATGGAGCAAGCTCTCCATATTTCTTGGACTCTTTAGTGTTCTTGTTGGTATCTTTGGAGATCTTGTTTGAAGAAGCCATTGATAAGGTGAGTTTGCAGAAAGAAGATTTGAAAGAGATGAAGATTTGAGAAAATGCGTTCAAGAAGATTCAGAGAGTGAAAAGTGTGAAAATGGTGATTTTTTGCTATTTAAAGGTGTACTAAGTGGAGACGGTTACTGTACACATTAATGGTGATAAGAATCATGGGATGTATGTCATACAAGGGTTGTGTGATGAGACAGTAGCAGTTAAGTCTGACCCGCAATCTCCTAGGGACTAGACGTGTGATGATTGAAAAAGCTTCATGTATGGGTTTGAAGAGACGTTTTGGAAAAGTTGTCATGATGATGATGACGTTACAGCAAACCAAAGGTTTATGGCATCAAAGGTAAACTTCAAAAAATGCCTTTTTCTCTATTCAGTCGAATATGACATTTTTTGGGGGCAATTTGCTGGCTAGAAATTTTGATGCCAGGCTTTTTGTTCAAAGATATTAAGTGAAAATTATGTTTCTTGAATTTTTGTTAACTTCGACAGGAGCTTGTGTAAGAAGCTTGGTCGAAGAGATTTCCAATGAAGGAGATGTCTGAATGATACTTAGAAATATTTTCTAAGTATGTAAAAACAACTTGGACGAAGGATATTTGAAGTTTTTCTTCTACAAAAGTTTGAAATTCAAAATACGGATAAATAACTGTCTTTTGTCCTTATTCGTTTCTCATGAAAGACGCGTGGAGAAACGTGGCGAAATGAAAGCATGCAGAGCGAAACGTGTCAGTTATTGGAGGAATATCCGTTGAAGACAGTTATTTCAACTTGTTATAAATAAGAGTCTTAGTGTTAGGATTTGTATGTGTTCATTATTGTACAAATATTCAAAAGTTCACTCAAAGTATCTAAGTCAAGTGAGAAAAGGGTTTTTCATTGAGAAATGTACGTTTGAATTACCACGTTTATTTCAATAGAAAGTTACTTTCATTTATCAATTGTTATTTACTGCACTTTTACTTTGAAGTTTTCTTCATTGCATTTTCTTTATCAACTTTTACAAAGTTTATCTTTTTCCAAAACAATCAAAATAATCTTTAATACAAATGAATATTGTCGAAGTGTTCTTCAATTTTCTAGAAATATATTGAAACAATAGCTATGTCCTTAGGATTCACTAGTTGATCCTGCAAGTAAACCAATTTTTTTGAAGACCGACAGTTGTTTACTAATTTTCATGGTAAACAGGGTGTGAGGGACTAAATGTACCCTTGATTGGAAAGGGGAACTAGTATACATCTTCGCGTTCTTTATTTTTTTTTGCATTTAAATTATGCACTTTACTTCATGAGATTATCAACATATTTCCAAAAAAAATAAGAACATAAGAACATCTCTAAACTAATCAAAAAAAGTCTTAAAATCTAATTCACGCTCATCTTAGATTGCACTTTGAACTCACAAATGGCCTCAGAGAGGGTTAAGGTAACTTGCTGCTTGATTCAAAAATATGACTTCCAATAATACGATTTTTAGAGATGGTAGTAGTAAATCAAAACCTTCACGCTTTGTTGGCGAAAATAATGATTTTTGGAAACTTGCATGCAAGCGTATCTTGAGGCACAAGGCGATGATACTCAGAATGTTGCTAAAGATGGTTCGTTCATTCCCATGATTGCTAATAATGGAATTGGCACATCCAAGATCAAAATTTCATGCAATGATGATGATAAGAACAAAGTGATATTTGACAAAAAGGCAAAGAACATGCTTTAGTTAACCGTAGGTATGGATGAATTCTTTCATATATCTCATTGTAAAACAACAAAGGAGATTTGGGATACTTTAGTAGTCACACATGAAGAAATAATAGAGGTAATAGGATCTAAATCAAATACTCTATTACAATAATACTAATTATTTAGGATGTAGCCCCATGAATCTACTCTTGATTTAAAAAAGAGATTTAGTCATTGAAAAAATTATTTGATGGCTCTCGGTAAAACTTTTACAAATGATGAATTTAATATAAAAGTGGTTAGATCTTTGACAAAAGCTTGACAACTAAAGGTAACAACTATTTCGAAAAAGAAAAGTCTTTCAAAAATGTCTTTTGCAGCATTGTTCGATGAACTTCAAGATAACAAGATAGAGCTTGAAAAACTAGAAAGACAAGAAGATGAAGGAAATAATTCAAAAAGTCTTTCCTTAAAAATTAGAGTGAAAAATCATGTTAGAAATCAAGAGGATGAATCCACTAATGATGAAGATGATGATCTTATCAAAAGGTTTCAAAAGTTCTTAAGAAAATAAAGGAAAAATGAGATATTTCATAAAGAAGCACCAATAAGGAAGGTTACATGCTTTTATTGTGGAAAAAGAGTACATGTCAAATGTGAATGTTCTACACTTGAAAAGAAGAATAAATTCAAAAGGAAGAAGTATAATAGGCCAAAGAAAACATATGTACCATGGGATAACAATGAAATAATTTCATCTTCAGATGAAGATCATGCAAACAAGTATTACTACAAATAATACATTTCATCAAGACGATTTCACCTTACATAGTGAAAAATTGAGGTTCTTCAGTTTATGTTTCGTTGGTTATATGAAAAATCGAGGGATAAACCTGTTCAGTGTACATGATTAGAATCTCAGCTACCTCAGTTTATGTTTTTATCTCATTAAAAGTGTTACGTTCTTGAATATTTTCTTTTTAATTTAAAAGTACGCTATTTTTCACCTCGATTTTCTTACCAACTGAGGTGAATATGTTTCTCTGATATATATATATATATATATATATATATATATATATATATATATATATATATATATATATATATATATATATATATATATATATATATATATATATATATATATATATATATATATATATATATATATATATATATATATATAGCTTTAGCTTGTAGCATTCAATGTCATTTGTCTAAACAACACAAACAGAACCCTAACAAAGAGTCTTAAAAAACGAGAGTCATAAACACATACCATCTTTAATACAAATATGTTATGTGTTTATGGCTCTATTTTCTTCTCCAGAGGTCCAAATCATTTTCTTTTACTTCTTCTTCATAGATCTGGTACGTCAAACATCACTACTAACATTTGTTTCCATATTGTTGTTGTTGTTGTTGTTGTTGAGATCCAAAACCTTATAGTTTTTCTTATTGTTTTTTATTGTTGTTATTGATGTTGTTTCTGACGGTGTTGTTGTTTTTGTTTTTGAGACCCTAAACCCTAGAGGTTGTTTATTGACGTTGTTGTTATTGATATTGTTGTTGTTTATTGAAGTTGTTGTTCTTGATGTTTTGTTTGATGTTGTTGTTGTTTTCTTGTTGTTTTTTTTGTTGAAATTGAGATTGAGATTGTGTTTTTTGTGATTCTTTATGAAACTCTCATCTTGTTCTGTCTAGTTGAATTTATTATATCTAATGTTGATTATTTATTTCACTAACCCCTCTTTGAACATATAACCTAGTAAATTAATTTTAGAAATAATCAAATGCAAAACTATATTGTATTTGAAACTTATCTTACATGGATTAATGATTTTATAACATTCTGCAACTAATCGTTCATCTCACGTTGTTTTATAGTTAAAATCTCTCTAATACTTTTAATTTTTGTTCAACTTTCTTCCATATCTGTTCATTTTCCAAAGCATCAAGGTTTATGTTTTCAAGAATGAATTAGTAGAAAAGGAAATGTTGAATAAAGAACTTGAAACATTTGAGATTTTAACCATAAAACAGTGTGAGATTCATGATAGATACTTCAGGCTTAAATGAAGGGTAGATAAAACCACCTCTAGCAAATTGAGGGCGGGCCTCCTAGGATGGAACTGTATAGAGACAAAGCGTCAACCACAAGATACTTTACTTTAACAATTTTTCGCTTGCTTCTGAGCCGAACATCGTTTCGAGCGCTGTGTGACCCTTTACATGTACCCTTCGCTCGACAGACCAACCAAAGAGCCTCTGAACAGTCTGACATTGTCTAGGCCAAGTTGGAGTCCTCGAAAAGCACTCTAGAATAGAACATCTGCCGAGCATCCAAGATTGACTAATACTCGCTTTATATCCCAATCACCTTATATCACTGTGATGGCCACAAGATCATTCTTGTAGAAGAGAATGCCAATAATGTTTTTACTAGAGAAGGTGATTTTAGATTTTGGATATCTCCTTGGGATTTTAAGGAAGCTAGTAGGTATGATGTTTGTCGTCAAAATTTGTTTGGCATATTTCCTCCAAGAGGAACTGGACTCTCATTTTCCAGCAAAACCTTTGATAATGGTATTGGCAACACTCTCAAAACTTTATTTTAGTATCCTATAGGGGAAGGTGGTAAAAATGAATGGTAAGTGATGATGAGTGTGATCCAAGTCAGTTTTATTGGACACCACGGTAGACGTCAATTGTACTTACTAAAAGCATAATACATAACAACCCTTAGTGATTAATCGTTGTCAAAGATTTTTAGGATTTGTTGTCAAAGATCTTTAAAAAAACACTTGTTTAAGTAGAAACTATCTGTATGCGGACGCACGGGTCTTCTACTAATTAGTGTAAAAAAAATTTACAATGCATCGCAACTATCCGTTGATATTATTTTTTAAGTTAATTAAAATAAAATTTAAAAAATTATACGGTCAATACATATCAATTAAATTTAATAAAAAAATAAAAAATGCAGCAATAAAATTAAGTTATACACTCTTACCGTATTATATACGGTAATATATATTATTTATTATTTTAATAATTTTAAATCTCATGTGTTTTGTGTTCACACAATTATTTATATAGTCTAACATTGAGCAAATATCTACGAGTATAATTATTATAAGTAAAATAATGTATTGTTTTTCTTTAAAAAAGAAATTATATAAACGGGATGGTATTTTGTAATACTATAAAATAAAAATATTTTATTTAACTATGAAAGTTATGTTAATTTATTTGATGGTTTTAATTTAGAAAAGTAGTCATCATTGTCAAACAAATGAAACTTAATTAAGAAACCGCTTTCATTTTTCAAAAATACGCCCACCGTGGGGCTCGAACCCACGACCACAAGGTTAAGAGCCTTGCGCTCTACCAACTGAGCTAGACGGGCTATTGGTTTTTGTTTCGTTCATATCCTATAGAACTTAACTAAGTGTTAGTGCACTTTTCTTCCTCAATTTCTTGTTAGTAAATGGAGAATAACCTATCAGTTTAGTGTTTATATTATTATTTTTAATTTATTCTCAAAAATAAATAAAAATGATAAATAGTTTCTATAATATATATACAACCAATCACTTTTTCTTAGATACAATTTCAACTAATTTAGGTCCAGTGTTTTTTTTTTCAAGCTCTAACATCTCCTTGGATAGGTTTAGTTTTATTTACCCTGATTTAACAATTTTATAATAAAACATAGATTTCATATGGTCTACAATTTAATTCAATATACTTTATTTAAAATATAATATATATATATATATATATATATATATATATATATATATATATATATATATATATATATATATATATATATATATATATATATATATATATATATATATATATATATATATATATATATATATATATATATATATATATATATATATATATATATATATATATATATATATATATATATATATATATATATATATATATATATATATATATATATATATATATATATGATAGCACAACATAGATTAATTTGATGATTCAAGTTTAGTGGACAGTGTCTTATGAGTTCCATTTTATTTTTTTTACATGAACTCGTTTATTTGGATTAATAATGTAAATATTGTTTGAAATTATTTTCTACACCAATTTTTTGGAATTATTTTTTAGATAAGATTTTATGTATTTATTTTAGGAGAGGGTTGATTGATATTTCTTTTAAGGAATAAAATCATATTAGTTGAAAATAGCTATAAAGGCTTTAGAAAACATTCTTGTTGTATTGATGCTAGAAAATTTTATCCCATATCCTATTTTTTATCCTTTTATCTCTATTATATATATGTTTTGACTAAGGCTGGAAATGAGTCGAGTCGAGTCGAACTCACCTCAGTTCGGCTCGACTCGTTAAGAATTGTTCGAATTCGAGTTCGAGTTCGAGTTCGACACGAACTTTTTTTTAAGCTCAAACTCGACTCGTTATAAGTTCACGAACAGTTCGGTTCGACTCGTTAGGTTCATCTCATTAGGTTCAGCTCACATGGTTCACGAACTTAAAAACTATTTTTTTTAAATATATATATTTTTTAGTATATTTTACATTTTAAATAAATATATATTTTTTAAATAAAATATTAAAATAAAATAAAAGTTATCATATTGAAATTTAACTTTATCTTCGAAATCTACTAATTCAAAACCTACACAACTTTCAAGAGATACATTTGAGAGTCTAATTCAAAAACTACTAAATTGAAGATTAAATTTGTCTATGATTTGAAGTAAATATTTAAACCTAATCTTAAAGACAGTATAATTCTTTTCATATGTAATCAAGTTGACTCATGAACCTAACGAGTCGAACTATGTATAGTTCAAGTTCAGCTCATTTAGTTAACGAACTTAATTTTTCGCTCATACTCAACTCATTTGGTTCATGAACCTAGTTCAACGATTTAATTGTCGAGTCGAATTCCGAACTATCTTCGAGTTGGTTTGGTTCATTGCCAGCCCTAGTTTTGACCAAAATGTTTCCATATAAATATTTTATTTGTTTAAAATTTTAACTTTTTTTTCATCATTTGATTTTGAAGATTTCCGAGTTAGTGCGAGAGGGCGAAACTTTGTTATGTATCGAAAATCAATTTTTCGGTCTACAGACATAACAAAGGAAGTCTTCATCCTTAATTATCCAATCAGAAAAATCACTGGAGATCTTTATCAAAGTTATCTGATACGCACTTATAAAATCGAAAATTTTGCAAGTAAGTTCTCTAATTTGATGCTTTAAAAGTTCCCTTCAGAGAACTATTACAGAAGTTATCTAAAGAAGAAAAATAAAGTGTCGAATAATTTAACTCATAGTTATATGAGATGAGCATATTTTTAGGCATCAGGTGTCTTTGATAATAGACATCCGATTTGAATATTTTTTTAAAAAAATTTATCAATATGCTTTTGTTTTTTTAGTGGCACAAACCCGATGACGTGAAGGTTGAATCCCAATACGTGTAGGTGTAAAACGGGGCGCTCGAGAGCCAATGGTTGGCTTGGATGAGCATATAGGTGCATCTGCTCCACAACCGTCAGGGTTTCTAGGAGGGTCGTACGCTACATCTCTTCTATTAAAGTACGAGCATCATGTTGCTCGTCATGTGTGGTTTGGTGAGGTAAGTAAATGGGAATCACTTTATTTTGAATAATTTTTAATTTTAATTTTATATTTTATAATATGAATTTTAAATTTTTTCAGGAGAGATATCCGAAATAAGAACTCAAGATTGCTTGACAGAGGAGAAAGCTTATCGAATGGGTCTCACATTGTCTCCGACAATGCGATAGAGAGGTGGTTGAGTGACTATGATCTATCTTCACTCCAAAGATCCAGTTTGTCGAGGACAGACCAAAACTTGATATCATCATTTGCAGAGAGATGACATCCAAAAACATCATCATTTCATAAGTCATTTGGTGAGATGACCATTACATTGGATGACGTTTCTAGTCTGCTTCACCTTTTGATTAAAGGTGAGTTCTAGGCCTTATTATGTGTCACTGAAGAAGATGTTGTTAGTCTTGATGTTGATTTTATGGAGTAAAAATTAAGGAAAAAGTAGTACATGTTTGTGGTTGCAGGAGTTCTTATTATAAGCTAGATTGAATGTATGAGTTATTTACACGTCATCAAATTGTTACTAGATAAAACTCTACTACCAGAGCCTATATGATGAAGATGGTATGTTGCACCATTTTTTATGACAAGACTTTTACTCTTATTGAGGAACGATATCTACTACTGATTAGGGACTTGGTTGGATGTTAGAAATATAGTTAGGGAGCAGCTGCGTTGGTCACACTGTATAGATATCTAGAAGATGCTTCCAAGTTTACTTGTAAGCAGCTCAATGCATATGTTACTCTGCTACATGTGTTTATTTTTATTTAGTTTAATTATTTTTATTTATTTTTTATTAATAGTATTAATTTTGTAACAGTGCTGGATTCATGAGTATTTTCCAACTCTTGAAAAAAGAGAAGAGAGTTGGAATGCAACTAGGGGTTGTAGACTTTCGCGAGCTATGATATGGGTGTATAAGTAAAAAGCATTAAAGGTGGATGAGTTTAGACCTATATTAAAAGAGTTGAAACTTGTTGATGTCATATGACGCTTATTCAACAATCATATAGCGGAGCGTCCATTCGATGTTATATATCTGTATAGGGGTGTTTGAAGTGGGGTGACACAATTGTTCCATCATTGCCTGATAAATGTATACATCAGTTTGGATTCAAGCAGTATGTTCCATCCCTACCTCTTGATTATATGACGCATGATGTTGAAGTTGAGTGGATTGGTTACCGTATGACAGAGGTGGTTACTACTCTATATGATGATGTTGGATACTTAGAGAGGTATTATCGTGTTTCACATCCTCGGTTGGTACCTCCTGAAGGGAAATATGCGATCCAAAACGCAACGGATTTTTTTTCTCTTTAGTGATCCTTACGAATGGACTGATAAAACAATTACCTCTTGTGGCGATGAAACCTTTGATTCTGAATCAAAGGAGTGATCACTGTTGCACCCTAATTTTTGACCATAAGATGCCACCTCTTTTTGCACATTTTTCTATTATTATTCGACTTTATTTAATATTTATTACGACTAACAAGTATGCGTAGGTACATGGACTTCAAGTAAACGGCGACACTTTCTCGCAGTCAAGCATCACAGGGACACGACCGTTTGCGTTAGATTTCCTGGATCATTATTTGAGTACATCATTCATGAATTCAAGAAATGGCTTTGTTCTTACCCAGAAGGATTGGATTATCATCTTGTTTCCCTTAAGAAAAGAGGTTGGTTTTATTTGTAGCTTGTAGATGACATGAGATTGGAATTTTGAATTAAGTTAGCGAGAAGCTTTTGGAGTGAAGTTTCCACCAGTTTCAAAATTCAAGCATCGTTGCTCAAAGCTGGTTCAAGTCGAAACCCCTTTGTTTTGGATTTATAAAAGCATAAGATTTGAAAGCATAAGATTAAGAATGATTGAATACAAGATTTACATAATGGTATGACGAGCGGCTTCGCGTGATTTCTTTTTCCATAGAAGGCCAATTTCCCTCTTAAGGATTTGTTAGTGTTAATTTTCAATCAAATGATTGTATGCTGGTATATGAGATTAGATACATTAGAAGGCCCTTCAAAGCAGGATTAAGTTCGCAAGTGTTCCAATTTTCATTACACGAGAGCAAGAAACACATTTTCAACCAAATTATAAACTTTACAATGGGAGGTTTATGAATCCAAAATATCAACAATTTGGTGTCATTGCAAGGACTCATCGTCCATCTCTCGCACCTTCGCAGTCTCAAAAGATGGTTAATGTCAACAACGAGAAGCAATAAATAACGAGCACCAACATCATTAAGAGTATCAATGCAGGTGAGCAGTTAAAACAGGGTCTCACGCATAGCACCCGTTAAGATCAGCTGCAAACATCGCTCCGAATCCAAAAGCATTCCAACCAACTCAGATGATGTTTTAGCTTCTCATTCACCCGCTTTTCCCAGAGAGAATATTTGCAAATTTGCAACTTAGATATCAGACGGTTATTGAGATGTGAACATCAATATAAGAACAGGTTTGGCAGTACATTCATGAAACCATATGGCTAAAAACAAAGGCAAATCATTAAAGAAACTAGCATATGGCTTTAAGCATCGTGTGTCAACTACAGTCAAACTATAAACCTCCGGAAGAGAAGTTAGAGGTGCTATCAAAGGGTGCTTACCCGAAACCGAGCCGCAACTTCAACAGAACTTTCAACTTCAGCCATGCCGCTACATTTATCTTCATCCCATTCCCCGTTTAAAGCCTACACACCTGCAGAAGAGTACCTGCGCGTGACTGATCAAGAGGGAGCAATCTTGATGTTAGCAAACATATTCCAACCAAGGCCTGCCCTGTCGAGGCCTGCGCATGAGATTAGTAGCTTTAATAACAAAAGATTCAGCTAATCGTGGAATAGAGTTTGAGCACAGCCTGCAGCAGATTGAATCAGTACATTCTCGATAGCTCTGACCCGCTTCCCAATCCTGATCCATGGAAGCTAGACCTCAACTACTTTGCTCCAAATCATGAAGACTCAAGAGGCTTATGAAGCCAGCCTGTTTTCCCTGCAAGAAGAAACAGCGGTACATTAGAAATTCTCAAAGAGCCAATTGAATGCAGAGTAACCACAACAGCATAACTTTTGAAATAAGGCTTTTAATTATTGGAGACGATATTACCAAAGCTCAAGCTTGCACGGAGAGACTTGCTTGTTGTTGAATTCTGACAGAGAGCCTAGTGAACGCTTGTTGTTGACGAAAGTGATTTATTCGGAAAGAGATACGACCTCGACCACCTGGAACTTGAATCAGCCCTACACCAATACCAACAACATCATCAACAGACACATATTAGTTCAAGAGAACTATACCAGAAGAATGGAGTTAAGTTTGGAAGGAATATACCTTGTATCACATTTCTTCGTGAAAGTTCCTACCAGACACCTCAAACACGAGTTTTCCTCCTCGGGCTTCTAATTCCCTTTTTTTGGCCCAAGACTATTGTTGTTCACACCTGTCGAATACCAAACATGAGTTAGCAAAACCAATTGAAGAATATACCCATATGAGGAGAGGATTCGAAAAAGATCCCATCCTATTTTCAAAACATTGAATCTGGACAAGTCAGACGTTTAATAAATTTGATACACAAAGATCAGAGATTTGAAATTTCCATTTAACAAACATCAATGAATCGAACGAAAAAGGAAGAATTTCAAATCTCAGCCAAACTAAAATGGAAGGTCCAAATCCACAATCAATCTCAAATCAAAGCATTAAGTTCTCAAAAGTCTATAAATTGAAGACGGGAAGCCATCAAGAACAACGAAAAAAGAACCCCGATACCACCAAAAACTCCCAAACCGAAAACCTAAAAGTCAAAAAGGAGAACTTATCTTTTTTCGCTTTGCCGCCGCGCACTTTATCGGAGAATCACGCAAACAACTGGAGTTCCCCGAGTCATCGCCGATCGTCTTTCCTTTGGAGCTCGACGAATCCACCGCAACCGTGAATCCGAACCGTCGCATCACTCCAGTCGCCGCCGTTCCAACCATCGGTAAACTTTAGATCCATGTCTGAATCGTTGAACTTTTGATGCTTGTTTCTGTGTTTTCAGGTTTGAAATTGGAAGGAGACGGAGGGGAAGTCATGAAAAAAAAAAGAATGGTGAAACCAAGAGAAGAGGAAAGCAGAGCGAGAGACGGAGAGCGAGAGGGCCGTCGATGAAAGAGGGGGGCTTCCAATTTGGGATTAGGGTTTTGGTTCTTCTTAATTTTATTTTGTCTATTATTGTAATAATCTCATACACACACTACACTACTAACCATCGCCTAAACACCCTAATCAATTTCTAAACATCCCACCAAATTAATTTTGACTTAATCAATTATAACTAATAATCAGTCCTTTTAAAATAAATTAATAACCCTATTTTAATCATAATCATTAGCCTTTTTTTTTTAATCAACTTTTTTATAACTTTTTTCTTATTTTAATAATTTAGTAAAGAAAAACCATTAAAGAATTTGTTTATTTAATAATAGGTTCCCCTTATAAAAAAAACTCATTTTATAGTTGAAAACTTAATTTAATATAACCTTTTTTTTTTCTCTCAAAAATAATAACATTTCTTAAAACCATTAAAAATATCTTCTCATAGATCTAAGTCAACTAAAATTAGTCCATCTCGCCATTAATAATCAATACAACTTTTTACTAAAATCAGTTTCATCTAAAATCAATCTCCATTCAACTTTTTCTCAAACTAATCCATCAAACAGTTAAAAACAATCAACAGCGTAAAACACAACCTAATCGTGCACTCACGACACAATCACTCTCACTTACACCTTAGCGCTTTCATGCGTGTGTATGATTTATATTTTTGCAATTTACTTTCCGCAATTTATTCTTCAGTAATTTGCATTATCATACTTACATTTTCCGCATCGCATCCGTCCAAAGGAAAAACCTACACATGAGTCAACACTTGTGTGTAGTGCACATCATCTGCATCATTCTCCCCACGATCCTTGATCCCATTCAAGTTGATCGCTTAAGTTTAGGACCTACCCCATAGGAAAGACCTTAATCTTTACAACTTAGACAATTCAAACAACACTATACAACTTTTTCAAACACAATAGAGAATAGATGTTAATCATCTTAAGTGAGATATAATCTCCACCCCCACAACAATACAATCAAACATGTAGGAACTTTGCCTTAAGAGCGATAAAGGCATACTCGTCAAACAATCCGAGTACTTAAGCCCTTTTCTTTAAGACGATGCAAAGACTATTTTCCTACAACCCCCTTTTACACTTGTGGTGGTTACATCTCCCTTAAAATGACAACGCATTTCTTCTCCTAAACCCAATCAAAACAACTACCCTAAAGCCGTAGGAACTTTGACCACAGTCAAAGAGCTCCTCTAACCCTTTAGGGGAACTACAAGTACTCTGATTCCACTCCCGTAAGGATATGTAGGCATAAGATGCGATGTTTTATCGAGTATACTTAGAAATAAACCACTAGGGTCTCTAATCCTTTAAGCAGATAACACTTAGCAATAAACAACATAAAACAAGAGGTTCCTGTAGAGTACTACAGAAATTTAGGATGCTAATACCTTCCCTAAGTTTAACCAACCCCGAACCTAAAACAATCTAAACCTTGCATTTGCATTGCATTGTGGGAATTTCGATATTTATCCCTTCCTTTGGACAAATCAAAGATCGGTTGCAAATTGAATTAACGACTCAAACTAATCAATAGTTTGGTATCCAAATTTCACCGCGACAGAAATGGCGACTTCACTGGGGAGTATCTCTAGTGGGTTTCCCTATCTTATTTTATTTGTTTACTGCTTTATATATCTGCCTACTTGATTAATTGTTTATATGCTTTTTCTTGTATTTCTTTTGGGATTGTTGTCTTTGAGTGGTGAGATAAAGTTCTACACCCGAACCTGAGAGAAATTAAGATAGGATGGTGATATAGTCGAGGAGGCTTATAGGGAGTTGAATCCCGACTAAGTTGAATCGAGAATCCCGCTCAATTGAGGCCCTCTCGAGGTAGTACTATTGAACGAGTAATCGTGAAGACACTCACTATTTTCGACCTTGGAGCCTATGATATTGAGGACCGTAGTTACCTTAACCCAACTTTGGCCTTTATTAGGACGTAGTGCGGGACTATGAGGGAGTACTCCCGAAATAGTGCTACGCGAAGCTACACTCAAAAGAAGTTCTCTTGAGAATATTATTAATCCTCGAGTAATTGGGAAATTGATAATATCCGAAAGATGGGCTGATGATTTTGATTCCCTTTAGAACCTTGTTCTGCAGGTACAAAAAACCTTTAGTCCTTAAACCTTTGGGAAGGGTACACCTTTACTCCATGCTCGTTGCAAACCTAGGGTGCCCCTTTGTTTGTTTATCTTTGTGTCCTTATGTGAATACTTGTGCTTGCTGCATTCATATAACATCATTCTGCATTGGACTTCATGGGATTCACTTTCATTTATGAACATTGTAGGTCACTATGACTTCAAATGAAAAACATACTGTGAAATATACTTTTAAGAGTCCCAAATTGGATGACCTAAAGAAGTTGTGGGGTTTCATCAAAGATCAAGAGGAATTCAAGAACAAATATGGGAAGCTGATATCTTTGTTGGGTTGCTCAGTGAAGGAAGGACTTCTTGCCACCCTACTACAGTTCTATGATCCTCTTTACCATTGTTTCACCTTTCCAGATTTTCAGTTGCTACCTACGTTGGAAGAGTATTCCTTTTTGGTTGGCCTACCTGTCCTAGAAGAATCTCCTTTTCCTTTCTTGGAAAAGGACCCTGATGAGAAAGAGATTGCTAAAGCCCTCCGTTTGAAGGTATCTGACGTCAAAACCAACCTAGTTACTAAGGATGGAGTTCTTGGTTTAAAGAAAGATTTCCTAATCGAGAAGGCTTCATTCTATGCTGATTATTCTAATAAGGCTCTGTTTGAGGCAATTTTTGCTCTGCTTGTTTATGGGTTGTTTCTATTCCCAAGTTTTGAAGGTTTCATCGATCTCAAAGCATTCAAGATCTTTATGAAGAAAAACCCAGTGCCAACTCTGTTGGGAAATGCATATCACTCTATACATCTCCGAAACCTTCGAGGTGGAGGGATGATTACTTGTTGTGTACCTTTACTTTACAAGTGGTTTATTTCGCACTTGCCGAAGTCTAGCTCTTTTACAAATATTGGCAAAGAGATTTGGTCTCCAAGAGTTATGGCATTGACCCATTCCGACATTGATTGGTACAACCGATCGTACGATGGAGTATTAATCATTGATAGTTGTGGTGACTTTGCTAATGTACCGTTGCTTAGCTTTGATGGAGGAATAAGCTACAATCCTGTTTTAGCTCGTCGACAGTTGGGATACCCATTGAAGGAACCTCCCAAGAGTGTTCAAGTAGAGGGTATATTCTTCAAAAATGATATGGAACTCCGAGGAAAGATTCTAGATGCATGGCGTAGCGTACACAAGAAAGGGGAAAAAGAAGTCTAGGGAGGCCTAACTGTGTGTCTTTAGAACCATACCTCCAGTGGGTCAGAGAAAGGGCAATCAAGCTAAAGATGCCCTATTCCCGTCAAGATCCCGTAGCTCCAAGGAGAGAGCCCACTTATGTCTTTATGTCTGAAGCCGAGAAGTTAGAGGTGTCCTTAAGGAAGTCTCAACATGAGCTGGAATCCTGGAAGAACAAGTACCATGTAGCAGCGGCAGAAAATGATGACTGTCAGAAGCAGAAGGCTGAACTTCAAAAGGAGAGAGATGAACTTCAGAAACAGCTACAATTGAAGGATGAAGAGCTACTCCCCTACAAGAAGAGGAAAATCATGGAGGATTTATTTTTCTCCGACCCACAATGCACTATTGGGAAACTAATTGTGGACAACCTTATCCGTGAGAAGGCGCAACTAGAAGAGCAACTCAAGCCGCAACATTCAAAGCTTCTTTAGTGTCTTTACTAGCTTTTATTTAGCTTTTATTTGGGACTCTTTAAAAGAATATTTATGTAATCCGTTTCAAATTTAATAAAACGTTTCCTTTTACCGCAATGCCTATAAATAAGAGGAGTCCCATGAAGTCCTAATCATCTTGCATTGCATTCTTTTCCCTTGTTCATTTTAAGAAACTCAATTTTGTTCTGAAGGTATTGTAATCATGGATTTCAGAAGAGAAACCCTAAAGTACACTTTTCAGAGTCCCAACATCGAAAGCTTGAGAGAACTAGCCGAACTCGTCGAGGATCGCTTCGCTTTCGCAACAGAATATGGAGGGGTTTTCCGTTTCCTTGAGCTGAGGATGAAAGAAGGATTGTTGGAAACATTGGTTCAGTTTTATGACCCGATGTATCACTGCTTCACTTTTCCGGACTACCAATTGATGCCGACCTTGGAAGAGTACTCAGAATTCTTGAGGATGCTTGTGACTGTCCGACCTCTATTCACCGGAAGGGAAGACACGCCTAGTCACCAAGAAATTGCAAATGCTACTCATCTTAGTCTTGAAGATGTTCAAACACACCTGATCACCAAGGAAGGAGTCCTTGGTTTCCCTGCTGACTTTTTGATCGAAAAGTCCGTTACCATGCTGAAAGAAAGGAGGTTCCTACCCTGGAAGCCAATTTTGCTTTGTTGGTTTATGGGACTTTCTGGTTCCCTAAAATTGACGGTTTTGTTGATATGGATGCGATCAAGCTGTTCATACTCAAGAATCCAGTACCCACCTTGCTTGCTGATACGTACCTTTCGATTCACTCGAAGAATGCCGAAGGAGGAGGACACATTGTATGTTGTACCGCCTTGCTGTACTCATGGTTCATCGCTCGCTTGACTTGGTATCCGTCCCTTTGGGATGAAGTAGCAACACCTTGATGGTCCGAGATACTTATGGCCCTCACCCATTCAGACATTGTTTGGTATGATCCCGCCTATGGAGGCGTACCTATAATTCCTAGCATCGGAGGATTCCCCAACGTACCGCTCATTGGAAGAGAAGGATGTATAACTTACAATCCCGCTTTGGCCCGTAGACAGTTTGGGCACCCTATGATCCAAGTGCCTGACCTGGTTTCGTTGGAAGAGATCTATTTCAAAGGAGAAGAGGATCTAGATCTAAGGACTGTCATTATTTATGCATGGAAATATATTGATATGGAAGGAACAGCTGCTTCAGCATACCCCAGCTGTGCTGTTTCTGAAGATCATCTGCATTGGGTGCGAGAAAGGGCTCTCGATCTCAAGATGCCTTTTCCTTTTCATGGACCTATGGTATTATCTCCTCATGACCCCGACTGGTTCGATGTGGACGAAATAGAACAAGTAAAGATTGCTTTAGATGAAGCCCGGAAATTGAGGACTGCTTGGAAGAATAAGTTCTTTACCCTCAAGGTAGAGAAGGAAAGACTTCAAAAGACTCCGGAAATAGAAGTTTCCAGAAAGAGAAAGGCGCAAGGGGATTTATTTTCTCCTTATGCCTCTGCAAGTGTTATCACCAGTGATGATCTCCCCTCAACTACCATGGCTTGGAAGGAGTGTGTGGAACGACTCATCATCGAGAAAGCAGCGCTACAGGAGCGTATTGATCAGCTAACCGAGGAGCTCCGTACAAAGGAGAAGACTGTGGGATAGAGTTCTAAGCTTCCTTTTGCTTTCGTTGTAATAAACTCTTAAAAGAGTACTTTGCTTTACATTGTTTCTCGAGAATAAAAAGTTTTTCAATTATTCTACATTACAATACTGGAAAACACTTTGAGTTTCTTGAAGTCTTCTCCTACATCTGCATTATGCATTAACATTCTGCATTTAGCATGGCATTTTACATTTGTGCATGTGTCTCTCCTTTGTTATGGCTCATTTCGGTTTTCCATCTTTTGCTGTCAGTCGCCGTCTCGACCATCTGACCAAGCTTGAGGTATTACCTAAGGATAGCAAAGAGAACGAAGATATGGATCGCACGACTAGCTTTAGAGTAAGGTCTAAACCGAAATTTCACCGTCCCTCCGACGACTTTGTGCCTGCACAACTTCAACCTATGCGAGATAACCTGTTTGCTGACTCTCAGAATATTCGTGCTGAGAAAGAAATGGACGATCCGAGGCTTATAGCATTCGAGAATCAATTTCGTGACTTCAAAGAACGATGGAAAATGATGAAGAGGAACCGTGCACCTGATTTTCATGCTCATGACCCGCGCTTAGTTCCGAACCTAGCTGTCCCCCCGGAATTCCAAATGCCTGCCTTCGAAGTGTACAAAGGCACGATTTGTCCAAGGTATCATTTGATGACGTTTTGTCAGAAGATGACTTCTTACCTTGGGAACGACAAACTAATGGTTAACTGCTTTCAAGAAAGTTTGGGTGGAGCACCATTAACATGGTATATGAAGCTACAAAGGAACCACATTCAGTCCTGGGAATACTTAGCTGTTGCTTTTGTAAAGCAATACAATTACAATTTGGGAATAGTTCCAGATAAAACAGGTGACAGTGGATCGTCCAGAGGATCAACAACTCTGATATCCCGCCCTCAACATGGCTATGCAATGCCCGCTCAGCGCGAGCAGCAATTACCTCCTAAGCGAAGGATGCCATTTCCAGATCAGCATCGACATGTTCGAAGACAGTTTCCGAATCAGAAAGTACCTCTGAATACTCTGAAAGAAGAAACTCATTGGTTTGATCTTATCCCATTGACTTACCGTCAATTATGGTTTTATTTCATCCGAAACTCGGTAATGACACCTAGAAAGACTAGAACCATGAACTCTCACCCACCGTGGTTCAACCCAAACACCAGCTGTGAATTTCACGATGGAGTGTTGGGGCATTCGATTGAAGATTGCAAAGTTTTTCAAGAGAAGGTTCAAGAAATGATTGATAATGAAGTGCTAACCTTCAAAAGAGAAAGACCGATCATGAATGGAATACCATTATGCTGATATAAGTGAAAACTCCAGAAGAACTAAGAAGGGTCCGTCGGCTGTTTATTTTGTTTGCTTGTGTGTTTATTTCTTTGGTTGAAAGCATATTTGGTATGTAAGAACTTGTTATTTTGAATAAGTAATGCAATAACTGTTTGTCTTGAAGAAATCCATTCGTTTTCACTCAAATTGTTTTTCAAAATAATTTATAATACCGACTTTTACCCAATCTTTCTCACCTTGGTGAAGAATTGGAAGGAGGATGACGAAGTAAAACACATGATCTCTTGTTGTATGCTTCGAATAAGAACCCTACTGAGGATGTAAGGCATCATTTCAACCATCTAAACACCAACATAGTTAAACCCTTTTTTTTTAAACCTTGAGAAAAGATTTGTTTTTCTCCCAAACCGAAACCTCGTCTTTGGCCTAGGGCAGGGTAATATCAAAAATAATGAATATCTTCAAATTGGGTGGGCTCAAATATACTAACCCTTTATTCCTCCATTTTACCAGTCACAAATTAAGCCTATACACGACTCTCAAAGTCCTGATTGAAGTAAGGTTTAGTTTGAAAGCATACTCGATGAGATATTGTTTCCTGACTCCTTGAGCTACGCTCAAATTAAATTGGCTTTATAAATAATTTTAATCCTAACTAGTGATTTCGGTCACCAGCTATTGGGATATCCCTTTTCAAAACTTCAAGACAAACGTATGTTGCATTAACCGTTTCGAAATTGACACTTCTGACCTGCTAAATACGCTTGACATCTTAGAAAGATTACACGGACTTTGATGGACTTGAAGACCTCGCCCACTTGGGGCAATTTATTTTTCAAGAAGTTTGATCCGTACGAGTTCGACTTTCATCTGAAGCACAAATTTAAAGACTCAGTTATACCGCCAATCAGGGGCAGTTATGTCGAGATTCGGCGAATCTCTAGGGAGTTTGAAAACCGTGGGGCATTTGGACATCATGTTTTCTGTAAAATCCTCTCAAGATGTTTTGTCTACACCACGCGACTTGGGGCATTTGAAGCTTTGAGGCAAAGAGGATATTTATTTCATCCCCAGGAGGCTCAACTCCAACATATTCAACAACTATGATGATCCAGGATATTTATTTTATCCCCTACCTCCGTCTACATTTTTCATACAACCTTTCAGGCTTATCAAGATGCTACATCCCAAATGGATTGATCTCCGTTCCTCAAGAGTTTTTTTTTGAAGCAGGATTGTGATCCCGTATCTAGTTCTCCGTCTATCCCCAGTGGTGTTTCTATCTTCAAAGATTGGTCGAGATGTTTATCTCGAGATGTTTATTTCATCTCTGTCGCCTCTTTCTGTCTGTTTTGTCAGCATAGGCATGCGCATAGCATATGAGTAGACAGCATGGCATGTGCATTTTCGCATTCGTTGTGTTTGTTTCTATCGCATTGACCACAGTTATCCCTAGGTGTGTTGGTGCGTCTTATTCCTCCAATTAGAGTCGTCCCTAGGCAGGAAGAGCACAGTGTTTCATTTTCCCCATGAAATTCAACCCTCATGGAAGATGGTTATTTTAGTACAATTCCATTTGAGTTCATACCTCATTGGACAAGTCTTGCTTGACAGTTTCTTTTCGGCTACTTCCCGAATCGAATTTCAGTCTTTGGCAATCACATCATGGACATCTCCAACCTTTAAGAACAAATTAAGTGTGCATTTATTTTGCACCTTACTCTCCAAGAAGAATATTCCTAAAGACAGACATCTCTTCAACAATGGCATCACAAGATTTTATCGAACAACAATCTCTTTATTTGAGCAACTCGTTTTGATCAGGATCCTATTCAAAACGACAAAACGACGATTTTCACAAGACAGATCATTCACCCTCAGTGGGCCCTTCGACATCATCAAATCATCAAAAGGCATCGCCTCATAAATTCATCAAAGAAGTTTACCAAAGACATTACAAGACATCTCTCCTTATTTGAGAGCTTACAGAATATTCTACAATTACAAAGTGACATCTCCCCGGATAAGTCGAGGAAGTATGTCATATTGGTCTCTCTTTATTTGAGAAGGCGTACACTACAATTCAACTGGCTCACATCTCTTCCGAAGATCACCGGTGAAGCTACATCTACACTCACAATCACATTTAGAAATTCACAACTACAGTTACAGATTACGTCAAATTACATCTACAGGGTTCTACAACGAACTACATCTACAGGGTTCTACAACGAACTACATCTACAGGGTTCTACAACGAACTACATCTACAGGGTTCTACAACGAACTACACCTACAGGGTTCTACAACAAACTACATCTACAGTCTACAACGACATCTACAATCCACAAAATTACAACCCCCTATGAAGGTGCTCTCACGAGTTTTCATCATTTCGGGAAGAGACTGAGACCAGTTCGTGGTTCCCATACCATGACGCTCGGGGAAGTCCTACATCAGAGACTGAGACCAGTTCGTGGTTCCCATACCATGACGCTCGAGGAAGTCTTACATCAGAGACTGAGACCAGTTCGTGGTTCCCATATCATGATGCTCGGGGAAGTTCTACATCAGAGACTGAGACCAGTTCGTGGTTCCCATACCACGATGCTAGGGGAAGTTCCACAACTACAACATCTACAACGACATTTACATCTACATCTACAAACTACAGTGATTCTACCATCTGCAAAGATTGAGACCAGCTCGGGGTACCCTTCATCGTGACGCTAAGGGGAAATTGCACATTTTCAAGTTGAGTTCCAAAAGAAAAGATAAAAAAAAAGAAAAGAAAAGAAAGAATACGAATAAAACTGAACCATCGACTCAATTCATTCGGATTATTACCAACCACAACATTATGATAATAAGCATATCTCTAGACTAGAAGCTCCTTTCCCATTACCATATCCCCGGTGTGTGAGGTATTGTTATACTTCTGGAGATTCCCTAGTGTTGGTTACTTCCTGCCCCCGTGGGGTTTCCTTTTGTCGAGCCTGTTTTTTTTCCGTGTGTCGTTTCTCCATGTGGCGTCATTTCACCACAGGATTCGCTGTCTTACATTCTCATATCATTGCATATCATTTGCATTCGGTGGCCTCTTAGGGCCGAAATTCGTGCAATGTTTGTATTTAAGTCCCTCCTATCTCGTCGAGACGGAGATTTCGATCTCCATAGATCCGAATAGGAGTAACTTAAATAGGGGCATCTGTTGCACCCTAATTTTTGACCATAAGATGCCACCTCTTTTTGCACATTTTTCTATTATTATTCGACTTTATTTAATATTTATTACGACTAACAAGTATGCGTAGGTACATGGACTTCAAGTAAACGGCGACACTTTCTCGCAGTCAAGCATCACAGGGACACGACCGTTTGTGTTAGATTTCCTGGATCATTATTTGAGTACATCATTCATGAATTCAAGAAATGGCTTTGTTCTTACCCAGAAGGATTGGATTATCATCTTGTTTCCCTTCAGAAAAGAGGTTGGTTTTATTTGTAGCTTATAGATGACATGAGATTGGAATTTTGAATTAAGTTAGCGAGAAGCTTTTGGAGTGAAGTTTCCACCAGTTTCAAAATTCAAGCATCGTTGCTCAAAGCTGGTTCAAGTCGAAACCCCTTTGTTTTGGATTTATAAAAGCATCAGATTTGAAAGCATAAGATTAAGAATGATTGAATACAAGATTTACATAATGGTATGACGAGCGGCTTCGCGTGATTTCTTTTTCCATAGAAGGCCGATTTCCCTCTTAAGGATTTGTTAGTGTTAATTTTCAATCAAATGATTGTATGCTGGTATATGAGATTAGATACATTAGAAGGCCCTTCAAAGCAGGATTAAGTTCGCAAGTGTTCCAATTTTCATTACACGAGAGCAAGAAACACATTTTCAACCAAATTATAAACTTTACAATGGGAGGTTTATGAATCCAAAATATCAACAATTTGGTGTCATTGCAAGGACTCATCGTCCATCTCTCGCACCTTCGCAGTCTCAAAAGATGGTTAATGTCAACAACGAGAAGCAATAAATAACGAGCACCAACGTCATTAAGAGTATCAATGCAGGTGAGCAGTTAAAACAGGGTCTCACGCATAGCACCCGTTAAGATCAGCTGCAACCATCGCTCCGAATCCAAAAGCATTCCAACCAACTCAGATGATGTTTTAGCTTCTCATTCACCCGCTTTTACCAGAGAGAATATCTGCAAATTTGCAACTTAGATATCAGACGGTTATTGAGATGTGAACATCAATATAAGAACAGGTTTGGCAGTACATTCATGAAACCATATGGCTAAAAACAAAGGCAAATCATTAGAGAAACTAGCATATGGCTTTTAAGCATCGTGTGTCAACTACAGTCAAACTATAAACCTCCGGAAGAGAAGTTAGAGGTGCTATCAAAGGGTGCTTACCCGAAACCGAGCCGCAACTTCAACAGAACTTTCAACTTCAGCCATGCCGCTCCATTTATCTTCATCCCATTCCCCGTTTAAAGCCTACACACCTGCAGAAGAGTACCTGCGCGTGACTGATCAAGAGGGAGCAATCTTGATGTTAGCAAACATATTCCAACCAAGGCCTGCCCTGTCGAGGCCTGCGCATGAGATTAGTAGCTTTAATAACAGAAGATTCAGCTAATCGTGGAACAGAGTTTGAGCACAGCCTGCAGCAGATTGAATCAGTACATTCTCGATAGCTCTGACCCGCTTCCCAATCCTGATCCATGGAAGCTAGACCTCAACTACTTTGCTCCAAATCATGAAGACTCAAGAGGCTTGTGAAGCCAGCCTGTTTTCCCTGCAAGAAGAAACAGCGGTACATTAGAAATTCTCAAAGAGCCAATTGAATGCAGAGTAACCGCAGCAGCATAACTTTTGAAATAAGGCTTTTAATTATTGGAGACGATATTACCAAAGCTCAAGCTTGCACGAAGAGACTTGCTTGTTGTTGAATTCTGACAGAGAACCTAGTGAACGCTTGTTGTTGACGAAAGTGATTTATTCGGAAAGAGATACGACCTCGACCACCTGGAACTTGAATCAGCCCTACACCAATACCAACGACATCATCAACAGACACATATTAGTTCAAGAGAACTATACCAGAAGAATGGAGTTGAGTTTGGAAGGAATATACCCTGTATCACATTTCTTCGTGAAAGTTCCTACCAGACACCTCAAACACGAGTTTTCCTCCTCGGGCTTCTAATTCCCCTTTTTTGGCCCAAGACTATTGTTGTTCACACCTGTCGAATACCAAACATGAGTTAGCAAAACCAATTGAAGAATATACCCATATGAGGAGAGGATTCGAAAAAGATCCCATCCTATTTTCAAAACATTGAATCTGGACAAGTCAGACGTTTAATAGATTTGATACACAAAGATCAGAGATTTGAAATTTCCATTTAACAAACATCAATGAATCGAACGAAAAAGGAAGAATTTCAAATCTCAGCCAAACTAAAATGGAAGGTCCAAATCCACAATCAATCTCAAATCAAAGCATTAAGTTCTCAAAAGTCTATAAATTGAAGACGGGAAGCCATCGAGAATAACGGAAAAAGAACCCCGATACCACCAAAATATCCCAAACCGAAAACCTAAAAGTCAAAAAGGAGAACTTATCTTTTTTCGCTTCGCCGCCGCGCACTTTATCGGAGAATCACGCAAACCACTGGAGTTCCTCGAGTCATCGCCGATCGTCTTTCCTTTGGAGCTCGACGAATCCACCGCAACCGTGAATCCGAACCGTCGCATCACTCCAGCCGCCGCCGTTCCAACCATCGGTAAACTTTAGATCCATGTCTGAATCGTTGAACTTTTGATGCTTGTTTCTGTGTTTTCAGGTTCGAAATTGGAAGGAATCGTTGAACTTTAGATTCATGAAAAAAAAAAGAATGGTGAAACCAAGAGAAGAGGAATGCAGAGCGAGAGACGGAGAGCGAGAGGGTCGTCGATGAAAGGGGGGGGGGGCTTCCAATTTGGGATTAGGGTTTTAGTTCTTCTTAATTTTATTTTGTCTATTATTGTAATAATCTCACACACACACTACACTACTAACCATCGCCTAAACACCCTAATCAATTTCTAAACATCCCACCAAATTAATTTTGACTTAATCAATTATAACTAATAATCAGTCCTTTTAAAATAAATTAATAACCCTATTTTAATCATAATCATTAGCCATTTTTTTTAATCAACTTTTTTATAACTTTTTTCTTATTTTAATAATTTAGTAAAGAAAAACCATTAAAGAATTTGTTTATTTAATAATAGGTTCCCCTTATAAAAAAAAACTCATTTTATAGTTGAAAACTTAATTTAATATAACCTTTTTTTTTCTCTCAAAAATAATAACATTTCTTAAAACCATTAAAAATATCTTCTCATAGATCTAAGTCAACTAAAATTAGTCCATCTCGCCATTCATAATCAATACAACTTTTTACTAAAATCAGTTTCATCTAAAATCAATCTCCATTCAACTTTTTCTCAAACTAATCCATCAAACAGTTAAAAACAATCAACAGCGTAAAACACAACCTAATCGTGCACTCACGACACAATCACTCTCACTTACACCTTAGCGCTTTCATGCATGTGTATGATTTATATTTCTGCAATTTACTTTCCGCAATTTATTCTTCAGTAATTTGCATTATCATACTTACATTTTCCGCATCGCATCCGTCCAAAGGAAAAACCTACACATGAGTCAACACTTGTGTGTAGTGCACATCATCTGCATCATTCTCCCCACGATCCTTGATCCCATTCAAGTTGATCGCTTAAGTTTAGGACCTACCCCATAGGAAAGACTTTAATCTTTACAACTTAGACAATTCAAACAACACTATACAACTTTTTCAAACACAATAGAGAATAGATGTTAATCATCTTAAGTGAGATATAATCTCCACCCCCACAACAATACAATCAAACATGTAGGAACTTTGCCTTAAGAGCGATAAAGGCATACTCGTCAAACAATCCGAGTACTTAAGCCCTTTTCTTAAGACGATGCAAAGACTATTTTCCTACAACCCCCTTTTACACTTGTGGTGGTTACATCTCCCTTAAAATGACAACACATTTCTTCTCCTAAACCCAATCAAAACAACTACCCTAAACCCGTAGGAACTTTGACCACAGTCAAAGAGCTCCTCTAACCCTTTAGGGGAACTACAAGTACTCTGATTCCACTCCCGTAAGGATATGTAGGCATAAGATGCGATATCTTATCGAGTATACTTAGAAATAAACCACTAGGGTCTCTAATCCTTTAAGCAGGTAACACTTAGCAATAAACAACATAAAACAAGAGGTTCCTGTAGAGTACTACAGAAATTTAGGATGCTAATACCTTCCCTAAGTTTAACCAACCTGTAGAAGCATGCTTCAGTCTCAAGTTTTGATGATGTCAATGCTACTCAAAGTTAATATCTCTTGATTGCAAAAAGACAAGCCGTTCAAAGTCATCAAGATCAAGTCAAGCTATCTTTCAAGTCAAGCTATATGGAACTGATTCTTTCAGACTTGCCTGCATTACTGGTATATCAAATCCACCTTTTTAATTTTGATATACAAGTGTTCAAAAACATCAATCTTTTGTGCATAATACATACACATGTTTTTGAAACTTTAAAAATGGTATAACATTAATTTTAAAAAGCATTTTTCTGAAAATTAGCAGTGTTAACCGATTAACCATATGGGTTAACCGGTTAACCATTTTGAATTTTGAATTTTCTGGGCTAACGTACCAGTGTTAACCGATTAACCATATGGGTTAACCGATTAACACTGAACGTACAGTGAAAAATTGCTTTGTTTTGAGTTCAAAATTATTTTTAAAATCATACCTTTTCATGGTTTGAATCTTTTAAAATCATACCTTTTGTGAAAGGTTATTTTACTCATATAAATTCTGAGTTTCTCATTTTTTGAAATGAAACCACCAACAAAAACCAATTCTCATTTTTTTAAAATTGTCTTAGAATCAAATTCATTTTTAAAAAGTGTTCATACTTGCATTTAAAGTTTCATATTCATTGAACACTTGTGTTGAAAAATTACAAAGAGTGAACTTTGATTCATTGGAGAAGATCACTTTGACAATTATACTCAATCCAAATTCATTACAATTTTTTTTGTATTTGACTTGTGATCCAGGATTGTTGGACACAAGGGTGAGTGTTTACAAGAGGATTATTCTTGTACACTTGTGAGTTTTTATTGTTTGATAGTAGGCCTCACCGGTTGATGGTGTGATAGGTTGTACTGTTTTAAACAATAGTGAAAATTCTCTTTCATGTTGAAAGGGGAGTGGAGTACTCTCAGATTGTAAGGGGAACCACTATAAATCCTGTGTCTTTCTTTCTTTCTGTTGATTTACTGCTTTCCATAACCAAGAACACCATCCAGTATATTTCCAAGAACCATATAAAAACCGGAAAAATTTCAAAAGTCCTAATTCACCCCCCCCCCCCCTCTTAGGCATACTCTGTTCTTACAATTGGCATCAGAGCAGGTTAAGGTAACCTGTTCCTAACGATTCAGTATGGCTTCCGCAAGTACCAACCCGGTTTTCAAAGATGGTGGAAGTAGTAACAAACCACCACTCTTTTCTGGAGAATACTTCGATTTTTGGAAAATCCGTATGAAGGCACATCTTGAGGCTCAAGGAGATGGTATATGGAAAACCGTTGAAACTGGTCCACATGTTCCTACAAGT
The DNA here is from genome assembly GCA_963859935.3 of Lathyrus sativus. Taxonomy (NCBI): domain Eukaryota; kingdom Viridiplantae; phylum Streptophyta; class Magnoliopsida; order Fabales; family Fabaceae; genus Lathyrus; species Lathyrus sativus. The sequence goes on from OZ012738.1 coordinate 517,234,599, forward strand.
GTGGTAAATGGTGTTGGAACCCCAAAGATCAAATCCTCATATGATGAAGATGACAAGAAGAGAATCTTGAATGAGAAGAAAGCAATCAACATACTTCAAAGCGCTCTCAGTATGGATGAATTCTTTCGCATATCACAGTGTCAATCGGCAAAACAGATTTGGGATACCTTGGTAGAAACGCATGAAGGAACAGCAGAAGTAAAAAGATCAAGACTTAACACGTTAAGTCAAGAATATGAGATGTTCCGTATGCAGCCCGGTGAATCTATTGTTGCCTTGCAAAAGAGGTTCGTTCATCTGACAAATCACCTGATTGCTCTTGGGAAGACCTTCACCAACGATGATCTCAACTTAAAAGTCCTAAGATCCTTGACAAGAGAATGGCAACCAAAAGTGACTGCCATTTCGGAAAAGAAAAGTCTTTCAACGATGACATACGCTTCATTATTCGGGAAACTTCAAGAGCATGAACTGGAACTTGGAAGGCTTGAGAAACATGAAAGTCAAGACAAGAAGTCCAAAGGAATTGCCTTGAAGACTGACACAAAGGATGACAAAATTGATGAATCTTCCGAAGACGAAAATTTCATGCTTCTAGTAAAGAAGCTTGGTAAGTTTTTCAATAATAATAAAACTTCTTCTTTTCCTAAAAAGAATAAACATTTCAGGAAAAAGGAAGCATCCACATCAAACCAAGAAATTACATGCTATGAATGTGGAAGACAAGGTCACATAAAGCCAGACTGCCCAAAACTCGCAAATAAAGGAAAATTCAAGGGCAAGAAGGATTTCAAAACAAAGAAGGTTTATGTCGCATGGGACGACAACGAAGTGAGTTCATCATCGGAATCAGATAGCGATGAATGTGCAAATATTGCCTTAATGGCCTCTCACCATTCCGATGACAAAAATGAGGTATGCTTGAAGACAACCACAAATGAATGGTATCTTGATAGTGGTTGCTCGAAGCATATGACGGGAGATATAAACAAATTTTCAAGTCTATCATTAAAGGCCAAAGGATACGTCACTTACGGTGATGATAATAAAGGAAAAATTCTTGGAGTTGGAACCATTGGTGCACCTCCATGTACCGTCATCGAAGACGTTCTTTTTGTTGAAGGCCTTAAGCATAACCTGCTTAGCATCAGTCAATTGTGTGACAAAGGGTTCAAAATCAACTTCACAAAGGAGGAATGCTTGATCGAACACGAAGTCACTCATGAGATTCTGCTAAAAGGTAAAAGATACAATAATATTTTTATGATCTCTTTTGATGATTCTTCTTTGAAGGTAAAATGTCTTATGGCGAACAACAACGAGGCATGGCTTTGGCATAAAAGATTTGCTCACATTCACATGGAGCATTTAAACAAATTAATCAAGCATGATCTGGTTGTTGGGCTTCCGAAGATAAAATTCATCAAGGATAAATTATGCGATGCATGTCAAAAGGGAAAACAGACCAAGACAACTTTCAAATCCAAGCAAGTGGTTTCTACATCAAGACCACTTCAATTATTGCACATGGATCTTTTTGGTCCATCAAGAACGAAGAGCTTTGGAGGTAGTATTTATGCTTTAGTTATTGTTGATGATTTTTCTCGATATACCTGGACAATGTTTTTAGTGCAGAAAAATGATGCGTTTAAAGCATTCAAAAAGTATGCAAAACAAATTCAAAACGAGAAGTCACTCACTATAGCCTCCATAAGAAGCGACCACGGTGGAGAATTTCAAAATTCAGACTTTGAAGAATTTTGCGAAGAAAATGGAATTTCTCATAATTTTTCGGCACCAAGAACTCCTCAACAAAACGGCGTCGTAGAACGGAAGAATCGCTCACTAGTTGAACTTGCTAGAACAATGCTCAGCGACACAAATCTTCCAAAATATTTCTGGGCAGAAGAAGTAAGCACGGCATGCTTTGTAAGCAACCGCGTGAATATTCGACCGCTACTCAAAAAGACTCCGTATGAGTTGTTCAAGGGAAGGAAACCGAATATATCATTCTTCCACATATTTGGCTGCAAATGCTTCGTTCTCAACAACAATAAGGACAATCTCGGTAAGTTTGATGAGAAGTCCGACGAAGGTATATTTCTTGGTTACTCTTCTTATAGTAAAGCTTTTAGAATTTTTAATAAAAGAACTCTTACCATTGAAGAGTCCATTCATGTTTCGTTTGATGAGACTAACCCCTCGAAAGAGGATAATATTGTTTTGGATGATGATGATGATTTTGTAGATACTCCACAAAATGAAGAAATTGTTTCAAAAGATCAAACAACTTTACAAGAAGATGTTACTCAATAAAATCAAGATCTTCCGAAAGAATGGAGAACACACAGAGATCACCCAATTGATAAAGTTATTGGTGATATTAGTCAAGGCGTTGCAACTCGACTTAATTTAAAGGATGCTTGTCTCAACATGGCGTTTGTATCTCAAATTGAACCATCAAAGATCGATGAAGCTTTAAGCGACGACCAATGGATTATAGCAATGCAAGAAGAACTTAATCAGTTCGAAAGAAATCAAGTTTGGACCCTTGTACCAAGACCGGACAATAAGCATATTATAGGAACCAGATGGGTGTTCAAGAACAAACTTGACGAGAACGGGATTATAGTTCGTAACAAGGCAAGATTGGTCGCACAAGGCTACAACCAGGAGGAAGGAATTGATTTTGATGAAACATTCGCTCCGGTAGCAAGGTTAGAAGCAATTAGATTACTTCTTGCTTACGCATGTTCTATGAATTTTCAGTTATTCCAGATGGATGTCAAAAGCGCTTTCCTGAATGGATACATTAATGAGGAAGTCTACGTCAAACAACCTCCGGGTTTTGAAGACTTCAAAAATCCCTCACATGTTTTCAAACTGAAGAAGGCTCTCTACGGTTTAAAACAAGCACCACGAGCATGGTATGATCGCCTTAGCAACTTCTTATGTGAGAAAGGATTTACAAAAGGAAAGGTTGACAAGACGCTGTTTATAAAGAAGATCAAGGGTAACACCTTGTTAGTACAAGTCTACGTCGAAGACATCATATTTGGATCAACAAACAAAGAACTGTGCGAAGAATTCTCACTCATGATGCGAGAAGAATTCGAGATGTCCATGATGGGAAAGTTAAATTATTTTCTTGGACTACAAATCAAGCAAACCAAGGATGGAATCTTCCTCAACCAATCCAAGTACTGTAAGGAATTAATAAAGAAATTCGATATGGATAGTTGCAAGATGATGTCTACTCCTATGGGATCCGGAACGTATGTTGATCAAGATGAATCTGGTACTCCAGTTGATATTACTAAATATCGAGGTATGATTGGTTCATTACTATATTTGACGGCAAGCCGTCCTGACATTATGTTTAGTGTTTGTTTGTGTGCGCGCTTCCAAGCAAATCCGAAGGAATCGCATCTCACTGCTGTGAAGAGAATTATCAAGTATCTCAAAGGAACGACCAACGTTGGAGTATGGTATCCTAAAGGTAGTATTTGTTCTTTAGTTGGTTATTCTGACGCTGACTATGCAGGATGCAAAACCGATAGAAAAAGTACAAGTGGTACATGTCATATTCTCGGAAATGCTCTAGTATCATGGGCCTGCAAGAAGCAAGCTTGTGTAGCACTCAGCACCGCCGAAGCAGAATACATCGCCGCAGGAAGTTGCTGTGCACAGATTTTATGGCTGAAACAACAACTTCTGGATTATGGTGTTGACCTCGGATGCATTCCTCTACGGTGTGACAATACTAGTGCCATAAATATCACAAAGAATCCGGTTATGCATTCCAGAACAAAGCACATTGATATCCGGCATCATTTCCTTCGAGATCACGTATTAAACAGAGATGTTGATGTTACTTTCGTCGACACACACAACCAACTCGCCGACATCTTCACCAAGCCTTTGGCAAAAGAATCATTCTACAAAATTCGGAGAGAACTTGGGATTCTTGATGAAGGTGACATCTGATCCTTGTCTCTATTTTATGTATGCATTAATTGTGATATGTTTTCATGTATATGCATTCTGTTTTTATGTATTTTTCAAAAATTCGAGCATGTTAATCGATTAACCATATGGGTTAACCGATTAACACTGTTAAATTTTCAATTCTGATTAAATTTTTTAATGTGTTAACCGATTAACCTATATGGTTAACCGATTAACACTATAAATTTTTCAAAAAATCAGAAACGAAAATTATATTAATTTTTGAAAATTTTATATTTTTCTTTATATATTTTGTGTGGTCCATATTCTCTTAAATATCCACATCCATATCCAAAATCCACATTCCCTCTTAAAATCATAACTTCTCTCTCCCACTCTTAAAAGTTGGAAAAACTCCCCATAACCTCTCAAACCCTAACTTCCTCAGAACCCACAACCCCAGTTTCTCTCAAACCTCCATCCATGGCTTCAGCATCAAACCGCGGCAAGGGAAAACTTCCAGAACACCATTCTGCATCAGAATCAGATGACGACAGTATTCCAATGGAAACCACCAAGAAGAGACGGATGGATTTCAAAGTGCGTGTTCGTCAACTTATGCCGGTAAAGTATGTGAATCTTCGAGCTTTTCCTGCAATATCTTTTGATTTTCCTGCTCTGTTGGAATATCAGCGTATCGACAAGTTCGTCACCGACTCTGGTATTATCTATCCTGATCTGGTTAAAGCTTTTATGAATAAAATGTCTGTATATCTGGATATGGATGAGAACCACATGATCCGGTCCACCATTAGAGATCATGAATTTGTTGAGAATTTATCCACCCTTGCTAGACACCTTAAGATCCCATCAAAGGGATGCTTCCTGAGAAAAGGTGTAAACCATGTAGATGGACCCTGGGCAAACTATGATAAAATGGAGTATTACTATCAGATTTGCAGGTTCCCAAAAGAAACCGTTATTGCCAACTCCTGCACTGCTCGTATGTTATGCTATGCCAAGAATCTGACAGTATCTGATCGAATGCTTCACTACATTATCTGCTATGTCCTCATTCCAAAGGACTCAAATCACTCTCAGATCAACGACTTAGAAATGCAGCTGATCTTTGCTATTAAGAATCGCATCAGAGTCAATTGGATTTTGACTATTATGTATCATCTGCAGCAACAACTTCATTGCATTACCCGGCTGCCGTATGCTCGCTTGGTTTCTAGAATTCTGGAATTAACTGAACTTGACCTCAACAGAGAACCATCCTCCAAGATGAAACCTACAACTAATGAGATCAATGAGATTAATATTGTGAAGAATACTGGAATCATCAAGGCGGCTGACGGTACCTACAGGTATACTGATGATGGTCCTGTGCATCACGCTTATCCAATGCCTGAAGGGGGTCTGACCAGTGAGTTTCTCTACACAACCATGATGAACCAGCATCGAGAATCCATGAATATGCATAGAGAGACCTCCCGAGCAATTGCCTCCCTTAGAAACCTCATACTTAACCCTCCACATTCCAGCACCCGAGTTGTGGACGACGAGATTGAAGAAGAGGTTGATAGTGATGAAGAAGAAGAGGAGGAGGATATGGCGGATGAGGATGTTTAGAGAATATGCTGCTGCTATTGTTTTTATTGCTTTCCTTTCTAGTTATAAGTTTTTATGCTTTCATTTGAACTATGTTTTATTGTAACAAGTACAATTTCTATTTGCTGCATTTTATATGTACTATGTTTGTGCTTTGTGTTTTCTTGGCTTTGCATGTGCTTATTACTATATTTGTTGCTATCTTGTGATTTCTTTGAAAGCTCTTCCTTTTTGCTGATGTCAAAGGGGGAGAAGAGCTTGGTTCTGTTAATATCTCTCTGTGTGCAGATTTTTTTTCTCTCCTCTGTTAAGATAGGGGGAGTTGCTAGACATAGGGGGAGAACCAGATCAAGAACCAAGAGATATCGCACAACATTTTTTATTGCCATCATCAAAAAGGGGGAGAATGTAGAAGCATGCTTCAGTCTCAAGTTTTGATGATGTCAATGCTACTCAAAGTTAATATCTCTTGATTGCAAAAAGACAAGCCGTTCAAAGTCATCAAGATCAAGTCAAGCTATCTTTCAAGTCAAGCTATATGGAACTGATTCTTCCAGACTTGCCTGCATTACTGGTATATCAAATCCACCTTTTTAATTTTGATATACAAGTGTTCAAAAACATCAATCTTTTGTGCATAATACATACACATGTTTTTGAAACTTTAAAAATGGTATAACATTAATTTTAAAAAGCATTTTTCTGAAAATTAGCAGTGTTAACCGATTAACCATATGGGTTAACCGGTTAACCATTTTGAATTTTGAATTTTCTGGGCTAACGTACCAGTGTTAACCGATTAACCATATGGGTTAACCGATTAACACTGAACGTACAGTGAAAAATTGCTTTGTTTTGAGTTCAAAATTATTTTTAAAATCATACCTTTTCATGGTTTGAATCTTTTAAAATCATACCTTTTGTGAAAGGTTATTTTACTCATATAAATTCTGAGTTTCTCATTTTTTGAAATGAAACCACCAACAAAAACCAATTCTCATTTTTTTAAAATTGTCTTAGAATCAAATTCATTTTTAAAAAGTGTTCATACTTGCATTTAAAGTTTCATATTCATTGAACACTTGTGTTGAAAAATTACAAAGAGTGAACTTTGATTCATTGGAGAAGATCACTTTGACAATTATACTCAATCCAAATTCATTACAATTTTTTTTGTATTTGACTTGTGATCCAGGATTGTTGGACACAAGGGTGAGTGTTTACAAGAGGATTGTTCTTGTACACTTGTGAGTTTTTATTGTTTGATAGTAGGCCTCACCGGTTGATGGTGTGATAGGTTGTACTGTTTTAAACAATAGTGAAAATTCTCTTTCATGTTGAAAGGGGAGTGGAGTACTCTCGGATTGTGAGGGGAACCACTATAAATCCTGTGTCTTTCTTTCTTTCTGTTGATTTACTGCTTTCCATAACCAAGAACACCATCCAGTATATTTCCAAGAACCATATAAAAACCGGAAAAATTTCAAAAGTCCTAATTCACCCCCCTCCCCCCCTCTTAGGCATACTCTGTTCTTACAATTGGCATCAGAGCAGGTTAAGGTAACCTGTTCCTAACGATTCAGTATGGCTTCCGCAAGTACCAACCCGGTTTTCAAAGATGGTGGAAGTAGTAACAAACCACCACTCTTTTCTGGAGAATACTTCGATTTTTGGAAAATCCGTATGAAGGCACATCTTGAGGCTCAAGGAGATGGTATATGGGAAACCGTTGAAACTGGTCCACATGTTCCTACAAGTGTGGTAAATGGTGTTGGAACCCCAAAGATCAAATCCTCATATGATGAAGATGACAAGAAGAGAATCTTGAATGAGAAGAAAGCAATCAACATACTTTAAAGCGCTCTCAGTATGGATGAATTCTTTCGCATATCACAGTGTCAATCGGCAAAACAGATTTGGGATACCTTGGTAGAAACGCATGAAGGAACAGCAGAAGTAAAAAGATCAAGACTTAACACGTTAAGTCAAGAATATGAGATGTTCCGTATGCAGCCCGGTGAATCTATTGTTGCCTTGCAAAAGAGGTTCGTTCATCTGACAAATCACCTGATTGCTCTTGGGAAGACCTTCACCAACGATGATCTCAACTTAAAAGTCCTAAGATCCTTGACAAGAGAATGGCAACCAAAAGTGACTGCCATTTCGGAAAAGAAAAGTCTTTCAACGATGACATCCGCTTCATTATTCGGGAAACTTCAAGAGCATGAACTGGAACTTGGAAGGCTTGAGAAACATGAAAGTCAAGACAAGAAGTCCAAAGGAATTGCCTTGAAGACTGACACAAAGGATGACAAAATTGATGAATCTTCCGAAGACGAAAATTTCATGCTTCTAGTAAAGAAGCTTGGTAAGTTTTTCAATAATAATAAAACTTCTTCTTTTCCTAAAAAGAATAAACATTTCAGGAAAAAGGAATCATCCACATCAAACCAAGAAATTACATGCTATGAATGTGGAAGACAAGGTCACATAAAGCCAGACTGCCCAGAACTCGCAAATAAAGGAAAATTCAAGGGCAAGAAGGATTTCAAAACAAAGAAGGTTTATGTCGCATGGGACGACAACGAAGTGAGTTCATCATCGGAATCAGATAGCGATGAATGTGTAAATATTGCCTTAATGGCCTCTCACCATTCCGATGACGAAAATGAGGTATGCTTGAAGACAACCACAAATGAATGGTATCTTGATAGTGGTTGCTCGAAGCATATGACGGGAGATATAAACAAATTTTCAAGTCTATCATTAAAGGCCAAAGGATACGTCACTTACGGTGATGATAATAAAGGAAAAATTCTTGGAGTTGGAACCATTGGTGCACCTCCATGTACCGTCATCGAAGACGTTCTTTTTGTTGAAGGCCTTAAGCATAACCTGCTTAGCATCAGTCAATTGTGTGACAAAGGGTTCAAAATCAACTTCACAAAGGAGGAATGCTTGATCAAACACGAAGTCACTCATGAGATTCTGCTAAAAGGTAAAAGATACAATAATATTTTTATGATCTCTTTTGATGATTCTTCTTTGAAGGTAAAATGTCTTATGGCGAACAACAACGAGGCATGGCTTTGGCATAAAAGATTTGCTCACATTCACATGGAGCATTTAAACAAATTAATCAAGCATGATCTGGTTGTTGGGCTTCCGAAGATAAAATTCATCAAGGATAAATTATGCGATGCATGTCAAAAGGGAAAACAGACCAAGACAACTTTCAAATCCAAGCAAGTGGTTTCTACATCAAGACCACTTCAATTATTGCACATGGATCTTTTTGGTCCATCAAGAACGAAGAGCTTTGGAGGTAGTATTTATGCTTTAGTTATTGTTGATGATTTTTCTCGATATACCTGGACAATGTTTTTAGTGCAGAAAAATGATGCGTTTAAAGCATTCAAAAAGTATGCAAAACAAATTCAAAACGAGAAGTCACTCACTATAGCCTCCATAAGAAGCGACCACGGTGGAGAATTTCAAAATTCAGACTTTGAAGAATTTTGCGAAGAAAATGGAATTTCTCATAATTTTTCGGCACCAAGAACTCCTCAACAAAACGGCGTCGTAGAACGGAAGAATCGCTCACTAGTTGAACTTGCTAGAACAATGCTCAGCGACACAAATCTTCCAAAATATTTCTGGGCAGAAGCAGTAAGCACGGCATGCTTTGTAAGCAACCGCGTGAATATTCGACCGCTACTCAAAAAGACTCCGTATGAGTTGTTCAAGGGAAGGAAACCGAATATATCATTCTTCCACATATTTGGCTGCAAATGCTTCGTTCTCAACAACAATAAGGACAATCTCGGTAAGTTTGATGAGAAGTCCGACGAAGGTATATTTCTTGGTTACTCTTCTTATAGTAAAGCTTTTAGAATTTTTAATAAAAGAACTCTTACCATTGAAGAGTCCATTCATGTTTCGTTTGATGAGACTAACCCCTCGAAAGAGGATAATATTGTTTTGGATGATGATGATGATTTTGTAGATACTCCACAAAATGAAGAAATTGTTTCAAAAGATCAAACAACTTTACAAGAAGATGTTACTCAAGAAAATCAAGATCTTCCGAAAGAATGGAGAACACACAGAGATCACCCAATTGATAAAGTTATTGGTGATATTAGTCAAGGCGTTGCAACTCGACTTAATTTAAAGGATGCTTGTCTCAACATGGCGTTTGTATCTCAAATTGAACCATCAAAGATCGATGAAGCTTTAAGCGACGACCAATGGATTATAGCAATGCAAGAAGAACTTAATCAGTTCGAAAGAAATCAAGTTTGGACCCTTGTACCAAGACCGGACAATAAGCATATTATAGGAACCAGATGGGTGTTCAAGAACAAACTTGACGAGAACGGGATTATAGTTCGTAACAAGGCAAGATTGGTCGCACAAGGCTACAACCAGGAGGAAGGAATTGATTTTGATGAAACATTCGCTCCGGTAGCAAGGTTAGAAGCAATTAGATTACTTCTTGCTTACGCATGTTCTATGAATTTTCAGTTATTCCAGATGGATGTCAAAAGCGCTTTCCTGAATGGATACATTAATGAGGAAGTCTACGTCAAACAACCTCCGGGTTTTGAAGACTTCAAAAATCCCTCACATGTTTTCAAACTGAAGAAGGCTCTCTACGGTTTAAAACAAGCACCACGAGCATGGTATGATCGCCTTAGCAACTTCTTATGTGAGAAAGGATTTACAAAAGGAAAGGTTGACAAGACGCTGTTTATAAAGAAGATCAAGGGTAACACCTTGTTAGTACAAGTCTACGTCAACGACATCATATTTGGATCAACAAACAAAGAACTGTGCGAAGAATTCTCACTCATGATGCGAGAAGAATTCGAGATGTCCATGATAGGAAAGTTAAATTATTTTCTTGGACTACAAATCAAGCAAACCAAGGATGGAATCTTCCTCAACCAATCCAAGTACTGTAAGGAATTAATAAAGAAATTCGATATGGATAGTTGCAAGATGATGTCTACTCCTATGGGATCCGGAACGTATGTTGATCAAGATGAATCTGGTACTCCAGTTGATATTACTAAATATCGAGGTATGATTGGTTCATTACTATATTTGACGGCAAGCCGTCCTGACATTATGTTTAGTGTTTGTTTGTGTGCGCGCTTCCAAGCAAATCCGAAGGAATCGCATCTCACTGCTGTGAAGAGAATTATCAAGTATCTCAAAGGAACGACCAACGTTGGAGTATGGTATCCTAAAGGTAGTATTTGTTCTTTAGTTGGTTATTCTGACGCTGACTATGCAGGATGCAAAACCGATAGAAAAAGTACAAGTGGTACATGTCATATTCTCGGAAATGCTCTAGTATCATGGGTCTGCAAGAAGCAAGCTTGTGTAGCACTCAGCACCGCCGAAGCAGAATACATCGCCGCAGGAAGTTGCTGTGAGTGTATGCGAAGGGGGTCTTACGTCGCCTTTACTCAGTCCACACGAACAAATTTCTTCAGTCTCAGTGCTAGCTGCTGCAATTGAAGGCTTTGAGTGATAGAGAGAGAGAAGGAAAAATACGGGTAGGGTTTCACAGTCTGAATTTTCATCAAGAATGTATGCTTTTGTACAAGGGTTCTATTTATAGAACCACTTGTGTGGGCTGCAAGCTAAAAAATTCACTTAAGTGTATGCGAACAATATCTTATGGTGCATCGTATATCACCTAAGTGTGTGGTACCTTACCACATTCCGTATTCTACTTAAGTGCATCGTACCTTACGGTGTTCTACATTTACTTAAGTGTATCGTACCTTACGGTGTTTCTTATTTTCTCTACCTCTTATCAATATGTTTTTATGTGTGTGACCCTGTAGGTTTTCGCAACATTGGTAATTATATTAAATCACAAATTTAACATAATTAACAGTGAGAGGTATCTAGCAACACATCATTGTTATCCAAATCACGATAATGTTATGTGATTTGACAAAACCTTTTGTGATAGTACTTGTGTGTAAAATTACCCTTTTGCCCTTATGTCTATATTGAACACAAGGCATATACCGTGTCATCTGTGTATAATTCTATCTAGGTCACTCATGTCCCTCAGCATGCTTTGTGGAGTACTCATCAACTGTCTTTATGGTCATCTTGTTACGGACAATGTTAAATCAACAATAAAGTACTCGACTCTACATCTAGGATCCATAATGGTTTCAGGTCGAAGGAAGGTATACACCACTATCACCATGAGAGTAACTTATGACACTTTGCATAACATTCTATGTAGTACTCTCATAGCGGGCTAATACAATATAAATATTACTCCTAATATTTATACATATGTTAAGACTTGATACCTCCTTATCCATGATACATGAGATCTGATCATCAGTCTATCTACATAATAGTCTTAATGCTTTAAGGTTATCCCACTTCACAGTAAAGCTCAACTACGGATACTTTAAGAATAATGTCCTTATGTTTAACGTGATCTCATGATTAAGTCACACTTAATATTTCATTAAAAGAACTAGCTATTCTAGAGACTTTATTATCTTGGAAAAACAAACATAATAAAGAAATGTCTTTTATTATTAACGAATAATTTGATACAAGTATCAAAATTAAGGGCCTCTAGGGCTTACACCAACACCTCCCCCTCATGATAAGCAAGGAGAGGTGCCACTTCTGATTTATGATGCAGGATTGTCCGATCCAAATTTACATGTGTTTCTTCCATGTTTCATCATTATCTCCAGTGTGTCGGTGCTAAGGAGGATGACCCACAATTCGTTGAGTTATTTGAAGCATTGCACATTTGTCGTAGTAGTTGACTTATATATTTTTGAGAATTATTTGAGACTTATGTATGCTTTTGAGACTTAATGTCATTAAAATCTAACAACATATTACATAGAACTATGTTAAGCTAACAATACTTAGTACCACATGCATAATGTATTGTCACAGGCAAACGGGACGGGAAACATGATAATAATAGGCGATATAAAGAAAATGTTTGACAAAGCCAAAGGGCTCTGGGCCAAACAGCTTCACAAAGTATTATGATCATATCACACCCCCATTCAACTACCAAAGAAACTTCGTTCACTATAGTATATGATTTTGACACCATGCTACCTGTTGAAATTGATACGCTTACATGGAGGTGTTCTCCATTCAATGAAGAGGAAAATGAGGCAGGACTTAGATGTGCAGATGACTTTATCAAAGAAAGTCGCAATGTTTCTCATATCATAGAATTTTACGTCAAACATAGGGCTGCCAGAAGGTACAACTCTAAAGTGGTCCTAAAGGAAGTGCAACAGGGTGACCTCGTGCTCATGCAGGTTGTCGTATTGGCTCACCTGCGGAAGCTATAGCCTCATAGAGAAAGTGCATACCGTGCATATCAAAAGTTATCTCATGGAACTTACAAACTCGAAGAGTTAGATGGAAGACTCATTTCATGTAAATTATTTTGTTAGCATCTTCCCACAAAGTGGGGAATCTTAAAAAGGAGGCTCATTGTTGAAATATGACATGTGGATCCTCGAAGAAGAATCATTACCACCTTAGAGACAATATGACTACTAGACCCTCAAAGAGAATTCCTTGTAATCCTTATAGGAGATATGACTGCTAGAACCCCACTAGAGAATCCCTTCCTAAAGAAACTCAAGCAACACTTGAAGGACTCACCCTCAACAAGAAATGCACTAGGTTCAAGCAACGTGAAAAATGAACGCAAAGGAATCCACAGAGGGTGAGAGGATGAAAAGATGAATAGCTAACAAAAGGTGCACATAAGCATCAAATACTGCAACACTTGATGGACTCGGCCTTTAAAACAACACTTGAGGGATTCGGCTGTGAACAAGGTTTAAATGCTTGATAAGCTCACCTTTATAGAGTCTAACTTGAGGGACTTGATTATTTAAGTTTTGTCTACTAATAGATTACCTTCTTTCTGGAATTAAATCACTTCACCCTCTCTGAGACCTCGTGCTTAAGGGATTGTGCATTGGAATAGTTTTGTTATGCCTAAAAGAAGGTAATCCAAAGGCAAGCCACACTGGCGTCAGACGAGCACAAAGTTAGCATCAGAGGTTGTCCAAAATTGTGTTTTAGGTTGTCCACTGGACGTAACACTCGTCTATATTAGACTTGAGCCCGTCTGTCTCTCACACTTATAAAACATTGAGAGTGATGTGTTTTTACACATGTGTGTATAGAAAGATCACTCAAGGGAGGGAGCCATGGTCCCCATGATAATAAGAGGAATAATTGTTCCCACATCCTACATTCCGAAGAAAAGATAGAATAACCACTTCTTGAGTCTAAAAATTCAGATCTAAAAAATCTCTATAATTATCTTAGATCTTAGTCTTGATCTCTATGATTATCTTAGATCTTAGTCTTGAAGGATCTTTCTTCACTCAAAAACCATACATATACATAGTTTTTCATCACTATGCAAGAGTTCGATCTAAACACCATAAACAACCTAAATAGTAAATACCATAGACAACCCTCCAAATATAGTATTACCGATTATCCTTATTGTATTTTTTAAATGGTACAATATATAATATTTATCATATTATTTTAAGATAAAGTCGTAAAAACTAACAAATCTATGCCTGAAAAACTCGAGTTTGGAAAGCTCTCAGAATTTTAGAGAATTTTAAATAAATTTCAAATCATTCTCACCTCTTATAAAATACATACTCAAATCAAAGAAACTATTACTCAAATATTCTTCTATTATCATCTCCAAAACCATATCAAAAACAGCAAAAGAATATTTTAAATATCGAACAGAATATAATTGAAACATTTAAATATTCTTACATCATTCAATGAGAACTCACTCCCAACTTAATTTATTTGGGTGAGGATCTAAAACTTGCTGATCTAAATCCTCCAAAATCAATTTAAAAAAGACTAGTTAAAACTAATTTTATCTACACTTCTACACTTGATTAAAGGCAGACGTAGAATAAGTTCACATAACCAATCTTTGCTTGTATTTGGCTTCTATTAATCACTTTTTCCATTTCTTCTTTGCTTTAGTTCTCTTATAAAGCTTGAATTTTGCACACTAAGCTTTGAAGACATATATCTTGTTTTAGTCCTTTAACTAGATGTGTTGTTTTTACTAGTGCCAACCCAATACTCTTTAACAATCACCAATATCTTCTCAGGCACAAGTGGACCATCCTCATGATCCATCATTTTAGCTTCCCATCTCATGCCTCCAACAATTTTGTTAACCTTGTTAAGGACATCTACTTCGTCGCGGATTATGACTGATCCTTCGGGCCTCAATACTCGGTCCATCTCTAGAAGGATGTCTTCTAGGTTGCACCTGTTAATCAAATCAGCATTACTTTGGTTATATTATGTCTGAATTATGTCGAGACTGATTATCTAGAACGTACTTATGACGGGTGGCCCAATGAATTTTAGACAGACCGACTCTGATAACATCGTAATCGTGGAATTTAAGTTGAACCTAACTCTGAGGACCGTACAACACTTGTATAAACATTTTCAAGTCTTATCTCACCAAATGTGGTTTGAGTTACCAACTATCATCAGAGCCATCTTTGAAGCCGTGCAAGGCGGACTACCACACAAGGTACAAAATGTGTCATGATTGAATCATGGCTAAATAAGACCTCACAATATATAGTCACGGTTAAATCATGCTTAAATAGTCTCTATTTATTTTTCCATGACTAAACTGTACCTCAACTACATAAGATCTCCAAAAACTTGAGACGGCTCTGACTATCACTATGAGATTATGATGATTTGTGAATGGAAAAGGAAGAAACTTACTTGTCCTGGTACAAACTAAATAAACCATTAGCATGAATAAGATCATATGTCCTTGGGTATGTAGAAAAGCCTTCACACCTAAAGAAAGAAAAATAATGTCATTGCGATTTCATACCAACATTTTTGCGAGTATAGGAAAAACTGACTTGTAAGGAAGTCGTCGCAAAATTAGAAAATTTAATGAAATATGAAAATTTTAGAAACTTACCAGTCATGATAAATGCCAATCAAACCTCTTTCGTATATAATACCTAAAGTGTTGTCAGCAATTGTGGGGACAACGTTCATCACCCAAGATTTTTGTGATTCAAGTGCAGCTGCAAATCCTCCAAGGCCTGCATTCATGTCCATCAAATTTCGATATCTAGTGGTACCGATCAATCTATTAATTCTTTTGTAATTGGTAACACGCTTTTTCCATAATTTGTTATCCTCTTGATAAGATTCAGTTTTTACGCCTGGAACAAGGCCTTTAGCTATTCGAGGAGGAACTGCGAAAAGCCTAGCAGGAAACTTCTTCAATTCCCCTCCTGCAACTTCAGTTTTGCTGGTTACCTCAGGGATAGGGGTTTTGCAGGCTTCCATCTTTTTGTACCTACGATTGCAAATTTCGGAGCATAGAGAAAAGTTATTCATGAGCACATCATAATCCCAAATTGTGGAACCATAAGAACAAAAATTATTTAAATCCTTCCAACTATAAACGATTGTAACGGTCCAGATATTTGAAAGATGCGTGTAAAGATGAGCAGGACTTACCAAACGTCATCAGCATTTTCTAAATCGCATAAATCGGGAGACTTTCTTTGACAGGATTTAGCATTTATTTTCTTCCTCCAGATAGCGATATCACCCTTTTCATACTTCTTTTCCCAGCAAAGACTTTCGGCTAAATCCTCAATTTTTTTCTGCTCTGCCTTCAGATCCTCCTTCGATCGCTTCCAGGTTTGGTAGTACGTTTTCCAATTAATCGGAGGGCCAGACAAAATCCAATATCCACCAGGCCTTAAAACCCGATCGACTTCCTTTAGCTGCATGCCATCTGCATTAAATTGAGTAGAAAGTGAACAGGTTAATTTTCCTAAACATCGTTTTACTCAGATTTTTAAATATTCTCCTTCCTCGAGCGTATCATCATCTACATTTAAAAAATGCTAATAATACCATATTCTAGATTAGATTTATAACACTAACCATTTGAAGCCCATGGTATTAGACATCGAGAACACTGAGCCATATCAAAGGCTCTTGATGGGAATGGAAGACGGATTGTACCAAGAACTCCAATAATAGCAGGTACCCCTCGTTCCAGTGCAAACTGAACTTGTGCTTCGTGGTTATCCTTTGGAGCAAAGGACATAGCAATCACGTTTCTCTTTAGCAAATATGCTCCCCAGCTTGCAACCTGAATAATTGTTCACAGCTTATATTGTTAGAGCGATCAAGAAACAATTGAAAGGTACCTTCTAAAAGCAAGTAAACCAGCCACCAAGCATTAAATACAAAGAAACGGCAAAGGATTATTCAACATGAAAACTTACTCCGCAACCAGTGTCCAACGCTGTTCTGACAGTACCATCTGCAATTGGAATAACCGATGCAAGTTCATCAATGTAAGCATCTGCTCCTTGAGGGAACATGGTTCCTCCACCTGGAAATTTGAACACATTTCCTTGAAACTGCACCCAGTTTTGAACAGCCTTCTCCACTGTCAAACTCTTATACGGTACATTAGCATAGTAGACATAATCACGGCTTTTAGGCCAAGGAAAAGGAGACGTATACCCATCAGGAGCAGGAATAAGGCAACGCAACTTCTCCTCTTGAGGCGGACAATGTCTTTCCCTATAAATCATATTTTCTCTCGGGAACGTCATTGCCCGATCTTGCTCTTGGCAAGGTGTATAATCAGTATATTTTACATCACACGCTTTAAACTTTTTAGCTTTTGGTTCAGATGATTCAACAATATCTACATATTTATGACGGGGTTCAAAACTCAAATTCGGCACAATGTTGCAGTCTGTATGCATCTTATTTACCTTCAACGCAAGACTATCTCCCTTTCCAGAACCACTTCTTTGCCATGCTCCCAAAAGATAAAACGTACAACACAGAGCAAGCACAGCGAAAATTGACAAAGGCCTCCGTGATCTGTTGCCCGGCGGGGCATTTTTAGAACCCATTAACTCGTCGGTTTTCTCTCAAACTTCTTTCGAACTATCAAATCTACGAAAGTTCACATTGAAATGAATCAGTCACAAGTTACATTAGAAGTAGATCATCACAAATCAAGCAAACCACCAACATTGAACAATTGAAAAATAATCATCTAAACTTAAAGTATTTAATGCTAACAGAAAAAAAATATTACATGCATAAACTTGTTATCAAGTGTAGATCTTATATTTTTCTATAAATAGAAGAAATGTGAACATGCATACAAAAGACACAAGAAACTGATTCAAGGGGTTTGTTACTAATAATACACAAAGACAAAGTGTTGAAAA
This sequence comes from Lathyrus sativus, assembly GCA_963859935.3. Taxonomy (NCBI): domain Eukaryota; kingdom Viridiplantae; phylum Streptophyta; class Magnoliopsida; order Fabales; family Fabaceae; genus Lathyrus; species Lathyrus sativus. The sequence continues at coordinate 517,252,508 of OZ012738.1, forward strand.
ATAATAATTTCATATGATTTTGTCTAATATCATAGAATCCAAATAGGTACTTAAAAAATAAGGTGTATAATTGTAGTACACAGTACAAAACTCCATTAACCCCAAATCTGTCTGGTTTTGGTGGATCAGATAAAGATCTACTAGAAATGAATAGTGTAAACATATTGAATTATAAGCAAAACGATAAAAGAAAAGCACAGCAGCATATAAATATGAAATCTAGAGTGAGTTAAAATGAATAACCTTGTAAAAAGAGTAGAGATCCCAGAACTGGTGGTATAGTATAGTAGATCACACTAGAGAGAGAGTGAGAGAGTAAGTGAAAAGTGATATTAGTAGTGAGATGAGATGGGAGAGGGGACAGAAGACGAGTGTTGACAGTTGGAGTGCATCAATTTAGGCGATTGACCATTGTGTTTTGTAGATTTTATCCGCCGACAGGGTCATTGTGTTAGGGAAAAACTCATTAGTATAAATTCTACAGCACAAACTTTAACCAACTAGATCATCATTTGTTGCTCAATCTTTGTCATTATAGGTTTCAATTAATTGCGTATTTCGTTAAGAATGTATTTGCAACTAATTCATTCCTTTACATTTATTATAATTTCAAAGTTAATTTAAAAAAAAAAAAACTCTAGTGTGTTTTCCGGTTAATGTGACCTTGGTAATATATATTTTAGCCGGAAGAAAAGGAAAATTTGACTAAAAGTATAATTGAATTCGAGTGCTTCTTAATAATTATTCCTTCAGTGAAACCCACTAAACCTTAAACCCTAAACCTTAACTGAGTGTAGTCATTGCATTATTTAAAGGTAGATTAATTACATTTAATAGAATACAGGATATGTTATCGGTGCCGAATGGCCGACCATGGTAGAATACAGTGCATTTTTTAAGTGAGAGCAAAAAATTATTATATTAAAAGTGATCTGACCTGATCAGAAGAGGATCACGGGCTGCCTATACGTCGTTGGAATGCCACCTGTTCACCGGTGATGAGGAGTTGGGCAGAGCGAGAGCAAAATACAGAAAAAAGGGTAAGAAGTGAATATCTAACCCTCTTGAGTAAGAGGGTATTTATAGAGGGACCCCAGCGCTGGGCCAACGGTCACTTGCGTTGGGCTGGACTGTCAGGCCCACAGTCCAGCCCAGGTGACTGCTAGGGCTTACGTGGCGTAGTGAAGATCAGGACGGGGTCTTCGCCCTAGTCCAACTGCTCCTTGATCTCCGGAAAGTGGGTTTGACCTGCTCTTCCGGAGGTGGGCAGTTGGTTGATGACGTGTCCCCGCGGAGGGGGGCACGTGGAGAGCGTGCGGCTGACACGTTGTTCTCCCCGTGGAGGGGAGCTCGGGAGGTTCCCCGAAGGCGCGTTGTTCTCCCCGCGGAGGGGAGCACGCGAGGACGCGGAAGAGCCATGTGGTCTCGTCCGATGGCCCGAGGGCGTTCTGTTCGGCTAAAAAGGGGCGCCGAAGACGCTTCAGGACGTGCCGTCTTGCTCGACGGGGAGCGTATCCTGCCCGTCCTAGGGGGGTGTGTGCCCGGTCAGGCTATTCCACTTAATGGGCTTTGTGCGTTATTGGGCTGGGCCCAGTCCAGAACAAAAAGTATTTATAAAAAAAGATTATATTAATTTAACACTATCATGAGCTCTTCTTGTAGCAGAGCTTGTATGTTGTTTTTCTTGATGTCCTGTGTGGTGTTTATTCATTTATTTTTATGTTGGATGCAAGTGTGAGTAGTTTATAAATAGATGAAATGTTGGATTTGTAAGAGATATGACTCGTTTATCTAATACCTTAAAGTTTTGGGTTGAAATGTGACTTCTACCTCTTTTGTGGTTCCGAAACATTAGTCTCATTGGTGTTTTCAACTTTCCGGGACTTTCCAACAGTTGTATCAGAGTCGTGGTTCGGCTTGGTGGGAGCAGGAGCTAGATCTAATGTGGATCCTGTTATAGAATGTGGGAGACTCACACTTGTGGGGAGAGAATGTTGGGTGCACTTGTGGGAGAGAATGTTGGGTGCAAGTGTGAGCACATCGCTTAAAGGTGTGCAAAATATCCGATTATTAGGCCCAAATCCATAACCAAATCTAAATCCACTTTAAATATCGGGATATAATTTTTGAATTGGTTTATTTATTAATAGTTAGTTGTCCAACCATATTTTATTTTTGGATCCAGTTATAATTCAATTATTATTCTAAATCTAAAACTAATTCGAATGTTTAAATTTCATTCATAAATTTTATTAAATGCATACGATAAAATACAATTTCAAATCTAATTTATAAATAATTTCTAATTAACTGTAAAATAGAATTTCTTAATTTTATAATACTGACCCAATTTATTTGTTCATAATATTAATCATTGAATATTTATCTTGTATTTTTTTTATTTATTTAGTTTCTTTGAATTGAAATGTCTTCACCACAATACTTATGTAGTATTTCATAAACATATTACTCAATTAAGTTTCAACTTAAATCCAACATAATTTAATAATCAATTTAACTTTTTACATTTAAAGTATTTGAATCGTAGTAATAAATGTAATGATCACTAATAACTAACACAAGCATACAAAATTGTTTTTAGTAAATCTGTACACATTACTTAAAATCAATTTCCCCCCCTTAAAATACAAGTTTTAAAAATAAATAAAAACCAATTTTAAGAAACACCTGGATTTTAAATAAAAAAGTAATTTGTTTTATATTTATAAATAAATAGTTTTAAAATGTATTTTTATAGAAAAATCGTCTAAAATCGGATTTATAAAAGAAAATAGGTTATATAACCATAATTAAATTTATAACCAGTTTTACATTTGGTTTTGCTTGAAATGTGGTTATGGTCATAAATCCAAACCATCTAAATGGTTTAAAAATGGTTATGGTTTGGTTTTTAAAAATAACCAACCATGCACACCCATAGTACTCAGCTTGAATTAAGGATTAGTCGATGTTACAACAAGCTTTGAATTCGACATACCAAACTTGTCAAGAATCTTCAATAGGTATTGTAATACCCTAATTTTTATCCGTAAGATCCCACATATCATTTGCATCATGCATCATAAACAAGATCACCAAACACATGTGTGTTTTCTTTGTTTGCTTTTATTTGATTGTTCATGTTTACTAACCTTAATCAAAATACTAAAAATATGTTTGTTTTCCTTTTACTAACTTTTTCAGGAAGAAGTTTGAAATCAAGAACATCAGATACCAGTTCCTTAGCTCAAATGAAATTCATCTGAACAAAGTCAAAGTTGATATGCAAACAATTCAAAATCATTTGATCAAGAGTTTCCCAATGTTTGATTGTTTATTGCTCAAGAGACTCTAAGGTTCATGTGTTTATTTTCATGTCTTCTTTGACAAGTTAAAAGAACCGAGTTGGAGCCAAGACAACACAGCAAAAAACCATTTTCTCATTTTTTTTCATTGTGTTAATCGATTAACCAAAATATGCCTAAAAATGGTTAATCGATTAACCAATGCGTTTTTTTGACTAAAAACATAATTTTCAAATTTTGCAGTATTATGACATCAAAATTCACTTGTTTCATCATGAGAATATTTTATATCACCTCATTTTAATTCCCTTACCTCATCATAATTAATTCTCATCATACACCCTCATTAATCACCACTTGATCTTGATTTTGCCTCCAAATCCAATTTTCAAGTCTAGATTAAATTCCAAACCAAATTCCAAACCACCAAAATTTCCAAGCCTAAATTCTATAAATAGAGGTCTCATTTCATTCATTTTTGAAGCTTTTGATAGCCAAATTCACCTTACTAAAATTTCTTTCAACTCCCTTCAACCACCAAATTCACCAAAGCTCTTTCTTCCATTAAAAGTTAGTAAGCTTTTCATTGAAACTTACTAACCTTTGAGCTAAAATCTTCATCCAAACACTTCTTCAACATCAAATTCTGTAGATCAAGGCTTTGGAGTGTGGTTCCCGAAGTTAATTTGAAGCATTTTCAGATTTTAAAGTGGTAAACTCTTGTTCCACCGTTGTTGTGCTTTATTCACCTTCCACAATGTGATCTCTTGTTGATTCTTGTTGCTTGATCTTTGGATATCGCGAATTGTGTTTTATTTGTGTTATTTTCTGTTGTTTTACTTGATTTTCCGTGCTCAATTGCATTCATGATCATGAGGTGTTTGAAGAAATGATTGAATCATGAATGCTGATTTTTTTTTCATATTTTTTTGTTGTCCTGCCAGTGTTAATTGATTAACCAAATTTGTACATGAAATGGTTAATCGGTTAACACAAGTCAGAATGTGTTCTTTGGCTTGTTTTGGGACTGATTTGGTTCATTTTCTTCCTTCTTCCATTTCCTTTTGTTTTGCCTTGAATTGTGATGTTTGTTGATCAAATTTCTCTTCAAATCTATATTTAAGTGGATCATTGGATTCATTTTAGGTACTTTGAATTATTGATAGGTTTAGTGCTTTAATCCACCAAGAAGAGTGATAGAACTTGAAGATTGAATGACTCAAATGTTGTGATTCAATTTGGCTTCCCTTCTCCCCTCTTCTCTTTTTTTTCTTCTTCTTTTGATAAATGAAAATCTTCAATATCATTGGAACTTGTTTCAAGTTCTTGATGAAAATGAGATTGTTACCTAATTTCGTTTCATGTGGTATTACTTTCGAGGATGATCTACATATCATCACTCTAGCATACATTAGCACAAACATTATTATTTACCGGCCTCAGATAGTCGTGGTTTCTACATAAGTCTGATTACGATTACTTAACATAGCGCTAAATTGTCCCTAAATCAGAATTGAGTTATTTTTGTAAGTGAGTTATCAATCTCCTAATCCCCGTAGTGTGATTTGAGATAGATCGTTTCCTTGTCATTGAGAGATTTAGTTGGCATACTCGTTAATTTAATCCGAGCTAGAGCCCTTCCCTTAATGGTGTATGGACTCGTGTCCTTACTCTTATGATGGATTGGTCGAGTATTCTCCAAAAAACGACAAATCGTTCTCCATAATTAACATTGACATCCTAACACTAACTTTACCTTTAATTGTCAGTTATCTTTATGCTCTTTACTTATTTTCATTTATTTTTATGCTTTTATTCTTATCATTTTATATCATATTATCATCTTCTTATTTTCTCTTTGTCCACTTGGACCTTTGTTTATGCTTATGATCTTTTTATTTTGTCCACTTTGACCATACCTCTCTCAAGATATTAATAAATACTTAAACAATAAAAGACTTGGTTCTCTTAAATCCTGAATGTTATGACCTTATGTTTGGACTTTGTGACTCGGACTTCAGACTTAGTTCTAGGATCCTTGCCCTATGCTCTTGGGGATTTGAGACCTTGGTGTTGTTTTTATTTTTTATTTTTGGAAATTTTATGTGTGTAGGTGTTGATACTTTGGAATTATGAAAATCATCTGATACATGACTCTCCTAATTGGATTTTAAACCATGAAAGGACCTCTCTTTGACCTTGCTATGGTTTAATTCTAGATTTCCTCCGAAGCTTGAATTCATTTGGTTATTATACTTGTGGTTTAAATCCAAAAGGAAGAGGATTGCTTATGTTGACTTCTTGTTAAGTGTTAGCGCCTTGTATGGTTAGATCTTCTCTTCTCCAGCTCTTTGTTTGCTTTCTAGGGTAGTCACTTCTTCTTCTCCCCTTCTTCAATTTTGAAAATCTTCTCCCTTTTTCAAAACCTTCTTGTTTTCAAAGTTAAACCTCTTTCATAAAAAAACCTTGACTTTTGTCAAGTGATTTTTCAAACTTCATTTTCTTTAATAAATGTCAATCAATGTTAATCATACTTTGACCATTTCAAAAAGACATAAAAAATGCAAAAACTCATTCAAACTTTTTGTGCCTTTGTGCACTTTTTCATTTAAATCTTTTTAAAAAATTTAGACATGAGTCATTTTCATAGTTGAGATGTAATCCTCCTATTCGCCACATTATTTAAGATGTTGACATTTTTCACTTGAATGTTGAGTGATAGACTTGTTGATTTTAATCCAAGCAAAATCCTCCATCTTTAGGAGATGCAAATGTTCTCTTATACTTGTGGGCGACTAGTCGTAGTTTTCTCCTTAAAATGGCGACTTATCTTTTCATTTAAAATGAACCATAACAAACTATTTTTGTTATTTGTACCATGAACTACGAGGTTATGATCCTATATTGCACTTTGTGGGTATGTAGGCATGAGGCTCAAGAAGTTTCTTCAAACACAAAAATATTAAAAAAATATTTCTCTTCTCATCTCCCCAATCTCCTTTCAAACAAACCTTTTTAAACCAAAAAGCGTAGATATTTCAAAGGGTTCCTATAGAGTACTATAGACGTTTTGCGTGCTAACACCTTCCCTTAGCATAACCAACCCCCTTACACATTCTCTGTTTGTTCTTGTTTTAGAACTTTTTTAGGTTTTGTTCGCTCTTTTTCCTTCCCTTTTAGACAAATAAAAGCGCGGTGGCGAATCTTGCATTTTTTAGCTAAGTTAATCAATATCTTACACTCACAAATTTCCCCGCTGTGGGTTTAGCCTACTTTAATTTATTTATATTGTATCTGTTTGATTTGACTGTTATTGGTTGTTCTGTTTGGGTGATCTTGAGAGGTGAGATATATCCTATTCCCGGATCTGAGAGCTCTTATGATAGGCGGTGGTATAATCAAGAAATCTTTTAGGGAGTAATCCCGAACAAGTGGACTTGAGAACCCACCATTCAGTGGATGCCCCTTTGAGGATGGTATTTGTCGATCGAGTAATCATGAAAACATTGATATTTTTGACCTGGGAGCCTAAAAAGATGAGGACCTCAATATTCCTTTTATCCCACTTAGCCTATTAGGACGTAGCGCAATGGCTATGAAGGTGTAAACCTGAAATAATTGATACACGATAGTACACTCAGACGGGGTTATCTTGAGATTATTACTAATTCTCGAGTAATCGGCGTGATAGTAATATCCAAAAGAGGATTGAGGACTCTAGGAACTTTTTAGAACCTTGTTCAACAGGTACAAAAAAAACTTTAGTACACACTATTGAGGCTTGGTTCTTGTCCATTGGCTCTATGATTGTGATCCCAAACCTTTGAACCCATGTGTTTTGTATGATCTTGCTTATGGATGTTGCATCCATGCATTCATAAACATCATTTTGACCAAATCTTCAAGGAACTTAATGGTGTTTGTTGCAAACATTGTAGGAATTTTTCACTATGGATTTTGGAAGAAGGAAAACTCAAAAGTACACTTTCAAGAGTCCTAAGTTAGAAGGTCTACGAGAGTTAGGGTTTTTGGTTACTGATTCTGAGGCTTTCAAAGATAGATATGGAAGTCTTCTGTCTATTTTGAAGATCGATATGGTAAATGGGGTTCTAGGTACTTTGATTCAGCTCTATGATCTAGTGTACTAGTGTTTTACGTTCCTCGATTACTAACTCATGCCCACACTTGAGGAGTATTCTAGTATATACTTGGATTGCCTATTTCTGATCGAATCCCATTTTTTTGGTTTGAAAGAGACTCCTAAGTATCAAGATATTGCTAAAGCTACTCATTTGAAGGTATGTGAGATTAAATCTCACATGGTTACCAAGGAATGTATTCTTCGGTTACCTGCTAAGTTTCTGATAGATAGGGCTCGTTACATTACTAGCATGATGAGTGTGGACGCTTTCGAAGCTATCTTCGCCTTGCTTATTTATGGATTGTTCCTCTTTCCTAATGTTGACAACTTTGTCGACATTAATGCTATTAAGATCTTCTTGATTGGAAATCCAATTCCCACCCTACTCGCTGATGCCTATCACTCCGTTCATCTTAGAAATTCTTAAATTTTAGGCAATAGAGATAGAAGGAGAGAGAACTATAGTAGTAATTGGATCACACACACACACACACGCACACGCACACACACACAATATATATATATATATATATATATATATATATATATATATATATATATATATATAAATATATATATAAATAAATATATATATATATATATATATATATATATATATATATATATATAAATATATATATATATATATATATATATATATATATATAAATATATATATATATATATATATATATATATATATATATATATATATATATATATATATATATATATATATATATATATATATATATATATATATATATATATATATATATATATATATATATATATATATAGAGAGAGAGAGAGAGAGAGAGAGAGAGAGAGAGAGAGATCCCAAAACTGGTAGTATCGTATAATAGATCACACGAGAGAGAGAGAGAGAGAGAGAGAGAGAGAGAGAGAGAGAGAGAGAGAGAGAGAGAGAGAGAGAGAGAGAGAGAGAGAGAGAGAGAGAGAGAGAGAGAGAGAGAGAGAGAGAGAGGGAGAACTATAGTAGTAAGTGGAAAGTGATATTAGTAGTGAGATGAGACGGGAGAGGGTACAAAAGACGGGTGTTGGCAGTTGGAGTGCATCATTTTAGGCAATTGACCATTGTGTTTTGTAGATTTTATCCGCCGACAGGGTCATTGTGTTAGGGACAAACTCATTAGACAAAACATAGTTGACTCACTTGTATAAATTCTATAGCACAAACTTTAACCAACTAGATCATCATTTGTTGCTCAATCTTTGTCATTATAGGTTTCAACTAATTGTGTATTTCATTAAGAATTTATTTGCAATTAATTCATTCCTTCACATTTATTATAATTCCAAAGTGAATTTTTTTTGTTAGCTCTAGTGCGTTTTTTCGATTAATGTGACCTTGGTAATATAATATGTTTTAGCTTGAAGAAAAGGAAAATTTAACTAAAAATAAAATTGAAACCCATTAACTAGAGTAGTGTGTATTGGTGATGGTTTGTAGAAATTATGGATGGGTAGATTTTGGATAGCTTTTTTATGCGTGTGAGACTGTCATCACCGTGAAAAACTGATAATATCTCTAATGTCGGAGATATATTTTTGGGTGCATATATTTTAGTTACTAAATTGAAGATCTGTCTTTTTTACATAAATATTTAATCAAGAAATTCATCTTTGTATGTAAAAAAAATTGTTTGAAGATTCATTTCTATATACACCATTTATTCAAAAATTAGTGAGTGGTTCAGAGATGCATCTCTAGACAATTTTCTTTAATATCTCGCGATAGACCCCTATCTTTTCCTCCTTCTTATTTTTTTCAAAAATTCTATAAAAAAATGTCATTTGAACTTTGCAATGATTTTACCTCTGAATCCATTCAATCAAACTTATATTGTAACACCCCACTTTACCCCGTACGCGGAATATAATAAATATACAAGAATAATTCATGAAATTCATCAGAGTTCTCCAACACAGTGGGATATCACACTAAGTCACTTTATTTCATTAAAATAATCAATATTATTTAGTTTTCAAGTAAGCAGCGGAATACAAATCAACTCTCCAATATAATTCTCCTCGACACAAGGTCATACAACATAAGTCCAATAAATGAAGATACGTAACAATAAACAAATAAAGTAGTCAAATAACAACGTAATCCCGTCATCCCATGTTACGTATCAGAGCGACTCCTAAGACTCGATCAAATAGCAACACACTCCAAGCACTACTCAGGTACCTGGTCACCTGTACTCCCAAGAGAGCACAGACACAACAACAAAAAGGGGTGAGAACTACATTCAATAAATAAATGGTGAAATACACATGCTAAGGAGTAGTTATACACCACACATAAAATAAGCACAAATAACGCACATACACGTGCCACCTCAATCATTTGGCATTCATAGCCCACATTCAATTACAATAATACAATGTGACACACTGACTCGACACAATGCACGTGGTACCAACACAATCTCATACGGTTCACACTAGAACCCAATTCCCGTCGAAATCCGGATAAGTCGTATATACGTTCCTCTGAACTACAACTTATCTCCACAACGACTCCCACATTGAAGTCCGGATGAAACTAGGCACCCATCATGGATTCCCACCTAGCCATCTCCACAAGACACATGATATGAAATGCATGTCAACACAATTATGCAATGTAATACATCATGCATAATTCACGATCAATCTTGATTCACACGAGTCATCCGCTTATCGTAATCCTCTTAGGAATTGCCACAATCGCACAAGATTGTCCACATTTGACCATCTTGGCCCACATCTACCAAAACACCAAGACATCATTGAACCAGAACATGATTCGTTACTAAAACATATACACAATTGACTTCTCAAACATAATTAGATATAAAAATATTGGGAAAATAATTTCATTATCTATCCTATGTTATAGCTCTGTTCATTAGCTTTCCAATGCTTCGAACGGGGATCAAAACGGACTTACGGATCCAAAGTTACGTCCAAAACAATTTCGACCGAAAACATGAACATCCGTGACGGACAGAAAGACGCTGTTACGCTCCGGAACTGATATTCACTCAATTATTCTTGCAAATTACTTACTCAAAGTACCAAAAACATCACTAAAACATTCCTAAGGTTATACGGCAATAACTGCACAACTTCTATGGTTTATTAGGCTCATCTGGCAACATTTGCAACACATAAAACACTATTTCCTGCAATTGCTCTGAGTACTTCATAGTTACTCACCTTTGAATATTCCTATTCCTATAGGGACAACATATTACAATTTTTCCTTCAATTACACTCTACGACATTGAATTACTCACTATCTAATATTCAATCCCTTCAGGGTCAGACATATAACAATGTCAAGGTTCTGGCCACGAAGGTTCAATTTCCCATAAGTTTTTCCTATATTAATATTCAACGATACATATCATTTGGCCATTTGGCCATAACCTCAGATTCTTATGATTACTTTCCTATTTCTCACAATTAACCCAAATCCCCAAACCTTAGGGAAACCTTAGAGCATCGTACTAATAACGATATAACACATTCATTTCTACATATTTACCCAAATCCCTAAAAGTTCAGATTTCCAGATCTACTACTCACTAGTATTCTATGACAGCATCAAGGATTTCTCACACGAATTCCGTATTAATTCTGGTTTCGGATACACAAAACATCATACAAACAGTATTCAACAATAACAGAAAATTTGAGAACAAATCAAGTTACGAAAATTGGATTCAAGGATCCTCAAGAACACATAATTCCTATGAGAGAAAGGACCTCTCACTACCCTCTCATGTTAATTCACCCATATTGAAATCTATTCTCCCCCCTTACCTCGATTAATTTCTCAATCGTTGAAGAATCTTGAAAGGTTGACAGCCCTAGCCTCCTTCTCTTCCTCCTTGTTCTTCTTCTCACTTTTTCTCTCAAAACCTGGCAGAAATGTTGTATCTTCCATGCCTGAGACAATCGCAAGTTTGGTCTACCTATACTTGAAGGTGGGTGAGACTTGCCTGTAGAAGACAAAGAAGATGATTGGGTGTTGCACGCTGCTTACGCTAAATTCTTGTTACCAGTATTTTCATAATTCATTAGTTACACTTGTTATTAATATTATATTTGAATCTTTTTCAAGGATTGATTATCTTCCATTTCCCTCGCATCACCAGGTTTAAAGTTGTGCCTAACTACACAAAGGATTGGCCTCATGTAGCCACTTTTGTTCTGTACAGGGGGAATGGTAAGGTCGAGTTATTCAAAGTCTCTCTTGACTGTATGGTACCAGATGACATTTGTTTCTGCCCATACGAGGGTCACAATCAAATACGTCAATTTGGCATAATTTCTTTATACTCTGGAAATCTAGGATGTGGGTGATCTCTTATGTATCTCTATCTTCCTGAGTGAGTGATGCATCAGTTGGGCTACTTGTAGATTAATCTAAGACTTCCATATGAGTCTGTTCCTCCAACTGTTCTTTGTAGAGACCTATAGGTGATACTAAATACTTTTGAGAGTCACCTAGTAGCATATGAGTATCGTCAGAAGCTAGCTCATGTACACTGGGATTGTGTTTAGGGATACTTGACATGATTTTATAGGGTGCCACAACATATCATGATACCAAACACTCCTAAAGAACCACCTAGGCCATCTAACCTGGAGGTACTTGAGGTTCGGGATGAACAAGCAGAGAGTGTGACAGTGGTATGTTGGCGTGTTGCTAATATGGGTAGAGTAGCCATTGAGTCAGGACTCTTTGAGGATATCAGTCTCTAGTTGTCCCTAGTGGAGCTCATGGTTTCTGAGTTGCAGAATATTGTGTAATACATATAACACCCTAAACCTTAAAACTTATATATAAAAGATTACTCGACAATTTAAGGCGTTATCAATGACAACCCTTCAACAAAACATAAACACTTTAAAATCATGAAATGGAAAAGTAAAACAACATACAACATTTGTCTTCACATGCTCACCTTCATTTAGAGTATCATCGCAGCATAATCACATTTATCACGGTAGTAAAACATGTTAACCACAATTTGGGTGTCATAAAGACTTAACTTTCACAAAATGATTCAAAAAGAATTTTAATATCCAACTTTCAACAACTCCAAAAAAACATAGCATAATCAGTTATCAAACTTTAACGAAACAAGTAAGTGGACTTCAAACATGATAAAAGAAAACATCGTTCGCACCCAGTGTTATAGAATTAGAGCATAGTGTCGCAACTGCGAAAAACAATCGGCGGAAAAACAGAAGAGTCGCCACCGAATGTTATTTATCCTGATGCGGGCAAGGAAACGATCGAAGAAAACCTCACAAAGGGAGAAGACATGGTCTCGCAACCAAATCCTGGGTTCGGGAGTCGATTACGTGAGAGGAAGATATTATCACCCCCTCGCGTCCGTTGTACTCAACGGGATCCACACTTGTTGTTCTAATCAAATGGTATGTATACTAAAGCCCATATGCTAACAGAAACGAGAAGAAAAACAAAAAGGAGACTCGATAGGACTTCACCGTCCTAGTCCTATGTATTCCCTCGTGCAATGGAAAAGTCAGAGTCAACGTCATTCGGAGGACTATGGGTGAAGGGGGAAGGTTGCTCGCCAAGACTTCGCCATCTTGTGCCTATGTATCCTTATTCGGACGAGAATAAGGAAATCAGAGAATTTGTAGTTCGTGGATACAACCACGGGTTGGTTAAAGTGTTTTTTATGAGCGATGCTAAGTCCGTGTTCCAGCAGTTAGGGTCGATGCTTGTTTGCGGTAGAACGAAAATAACATGCTCCTTTTGAAAATGTTTGAAAAACAATCCCGAAGGATAAAATGATTTAAATTTTTTTTAAGGATTTTAGAGAAGTGGATTGACTTTATTTAAGATGCACATTGCACTAAAGTCTATGACATAGGATCGAATACTCCGTGCTTACGATCCAAACGTCTCACACACAAAGTACCCTAAGATGAGGTTAGAAGTTCATATGGTCATCTTTTCTCATGTGCTTAAGGCTCGTGGTTCACAATGCACATCATATTTATTAAGTGTTTTTGAAATTCTGGCATAGTAGATTACAGATGTCCTAAAAACATATCATGACATTATTCTCTGCATAACTTTAAACAAGGGCAGACTAATCAAGCTGATATTCTAAGTATCAGAAACAGAATCACGAAAAATGTTTCAACATCTGTTACAATATGTTAATCAATAAGCAAATATTGAACTGTAAATTTGCAGAATGATAAATAATACAAGATATGTTAACCCAGTTCGGTGCAATTCACCTACATCTAGGGGCTACCAAGTCAAGAAGAAGAATCCACTATCAGTAGTATAGTTTTATGTAAACAACCTCTGGTTTACCTATCACTATCCAATGAAAACTTTATCATTAGAAATCTCATCTAATTGATAAGATAAACCCATATCACCCCCTTTAATCACTTCGTGTGATCTCTAACATTTATAGTCACAATAACTGTATCATTCTACTTGAAAGACCTCTCTTTCAATACAAAGTTCAGCCAAGCAATCTTGACCAACAAACCTACTTGGATTTTCTTCAAACTTTCATCCAAGAACAATATAAAATTCATTACCTAAAGGTTTCTAAATCTGTATAAACATTTATGTCTACCATAATGTATCCAACCGATAAAAAAGGAGAGTTACAACACAAGAAAGCCTACGACTCTCAAAACCCTAAACCATTATTTTCTACTTTACAAGTATTACACGAGGATTTGTTTTTCAATCCTAGGTCTAAGTCTTCTTTTATGATCTTCAGCTGCCTTGGGTTTCAAATCTTCTGTCCTTGACCCACTGCTAAACACACCTTGAATCTTGAAACGTAATTAAAAACCTGTTGTGACAGTCATGATGTCGAGTCTTTATACTGAGACATTTCATTTGACATTTTTGGTCTGGGGAATATTTCTTCAAAATAGAACCTCTTGTTCAACATTATGTTTTTACCAAAATTTAGTCAAATCCATGGAGCTTTCAATCTCCCCCTTTTGACAAATTTTGGCTAAAACATTCTTTAGTTCGATGGTGCATGCAGTGGGAAATCCTAAAGTTTGTGTGAGATGGAGAAAACAATTTCTAGACACTTTTCTTTTTCATGTTGAGGAACATGAGGAAGAAGATGCACGACATTCTTCTCACCCAGTGATACAGAGTACACATAACATGTAACTCAAATCACAAAACATAACTTGCTTCATAACTCTGATCATAAAACACAATCCCAGGATGTTAGAACATCCTTTGAGACATTTTTGAAAACAAAAAACAAACAAAATGCACACACATAACTCACAGCAAAAAGCAGCAACATGCAACCATTCTCTCCCTTTTTAGCCAAAAATTGGCAAAAATGACTAATACAGACCCAAACCCAAGTTGAACATGCCCAAAGGCGGATAAATTCCATTAGTGCTCAACTCAACAAAAAAAGTCTTGAAACTCAAGTAGCATGAAACTCCTTAAATACTGATGAAGCCTCATAGAAAGTAACGATCTGTGGAAGATACAAATTACTAGTCAATGAATCAATATTGACCACTGACCTAGTTAGTTTTGAAAGTTTCCAACTTAATGAGAAACATTCAACACACTCTGGAATGTTGCTACTGAGAGTGATAGTTCCAATAAGTGATCATGTGTAATCAAAAGCACGCCTTTCTAACATGTACTTGAAACCACCGTCCTTTTGATTGTCTTTAGCTGAAACAAATTCTGAACAATGTCCAAACTCTCTATCAGATTATGTCAGTTATCTACATTGACCAAGACCCCACAATATTGTTATATTTAGCACAAACATAACAGGTTTGAAAAGGTAATTACAATCTTCTTCACTTATCTCTAAATAAACTCTTTTCATCCAGAACTAATAGATATGATCATGACATTTTCAATAGAAAACTTCCATTGATCTTAACTTTAATCTGCAATAAAATCTCCTAGACACAAGCAATGATTCTCAGAACACTCCCAAGAAGCTTGTTCAACTCTGATTCAATTCATCAACATCCCAATGACAGAACCAAAAATAACCTGTCAAGTTCACCCAAAACTATAACAGTAACACAATGTTACGACATCTTGTCTAACATTACACCCTCATCAGAGGTATTCTATCACAAACTACTTGAAACCTCAAACAATCTTGATAAATCACTACATTACTGTAGCAACAGATCCTAGACAAAAGTCCAACTCCCCTTGTCGAAGATAACCAGTGCTCCTTTGCAAGAAGAACACCTTAAAGTGAATGGAAAACATAAGGCTCATCTTCATGTCCTCAAGATCTCACTCCTTGTTCAACACACCTACTGAACACATTCATACATTGTTTGATCCACAAGTAGTCTTTGTACCATAATAGTACACCCAATAGACATAAGTTTTCCCCCATCTTTTATAAACGATGCTCCTTCCAACAAGAAACACCCAAAGACACCACATGATGTCACATGACCAACTTTATGCTCATATAGTAAGAAGGTACCAGGATTACCATCCTTGTACCATAACCAACAAACTCTCAGATTGAGACCAAAATCACCATTGATCCTTTTTCAGCTTGAACTCATCCATACCCTGTACAAATCCACCTTGGATTTTACAGCCATATATATCCTTGTTCTTTGAGAATAAATCCAATTGAACCTGGAATGCTCACATTCCTCAAAGAGACATACAAAATCTCTTAGTTTGTTAGCTAGTTCATATGTCATTCACACTTGAAAGACATCAAATACATGCTCCAGAAATCCTCAACTTACTTACTTCACAAGCACCAAACTGATCCACTTCTTTCTAGAGTTACTTGCAGCAGAAGAAACCACTTCTCCACAAGCATTCTGACCTCAACAAGAGTCAGACTACTAGATAGACACCCCATAATCCAAGACAGTCTTCACCTCATCATTCTCCCGTATGATAAGTTAGAACACTTCTGGTTTGACTAGTGAGTATCAGCTTCCACAATCTGAACTCCATGTTCAGAAAACAAGATGATGTTCTAACATTAGTTAGGACATCCGAATCATACCACAGACACCATACACTATGGTTATTGATATGCCAACAACTGGACTTACTATATGCATAGTAATCCAACTAAAGATCTTTAGAGAACACCA
Source organism: Lathyrus sativus (assembly GCA_963859935.3). Lineage (NCBI taxonomy): Eukaryota > Viridiplantae > Streptophyta > Magnoliopsida > Fabales > Fabaceae > Lathyrus > Lathyrus sativus. Next base: position 517,269,128 of record OZ012738.1, read on the forward strand.
CTCATACCTGTTTGATCATCAAGAACTTCAGACAGCTGTAGAGAGAAATAAACTCTTATATTTCCACCAAACCAAACTCCTTAAGCAAATATCCTTTCAACAATCGGCAAGCCAAAAGAAAAACCAGCTCCTTCTTCAACAACCCCCCCCCCCTTTTCGCAAAGGTAATTTGTTCCAAGGATAAGTTGAATCACACAACTTGGATCCAAGTAACTATGGTTAAACACAACTAAGTGTCACAGCTTCCTCCAGATTTCCAAGAGACAAAAAGAAAATTTTGGTCCAACCAAGAATCTGGGTCTTCAGCAAACATCTTAGGTACACTAAGACTATGAAATCTAGCCAAAACTAGCTTCTGCAATTCCCATACATTGCATAGGCTTTTTGGAGCACCCATTCAAATTACATTTGTGAAAGTAAGCTTTTCTCAAGATGATGTTCCTCCACTGTAACCAGATCCCCCTAGAGGGAATAGTATGATGATAACCCTGATGTTAGAACATTTGATTTTAATATCAATGTCATGACTTCCAGCTGATGAGCTCAAGTCTGTCTAATACAGTCTTGATCAACTTTCCCTCAGACATACCATCTTGTGAACCTTCTCAATTTCTTTAGAACAAGAGTTCCATGCTCTCGTAGACTTGAATAACATATCAAGTTTGAGCAGACAACCTCCATCTTGTTTTATTGGTCCACAACCAATCTTAAGACCATATACTTTGAAGAGCATCAGCAACAAGAACTCATCCTCAGAAGAAAAAAACATACCAAAGCCTAATTCTTTAGGGAAAAGTAGTCAAGAGATCCAGCTTTCTTTAAAGAGAGAAATATTCAAGATGTTAGAGATATTGTCCTAGACACTTATCCAGAACCTCCATGTTGAAATGGATCACATGCTCACAGCAGTTGCACTTTAATTTACCTAGATTAGAAATAAACTGATCCAGGAAGTATTCATCAAGATTAAGATGTCTTCATCTTCACTTCCATCAACACCATATTCTAGATAAGTTTATTGCCACAAAACTTCTTAGTCAGATTATGTGCCTCTGCAGATCCAACCAGAAGAAGGTTCCCAACACTTTATGCCAACACATAAAAGTTTGGTTTCCTAAGAATAAGCTACTCCCCTTCCTTGTCCTAGAGATTCACTCCTTGAATCAACCTGATTCTGCATAAACTCTGCTGATGGGATGTTGTAACATCTGGTTGAACATCGGATCCTTGGAGTAGTCTCAATAGATCCAAGGACCAGATACTTGAGCATTGATGATGCAACAACTAATGAGACACCTTGGCTTCATCTTCCTTGATCATCAACTAAGGATAATCCATTAAATACTTATGAATATCACAAATAGCAATGGATCCTAAATCCTTATAAGAAAACCTTCTTGGATCATCCACCTGATGTTAGTCCTTAAGCTGTTGCAACGAGAAATGTTGCACCTCTTGAACTCCAACAATCTTGAGCTTCAAGAACATGGATAACCAATTAAATACTTGTGCGTTCCATAAATAACAATTGATCTTAAATCCTTGTTCAGTAAACCACACATCTTTTAGGGAAAAACATTCAACAAATATTTACACTTCAGTAATACCAAAAGATATGCTTTAGTGCAAGTAACTATATGTGCCAAGCAGAATGTTGAGACATCAAGACTGACACCCTTGACTCATCCTGCCTATAACTTTCTCTTGTTGATGAAACCCTTGCAAATCACGGATGGTGAAAATAAATTACCTCCCATTATATTTAAGATGATGAACATTCATCATCACTAGAGAACTCTAGATGATAATCTTTTCAGAACCACAGAAAAAAAATCCTCATGACAAGAGATGCCTTTATGAGTGGACTTGAGAGAGTTCTCAAGTGTATTTGGTAACTTTATCATGACAAGGGTATTTACCAGTTTCATAAATGAAGAAATTGATAACCTAGACCTCTCTTCTTCTGACTTCAAAATACCTGAAGAAACCAACCTTCCAAGTACCAAGACATCAAAGGCAGACATAACCAAACAACTCTCTCCATTCTATTACTCCCTGCTGGAATGACTAGAACTTCAATGGATGCTGACACCTTCATGAACAGAGTCTTAAATCTAGCTTTACCAAAGAACACATCTTCAACAGGCTCCAGTCAAGATGTCAAGACATTTCAGAGGACACTTTGCAGAGAAGAATCTCTTCACAGACGCAAAAAACAACCAACCAGTAATTGTCATCCTTGGACTATTATCAATCATTATGGATATCCAATACCTTTGAAAACATCATAATGAAGGGTCTGATCGCACAAACATACACCTTATTTAAATAACCATAAATTATCTCCCAAGATCTCATTTAGAAACAAACAGGACACCTGCTCCGATACCAATTAAAATTCTAGAATAGCAGATTGCAGATGTCCTAACAACATGTCACGACATTGTTCTCTGCATAACTTTAAACAAGGACAAAATAATCAAGTTGATACTTTGAATATCAGCAACTGAATCACGACATATGTTTTAACATCTGTTACAACATGTTAATCAATAAGAAAATACCGAACTGTAAATTTGTAGAATGATAAATAACACAAGATATGTTAACCTAGTTCGGTGCAATTCACCTACATCTGGGGGCTGCCAAGCCAAGAAGAAGAATCCACTATCTGTAGTATAGTTTTATGTAAACAACCTCTGGTTTACAGTAAACAGCCTCTGGTTTACAGTAAACAACCTCTGGTTTACCTATCACTACCCAATGAAAACTTTATCATTAGAAATCCCATCTAATTGATAAGAGAAACCCATCTCACTGCCTTTAATCACTGTGTGTGATCTCTAATAGTTATAGTCACAATAACTGTATTATTCTACTTGAAAGACCTCTCTTTCAATACAAAGTTCAGCCAAGCAATCTTGACCAACAAACCTACTTGGATTTGCTTCAAAGCTTCACCCAAGAACAATATACAATTCATTATGTAAAGGTTTCTGAATCTATATAAACATCTATGTCTATCACAATATATCCAACCGATACAAAGGGAGACTTACAACACAAGAAAGCCTAAGACTCTCAAAACCCTAAACCCTTATTTTCTACTTTACAAGTATTACACAAGGATTCATTTTTCAGCCCTAGGTCTAAGTCTTCTTTTATAATCTTCAGTTGCCTTGGCCTTCAAATCTTCTGTCCTTGATCCACTGCTAAATGCACCTTAAATCTTGGAACAAAATTAAAAACCTGCTGTGACAATCATGATGTCGAGTCTTCATGCTGGGACATTTTATTCGACATCTTTGGTCTGGGACAGATTTCTTCAAAATAGAACCTCCTGTTCAACATTATGTTTTACAAAAATTTAGTCAAATCCATGGAGCTTTCAATTTTGATTTTGTTTTGAGAAAGAAGAGAGAGACACACGGAAGGTCTAAGAGGAACTCGGTCCTACATGTTATCATGCAAAATGGTCCTAAGGTTGGGATGCGGAAGGAAATTCTATCCTAATGTTAGCATACAAGGATGGACCTAAGTTTGAGGTTGAAAGGGAGCTATCTTAATGTTATCATACATGGATCTACTCCTAATGTATATCCTACTCCAAGCTTAATAGAAAATTAAGTTGGACTAAGAAGCCCTAAGGGAACATGCAAGAGCAAGCAAAATAAGCTAAAAGAAGGCACAAACAACAACATACAACAATGCTTAAAATATGACAACATTGCATTTACAGCAACAAAACAACAACAGTTAACAACATGTATAATAGTAACTAATAACGCATGAACTGGACAACAGTGTATGCATCGGAAACATTAACATGAACACACATCATATATTCCACAAGGTTGCGCAAGTATCACAAGAACACATCAAGAATTCAAGCAATCATGAACATGTGTTGCGCAAGATCAATCGAAGTGTATGAACATGTGACAATGGAATAATCAACTATGATGAACATGTATCAACAATAATCAAGTGAACATACACCATGGATTTCAATAATTGATAATGAGCATGAACATGTATCTATATTAAGCATCATGAGTATTCAACATCAACAAGCAAGAATCAACATGTAAACAAGTGTGCACCATGAACATGCTTCAAGAATACAAACAATTACATAATCAACAAATCATGCATCAAAAATTTGCATACGTACTGCAAGCGGAGGTTAAACAACTCAAGAAAATTCCACAAATATAAAATATATTAAGCCATGGAAGTTACATGTGGAAAGGAATCAAAATAAGCTCAAAAACAAGCAAAAAACACATTTTGCAGCAGGTGTAATCGATTAACACGTGTCTGTGCACGAAAGTGACATCAATTATGAACAAATGAACACATATTGAATCAATTAAACATTAAGATCAACAATTAAACCAATCAATGGATTAATTCATATAAAAAATTAATGGATCTATATTGTGAAATGCAAAATTAAGCCAAATCAAAGCTAGACCTGAAAATTACCAACCTACAAACCTGAGATTTGCTTTGATGAATGTTGTCAAATTAAAATTGATGAATCAAAGCAAGAAAACCAGAAAACTATGAAGCTTTAACAATAAAATTTGAAGATTCAAGCAATAATTAAAAAAAATCAAAAAGCTCTTCAAGAAGTGATTCCAAAACTTGATTAAGATCCAAATAAGTTGCAACTTCAAATTGAACAATGGATGATGATGAAGTGGAGGTTTAGCTCAAGAATTCAGAAATTGCAATGTACAATTTATAAAGCTTCTGGTTATGGAGTTTTTGTGAGGGTTTTGAATGAGAGAAAAATGAGAGGAAAGTTTAGAGAATTGAAATGAGAAGTGTAGTGAAATCAGAAAAAATGACTGAAGTCATGTGAGGTTTGGAGCAAATTTACGTAAATAAGATCTAGGTTTGGAGTGTAAATGAAGCTTGGAGTGTGGGTTATAATTTTTGGTTTGGAATTAGGAATGGAATTATTTAAATTTTTGGAGGGAAGTAGAATTAATTTGAAAAATGAGTCAAATTTTGGAGGCATTCTAGATCTTTCTACTGATGCCAATGTGGATTCAAGTGGTTAAAATGAGGTTACAACTGTTGCAGTGCTAGAAATTGAAATTTCTAGAAAAAAATTTCTCGTGTTATTCGATTAACCATTTTGTAGGAAAATGTGTTAATCGATTAACACCTCCAAAATTTGAATTTTGATCTCTTTTGGAGGGAAAGCTTGGAAAACCACCCGCTGCCACTTATTCTGAGCCCTGTTCTGTCTCTGAAACTTGTCATTTAATATTACAACTAAATCATGCCTGAAATAATTTCTGAATTCCCTTTCACACTCAAAATAACTTGCTAGAAAAATATGGTCTGGTACCTAACCACTGAGCAAAATAAATGTTGGATCCTCTAATGCTTGCTGCTTGAAAACTTGAAATACAAAGAAGTCCTGAGCCACAAAAACAACTTGATCCCATGCCTCAAGCACAAATGCCATGCATGATTGACTGTTATGACCTAATGAAAATGCAAATGAATATGAAGTGGAAGCCAATTAAGGTTAAAAAAAAGAGAGGGAAAATTTTGGGGTGCAACACATAACGATTAAAAATGCGATAACTAAATGAAAATAACTTTAAGAGCTATTTCCCACTCACAGCAGAAACTCTACTCTTACGTATCTGCAAGATGTCCATGGTGGACAACATCAAAGCAAAGGGGGTGAGAATTCACATCAATAATTTAACGACATAAGATGTAAGGTAGAATTCAAACGCATTAAACGACAATTACACAACATCATTCTCACACCCAGTTCATCAATATACAGAAAAAAATCACATATTTATCATTTAAATTATGCAATGAGACTCATAGCTTTGACCAGAATCATATGCATGTGGTACCATTTCATCATCAATCGGTTCACCTTGCTCGAACCCTGAATCCATCCTTCTCGGATTTGACACAAGTCACCAATCCACCCTGCTCGGATTGCAACTTGCCCCTTTCATCAAAAATGACATAATGAATGCATGTCACAACAAATCAATGCAACATCAGCATAATGTTTAAAGTCCCCTCCTAAAAATAAAGAAAATATGCATTGACCTAATGATAATAGTTCCCCTCTTGAACTATCATCCTTCAACAACATACACACAATTCAATAACAATATTTACTCTCATACAGCAGCATATCATCATCACAATTCACAGAAATTAACACAAAATTATCATCACAAGTGAACATATCCATCATTCATCAAATAAGTCATATATTAAGTTAAAATCATGTCAAATTGTTAATTCATACCAAAACGTCATTCAAACAGTAGCTAACAGAGCCTAGTAGTACCCAAAACACCCACAAAAGTTGAAAAGTTGAAATCTGCAACTTAAAATCATCAAAACAAGCATTTATGCTTACTACAGACTCATGATAGCGTCATGGTCGCGACGTCCGTCACTGACCTCAACACTTTAGAACGTCACCTATGTGACGAACGACTGGGAATACAAGTATGGGTAGCGTGACATGTAACCTGTCACCAGCGTGATGCCCGTCAACACCTTGCAACCTACAAAATTCGTCTTCTCCAATGGAGTTCAATGAAGAACTCCTAATTCTCAGTCCAGTCGTACAAAATCGATCTAAAATATTGCACATGTGTTATATATCCATCCATAACATATGATTTCATCAAATAAACATCTTTAATGCATGGTTTTCATAAAATCATATTATTCTCAAAACCTTCAAAATTGCAACAATGGTGTTAACTAATTAAAACATAACGTATCACACACCATAGTACACAAATTTCATCACCAATTATCATCACATACAACAAATAAATCATCAATAATAGAAATAGGTTTAATTCCCTTTTTTCCTATTAAAGGTTAATGACTCCTCAATTCTACCCCTCATGCATATATTCCTTAGTGAGATAGGTTTAATCCCCATTTGCCCTATTGGAGGTGTCATACCCCGAGTTTTATCCTTAGGTTATTAGGGTCATTTCACATTTCATTTCATCCTGCACTGCGTTTTAACTAATTGCAAACCGGTATGTTCAGTCTGTTGCTGTTGCAGGAAAATAACGCTGGGTGCGCTTTAATTTATGAAGGGCAGAAGGGTCGCTATCATAAACAATATGGAGTTGAGGGCACTGAAATGTAATTGAATTTGGGTTGAATAGTGGAATTTCGGTTCGCGTTGAATTTATAATGAACATCTTTTGGTTTGGTCGTGATTATTAGCCGAGCTGATCCAGGTTACCGAGTTAAATCATTCGAGATGCAATTTGAATTTTCAATGCGGAAGACAGTTTGTTTCGCCGTTTAATTGAATTTCTCTACTTATCCGTTCAAGGTCGTATTCACCGGTTTTATTATTAGATACGAATTAATTTGCAAAGGGATTTGTTTGAACTCAACGTTACGTCGGATTTAAATCGTGTCAAATGATTAATTGTCGAATTCGGAGTTGGAACGTCACAACTTAATCAGATAATTTTCATTGGATAAATTTAATTAAATGAATTTATTTGAATGAGTTTAATTAGATGACTTTTAATCGAATGAATTTCAATCAGATGAACTTGGTCAGGTGAATTTAGTTGGACAATTGAAGCAGATGAATTTATTGGTATGGATTTAAGCGAATGGACTTAGTTGGACGAATTTATTTGTATGAATTTATCTGGAGGAATTTAATCAGATAAATTCCATTAAATGGATTTATTTGGTTGAGCTTAATCGGACGGATTATCTGGTGAGTTTAATCTAATAAATTTAGTCAGATAAATTTGATTAAATGAATTTATTCGTTTAAGTTTTATTGGATGAGTTATTTGAAGATTTTAATCGGAGAAGTTGAATCGAGAAATAAAGTCCGTCCGTTGAAAGTGGGATTTATTTATTTAAATTTCTATATTTTTTACAAAGTACAGGAAGTAATTGAAAAATTGAATTTATTTATTAAATTCTATTTTTACAAAAGAAATTACGAAAATAAATTCCTAAGTACTAAAATCTCTATTTGTTCTAAAAGTGTCTTCGCGACCGTTTCTTTGACTTTTATCTGTTCCAAACCTGCACAAAAAAAATTAACAAGGAAAATAGTGTTAAAATTAGAATTAATTAAAGTTGATTTTTCGGTCCCCATACCCTCAGTTAATTATCATCATCGGGTATGTCAGGAGGGTAATGGAATATTCCGCCGCTAGCTCCCGACCCCATTTCCAACCCCGGCACGGATCCGGCAGCTTCTGTTCTAATTGTTCAAAGAGAGAGAAAAGTGATTTTTTTGGAAAAGTGATTTTGAAAAAAGTGCTTTTGGAAAAAGCACTTATTTCCAAAAAAATGATTTTTGCCAAACAAGGCACAAACAAGTTTCCCAAATTTTTTGAATGCCAAACAAATCAAACAACAAATCTAGAAAATAGCAACCAGATTCGCAATGGCAATAACAACAAAGGAGCCATGAATTTCGCAGCAACAATAACAATTTCATCGCCAAAATCATAACAGCAACAACTTTCCTCAAAGCCAGTTCAACCAACAACCAAAATAAGACCATATTACAAGCCTACAAAACAACAACAAATTCATCAGAAGAAATCGTAAACGCCCAGGCCCACAGCTGCATGAAGAACAATAATATAAGAACATAAAACAAAGTTCATCACGGGGAGGAACGAAAAAAAAACCCAGCAAATCAATAAACGGCGGCTGAAACCCAAAAGGGTCCAACACCCGTCATCAAGATCTCATCAATTCATCACAAGAGATCAGAAGAAAAACGAGGAGGACGAATCATCCTCGCGCGCTCTCACCATCAACAGACAGTTTGAAACCTACATCGGACTCAGAAGCATCATTGTCCGCGAACCATCAAATCGACGGCGGATGGGAATCCACCATAGCAAACCTCTACAAAACCTCCGTAAGAATTTTGGTCATTATAATATTTTTTCATGGTTTTGTTGCAGGAAAAGAAAAAGGAAAGCCATTGAGACCGAAAAAGGCAACATGCAAGTAAGAAGAAAGCTTCGCAAATGCAACAATGGCCGTCGCCGGCCTCAAAGAAGAGGAAGAAAAAACCTAACAGCACTATCAGCAAAACACGTTTCCCTCCCCCATTTATTTCTTTTCATTTTTTTATTTCTTTTTCTTTTATTATTATTATTATTATTATTATTATTATTATTATTATTATTATTATTATTATTATTATTATTATTATTATTATTATTATTATTATTATTATTATTATTATTATTATTATTATTTCACAATTTTAGAATGTAATTTAATTAAGAATTGGTAAAGCCATAACTTTTTTTTTCTAATTTTATAATTTAGTTGGATTAGGTTGATAAAATTAAAATTAAATTATTTTTTTAAAATTGAAAACATAAAGTCAACATTAGAACCACATTTTTTAATTAAAACCTTTTCTTAAATTAATTTTTTTAAAAATTAAAACCCAATTTTTTAACCTAATCAAAAGAACATTTCTTAAACTTAATTAAAACTTATTTTTCAAACTTAAAACTTAATTTAAAAAAAACTTAAACTTAATTTGTAAATTTAATTTGCACATTTTTTTCTAAGTAAAATTCCCATTTTGTAGATACTAATTTCTAACACTTAAAAATATGTCTAGCATCTTACTTTCAGTTCAGTTTGAACCGTCACCTAAGTACGGATTTGCCTCTGTAACCTTGCCCCGTTTATGGTCGTCTAATTTTATGTCGTTCCTTTTGTATTTCTCATTTGTACCGTTACTAATTTCATATTCTTTCTGTATTTTTCATGGTTGTAATTTACGCGAGGATATCGTCGCTTTATATTTCCTTTACTGTTTTCGTACTCTCCTATATTTCAATTCTGCCGTTAATTATTTCATTCGCATTATTTACTGTTAATTCCCTTCCGAAGGAATAGGTCTAGCCATTTGACCGCCACGTCAATAGTCCTTACCTTTGACCTTTTCCCCTTTCAAACCCTAAATTCATAGGCGTTCCGCCGTGGACAGTTTTACCCTTTACCCTAGAATTAGGTTAAGGAGTCGCCGCACTCCGTTTTAGGTTTCCCGCCGTGTGTCGCTACTGCGAAAAAGGAAGCCAAAAAAGACAGAAGAGTCGCCACCGTTCGTTATTTATCCTAAATAGAGGGAAAGGAAACGATCAGAGAAAACCTACGAAAAAGGGAAAAGACAGGTCATCGCAACCAAATCTTGGGTTCGGGAGTCGGTTACGCAAGGGGAAGGTATGAGCACCCCTCACGTCCGTTGTACTCAACGAGATCCGCGCATGTTGTCTATCTAAAAGGGTGTTAATCTATCAAAAGGCTGGCTCGCAGGGACAAAAGAAAATAAAAGAGACTCGATAGAGCATCGCCACTCTATGCCTACGTACTCCCTCGTCCAATGGGAAATTCAGAGTCAACGTAGTTCGGAAAACTACGGGTGAAGGGGAGAAGGTTGCTCGTCAAGACATCACTGTCTTGTGCCTACGTATCCTCTTCTGGTACGAGAAATCAGAGCAAACGTAGTTCAGGCTGACACGACCACTAGTTGGTTCAAGTGTTTTAACTGAGTAGGGTTAAACCTTCGTTCTAGCAGTTAGGGATGATGCCTGTTTGCAGTAGAACCTAGACTTAACACACTCTTTCTGAAAATGATTTTCCAAACAATCCCGAAGGATAAAAAGGTTTGATGTTTTGTTTTGTGTTTTTTAAGAGAAGAAGTGAATTGAGTTAAGCTTGTAACTCATGTTGCACTAAAGACTATGACTTGAGAGCGAATGCGTCGCATATCGCTCAAAGGGCATACGCTAAACACTCTAGACAGTGTGAGAGGAAGCCCTCCACCTATCATTCCTCAAGTACTTAAGCTCGTAGCGTACAAAATTTATTATCCTTTATTAAGTGTCTTAAGGGATTATGAGATGAGAAGAGAAGACACAAACTCTAAGGGGAAACTAATCAACCCTAACGTTATCATGCAAAGTGATCCTAAAGTTGGGATTGAAAGGGGAAATCTATCCTAATGTTATCATGCAAAGGATTGAACACCTAATGTCTCTCCTACTCCCATCTTAAACAGAGGTACTAGGAATCCTAAGGGATCATGGCAAAAGACCAAGTAAACACTTAGTAATTCAATCACATAATGAAAAGAAAATGAGATGAAAGGGACTTAAACAAGTCAATGCAGAAAGAGATGTAAACATGAAATGCAAACACAAATGCAAGAGGGATGATATGAAATGGGAGAAGCAAGCTCCTACAACCATCAACCATCAATCATCAAAGTAAAGGTGCCATCCTAAGATGCACACACAAAGAAAAGAGGGAGGAAAAAAGTGTGGGGCAGCAACCACCACAAGCACATCTCAACCATACAATTCTTGAAATACAAGTAAAGCAATGCAAATGATCAATGAAAAACAAACACCAATGTTCATGACAAACTAAAAGTGCAAACATAAGTACCAAGTCATCATGAACAAGTGTTAAATCATAAGGGGTAGAAGTGAATCACAAATGGAAAGATCCAAATCAAGGTCAAAACAAGAAGGACTCACAAACATGATCATGTATAAGTGATGAACCAAAGTCCAAGCACAAACTCAACACTTAGAACAAGTGGAGACACATGATTCAAAGATGATTTATGATGCAAAGTATACATCCAAGAATGAGGAAACATGTCAAAATAATCCACATAAATGCATCACATGAATACATGAAGATTCAAGGTGGGAAGGAATCCAAACATGCTTGAAAACAAACAAAAGTTGCATTCTGGTTCAATGTTAATCGGTTAACACTATTGGTTAACCGGTTAACCACTTAAAAATATTTGGAAAATGCACTGGTTAACCAGTTTGCACTGTATCTGGTTAATCGGTTAACACTGCACCAGAAGCAGAAAAATAACAATCCAAAAGCACTTTCAGCAATTAATCCAATGCTTAATCATCCAAATGATCATGTAATCAATTATGCACGAATTTAACACCAAAAATCAGTGATCCAACATCAATCTAACTCAAACAAGCAATGAGCTCACAAAGATTAAAAATCAAAATCAACAAAATGGATCAAAAAGCATCAAAAGCCATAGATCTACATTGTGATTATGCAAATAAGCTCAAAACAAAATTAGATCTAGAATTGCCAACCTACAAAGTGGAGATTTGCTTTAGTGAGTGTTGATTCACTTGAAATGAGTAGATCCAAGCAAGAAACCCGGAGATTCTTCAAGATCCAAGAGCTTTCTTGTTGTAGAAGTGAAAATCAAGCAAGATCAAGCTAAAACGATCCAAATAAGCGCTTCCAAATTAGCTTCCAAATTCAGATCCAAATCCAAACGAAAATTGAATGGTGAAATGAAGAAAATGGAGATGAAGGATGGAGGTTTAGCTCTAGAATTCTATAACTCCAATGAAGAATCAAAGAACTCAAGTGAGAGCTCTAATGGAGGTTTTGGGAGTGAAAAAGTGGAGAGAAAATTTCAAGAGTGAGAGTGAAATCTGAAAATGAAATGTAATTGTGAGGATTTTTTCTTGGTTTGGAGCAAATTCAGTTAAATATTCTCTAGGCAATAGCAACCAGATTCGCAATGGCAATAGCAACAATGGAGCCATGAATTTCGCAGCAACAATAACAATTTCATCACCAAAATCATAACAGCAACAACTTTCCTCAAAGCTAGTTCAACCAACAACCAAAATAAGACCAAATCACAAGCCTACAAAACAACAACAAATTCATCAGAAGAAATCGTAAACGCCCAGGCCCACAGCTGCATGAAGAACAATAATATAAGAACATAAAACAAAGTTCATCACGGGGAGGAACGGAAAAAAATCCAGCAAATCAATAAACGGCGGCTGAAACCCAAAAGGGTCCAACACCCGTCATCAAGATCTCATCAATTCATCACAAGAGATCCGAAGAAAAACGAGGAGGACGAATCATCCTCGCGCGCCCTCACCATCAACAGACAGGTTGAAACCCACATCGGACTCAGAAGCATCATTGTCCGTGAATCATCAAACCGACGGCGGACGGAAATCCACCAACAAACCTCTACAAAACCTCGGTAAGATTTTTGGTCATTATAATGTTTTTTTTCATGGTTTTGTTGCAGGGAAAGAAGAAGGAAAACCATTGAAATAAAAAAAGGCAACATGCAAGCAAGAAGAAAGCTGCGCAAATGCAACAATGGCTGTCACCGGCCTCAAAGAAGAGGAAGAAAAAATCTAACAGCACTATCAACAAAACATGTTTCCCTCTCCCCATTTATTTCTTTTCATATTTTTATTTCTTTTTCTTTTATTATTATTATTATTATTATTATTATTATTATTATTATTATTATTATTATTATTATTATTATTATTATTATTATTATTATTATTATTATTATTATTATTATTATTATTATTATTATTATTATTATTGTTTCACAATTTTAGAATGTAATTTAATTAAGAATTGGTAAAGCCATAACTTTTTTTTCTAATTTTATAATTTAGTTGGATTAGGTTGATAAAATTAAAATTAAATTATTTTTTTAAAATTAAAAATGTAAAATTAAAATTTAAACCATTTTTAAAATTAAAAACATAAAATCAACATTAGAACCACATTTTTTATTTAAAACCTTTTTTTAAAAAAAATTAAAACCTTTTCTTAAATTAAAACCCAATTTTTTAACTTAATCAAAAGAACATTTCTTAAACTTAATTAAAACTTATTTTTCAAATTTAAAACTTATTTTTAAAAAAACTTGAACTTAAAACCAATTCTTAACTTAATTTTAGCACTTAATTAAAAAAAAAAACTTAAACTTAATTTGTAAATTTAATCTGCACATTTTTTTTCTAAGTAAAATTCCCATTTTGTAGATACTAATTTCTAACACTTAAAAATATGTCTAGCATCTTACTTTCAGTTCAGTTTGAACCGTCACCTAAGTACGGATTTGCCTCTGTAACCTTGCCCCGTTTATGGTCGTCTAATTTTATGTCGTTCCTTTTGTATTTCTCATTTGTACCGTTACTAATTTCATATTCTTTCTGTATTTTTCATGGTTGTAATTTACGCGAGGATATCGTCGTTTTGCATTTCCTTTACTGTTTTCGTACTCTCCTATATTTCAATTCTGCCGTTAATTATTTCATTCGCATTATTTACTGTAATTCCCTTCCGAAGAAATAGGTCTAGCCATTTGACCTCCACATCAATAGTCCTTACCTTTGACCTTTTCCCCTTTCAAACCCTAAATGCATAGGCGTCCCGCCGTTGACAGTTTTACCCTTTACCCTAGCATTAGGTTAAGGAGTCGCTGCACTCCGTTTTAGGTTTCCCGCCGTGGAATACCTATTTTACCCTTTTCAATTCAACTCTTTACAACGTAGAGACAGGAGTTGCCGCACTCCACGTAAGCGCTTCCCTACGAACGCTTATTCCCCCATTGAACCTTGACCACATTCAAGAAGTTTATATTCCTCCTTTTCAAGGGGAACTATGATTACTCTGATTCCATCCCCTACCTCGGATACGTAGGCACAAGATGCGAGTCTTGGCGAGTAAAATTAGGACTAACCCTTAGGTCTTTCTTTCACTTTTAACCCTTAGCATATACCCTTAAGCAAATAATCAAGCAAAATAGCAAATTTAAACAAGAGGTTCCTGTAGAGTACTACAGAAGTTTAGTGTGCTAATACCTTCCCTAAGCTTAACCAACCCCTTACCTAGATCTCCCTCTGCATTGTTTACGATGCAAAATAGGTTTTTCCTTTATTTGACCTTTTCCTTCGGATAAATCAAAGACCGGTTGTGAATTAAAGATTTGTGATTCATATTAATTAATAATTTGATATCCTATTCTCACCGCAACAGGAGGTTACTTTGATTTTAACTTTCACATAATTGAATTTTCCTTTGATTTTACGTTAATATAAGTTTGAATCACAAAAATAGAATGTTTGGACAATGGTGTTCTTAAATGATTCAGGAAAGATTCCGGAGATGCATATCTAAAATAATCCCCCATTTGTATTTCCAACGCTTTCAAAAACTTTCAGGGGACAATTCGGAGATGCATTTCTAAATACACCAAATACCATATGGAGATGCATCTCTAAATACACCAAATACCATATGGAGATGCATCTCCGGACCATATTTTGTTCAAAATGAGGTGGGTCTCAGAATAACACATTTTGGTTGTGATTTGGGTGTAAATTGAGATGCATCTCTAGACGCACGAAGGGCAGTTTTGGATTTTCAAGGGTGTGTGGTATGCTTATATAAGGGTCTAATGAGCAATTACCTAGATTTTCATTTTTAAATCTACCCAAACTGACCAATCCATAAGGGACATGCATGCACAATTCAGATCGGCTAATTTATTGAATTAGCGGGTTGGCCATAACTAGTTTTGTATGGGTATAAGTGGTCGATTTCTGACTGTTGATTTGAGCCCATCAAAAATCGAATTCGTCCGTCTAAATACCAATAAATACTAGTTATTAATAGTTAAGGAAATACTCATCCTATCCTATGTGGTGCGCCTCACACCTTTGAAAACCCAAAAATGTCCTTATTGGTGTCCGAAGATGCACCTCCAAATGCACCTAAAATCACATCAGTCCATGTATTTCAGCCACTCGCCTAATTTTTGTCAAAATTTGGTATGGATATGCGTCTTCGTATATTTTCAGGGGTGAATCTGAAGATACATCTCTGTAAAAGCCCATTGTTAGCTTGGGATTTTAGTTGAGTGAAAAGTTAACACATTGTTGATCATAGCTACGTTGACATTACTAAGTGTTTAAAGCTTAAGCTAAGAGCTTCTACATATTGACTATATCGACATGTTGGTTTGACAGAAATGTAAGTGGAGTTGAGGTCAAGAATGGTTTGGAGGAGTCTCAGAAACAGATCCACAAGATTAAGATCATTCTTTCTTCCAAACATGTTCAAAATATTGAAAGAACACATGTCAACCCTTCGACATGACATTGAAGTCAACACTTTTTAGTGTTAAGGACTTAGGATATTTTCAAGTCCAAAGACTATGTGATATTGAGATATCTCAACCTTCTACAAGGGTAGTTAAAGCATTCAAAAATGGTTATCAACGCAGTTATCACCATATTTTGTTTGGTTTTCAATAGCTTCTTTTTTAAGTCATGCGGAAACAAGTTAAACCAAAAGTAGCCCATGTACTAGGACACACATCGAACAGTTAATTAACAACTATTGTCGGCAGTTATTATAGGATTAGTATATAAAGAAAGCTCATGCCTTGAATTAAAGGTATCAAAATTCTCATTCATTCTCTATAGAACTAGAGTAACCAAGTCATTGAGCAAAATAGTTTGTGAGAAATGTGAGTCTGTGTCCACTCTTTAGATTCTCTGCAAATCCTTTGTATTTCAAGCATTTAAAATTAATTCAATTTACTTCATTTATTGCTTTTTATCTTTATCCAAATTTTATGGCTTGCATTTAGTTTGTTTATTACCAAGCGTTTTGAATCAAGATCGCACATTTTTCATTGTATATTTTCTTTACGCAAATTATCTTTGAGATTTTTCAAGTTAATCTTTTAAGTAAACTAAACTCGTTATTGTTTACTAAAAACACCAGTAAACAAATTGACACGCTTGGTGGGACTCTTTTGTATAAAAAGTGTATTTTTTGCAGAAAAGTTGTGTTCTTTGTTCATGGAATGGATTCAGTTGTCGAGTGTATATGTGTCTAGGGAGTGATAAGACTCTCCTTGAAATGACATGTCCACCATATAGAAACCTCCCCTTCCCCAGAAAAATGCTTGCGTCAACATTTGGTCATGTAGGAACTTCAACTTCTATTTGAGAAATGCCTACCATTACAGTCATATAACTACGTTGATTGTATCCCCAGAAATAGAGGTATCCTTACTGCAAGTAACGAGTGTGCCCGCTAGCCCTAGGGTTACATAAGATATGATAAGAAACCAAATGCCTCATTTTCCCTTGAGTGCCACGTTACTTCTAACTGGTAAAGTACAACCTTATGGAATGCCAACTAATATGATGGCAAGCCTACACCCTAGTGCATCTATGTAGGCAGATAATGCAATGGCTATTGCATCCCCTATTAACCCATACTTATCATCAATGTCTTCTATTAACAACCTTGTTTGAATGGAAAAATAGTCGGATGGTTTAAGATATATTCCTCCATGTATGCCACCCTTAACCAATAATTCACTCCAATCAGTAAGATAACAAATGGATGAGAGTAATCATGAAATGGCTAACATGCTCACATACCAAATAGGAATAATGTTTAATCATTTGGTTCAGAACACTAATCACAGTTACCAACAATTGGCATAACAAATGAGTCGAATCACCCACTTTTTTTGCGCTCCTCAAGTGCCTATTCAGTAAGTGCCTAACAATCAGGTACCACAACAGGCAATATCTGTCAAGCCACCGGTACCTGGGGTAGTCGAAGGTAATGCAAGCCAAAACGGTCCTAAGGTAGTGTTGGTGCATAGAAATCAAGATGCAGACCAAGTAGTTAGAAATGCCAAGGAATTTTTTTTTTGGGGTAGAACAATATAACTAATATGGTCAAACAAATTTTGGCCCATAATGGCCTCAATGTCAGTCTACATAGGCTAAATTTTGTTTATGCATTATCTGATTATGTATTGTAGAATGAGTTACAAAGGGGTTAGAAAATCCCCAAGTTTAATAAGTTTACAAGGGATATTAATGAATCTACTGTCGAACATTTGACAAGGTATCAGTTAAAAGCAGGAGATATAGCCAATAACAAGAACTTAAAAATGAATTCTTCATAACTTCCTTGACTAAAAATGATTTCACATGGTTTACCACCTTAACCCCCCACGTTCCATATGTAGTTAGAACCAACTAGAGAGAGTATTACATGAACAATTTTATGTTAGACGATAGGCTTCGATCTAGAGGGGGGTGAATAGATCACAAATTTTACAACCAAAAACTATGGTAAAAATCTGTTTTCAAAAATATGGCACAATGGAAAAATGACTCGGATCGAATAGTCTAACCGAACCTACTATTGAAAAACTATATACGTATCACAAACCAAATGGAATGATAATGAACAAAAATGTTCAACAATGATCAAGCTAAAAATCTATTAAATGCAAGCTATTCATAACTCGTATTTCCAATGAACAAAAACCAATTAAAAATACACACAAACAATTTATCAAACACTTGGTGTGCAATCGATAACAATTGGAAATTCAATTTGTTTTATTGATGTTAAAAGCCAATCACAATCAAAGTTATTATGATTATATCAACAACAACACTTTTAAAAGATAATTTGAAAACAATTTCCAATCGAATTGATCAAACAACGATGAACTCGATAAATTGTGAAATCAACAATTAAAGCGATAAACAGATAAAAGAGAGAGAGAGGCCAAGATTTGTTTAGTCAGTTCCTTAATCGGCCTCGCCATGGGTACATCTACCCTCAATGTAAAATTGAATTGAGATACTTGCAATTAACCTTAACTTTGCTAAATTGTTTATACAAGAGATGAAGAACTCAAACTCCAAAATCCCTATGATTTGTTATGATTCTTGAACCTCCAAACCCTTGATTAAAGCTTTATCAAGTGACCAACAATGCGACTACAATCCTCCGATTATCCCGAGCACACAACTTGTTGAAACCTAAGATTCCCGAACACAATTCACCGTCTCGTGCTACTCCCTTGCAAGGAAACTACCTTGTCCCAAGGCTTTCAGTCGTTCGAATATGTGTTGATGTAATCTTGTCCAAAACCTTCAAGTTACATCTTGAAAGAAAATCCAACATTGGTTTTCTTATTTGAAACATACAAAGTTCCCAACCCAATATTCTCGATCACACCAAACCTAATTGGATATTATTAACCCTAATCTAGATGGTCACGCAATCGAAAAATGATTATATGTAGTTCAATTGTGTGTATGCATAGAAGAAGGGATGAAGATGATGGGCAACTTTGTAATCTGGTTTAGTTTAGGTTTTACTCTCTAGAACCTTGCTAAAAAAAGGTGCATGTATGAGTATATATATGTGTATGTGGAAATAGGCAAAGAGGATGCAAGAAAAATAAGATGCAAAAAGAAAATTTCAAGTTTGGAGTTGCATAGGTCGACCTATGAAGGTGTTCAGGTCGGTCTGTGAGGTGACCTGTAGGCAGAGCCTACAGGCTTCATTCTTGGAGCGTAGGAGTCGACCTGTATTGAAGCAAAAGCTTTCATAGGTCGACCTAATCACGTATAGGTTGACATGTGCAGTTACGTTGACACATAAAACTTGGTTTTTGATGTGTATGACATGCCTAAGACTGATCAAACTTGTTCAAAGACTATTTGTATTCTTTCGTAAGGCTAAAAATATAGATGCACGTCTAAATTTAGGTTGATACCATCCAATATACAAAACACTAAGTCTCACTCCTAATTTTGACATCATTTAAAACATGACTAAGTTGAAGAATGCACTCACATTTTACATGGTCTAGTCCAAGATTAGCCTCAAAGAGTTAGCTAGTGTGAGGTGAAGTTGGCTGAATCAATGGATGACTACCTCAACAGGTTTAGAATAATGAAGGCAGTGTGCTTTACTCAAGTTCCTGAACATGAATTAGTCGAATTAGCCCTAGGGGTCTGGACTATTCCATTAGGAAGAAGTTAGACACATAGTATTTAAGGGACATGGCCCAACTAGCGGACAAAGTTCGATAAGTCAAACACCTAAATGTGGAAAAAGGCTAGGTCGAGTAAATACCATAAGAAGGAAAAATTAGCCTACATCAAAATACACAAAATTGACCAAATATCCGATGTTGATTGTGTCGAAGAGAGTGAGTGTAATTTGGAAGAACTAAATCCAGGGCCACCTTATACCTGTAAATTAACAAAATATGATATGCAGATGATGCAAAAGTCATGATGCATGTATTGATCCGATGATTCAAAGTCAAAATTGAGGCGTGGCAAGAGCAAAGAGGCTGGAAAAGGAAAACACCCCTACATATCCACCATAGATAGAGGAGAACCATGTGCAAACCTTCCCTCCAAAGGCACTATGAAGAGGAAGATTTCTATAATGATGCCCGTCTACCGCAAAGAATAAAGTACTTAGGCAAAAGTTCCTGACCGACCTATGTTGGGATTCCGGGACTCAGAAAAGGTCAGAGGTGTTCCTAACGAGATCTTTCCCTTATTAGTCATTGATATCGTTGGACAATCTGACGTGTCTGAGATCCTCATTGACTAGAAAATATCTTGCGACGTGGTGCACTCAGAGATGTTTAAGAAGATGGGGCTGGACCAATTTGGTTTATTGCCATATGAAGGTTTTGATCTCCAAGCATTCAATGGAACCACTACCCATCCTTGGGGATACGTGGAGCTAAGAATTTCCATAGGAGACGAAAAGGACATCTTAGAGGTAAAATATTAATTTCTTTTTGTTTCTTGCAAGAGTGTTTACAACTTCATCTTGGCACGAACCTTCACAATCATGCTAGACGTTGTAGCCTCACAGTTACACCTCAAGCTCAAATATCACAACTTGCAAGGAGAATCAGACACTATTAGCATTGAACTAAAAGAAGAAAAGAGAATATACCAAGCTCTCCAGAAAGATCAAGGAGAAGGCGTAGCCATTGAGATCAATGTCACTTCCCTCACCACTCAACAGAATAGGCATTCTTCTTGCTTGTTATATTCTTATTTTCTAAGCATATTAAATGTTATACCTGTATCATTGAGCTCCTTGTAGAGGTGAAAAATGGGCATGGCCCGTTGGGCACGCATTTTTTGCCCGCACTTTAGTGTGGGGAGGGTTAAGGGTTAAGGTCTTCACCCCCTAATGTGTCTTCCCCACCCCACTCTATTTTCTTCGCGAGCTTTTGCAAGCACGGATGTAGGTTTTAGGCTCGCATCCTCAACTATGCCCACCCCGCCCTGACCTATTTTTTTGGGATATTTTACAAGGCAAACCTAAACGGGACAAACATGCTCGTTTGCCACCACTACCTCCTTATGTATATACATACATGGAAATAATGAATTAAAGTTGACACTTTTGAAATATTATTTTCTTTATGACTATGCATAGCAACAAGAAATCTAGAGTACAATCGATGATATTGATGCCTAATGCGCTGATAAAGTCAAGGGTGATGTTGGAGACGTTTTGCATGTCAAACAAAAGCAATTAATTCCCCACCTAAAGTTAGGGGTGTTGTCAGAGATGCTTTGGACGTCAGATCAAAGCAATTAATTCCCACCTAAATTCAAAGGTGCTCCAAAGATGGTTTGCACGTTCGACCACAACAACCAATTCCCCATCTAAAATCATGGGTTTTGTCGAAGACGCTTTTCACGTCAAACTAAAGAAATCAATTCCCACCTAAATCAGGGGTTTTGTCAGAGATAATTTGCACGTTCAGCCTCAATAATTAATTTCTCACATGGAATCATGACCCACCCTCACCTGGAAGCTAGTCGCTCCATACATCATTGTGGGTTGGCCAGACGTCTACCTATGACTGATTTTTTTTATCCGGTAGTGGGAAAGGGAACCAACCTTTGGCCAAGAATGACCCTCGTGACGTCCAATTAACTTCGAGAGAAGACCTTACAAACTCGCAAAAATCTGGAGTTATACACTCAAGATACTGCAAAAACACTTCAAATAGGTAACAGAAAGCATTTCATTCCATAAAGAAGTACATTTGCATGCTCTTCCATTACAAGGTACTATACAAACAGTATATAAAAAGGGTAACACGGAGCCCCGATAAGTCTACATTCGCAAAGAAAAAATTTCCTTATATTTGACTACTTTATACAACCAGATATTCTCCTTGGCAAGTGTCAAAGGCTGGTGGAAGTGCTCCACTTGCTGCAAAAAAATTTTAAACGACTGTGAAACTGCCTCAAGGGTAGCACTCATATAGTCAACCAACTGCTAGGTCATTAAAGCGTTTTGAGTATGCAAGGACTCTAATTCTCATTGAGAATATGCTAAAATACCCCGGACAGTAGCCATAGCTTCATTCTTCATTGCCACAGTTTTCTTCAGATGGGCCACCTGGTCGGAGAGAGAATCAACGTGCTTCTAGGGAAGAAAATCATTCTCCACCCCCAATGAAAGACATAGAAGTTTTCTCTACTTTATGCAGGTATCTGTCCCGCTGAAGCTTCATATCATGAATGCTATCCTTCAGTCGTTGCTTTTGAGCACGATGCTAGTCGGACAAAAAATCCTCCTGGTGATCGGATCCACCATGGGAAAAAATAGCTAGTTCTTCTTCTAGAACAAGCCCAGAAAGATGAGCCAAGTAAGCGCATATATCATCCAAAGTGGGAGGTAGGAAACCCCCGATAGAATGAGAGCCAAATCTTCATTAGTAAAAGGCATGTAGTTAGACTTGGGATATTCGGTGAAGCCGACAAGTCCTCTACATCAACTTTACATTCGATTGAATGTATTCTCCGCCTTGGAAGCTAAAGTTGCACTTTATTGTCCATGTAACTTGCATATAATTATGGGTAAATAGAATATATCACGATATGCATATTGAAAACATCAAAAGCCCTGAAGGTTCCAGAGCTTACCAAAGTATGTATTTCTCTCTTCCTGAAAGTGAGCTCATATCAATAATCGGAAATCAATAAGGCGTTGTAAGCGTTTATTGTCGAACTCCTCCATGGGAGTACTTCCTGATCTAGAGTGATCAGAATGGATCGTTGTGGCCTTCAATGTAGGGAAACAACATTGATTGTAGGAGAGGAGGAGGTGTACCTGCAAGGTACTCTGATGCCAAAGTAAGTTTGGGCTAGAGAGAAAGCAAGTACGAGTGTTTAGGTATGAGTTAGAATGATTAGAATACATGAACCTCTCAAGAGAGAGGGTATTTATGAGATTCTCCCCAGCGCGGGGCCAAGGTTTCCCATGTGACCTAAATATCTGGTCGGCTAATGAGGGACTGCCAGGTGGAAGATCTAGCGTGTGATCTTTGACCTGGTCCAATTGTCCCCGTGACTTTCAGAGGGGCAGTTGGACGCGTGAACTATCAAGTACGTGAGGGGGATGTCCCCAACAACTATATGCTCCATGTCGCTCGCGCGAAAATAAGGTGCCGGCATGACAGAAGAGTCGCCACCTTTCGTTATTTATCCCTCAGAGCGGGAAAGGAAACGATCGGAAAAACCTGACGAATAAGAGGGTAAGACAAGGTCATCGCAACCATTGTCTGGGTTCGGGAGTCGGTTACGCAAGGGGAAGGTATTAGCACCCCTCACGTCCGTCGTACTCGACGGGATCCTCGCTTGTTTGTTTACTTGGACGGGTTGGTTATAATCTATCTACCTATCAAGGCTGGCTGAAAAAGAAAAGAAAATGACTCGGCAAAGCGTCGCACTTTATGCCTACGTATTCTCATCAGAGAATGAGAAATCAGAGTCAACGTAGTTCGGCCTACGAAGGATTATGGGGGAAAGGTTGAAGGTTGCTCGCCAGGACGTCGCATCCTATGCCTACGTACTTCCACACAGCATGGAAGATCAGAGCTCACGTAGTTCGGGAAACTATGGTTTATTTCCTGCCTTTTACGAAAGAAGTGTCTTTTATTGTGTTTGCGATTTCAACCGCATTAGAGACTATGACCTGAGAGTGAATGCGTCGCATGTCACCCAAAGGGTACCATACTAAACATCCAGACTGTGGAAAAGAAACTCTCCCACAGTCCTTTCCCAGATAGCTTAAGGCTCGTAACGTACGAAAGAAATCATTCATGATTACTGTATCTTAAACTGCTTTGAGATGAGAAGAGAACAGGCCCAACTAGGAGGGAGACTATCAAGTCCTACTGTTATCATGCCATGGATTCATCCTATGGTTGAGGTTTGAACAGGGAACTCCTAGAAGTTGTCATGCATAGGTTTCAACCTATAAGTCTATCATCAAATCCTTATCAAAGGAAATGAGAGTCCTAAGGGATCATGTCGATGATACACCAAAACAGACAAAGCATCAGCTTAACAGTAAAATGCATGCAATGCAAATGAGGGAGGAAATGTGTGTGGGGCTTCAGCCTCCACAAGCTCATCTCAACCTCAAGCCAGTCATGAGATAACAGTAATCATACTGAAAAATAAACAACATGCTATCAAGCAATAAACAGTACACTGCAATCATACAGATAAAAGAAATGAAATCATGCTATCAAGCAGAATAAACACATGGGCAAGGGAGCTGGGCTCTACCGAATACCCACAAGCAAAGCCAAGCAATAACAATACAAGCAGAGGGAGAAACTCAACCTCTAATGCAATCATGCTCCTAGACTGAACTTACTCTAGATGAACTTAGTCTAATGCAACAGACAAATCAAACAAAACACACAATACAACAAAGAAAACAGAAGAAAGCTTCAGCTCTTCCAGCAGCTACTCAGTCTTCGGACTTCAGAGATCACTTGCTTTCCAGGTATCAACCCTACAACATGAGTATCAACTCATCTTCTCCCTTAAGCTTCAGCTTCTTTGATCAGCTCCACCTTCAGGCTTCACTCTCTTCAGGGATATTCAGGTATCAACTTGATCTTCACCAAGTCTTCAGACTTCAACAATCTTCAAGGAATCATCCTCTTCAAGGCTTCAGCTTCCATCTTCAATGGCTCAAATGCTCCAGCAAACAAGATTCAGTCAACAAGATGAGGTGAGGATGTTAGAGTGCTCCCTGACCTCCAAAGGATGCCATTGAGGACTTAACATCAAAAGAAAGGCTCTCTCAAAGTTCTACCTCAGAGGGCAAAGTCACTAATCCCTCCAAAGGAGAGAGGTGAATACCCTTAAGGGACTTTATGTCACAGAGAAGGAAGGAGGTGAACAAGACACTCCTTGTTTATTGAATAAAAGTATTCTATCTAAGGCTTTACTTATGCACTTATGATCCTATAAACAAAACCACAAAAGCTAAGCTAAACTCCTCTGCAATGTCTTCAAGGCTTCAATGATGATCCACAAGGTCTTCAACTCAATCTTCAAAGCTCACACACTCAAAGGAGAAGGAAAACAAGCACAACAATACAAACTATGCCTTTAAGCAACACACATACTATCCATACATTCAAAAATCAATCAAAAACACTAAAACACCATACAACATTCTAGCAAAATTCTAGGGGATTCTATACATACTTACCCTTAACCCATATATTCCCCATACACTAATTTGGCCTATAAACCCCAAAACAAAATTGTTGAATCTACTTATACAACCTAAAACCCTAATTTGAGCACCTAAATGTCAAACAAGCAAACTGTATCAAATTTTAATCTACAAATTGAGAATTAAATCCTATATGATTTATGGTTCAATATTTAACTATGCCAAAAAGAATGGCTCAAAAATCCTAAGGGAAAGTCCTAAAAGAAATTGTGCAAAATTAAGTATCAACTAAAATCAATTAAAAATACTATCTACAAGAATAATATGCTAAAAATATTAAAAGGAAAATAAAATGGAATTTTATTTATTTACATTTTTCTAGACATGATTATGAATATGTGAAAAAAAGAAGAAATGAAAAATATTAATTTTTCTATTTTATATGATTTTTTAATATGCAAGAAAAATAAAAGAAATTAAAATAAAAGAAAATGGAATAAAGGGGAGGGGGTGTCATGAGTAATGCGCCTCAGTTCATTTTGAGATGGGCTGAAAACCTGGGGTGCAAATATTAAATTGGGATAGGCCCACCTGCGCTCAGAAAATTAAAAGAAAAATCAATCAGAAAATAAATATGGACACGGTGCAAATAGCAGTGTTTTTACGTTGAAAACTGGATTGGGCCCGTTGGTGGGGTGTGAATAGCGAGGTCTTCATTCAGCCCAGGATTCACAACTAATCCAAACGATGCATTTTGAAGCTGGAATTTCCCTCCCCTTTCAGAATTAAATCCTGGCCGTGCGATCAACTGAATTAGTCAAATATTAGGGACAATCCAATGGTGGAGAGATCGTCTTCTCCAACTCAACCTAGGGTTTCGTCTGAACCAGAATCCATGCACGATCCTTCAACTCAATCGTTCTCAATGATGACTTGATGAAATCCAGAAACTCCAAAAGCAAAATTGTACTACTGATTACCACGAACACAACCATACAAGTAGCTTTCTTTGAAACTCCTTAAATCATCCTAACAGAAAGCTCCAACATTAGGGTTTCAACTTAACTCACTGGTATCAATCTTGATTGAACTCAAATCCATTGATGTAATCTTGTTCTACACGTTATCCTAACCATTCTACACCATATCATATCCATTAATGCACACTAAACAGCTTGCTATCAATCTTGCAAGAATTGGTACCCTGCCACGAGATTCCATGGATCTTCCTCTAACTCTCAGAAAATCTTCCTCTAACCTAGCATGTTGATCTTACACCTAGGATTCTAACAGAATGTACATAATTATGGACCTATAGATCAAGTTACCAACCTGTCAAACTTCAATGGTGAGTGGTGTTAGAGCTTGATCTAGCACTTGAAATCCTCTCCAAATCTTCCTCCAATGATGAATACCTTTCTGTTTGCAAGAGTTGAGGTGAATGAGGCTTGTAGAAGAAGGAATTGGATCTTGCTTGATCTTGAAGAAACTTAGCAATGGCACTTTCTCTCTCACTCTCTCCAATGAACTCAGCAACTTTCACCAACCTTGGCCACATTGTGATCTACCCTTCTTATAGCAATCCAAAGAAGAGTCTAGAAACTCATGGAAAGTGCTAGAATGTTATAGAATTTCTCATGAAATGATACATTGCATAACCTTTATCTCATGCCTTAAGCTTGTCAAATTGGCTTTAAAATCTCCTTACAAGAGATATTGAGAAAGAATGAGTGAAAAACATGCACTTCCTTGCCTTTGGTGAAGTTTTATCAAGTTGCCTTAATATGCAAGTAACAACATTACAAAGTAACCCCCACTTCTATGCTTCAAATCAAAATTCTACTTGAACCATTGTTTTTAAAATAATGTTTGGAGTCAAAATGACATATTGGATGACCCATTTTGGCTTTGTGCATCTCCTAAACCAAAATTCCATTTCAACTTTTTAACTTATAAGCCCTTTTTTAGGTCATTTTTACCCAATCTTGTAAATCCTTGCTACAAGATTTTTCAATAACTCATGACCACTTTTCTAAGCTTAAAATCCCATTTTGAACAACTTTCATGTTTTGAGTTTTTCCATTTGAGGCTTGGAAATAGGAGATATGGCCTTTGCTTAAAATGACCTATAACTGCCAAATGACCAAAATACCCCTGTCTTGTTCAAACCATAAGTTGAGTTCTACAAATCCTATCAAGGACTTCTAGTACTCTCTAGAAATATAAGAAGATGCTCTTCGACATTCATGTTGACCAAGAAATTATAGGAATCATCCTACTAGGGAAAAAGTTGTCTGCAAGTTGGGTGACTTTCAAGGACCCAGATTCACACACCTCAGCTGACCTGTAATTTGTCAAAACCATAACTTGAGCTCTGCAACTCCTATCAAGGACTTCCACCACTCAAATTAAAGCTAAGAACAAGCTCTACAACATTAATGTTGTGGGGAAGATGAGATATCAATCACATCTTGAGCTAAAACTGCCTGGAAGATAGGGATCAAATTAGGGTTTTTTCACTGACAATCCTTGGAAACCCTGACTTGAAACTTCTCAAACTCCTCATTCATGATGAGTTGGTCTAGGAATCATCTTTATAACATCTCCATACATCATTCCATGATCTCATGGCCCTTGGATTAGGTCTCAACCTTCTCCAAATCTTCAGCTGATCTAGGGTTGACCCAGTCAAAACCCTAATTCTA
Organism: Lathyrus sativus; assembly: GCA_963859935.3. Classification (NCBI taxonomy): domain Eukaryota; kingdom Viridiplantae; phylum Streptophyta; class Magnoliopsida; order Fabales; family Fabaceae; genus Lathyrus; species Lathyrus sativus. Next base: position 517,297,087 of record OZ012738.1, read on the forward strand.
CCATTCATGGTTGAATTTTCTGAATTCTTGCATAATGACTTCTCTGGGCTTCATGATGGCTATCAAGACATCTCATAGGCTTTCTCAAAGCTTCAAGTTCATTCTCAAGGTCTCAGAATCATCTGAGGAGCACTCACAACTCTCAAGTTAGGAGGCACACAACTCTGTTTTCAACCAATTCCTCTGAGGATCTCTTGAACTTTCTGATGAAGGTATCAACCTTCAAACACTTGATGGATAAATAAATGTTGGTCAAATTTTGGGGTGCAATAGCTGCCCCTATTCAAACGGCTTGAACCTGACTGGGTGAGAAGCGAGCGACTCTCAGCCAATCAAGGTGCGAGACGATTGAATACCGGTAAACCCGAAAATTTGCCAACTGCTCAACTCGTCGGACACTGGAATAATAGCTGCACAGCAACTATATGGAGAAATACTGATCTGACATCACCGTCGGATAATCAAAATACCCCGCCTCGCCGCTGGAGAAAATACAACACTGAACAAAATACCCCGCATCGCCGCTGGAGAACTACATCTGACATCGCCGTCGAATAATCCAAATGCCCCGCATCGCCGCTGGAAAACTGAATCTGACATCGCCGTCGGAAACAAACATCGCTCTGAGAGACACTCGACATCGCCGTCGTACAAACATCATCTCTGCTGGGGATTTAAAGAGTCTGACATCGCCGTCGAACATAATCTTCTGACATCGCCGCCAAAACAGACATAATCTGACCTCGCCGTCAAAGCAAACATCCAACATCGCCGTCGGAAACAAACATAATCTGACCTCGCCGTCGAACAAACATTCAACCTCGCCGTCGAACACAAACCTACTCTGACCTCGCCGTCAAACGAACATTTAACCTCGTCGTCGAACACAAACCTGATCTGACCTCGCCGTCAAACGGACATTCAACCTCGCAGTCAAACACAAACCTGATCTGACCTCGCCGTCAAACGGACATTCAACCTCGCCGTCGAACACATCATAATCTGACCTCGCCGTCAAAAAAATATCCAACCTCGCCGTCGAACACATCCATAATCTGACCTCGCCGTCAAACAAATATCCAACCTCGTCGTCGAACACATCCAACACTGAACAAATCTAACCTGGGGTTCACCCCTGGTAAATGGAACAAAAGGTATACTTGCGTATTTGACGCTACTCCGCCGGGCCTGAGAGACTCAACCAAGCACACTCTGATCTGGGGTTCTCCCTCAGAACCATAACGAACATCCACATACTACTGCATACCGAGTTCACCGTAGAATTTCAGCATTAGAACTATATGAAACCCTGGCCCCTGGCCACTTCCAGCTTCAGCTAGAAAAGATCTTCAAGCACTTCTGAAGATAAGCATCCTTGGCCTTCAAGGATGTGAACTTTTGCCTGTCGGCAACTCTGCAGGAGGTATCTTTGACTTCAGTCTGAAGAAATGGTCCTTGGCCTTCAAGGATACATGGATATGCCTTCAGGCAACTCCGCCTCTGCTATAGAGTATCCGTGACTTCAGTCAGGGATATACTTCGGCCTTTAGTCCGAAAAATGAATCCTAGGTCACTCATGGCCTTGGGGATAACCTTGCCTTCAGGCACCTTCGCTTCAGCTTGGGGAAATCTATGACCTCAGTCAGAGAAGTGGTATCCTGAGCCATTCATGACTCTACGGGGATTCAAACACTTTGCCTTCAGGCAAAACTCCGCTTCAGCTGGAGAAACATCTTCGACTTCAGTCAGAAGAAACACTATTCACTTGATCGCGATCAATCATCACCTCAGGACAACTGACTTGGTCTTCAGGCCAACACGGATCACTTTGCAAACAAAAGATGTATCTACAAATTTTTGAACTTTGTCTTCAGACAAGCGCCGATTCATCAGCATGGAAATCTGAATTCACAGGAACCTCCTGATACCGCCTTCAGGCATTTACGAAGTCAATCTTCAGATTAGACATCACTGTTGGAGCAGGCATATCACGCTGCTAAGGACTTCAAGAATCGTCTTGAACAAACAACTCCGTCGGGCACCTTCAAGAATCATCCTAAACCAATAACCATTCTGGAGGCTTCATTCTGCTGGGTATTCCAGGAATATTCCTGGGCACTCTTGCTGGGGACACTACTGGGGAGCTCAAGAATTATCCTAAGCAACCAACTCGGGAAACTGCGCTGAGGTCTTAAGAGTCATCTTAAGCAAACCGGCCCTGCTGAGGAATTCGAGAATCATCTCGAACTGAAGACTTCGTTGGGGATCTCAAAAATCCTCTTGAGCGAGCGACTGTAGGGATTGCACCGGGGTCTTAAGAATCATCTTAAGAAAGCGACCTCGTTGGGGAGAATGTCAGGAATCACCCTGAGCAACTGGTCCTTTGGTGGAACACCTGTAAAACAAGAATGATAATAACCTAGATCATGCGTATGATGCCTATGCTTCGGCGCCCTGCCCTACACGGTGGGAATGCTATGCGTTTATGCTAAATGCCATGCAATCATGCAATATGCTATGCAATCCCGTCAGCAAAATAAATGCCGGGGGGGGGGGGGGTTCTCCGGTCAAGGAGAAAAGAACTACTCCGGTAGAGGAATCATCCTGCTGAGGAGAACGTGAACATGCCAATATCAATCGGACTTCGTCTGGGGAAATGATCTTCCGTGGGCTGCTGCAGGGAAAACAACTTCAGTTGATTACTGCAGTGGACGAAACTGTACGAGAACCTGGACCTGCTGATATCCATCGCGAGAGTAAACGGCGTGGCTGTCATGGCTACTCTTCTGGGGATAACAACTTCAGTTGCTCCACACTCCACTGGGGAAAACATGGTCTGATCAACTTCCAAGGACTCGGCTCTCTTGGACATCTGCAAACTCGGCTGAGGAAGGAGAAGTCATTCTGCTTCGCTGGAGAGAGTGCGACTCTGGGGAAATGCAGCATCAACTGTTCGATGCTCTGCTAGGAAAACCACTCACGGTCTCAACTGCTTCCAAGGATTCTGCTTTTCTGCGGACTCAGCCGGGGAGAGAAATCATTCTACTTCACTAGAGAGTACGACCCTGGTGTGGAATTTCAATTTCGCTAGGGAAGAAAGAATCATCTGACTTCGGGGGAGAGTACAACTCTGCAGGGGAATACAACATCAGCTGTTCCAATACTCTACTGGGGGAGAGGAAGTCATTCCACTTCGGGAGAGAATACGACTCTGATGGGGAATCTCAATTCCGCTGGAGACTTCAGTCTGGCACCATCAGTTACTGCATCCTTCGGCATACGAACATCTTCCTACAAGACCTGCACTTGTGACCCGGTGCTGGGGGAGACACCTGCTTCGGCGACTTTACTGGGGAAACACGAGCTTCAGTACCCAAATACTCCTCTGAAATCTGCACTTGTGACCCGGTGCTAGGGACAGAAGACATCATTCTCGGTGCTTGACTCAGCTGGTGAGGTGACGTTCCTTCAGGATGCGTCTGCTTGGGGAAGAGAATCATCCCTGCCTGGGGAGACATATCAATGCTCACTATCTTGCGTTCAGATTCTGCGGAGGAGAGACTTCTGAACATTGCTGGAGAAGGAGGGCTCGCCCTGCTTCGGGGATGCGCACGGCACATCCTCTAGAATGCGCTACACCTGCAACAACACAACCAACAGAACAAGACACCCTCTTCAAAGGGGCCTATCAAGGTTATTATCTCGTGACAATATTCAGGTAATTAATTATTTCAACAATCAATGGGCCTAGGCCCGTAAGTTTATGTATGCGCATTTTATCAAAAACATCGGCGTTCTCATTCGCAAACAAAACAGATAAATGCTAAAACAGGCAAGCAGAATTGCTGAATAACATGCATTTTATTGATGGTGAACCCCTGAATGGGCAAAAATGTTTTACAACAGAGGCAAGCTCCTGGAATGAGGAAGCCGCGCAAAAAGAAAACATCAATATACATCAGTATATACAAATGTCGGCAACGAGGCGTAGACGAACACCATGAGTTGATCCCTCTAAGACCCACTCGACTTTGACGTTTCTCCGACGCTTCAGCTTCGGAAGAGATTGATTCAAATGAACGGCCCTCAGGTCCTCCAAACCACTAAACAAAGAAAGTCCACACATGGAACGCAGTCATTTGCTCATTCAAATCCCTAACTTTTGCGTGAACCGCCCTTTACGGGTTTTCAGTTCACCGGGATACCCTTTTTTGCCGAAGCCGCCCAGTGTAGGTTTTCGACTTCGCGGGTGTACATTTTTTCAATATATCCCTAATTTTTTTGCCCGAACCTTTTATTCTGTTTTTGGTTCGCCGGGATGCCCCTTTTTTGCCTGGACTCTTTCTTTTTTGTCCAGCGGGTCTCTTTCAAGCAGAGTATTTTTTAACTGCGTCCGCGTTCACCGGGGATGCAAAATCTTCACCATCCATCGTAGATAACAACAAAGCTCCTCCCGAGAAGACCTTGCTGACGACATACGGCCCTTCGTAATTCGGAGTCCACTTGCCCCGATGATCGGAGTGTGGCGGAAGAATCTTCTTCAGGACGAGATCACCCGTCTGAAAGCTTCTAGGACGCACCTTCTTATCATAAGCTTTCTTCATTCGGCTTTGGTACAGGCGACCAAACGCAATCGACGCTAACCTCTTCTCGTCCATCATGCTGAGTTGGTTCAAACGATTCGTAATCCATTCTGCCTCGTCGAGTTTCACATCAACCAAAACTCGCAAAGAAGGAATCTCCACTTCTAACAGTAGGAAAACTTCCATACCGTACACCAAGGAGAAAGGAGTTGCCCCGGTCGACGTACGCACCGTCGTGCGATAACCGTGCAAGGCAAACGGCAACATCTCGTGCCAATCTTTGTACGTCACAACCATCTTCTGAACAATCTTCTTGATGTTCTTGTTGGCCGCCTCAACAGCGCCATTCATCTTCGGCCGGTAAGGAGATGAGTTGTGGTGTTCAATCTTGAAGCTCTGGCACAGCTCCTTCATCATCTTGTTATTCAAATTCGAACCATTATCAGTAATGATCCGCTCGGGAATTCCATAGCGACAGATGATGTCCTTCTTTATGAATTTAGCTACCACCTGCTTGGTCACATTAGCATACGAGGTTGCTTTCACCCATTTGGTGAAGTAGTCGATAGCTACCAGAATGAAACGATGACCATTGGACGCAGTGGGCTCGATCTTGCCTATCATGTCGATGCCCCACATGGAGAACGGCCAAGGGGAGGACATGACATTTAATGGGCACGGCGGCACATGAACTCTATCAGCATAAATCTGGCATTTATGACATTTCTTCGCGAATCTGAAGCAATCCGACTCCATAGTCAGCCAGTAATACCCTGCTCTCAGGATCTTTCTCATCATGGCATGCCCGCCGGCGTGCGTACCAAATGTGCCCTCATGGACTTCTTCCATGAGCGTACTCGCCTCTTTCTCATCTACACATCTGAGTAGCACAAGATCGTGGTTTCTCTTGTACAGCACTCCATCAGGATTGAGATAAAAGTTTCCAGATAACCTCCTCAGAGTCTTCTTATCCTGAGTAGACGCACCCGCAGGATACTCCTTAGTCATAAGGAAGGTCTGGATGTCGTGGAACCATGGCTTGCCGTCGGTGGCATCTTCGATTGCAAAGACAAATGCCGGTCTATCAAGACGCGAAAGCACAATTCTTGGAGCCTCATTCCAATAATTGACCTTATACATTGAAGCCAACGTGGCTAAGGCATCAGCCATCTGATTTTCAGCCCTGGGTACATGATGAAGTTCCACTCGATCGAAGAAAGGAAGCAGCCTCCTGGCATAATTCATGTACGGCACCAAATTCGCTTGGCGAGTTTCCCACTCCCCTTTAATCTGATTGATTACAAGAGCTGAGTCGCCATATACGTCTAGATTCTTGATTCTCAAATCAATTGCCTCTTCTAGACCCATGATACATGCTTCATACTCTGCTTCATTGTTGGTAACTGGAAACGGCAGTCTCGCAGTATACGGGATGTGGGATCCGTGAGGAGTCGTGATGATAGCCCCGATACCACTTCCATAGGAATTAACCGCTCCGTCGAATATCAACTTCCACTGAGACTTCCTATCTGGCCCCTCATCGGGCAATGGCTCATCGCAATCCTTCGCTTTGAGAAACATAATATCCTCGTCAGGGAATTCGAACTTCATCGGCTGGTAGTCTTCGATTGGCTGCTCGGCAAGGTAATCAGACAATACGCTTCCCTTAATGGCTTTCTGGGAGACGTACTGAATATCATATTCTGTTAACACCATTTTCCATCTGGCAATCCTGCCCGAAAGAGCCTGCTTCTCGAATACGTACTTGATCGGATCCATCTTCGAAATTAGCATAGTGGTGTGATTGAGCATATACTGTCGTAGACGTTTGGCAGCCCAAGCTAATGCACAACACGTATTCTCCAGCATCGAGTATCGAGATTCACACTCAGTGAACTTTTTACTCAAGTAGTAAATGTCATGCTCTTTTCTGCCCGTCTCGTCGTGCTGACCGAGAACACACCCCATACTATTCTCCAGAACCGTCAGGTACATGATTAATGGCCGTCCAGCCACTGGGGGTATCAAGATTGGAGGTTCTTGAAGATACTGCTTTATTTTGTCGAATGCCTTCTGGCAATCCTCATTCCAAGTAATCGCCTGATCTTTCTTTAAAAGCTTGAACATCGGTTCACAAGTGGCCGTGAGCTGAGAAATAAACCTTGCAATGTAGTTTATTCGGCCCAAGAAACCACGAACTTCTCTTTCTGTTTTCGGCGCTGGCATTTCTTGAATAGCTTTTATTTTCGCAGGATCAACTTCAATACCTCGTTCACTAACGATAAACCCCAATAACTTTCCGGACCGCACTCCGAAAGTGCACTTGTTAGGATTCAGCCTCAGCCTGAACTTCCTAAGCCTCTCAAACAGCTTCAATAAGTTGACCAGATGCTCTTCCTCCGTTTGGGACTTTGCAATCATGTCATCAACATAGACCTCAATCTCATGATGAATCATATCATGAAACAAAGTTACCATTGCTCGCTGGTAAGTGGCCCCTGCGTTCTTCAGACCGAAGGGCATTACCTTATAGCAAAATGTTCCCCAGGGGGTGATGAACGTCGTTTTCTCCATGTCCTCCGGTGCCATCTTAATCTGATTGTAACCGGAGAAGCCATCCATGAATGAAAACACGGAAAACTGGGTTGTGTTGTCGACCAACACATCGATATGAGGCAACGGGAAATCATCCTTAGGGCTCGCCCTGTTCAAATCCCGATAATCGACGCACATGCGTACCTTACCGTCCTTCTTCGGTACAGGCACTATGTTGGCGACCCACGGAGGGTAAGTGGTAACGACTAGAAATCCTGCGTCCAACTGCTTCTGGACTTCTTCTTTGATTTTTACAGCCATGTCCGGTCTCGTCTTCCTAAGCTTCTGCTTGACTGGAGGGCAATCTTCTCGCAACGACAAGCGATGAACCACGATGTCAGTGTCAAGTCCGGGCATATCTTCATATGACCAAGCAAAGACGTCACTATACTCTCGAAGCATCACGACCAGTCTATGCTTGACATCAACCTGCAGCGCTGCCCCTACTCTGACATTTCTGACGAGCTCTTCAGAACCCAGATTTATGATTTCAATATCCTCTTCATGAGGCAGAATAACCTTCTCCTCTTGTCTCAACAAGCGGGCCAACTCTTCCGGAAGGTCCTCGTCTTCATCAATCTCATCCTCGGCTTGATAGATCGGGCAATCGAAGTCGTAGTGAGCCGTAGAGGGTCCAGAGTCGATGTCATCTGTCATGTGGATCCTGCAATAACGAGGGTTAAGTTTAAAGCAAGAATATGCAGGTTAGCACAAACCTCGTTGCCATTTTGCTGTTTTTCGAAATAAACATAAAACAAGAATAACAGAGAACACAATATTTGAGTGCGAAGAAAACGCCTTTTATTTATTAACAAAATTCATGTACATAATCCAACAAGGCCCTGACAATAAAACCACTATGCCCCGGGCAGGACATAGGGTTGTACAAAGATTGTAAAAAGCAAATCATTACTCTTCACTTGTCAGCTGGATAATCTCCTTGATGGTCCAATTGTTGAGGCGCTCGCCCGGCTTGCTCGGTTGAATCCAGGCGTCAAGATCACAATCACTATCCCCGCTGTCCTCAGACGCTGCGTTGATGCTTTCGAAAATTACTCCGCCCTTGGTGAATAGGATCGGCCCTTTCCCGCGAGACGAACTGCTAGACGAAGAAGATGAAGCTTCAGCTTCAGGAGAGTACCCCAATCCAAACTTATCCTGCTTGATTGGTATATCCAAAACATGCCCCCAGCCTGGGGTGGAACCAGCTTCAACGACGGCCCAAGCTTCTTTAAACGAGGAGAGATTCATCTCTTGCTTCTCTACGACGACAGGAGCCACCTCTTTCACCTTGACGGTTTCAAATGCTTGGCAGAGAGTTTCATGGATTTCGCCATCCATTTCAACATACTTAAAGGATGACAAGTGGCTCACCATAATGTCCTCCTCACCACAGACGGTTACTATGCTGCCCCCGACAGCATATTTAAGCTTTTGATGCAGCGTGGACGTCACGGCACCAGCAGCATGGATCCATGGCCGACCTAAGAGGCAACTGTAGGCAGGCATGATATCCATGATATAGAAAACCGTATTGAACGTCTCCCGACCAACTTGAATCGGCAGGGTCAACTCTCCGAAGACGTGGCGCTTGGTTCCGTCAAAGGCTTTCACTACCAGATCACTGGGCGTGCAAAGCAGTCCACGAGTATCCAACTTCATCAGTGCCTTTTTCGGAAGCACATTAAGCGACGAACTCGTATCCACCAGGACATGCGACATGATCGTGCCTCTGCACTCTATCGAGACGTGCAAAGCGCTGTTGTGATCTCTTCCTTTAGGAGTCAGCTCCAGATCTCTAAATCCCAGCCCATTACCAGCATTAACATGGGCCACCACCTCTTCCAGCTGATTTACTGATATCTCCTGCGGCACGTATGTAGCATTCAATACCTTCAGTAATGCGTTGCGGTGCGCTTGAGAACACAGCAACAGGTTAAGAATAGAGATCTTAGACGGAGTTTGATGAAGATGATCTACAATCTTGTAGTCGCTCTTCTTGATTAACCGCATGAATTCTTCAGCATCTTTAACTAGCAAATCTTTTTCTGCCCCAGAAGGGACCTCCTCGACAGCTTTGCCTTTACCCTTATCCACAGCGTCAGCTCGGACCACTTTCTCTGCTGCAACCTCTGCTGGCGCAAACACTCTACCGCTTCGAGTAATGCCACTGACTCCGGCAAGATTCTGCACCGTCGACCCGTATGGCTCCAACTCTAACTTCTGACCATTGCAGTAGACCTCGGCGCCGTAATGCCATGGGACGGCGTTAGTGCTTTCGAATGGGATTGGCCCGGCCCTGGTGATAGTAATTGTAGGCGGTCGGGGCGCAGAAATAGTAATAGGGTGACGAGGAATAGTGATGGTAGCAACTTCATCTGCCTGCTTCAGCACGACCTCCCCTGATACACTCTCAATGCTCCGGCTGAACTGCAAAATACCCTCAGACATCAGACTTTGGATACCTTCGACCAGCTGCTCACACCCATCAGGAAGTGTAGCACAAGCCATACATAACTCTCCGCATCCAGGGAAAAAGCCTTTCTTCAGCAACTTAGCCTTGACAAAACTAAGCGGCGTTTTCAAGTCTTTAACATCAGTCAGCAAGTCCGCACTCTCCTCAGTGATAACGACATTCACTCCGCCCCCTTATGATGAGGCATAGGGTTCTTGGTAACGTTGGGCACACTATCAGAAAAGTTAATAACCTTGGCGTCCACCAAGTCCTGCACTTTGTGCTTAAAAGCTTTACAATTCTCAATCGTATGGCCTGGTGCCCCAGTATAGAAATCACAAGTAGCATTGGCGTCATACCCCGGTGGTGGTGCCCCTGTTAAGGGAGTCATTGTCCTCTTTTGAACTAACTGAAGCTGAAGCAGCGTTTGCAAGAGCTGTGCATACGACATAGGTGGAGTTTCAAAATGACGATTTGTCAGAGGAGCCCGATTCTGATATCTTCTATACCCCTGCTGATTCTGCTGCTGAGGCTGCTGCTGCTGCTGCTGTGGCTGCTGCTGCTGCTGCTGTGGCTGCGGCTGCAGTGGAGCAGCTGGGATATTTATGCTAGCAATCTGAGGCTGAGGGCCCTTGCCCTTTCTCCGAGCATTAGTGACAGCACTGGCATCTCCCTCTCGACGCTTGCCAGCGTAAGGTTTCTTACTACCTCCTCCAGCTGAGGATGATTCGCCCTGAATTTTTCCGATCTTTATACCGTTCTCAACATGCTCGCCCATAGTGATGAGAGCCGAGAATGTTCCAGACATGCCACTGACCAGCTTTTCATAGTAGATTCCAGGAAGGGTAGCCACGAACATTTGCACTAGCTCACGCTCAACCATCGGCGGTTGAACCCGAGCAACCAATTCACGCCACCGCTGGGCGTACTCTTTAAAGCTTTCATTGTTCCGCTGTGCGAGATTCTGAAGCTGAACTCGGTTGGGGGCCAAGTCGCTATTGTATTGATAGTGGAGGACGAACGCTTCAGCAAGGTCTTTCCAGGTGCGCACAGTAGCAGGCTCCAGGCCCATATACCATTCGAGTGATGGACCAGAAAGACTATCCTGGAAGAAGTGCATCAGCAACTTCTCCTCGTCAGAATAGGCGGACATCTTTCTATAATAAGATCGGAGGTGGACGCGGGGGCAAGTAGTACCCTTATACTTCTCAAAGACGGGCACCTTGAACTTGTGAGGTACCTTAAAGTCAGCAATCAAACCGAGCTTGGTCATATCAACGCCCAATGTGTTCTGATTTTCAATGTCTCTCATCTTGTCTTCCAGCGCTTTGAACCTGAGTCGAGCTTCAGCATTCAACTCTGCTTCCACACCTCTCTAAGAGAATACGTCATCCTGATGGTCCTCCAGCCACGGTTGAGGTACCAACAGATTTCCTACACCAGCATTGCCGTTGACCGGCCCTATGTTAACATTGGCTCCCAGACTGCCATTGCCGACGCTTGCCGCGTTGAGTCCGAGATTAGTTATCAGATTGCCGTTAGCACTGCCGTTGCCCCCGGCAACAGGAACAATGTTTTGTGGAGCATCCACTGGAGGAGGAGTAGGCACAGCCCCTCCATGAAGTATGCCATTACTGTCAACCCTGGAGATTAGAGGTTGAACCAAAGTACGAAGCTGGTCCTGACCATTAGCGACCACCTGCATCAGTTCCATGAAACGATCCATCCGTTCACGGAGCTCTTGAACATCTGACTGCACCTGGTCCATTATCCTTGTCTGATTAGCACGAGTTGAGTAGCGGTGGATGAGTCTTTGATCAATCCTAGAGACCGGAGACAGCTCGGAACCTGAAAAACCTGTCAACAATAAAGGTTAGGAAAAGCGATAAGATATACACCATGCAAATATGCTTCATGCAGATGCATGCGTGTGTCTGTGTGCGTGGGAGATTTTCCCCTGATCCTGGGGCCTTAGTGCCAGTGCTGATAATAATAAGAGGAAGAAGAAATTCGAGCCCAGTCATGGAAACATCAATCTCATATATATATGGAAAGGCCTGTCAAGGCAGTACACAGTATCAGCGAGTACAAACAAATCAACAGCATGACCTCAGCCAACAAGTCTGGTGATGGTCAGCATACATCAAAGATCAAAACAACAGGAATACAACTAGTCAAGCATGGCCACGGGCGCGATACTCTGCTAATAACTCCTTCGTCTCTGGATGATCTGGCAAAGTGAGCAACCCCTCGACGAGTAGTTCCCTCTGCCTGATGGTATGCTGAAGCCCCTGAACTGAACTCTCCCAAGCTCCTTCGCCAAAGCAATCCTCCAGTTTCCGCTTCTTAGACTCAAACATCAGCTTATGCTCCTTTAGGTTAGCAAGAGCTTTGTTGAGTCGAGCTTCAGCGGCGTATCTGCGGGTAGTCTCTTCATCAAACCTCCGCTCACTGTCCTTGACTTCGGCTTCCAGCTTAGAAATCTGCAGCATCAGTTTGTCCTCTCGCTCCTTCCTGGTGGCCATGGAAGTCTTCCAATGTTGGTCGAACTTAGATATCCTCCGATATGCCTCTTCCAGATGTTGCTTCTTCGTAGCTAGTACATCATTAGCATCCCTGAAGTCTTGACCTAAGCGTTCCCGATCAGCAATCTGCTTTGCCAAGTCTGCACCCAGTTGGCTTACCGACTCTGTTTGCTTTTTGAAGGCATGCACGGCTTCATTCCGTTCACTTCGAAGCTGAGCTAACTCCTTCTCTAATTCTGCGTTCGCCCGCCTTAGTTCATCCCTCTCGGCTACTACCTGGTTGTGCTGATTAATGGACACAGTGGTAGGCTCTTCGACTGGTGGAGGACTCTCTGGTCTGACATGAGGGAATGGCATCCCTATAGCGCTGGCTCTGGCTCTGATCCAAGCTGAATAAGGAGGGTAGGCTTGGCTGTTGCTCTTTCCCAACAAAGGCTTTCCTCTCGTGCTGATATTGTTCCACGCGTGCTGAAGCTTGGACAACAAATCCCCCTCTAGAGTACCCGTGAGGTACAGAGATTCCTGTACCTCTTCCTCCTTCGGTGGAGTCCTCAAAGCATATGCGAACTGACGAACTAGCAATGATGGATTGTAGTTGATGCAACCCTTCCTACCTATCAGAGGTACGTTAGGAAACCCACTACAACTGAAGATCACCTTGGTGCCTAACCTGTCTCTGTCAACGAACCAATCAATATCTTCTGCCGACAAACTCATCAGACGCTCAGGCCACTCAGCTGAGGCTGCAGACAAGACGGAAGAACCCCTCTTGGGCAAATGACTATCAAACCACTTGTACAACAACGGTACGCAGCATGAGACATTCTTCCCTCTCCGGTTCTCATTCTTGTAATGCACTGAGTGATATACGTCTCCGATCAGAGTAGGGACTGGATTCCCTGAGGCGAAGATGTGGAATGCATCAAAGTCCACGAAATCAGGCATGCTGGGGAACAGGATAATGCCATATATGCATAAAGCAAGGATGGCGTTGAATGCGTCCCAACATTTGTCCTTAGCGCACTGCTGAGCCTTAGCTATCAGAAACTGCAGGGAGAACCCTGGAACCTTGTTCCAACTTATCACCACTAACTCAGAAGCGCTCAAATGGAGTGAGGAAGCTAAACCAGCCAGATCAGGCTCAGCATCCATGTGGACAAAAGGCATCTGCCTTTTGATAGGCACACCCAGCATATCAGCATACTCTTCCAACGTCGGCGCGAGAACGAAGTCATGAAAAGTGAAACACCTCAAGGGAGGGTCATAAAACCGCAGAAGAGCATGTAACCCATTCAACTCGGATGTAGAAGGTTTGCAAACCAGACTAAGCAACCTGCCATAAGACTTCCTGAACCTATCCTTCACAGAATCCCCTGCCAGGGCTATCAAACCAGTCAGCTTCGACACATCGGGGGTCGGGAACTTGTACGCAACAGTCTTCCTGAGGGAGGCCATAATAACAGTAGGAGGCGAGAAATCCGGGATCGGGGAAACGGTACCTGCAACACAGACACACGTTAATGGAATGCAGATGAACATGCAATCTAATGCAAAATGCAGGCATGCAATAATATATCCAGGTAGCTGCTGTGGAGATTCGGTATCAACAGTCACTGATGAGAAGAAGACCCCGGTGTAAGACTACTAATCTGATCTGCTGAGAATAACCGTCTGATAGGACCGAGATTAAAATTCTGCTCTGACAAGAATAAGTGCCTGATAATAAGGACCCCGGGTGCAAGATCAAGGAACACCTGTTGATGAAGTCTTCGGACCCCAAATCAAAATCTGCCTTATCAAGGACAAACACGCAGCTGCTGATGAGATATTCAGACCCCACTCAAAATCTGCCCTATCAAGAACAAATAACATCTGCTGATGAGATCTTCAGACCCCACTCAAAATCTGCCCTATCAAGAACAAATAACATCTGCTGATGAGATCTTCAGACCCCACTCAAAATCTGCCCTATCAAGAACAAACCACTGATAACAATATTCTGATCAAAAACCTGCTCTATCAAGAACAGGCAAACGCCCGCTGATAAGATCCTCTGATCAAAAACTTGCTCTATCAAGAACAAACATATCTGCAACTGAGAACCCTGGTACCAACATAACTGATTCACTGTCAAGAAAACCAGGTAGTCTGAAGGTCTAAGTTTCCTGCAATAAACCCAGTCCCGCTCACAGGTATGGACCTAGACTGACTCAAGGTACGACATCCTATGCGTTCATCAGCGTCACAGACTTTCAAAACTGATGATACGATTCCCAGAAGGAGTGGCATCATCAAGTCTTGAAGAGGCCTCACTTAGCTGAATCACAAATGATCGGTCCCTAGAGTCGACAATCCACCAAACCAGCAACCGTCTCAACCCAAAGGGTTGAAAGTGAAGCCAACCAGATGAACCTCGTCTGAGTGTGGATTTCATGAGACACTAGTGCCTGCAAAGCAAGCACGCGCCCACTAATTTCCACTCTAAGTCTATAGTGCACTCAAGCCTGGGTCTGGCTTCTCACTCATCGGAACTCCCATCCCACAACAGCACAAATAATCATATTATACTGAAAATAAAATGCGGGAAATAAAGTGCGAGAAGTAAAAAATGCGATAAATAAACGCAACCCAACAAATAAACACACAAACGGTAGGATTGACTCTCTTAAGGGACGTTGGATCCCAAAATTGACTCGCTTTCGGGACGTTGGATCCCTAGGACACTAGAAATGTCCCCAGCAGAGTCGCCAGCTGTCGCTCGCGCGAAAATAAGGTGCCGGCATGACAGAAGAGTCGCCACCTTTCGTTATTTATCCCTCAGAGCGGGAAAGGAAACGATCGGAAAAACCTGACGAATAAAAGGGTAAGACAAGGTCATCGCAACCATTGTCTGGGTTCGGGAGTCGGTTACGCAAGGGGAAGGTATTAGCACCCCTCACGTCCGTCGTACTCGACGGGATCCTCGCTTGTTTGTTTACTTGGACGGGTTGGTTATAATCTATCTACCTATCAAGGCTGGCTGAAAAAGAAAAGAAAATGACTCGGCAAAGCGTCACACTTTATGCCTACGTATTCTCATCAGAGAATGAGAAATCAGAGTCAACGTAGTTCGGCCTACGAAGGATTATGGGGGAAAGGTTGAAGGTTGCTCGCCAGGACGTCGCATCCTATGCCTACGTACTTCCACACAGCATGGAAGATCAGAGCTCACGTAGTTCGGGAAACTACGGTTTATTTCCTGCCTTTTACGAAAGAAGTGTCTTTTATTGTGTTTGCAATTTCAACCGCACTAGAGACTATGACCTGAGAGTGAATGCGTCGCATGTCACCCAAAGGGTACCATACTAAACATCCAGACTGTGGAAAAGAAACTCTCCCACAATCCTTTCCCAGATAGCTTAAGGCTCGTAACGTACGAAAGAAATCATTCATGATTACTGTATCTTAAACTGCTTTGAGATGAGAAGAGAACAGGCCCAACTAGGAGGGAGACTATCAAGTCCTACTGTTATCATGCCATGGATTCATCCTATGGTTGAGGTTTGAACAGGGAACTCCTAGAAGTTGTCATGCATAGGTTTCAACCTATAAGTCTATCATCAAATCCTTATCAAAGGAAATGAGAGTCCTAAGGGATCATGTCGATGATACACCAAAACAGACAAAGCATCAGCTTAACAGTAAAATGCATGCAATGCAAGTGAGGGAGGAAATGTGTGTGGGGCTTCAGCCTCCACAAGCTCATCTCAACCTCAAGCCAGTCATGAGATAACAGTAATCATACTGAAAAATAAACAACATGCTATCAAGCAATAAACAGTACACTGCAATCATACAGATGAAAGAAATGAAATCATGCTATCAAGCAGAATAAACACATGGGCAAGGGAGCTGGGCTCTACCAAATACCCGCAAGCAAAGCCAAGCAATAACAATACAAGCAGAGGGAGCAACTCAACCTCTAATGCAATCATGCTCCTAGACTGAACTTACTCTAGATGAACTTAGTCTAATGCAACAGACAAACCAAACAAAACACACAATACAGCAAAGAAAACAGAAGAAAGCTTCAGCTCTTCCAGCAGCTACTCAGTCTTCGAACTTCAGAGATCACTTGCTTTCCAGGTATCAACCCTACAACATGAGTATCAACTCATCTTCTCCCTTAAGCTTCAGCTTCTTTGATCAGCTCCACCTTCAGGCTTCACTCTCTTCAGGGATATTCAGGTATCAACTTGATCTTCACCAAGTCTTCAGACTTCAACAATCTTCAAGGAATCATCCTCTTCAAGGCTTCAGCTTCCATCTTCAATGGCTCAAATGCTCCAGCAAACAAGATTCAGTCAATAAGATGAGGTGAGGATGTTAGAGTGCTCCCTGACCTCCAAAGGATGCCATTGAGGACTTAACATCAAAAGAAAGGCTCTCTCAAAGTTCTACCTCAGAGGGCAAAGTCACTAATCCCTCCAAAGGAGAGAGGTGAATACCCTTAAGGGACTTTATGTCACAGAGAAGGAAGGAGGTGAACAAGACACTCCTTGTTTATTGAATAAAAATATTCTATCTAAGGCTCTACCTATGCACTTATGATCCTATAAACAAAACCACAAAAGCTAAGCTAAACTCCTCTGCAAGGTCTTCAAGGCTTCAATGATGATCCACAAGGTCTTCAACTCAATCTTCAAAGCTCACACACTCAAAGGAGAAGGAAAACAAGCACAACAATACAAACTATGCCTTTAAGCAACACACATACTATCCATACATTCAAAAATCAATCAAAAACACTAAAACACCATACAACATTCTAGCAAAATTCTAGGGGATTCTATACATACTTACCCTTAACCCATATATTCCCCATACACTAATTTGGTCTATAAACCCCAAAACAAAATTGTTGAATCTACTTATACAACCTAAAACCCTAATTTGAGCACCTAAATGTCAAACAAGCAAACTGTATCAAATTTTAATCTACAAATTGAGAATTAAATCCTATATGATTTATGGTTCAATATCTAACTATGCCAAAAAGAATGGCTCAAAAATCCTAAGGGAAAGTCCTAAAAGAAATTGTGCAAAATTAAGTATCAACTAAAATCAATTAAAAATACTATCTACAAGAATAATATGCTAAAAATATTAAAAGGAAAATAAAATGGAATTTTATTTATTTACATTTTTCTAGACATGATTATGAATATGTGAAAAAAAGAAGAAATGAAAAATATTAATTTTTCTATTTTATATGATTTTTTAATATGCAAGAAAAATAAAAGAAATTAAAATAAAATAAAATGGAATAAAGGGGAGGGGGTGTCATGAGTAATGCGCCTCAGTTCATTTTGAGATGGGCTGAAAACCTGGGGTGCAAATATTAAATTGGGATAGGCCCACCTGCGCTCAGAAAATTAAAAGAAAAATCAATCAGAAAATAAATATGGACACGGTGCAAATAGCAGTGTTTTTACGTTGAAAACTGGATTGGGCCCGTTGGTGGGGTGTGAATAGCGAGGTCTTCATTCAGCCCAGGATTCACAACTAATCCAAACGATGCGTTTTGAAGCTGGAATTTCCCTCCCCTTTCAGAATTAAATCCTGGCCGTGCGATCAACTGAATTAGTCAAATATTAGGGACAATCCAACGGTGGAAAGATCGTCTTCTCCAACTCAACCTAGGGTTTCGTCTGAACCAGAATCCATGCACGATCCTTCAACTCAATCGTTCTCAATGATGACTTGATGAAATCCAGAAATTCCAAAAGCAAAATTGTACTACTGATTACCACGAACACAACCATACAAGTAGCTTTCTCTGAAACTCCTTAAATCATCCTAACAGAAAGCTCCAACATTAGGGTTTCAACTTAATTCACTGGTATCAATCTTGATTGAACTCAAATCCATTGATGTAATCTTGTTCTACACGTTATCCTAACCATTCTACACCATATCATATCCATTAATGCACACTAAACAGCTTGCTATCAATCTTGCAAGAATTGGTACCCTGCCACGAGATTCCATGGATCTTCCTCTAACTCTCAGAAAATCTTCCTCTAACCTAGCATGTTGATCTTACACCTAGGATTCTAACAGAATGTACATAATTATGGACCTATAGATCAAGTTACCAACCTGTCAAACTTCAATGGTGAGTGGTGTTAGAGCTTGATCTAGCACTTGAAATCCTCTCCAAATCTTCCTCCAATGATGAATACCTTTCTGTTTGCAAGAGTTGAGGTGAATGAGGTTTGTAGAAGAAGGAATTGGATCTTGCTTGATCTTGAAGAAACTTAGCAATGGCACTTTCTCTCTCACACTCTCCAATGAACTCAGCAACTTTCACCAACCTTGGCCACATTGTGATCTACCCTTCTTATAGCAATCCAAAGAAGAGTCTAGAAACTCATGGAAAGTGCTAGAATGTTATAGAATTTCTCATGAAATGATACATTGCATAACCTTTATCTCATACCTTAAGCTTGTCAAATTGGCTTTAAAATCTCCTTACAAGAGATATTGAGAAAGAATGAGTGAAAAACATGCACTTCCTTGCCTTTGGTGAAGTTTTATCAAGTTGCCTTAATATGCAAGTAACAACATTACAAAGTAACCCCCACTTCTATGCTTCAAATCAAAATTATACTTGAACCATTGTTTTTAAAATAATGTTTGGAGTCAAAATGACATATTGGATGACCCATTTTGGCTTTGTGCATCTCCTAAACCAAAATTCCATTTCAACTTTTTAACTTATAAGCCCTTTTTTAGGTCATTTTTACCCAATCTTGTAAATCCTTGCTACAAGCTTTTTCAATAACTAATGACCACTTTTTTAAGCTTAAAATCCCATTTTGAACAACTTTCATGTTTTGAGTTTTTCCATTTGAGGCTTGGAAATAGGAGATATGGCCTTTGCTTAAAATGACCTATAACTGCCAAATGACCAAAATACCCCTGTCTTGTTCAAACCATAAGTTGAGTTCTACAAATCCTATAAAGGACTTCTAGTACTCTCTAGAAATCTAAGAATATGCTCTTCAACATTCATGTTGACCAATAAATTATAGGAATCATCCTACTAGGGCAAAAGTTGTCTGCAAGTTGGGTGACTTTCAAGGACCCAGATTCACACACCTCAGCTGACCTGTAATTTGTCAAAACCATAACTTGAGCTCTGCAACTCCTATCAAGGACTTCCACCACTAAAATTAAATCTAAGAACAAGCTCTACAACATTCATGTTGTGGGGAAGATGAGATATCAATCACATCTTGAGCTAAAACTGCCTGGAAGATAGGGATCAAATTAGGGTTTTCTCACTGACAATCCTTGGAAACCCTGACTTGAAACTTCTCAAACTCCTCATTCATGATGAGTTGGTATAGGAATTATCTTTATAACATCTCCATACATCATTCCATGATCTCATGGCCCTTGGATTAGGTCTCAACCTTCTCCAAATCTTCAGCTGATCTAGGGTTGACCCAGTCAAAACCCTAATTCTACCATTCATGGTTGAATTTTCTGAATTCTTGCATAATGACTTCTCTGGGCTTCATGATGGCTATCAAGACATCTCATAGGCTTTCTCAAAGCTTCAAGTTCATTCTCAAGGTCTCAGAATCATCTGAGGAGCACTCACAACTCTCAAGTTAGGAGGCACACAACTCTGGTTTCAACCAATTCCTCTGAGGATCTCTTGAACTTTCTGATGAAGGTATCAACCTTCAAACACTTGATGGATAAATAAATGTTGGTCAAATTTTGGGGTGCAACACTCCAACGACTATATTATGCCCAACGGTCACATTGTGTCCAATGACTAGATTGTCCTAATCTCCTTATTGGGCCTGGCCTTAAGCTAAACTGGATTGGGCCTTGCCCAACTGTGGGGCATGTGCCAGTCCAGTCCAGAACAGGAACCCCTTTAGTTATTGCTTCGAGGTGAAGAGTAATGACTTGAGTTAGCCTAGTTGGTTGACCATGGGGCAAGAACCATAGCGTGATGAGGTCTTTGAGCTCGCCATTATTTGAACAAAAATACTTCGGGGATGCGCATGTGCGTGGCATATGATTAGTATGGTCGACTGTTGATTGAGCGTGGCCTCCTTGGAGGTGCAAGGACGTGGTCGAATATGAAAGATGTGTTTTACGTTGACCAGAATTGTTCTTAAGATGCATAAAATGTTGACAAAACTCCTGCTTGGATGCTATTTGGGGACGTTGTTGAGGAGAATGTGCCCGTGGGGAGCCGGAGGGACTTGTTCTTTCACAAGCATATGAAGGGTCAGTTTTGAAAGTGCCAACTGACAGCTTCCTCCTTTGCCATGTGTGAAGGCACAATTAATTTTGTTAAGGCCTCAGAGGTCTAGAAGGCTAGGCAATGATGGTTGTTTTTCTCTTTGCGCTTCCCCATGTAAGCAAAAGATCTTATATAAGGGGAGAATAGGATTCATTTTCACTTCACAAAAATTTCTCTCCTCTTAACCTTTTTCTTTGCAACAATCATCCGTCGTCGGAGCATTCTTCGTCGTCATCAGTTATCCTTGTCTTTTCCAAGATCTTCATCTCCTACCTCCTTATCCAAGTAAGTTCTTCATCCTTGCTATTAGAATGTATGCATTTCTAGAATTTTAGCTTGAGTTTATCGACGATGCATGAATTTTTCGATTGAAGTTCATGCGTTTCCAGATGAACACATGAATTTCCTGGGAAATCCATGAATGCCTTGAAGAACATGAATCTAAGATGTTGTATGTCTGTAGATCTTCCTAGGTTGCTGTGTGAAACATTTTATGTATGTAGTCGAGAAAAAGGTATCCTTAATGCTAAGGGTTTCGTTCTTAGGTGTCCGACAAGTCCTACTAGTCGCAGGGCATATCCCCTTTAGGGTCTTTACAAGTCGCAGGGACTTGTCTCGTTTTCGGGGAGGGGTTTCGTCGAGGCCCTTTGTCACTGATAAGGGCTTGAGTTGAGGAGACATCCTCGCACTTAATCCTAGACCTTTCACTTTATTTGTGGTGGAAGAGGGGATTTGATCTTCGTTGAATTCACTTTTGCTTCCTCTGCTTTTCAGGTGAAATGGTTTATTGAAATGAAGGAACCGTCCCCGACATTGAGGTGACTACTAATGAGGACGTACCTCCCTCCGAATATGCCAATGTGCGGGTTGCTCAAGGGGACCTTAATTGGATCACCCAGGAGCCTCTAGTAACCAAGTCGACCTTTATCGAGGAGGAGGCCAGTACTTATGATGTCCTCGAAGATAGGGCCGAAGATGCGCCCGTGAGTTGGAGGGCAATTAGTCCAATAGAGAATGACCAAAAATGTTTGGTGTATCCGGGGAAATGATTCCCAATGTACGAGTTTGCTTTCAGGGAGGCAGGGTATCATCTTCCCTTCACAGATTTCCAAGGGGCAATATTTTGTCATCTTAAATTGTTTCCTGCCCAACTTCACCTGAATGCTCTGGCGTTCATTCGGGCTTTTGAACTGGTATGCTGTTATCTTAGGGTCGGGGCTATCGTGGAGCTCTTCTTCTGCATCTTTCAGCTACAGAGGAGCACTGCTGAGTCAAAGCAAAGTTGGGTGTCTTTTAAATAGAAGAGCAGGCTGTTTTGGCCCTATTTGGAGTCTGTCCGAAATTTCAAGTTCAGGTTTCTGGTTGTAAATCCTCTTTCAGAGGCAGCCAAGCGTTCCCTGGTTACCATGGAGACGATGAAGGAGGATGGTCAGAAGGTGGTACGACCTATGTCAAAATTTCCGTTGGAGTGGGTGTATGCCCATTTCTGGTATAGAACCAACCAATTCCTTGTGAAGCACGATCAGTTGTGCGCCGAGGGCAGGAAATCTCTTCGAGCATTAACAACATTCATGGAGAGTTTCACCCCTGCTACTGTGGTGGACAAGGATGGTAACCTGCTCCATGTTGAGGATGAGGAGCCTGTTTGAGCAGCCCGTTACATAAACACCAAAGCCATCCTCGACTGTAAAATTGAGGTCCAGGCTTTTGAGCTTCTAGGTATATATGATGTGTTTAACTTGTGCTTCTTGATGTTACGATATCGTGCTAACCCCCTTTCTTTATTATTTGCAGGAAAGATGTCAAACTTTCGTGAGCGCTTGGTCAGGACCGCTGTGGCCAAGAATGTCAAAAAGGTTTTGACTTCGAGGGTGGACGCGATTATACAGCAAGCGAATTTGGAGAAGTTTGTAGATTGTTCTTCGCCTTCTCCGAGTAGCACCTCAAATCCTCCTACCCCGGATCCTTAGAAGAAGAGGAGACGAGACCATCTCGATTCCTCCTCAGCTGAAGGCTCAAGTGGCTTTGTTAGGGGAAAATTCACTCTGCCGCCCTGCTATCTGTAGGACAAGATCTTTGACGGGGAAGGATCTGCGGTCGTCCCTAACCTATAGGTGTCATCCATGTTGTCTGCTGACCCAAAGGTGAGGAGGGCGCTCCTTTGTCGTGATGCTGCTACGATGATGAGGGTGTTGGAGATGGCTATGGCCCTGGGCGATGCGGAGACAATTCCGCTTAAAGAGTTCAAAAAGGTGAATGCCAGGGAGACCGAGCTTGAGTAGGAGACAACTAACCTATTCAACCTGTAACACCCCCTTCTATACCCCCAAAATAATACAAATAAACATTTACTCACATAAATAAAAATTCATCAGAGTATATTTATGACATGGTATAAAAGAGGCGCATCACATTATCCACGAAACGAAAACATAAACAACACCTGCTCATAGAGACATGTAACAAAAGGGGTAAATCTCAACTAAAAACCAAGCATAGCTCTTAAAACCCACATATCAATGTTTTGATTAAAGCGGAAGACTGGAACATTGAATTACTTAAGACATGATATAATAGAAGTACACATCATCAAGTTGTTCATAGTATCATTCATATTTTACAAACATCATCAGCTGATACATATACAATGTATCACAAAAGAATACTCTACAAGCCTAGCTACCCGATGTTACATATCAGAGCAACTGACTCAAAAGAATGAAGCTATACTTCACCAAAAGAGAACCTCCAGAAATCCTAATCTGCAATGCCTCATAGAGCATTATAAAACAGCAGAAGGGTGAGAAATATTATCATAATAATCAATGCATAATATATATATATATATATATATATATATATATATATATATATATATATATATATATATATATATATATATATATATATATATATATATACACACACACACACACAATACGTAATGTACATACTCCACATTTTCTCACCACAATTCATTGTAGTTCATTATACAATCACAACATGCACACACGCAATTATACATAGTCCACGATTTCCACACACACGCATATTTCATACAACAATGAAATTCATGTGATGTGACTAAATACAACTCAATGCAAACTCATGCCATGTGGTACCAACACTTGTTATCTTTTTTTCGGTTTACATTAAACCGGGTCCACTCTTATAGACCGATAACCACCAAAAGCCCGTCCTCTAAGCTTTCAAACCCACTCTTCTAGGCTTGAGACAAGTTACTAGTCTCCACGAAACTAGCAAGAATTTCCTCCTGACTAAATGATGCATATGCAATCAACAATTCAATGTACTTAAGACCGACATCTTAATCTCATGCATTCAATTAATTCATCTCTTCAAGAATTATCACAACGATTGCACACACAACATATTCATACATATCGTCAATATATTAACAAACAATGCACACATATACACAATATGTTCTCATGCATTCTTCATACATTTTTGAATCAATTATAACAATGTATTACATTTCTCCATGAATCACAATTTCAATCAATTCACAATCTAGGATTCACGCTGTAAGGCTACCCACATTATAATATATCCCGGCGTAATCGACGCCTCGAGCATGGAAATAATCAAAGTTAAGTCAGAAATCCGACCTCGGATGGAAACATTAAAGAAAAACACATCTTGTCACGTTCGCTACTCTGCTTGCTTAGCGAGCTCCTAGCGAGTATTTGCTACTTGTTCACCTAGCGAACAAGCTCGCGAAGGCAAACAGAAGATACTGACTTCGTTCGCTACCTCGCTCGCTCAGTGAAGGCCTAGTGAACCTTCGCTACCTCCTTCGTTACCAGCGAACACCACAACATGCATTTTGTCCAAGTCTGGGACTGTTCGCTACTGGCTCGCTACTAGCTCGCTTAGCGAACATTCGCTACCAGCTCGCTCAGCGAACACGCTAGCGAATGTCTGCGAACTCCAAATTTCTTACTGTCCAACTCCCACCAAACTCTCCAAAACCAACCGATTCTCACCGAACAAGTCCCGTAACCTTAGTCTAACATCCTCCCGACTAAATACTACCACTTATTCTCATTTTCCACCGTGAAAACTCAGATTCTACCGATTAATCCATTTATGCCCTAAAATGGAAGTTGTAGAAAAACATCCAATACTCTAACCCAAGCATACATATTCATATATATTGTTAAGATAATGATATTTCACACCCTTACCTTGATTAGTCCAAAGCTTGAGAGTTGTTCTTGATGATTCCAAGTTCTTCCCTCTTCTTCTTCTCTTTTCTCCTCTTTCTCCTTCTTTCTCTATTCTTTCCTTTTTGTTTCTATCTTTCCTTTTCTTTCCACTCTCCTTTTTAATATGTCTTTCTCTTCTAATTCTCTCCAACATCTATTAATTCATTTAATTAATTATCCATCAATTAAATAATTCTCATTAACCCACTTAATTAATGCAAATAATTAATTAATGAAAAAATCGGGCTATTACAACTCTCCCCCACTTTAGAAATTTTCGTCCTCGAAAATGTTACCTGATTCGAACAACTCTGAATAAGATTTCCTCATCTGGCTCTCCAGCTCCCACATTACATTCCCACCAGCCGGTCCTCCCCAAGCGACCTTCACCAAAGCAATCTCTTTGCCTCGAAGTTGCTTCGACTTCCGATCCTCTATCCGCGTAGGTGATGTCTCCATAGTCAGGTTATCTCTCACCTGTACATCATCTATTTGGACTACGTGAGACGGATCCGGAATGTATTTCCTCAATTGAGATACATGGAACACATCATGAAGATTAGTAAGAGATGACGACAAAGCAACACGATAGGCTGCCTCTCCTACCCTCTGCAAAATCTGAAAAGGACCAATGAAATGCGGCGTCAACTTACGCGACTTCAATGCCCTACCAACACCAGTCATAGGAGTGACTCGACGAAACACATGATCTCCCTCTTGAAATTCGATTGCTTTCCTCCTCTTGTCATGATAACTCTTCTGACGACTCTGGAAAATCCTCATCTTCTCTTGGATCATCTTAATCTTGTCGGTAGTATCTTGAACTAACTCGAGTCCAACTACAAAACTCTCTCCCGACTCATACCAACATAATGGCGTCCTGCAACGTCTACCATACAAGGCCTCAAAAGGTGCCATACTGATGCTCGAATGAAAACTATTGTTGTAAGTAAACTCAATCAAAGGCAAGTAGCTATCCCAAGCTCCTCCCTTCTCTAATACACAAGCTCTCAACAGATCTTCAAGTGATTGAATCTTTCTTTCCGTCTGACCATCTGTCTGAGGATGATAAGCTGAACTCAAATGCAACCTTGTACCCAAAACACTCTGCAGACTCTCCCAAAATCTTGAAGTGAACCTTGGATCTCGATCTGACATAATGCTGGACGGAATACCATGCAAACTGACAGTCCTCTCAATGTACAACTTCGCCAATTTCTCCAATGGATAGTCCATGCGCATAGGAATAAAATGAGCAGATTTGGTCAATCTATCCATAATAACCCATATGGCTTCAAAATTACTCTGCGTCCTCGGTAAACCGGACACAAAATCCATAGAAATGCTATCCCATTTCCATTCAGGAATAAACAACGGTCGCATCAAACCTGACGGTTTCTGATGTTCAATCTTCGACTTCTGACAAGTCAAACAAGAATACACAAACTCTGCAATATCCTTCTTCATACGAGGCCACCAAAATATTTTCCTCAAATCTTGATACATCTTAGTAGCACCCGGATGAATACCCAATCCACTACGATGCCCTTCCTCAAGAATACTCTTCTTCAGCTCAACAATGTCAGGAATACAAACTCTATCACGATACCGCATAATACCATTCTCATCAATCCGAAAATCACCACCTTGGCCTTGATTGATCAAAGTCAACCGATCAACTAAGCTCAAATCTGATTTCTGTCCTTCTTGGATCTCGTCCAGAATACCCCTAGTAAGTTTCAACATACGAAGCTTCACTCCATAAGAAGTCCTTTCACACACCAAACTCAAATCACGAAACTGCTCAATTAATTCCAACTCTTTCACCATCATCATCGACATATGCAATGATTTCCTACTCAATGCATCTGCTACCACATTCGCTTTACCGGGATGGTAATTCAAACCAAAGTCATAGTACTTTAGAAATTCCAACCATCTTCTCTATCTTGCATTCAATTCCTTCTGATCAAAGAGGTACTTCAAACTCTTATGATCACTAAACACCTCAAATCTCGAACCAAATAAATAATGCCTCCAAAGTTTCAACACAAATACAACGGTGACCAACTCTAAGTCATGTGTCCGATAATTCTTCTCATATACTTTGCGTTGCCTCGAAGCATAAGCTACAACTTGATTATTCTGCATCAACACACCTCTCAAACCCATCAAAGAAGCATCACAATACACAACAAACGATTCTTCCAGATTTGGCAAAATCAAAACAGGGGCCGTCGTTAATCTCCTCTTAAGCTCTTGGAAACTTCCTTCACACTTGGCATCCCAAACGAAAGCTTGACCTTTCCGAGTCAACTGCGTCAACGGTGATGATAGCTTAGCAAATCCTTCAATGAACTTCCAATAATAACCGACCAACCCAAGAAAACTTCTAATCTCAAGAACTGATTTCGGAGTCTCCCATTGCGATACCGCTTCAACTTTCGATGGATCAACCTCAATATCCCTACTTGAAATTACATGCCCAAGGAAACTCACTTCCTTCAACCAAAACTCACACTTAGAAAGTTTCGCATACAACTTCTTTTCTTTCAACACAGATAACACGACTTTCAGATGCTCGACATGCTCTTCTTCATTCTTCGAATAGACTAGAATGTCGTCGATGAACACAACCACAAACTTGTCCAAATAGGGATGAAAAATTATATTCATATACTCCATAAACACACCTGGTGCATTAGTCACACCAAATGGCATCACAGAATACTCATAGTGTCCATACCTCGTCCTAAAAGCAGTTTTCGGAATATCCTCAGCCTTCACGCGAATCTGATGATATCCGGATCTCAAATCTATCTTACTAAACACACTTGCACCAACCAACTGATCCATCAAGTCATCAATCCTCGGAAGTGGATACTTATTCTTGATAGTCACCTTATTCAACTGTTTGTAGTCCACACAGAGTCTCATAGAACCTTCTTTCTTCTTAACCAACAACACTGGTGCACCCCATGACGACACACTTGGACGAATAAACCTCTTATCAAGCAGATCTTCAATTTGACTCTTCAACTCTTTCAATTCCGATGCAGACATACGATATGGAGTCATCGATATCTGACTAGTTCCAGGAACCAAATCGATCGTAAACTCCACTTCCCGTTCCGGCGGTAAATCTCTTATCTCATCAGGGAAAACTTCCGGAAAATCATGAACAATTGGTAAAACAGCAATTTCTTCACTCTCACCAATACTCAAAGTTGCCAACAACATAAATACCTTTGCACCATCTTGCACCGACTCCTTCACTTGCTTAGCTGTCATAAACAAATCCCCTTCTTTGTCAGATTCAGGGAAAATAACCGTTTTGTCAAAACAGTTAATATAAACACGGTTGAACCTCAACCAATTTATTCCAAGAATGACATCAATTCGGTCTAAGTGAAGACACACTAAGTCAACTCCAAAATCTTTACCAAAAATACTCAACGGACAATTTAAGCACACATACTGGGTAGTTACCAAACCCATAGCAGGAGTGTCAATAACCATACCGCCACCTATAACAGACAACTTAAGACTTAATCTCTTAACACAATCCAAAGAAATAAAAGAATGCGTAGCTCCAATATCAATTATAGCGATCAATGATATACCATTAATGAAGCACGTACCTAGGATTAATCGATCATCACTAGCAGTTTCTGATCCAGATAGAGCAAACACTTTTCCGCTCCCTTGCGTCTTCTTCGGCTTATCACACTTGGTACTAATGTGCCCTTGCTCACCACAATTGTAGCAAGTCACATTTGTACCACTTCTGCACTCTATAGCTTTGTGGCCTGGCTTGCCACACTTAAAACACTTCAACCCAACACCTTTGCATTCAGGAGCATGATGTCCCGCTTCACCACAATTATTGTCGCACCTCGAAAAATCATGGAGACATTTCGGAGAAACGACCCTCGCGCGAAAGGCGCAGAAATGCGGTTCGACAGAGTCGCCACCAAACTTTATTTTTCCCGAATAAACGGGAGAGGAAAATATCGAGAAAACCTCTTAAAACGAAAAGGATAGGAACAGGGCTGTCGCAACCAAGTTCCGGGTTCGGGAGTCGGTTACACGAGGGGAAGGTATTAGCATCCGTCATGTCTGTTGTACTCAACGGGAACCTCTTAGGGTATTTTGTGGTGAGTGTTGTCTAGGTTTGGTTGTTTTCTTCTCGTTGATAAGTCGAATTGGTAGGATAAAAGGTTAAAGACGCTAAAGGGAAAAGGGGTGGTTGGAAGATAGGGTGCTCGCCAAGGATTGGGGTCCTTGTGCCTACGTATGCTCATTCGGACGAGAATGAGAAATCAGAGCATCGTAGTTCGACTACGGGAAAGGATGAGGGATGGACGAAATAATGGAGGAAGATAGAAGTGTGCTCGCCAAGATCATCTTAATCTTGTGCCTACGTATCTTACATTCAAGAGTGAATGAAGAATCAGAGTGTCCGTAGTTCGTGGTAACAACCACGAAAAGACGAGGTTAACTGAGAGATGGAGGGGAGGTAGCTCACCAAGATCATCGCAATCTTGTGCCTACGTATCTTACATTCAGACGAGAATGAAGAATCAGAGCAGTCGTAGTTCGTGGTAACAACCACGAAGAGAAACAGGATTGAAGTGGGTTGAGGATAAAGAGTTGGAAAGATGAAAGAGTGACTGACAACAACCCAAGAGCGTGCCTCAAGAGCTTGTCACTCAAGAATTCAAGGAGTGCGAGATTCCAAGAACTCCATTCTTTCGGAAATTGGACTGAATAGGTTGAAGATAAGGGGTTGGATGTTTTGAAATCGAAAGAATGAACTAATAATCACTCAAGGGCGCGCCTCGAGAATTACTCATTCGAATACTCAAAGAATGCTAGATTCTAAGAGTATCCTTCTTTCGTAAGTTAAAAAAAACGTTGGTAGAAAGATTGAATCGAAAACGGAATGCGAGGCAAAACAAAGTTGGTTTGAAGAAAGGGTTTGACGACGAGTCGAGGAATTTGTTTGAAAATGGAACCGACTTGACGACGTGTCAAGAGTTAAATTGTGAGAAACAATATTGGTCCCTAAGGGTGCCTCCAATATCGAAACTACGATGAATTATGAAGTGTGTGCAATATGTCAACGTTTGCGAATGCGTACGAGCACTCGACTTAGGAGAATGTTTGAAAATGTTTGAGTTTGAAAAAGTAGAAAGATTGAATAAATAATAAATCAAGGGCGTGCCTCGAGAATTATTTACTCGGAGATTCAAGGAATGCTAGATTCCAAGAACCTCCTTCTTTCGAAATTTGAATCGAGGAGATGTTTTGAAAATAATTTGGATTGAAATGAGGTATGAAAAGTGAGAATACGAGATAGGATTTTGAAAAGTATAACAGAAATGACGATTATTTAGCAAATGAGACGCCGACCTCACAACCAATTAATCGAGATATCATTTGGATGCTAGATCCTAACAACATCTTTTTCATTCGAAAAATGTTTGGAAGAACAACGGAAATATCACACAGAATGCTAGATTCCTATGATATTTCTTTGTTCGAAAGAATATATTTTATAAAAAAACAAAAAGTTGAACAATATATTATTTAAGGTGTACACCTCAATAATGATCGTACAAAAAACCAAGAAGTGCTAGACTTCAAAGATTTAATTTTTCGTGATTTAATTAGAAAATAATTTGGTAATGAAAAAATATATTGAAATAGGATTAAGAAAAAATAATATCAAATTTCGGAAATAAAGTTTGAAAATGGTTCATATGTGAAAAATAGATTGATTTAGGATTAGAAAAAATAATAATATTTAAAAGTAACTTAATTAAGAAAATAATTTGTTAGGTTGAAAATATATAAAATTAGGATTGAGATAAGAATTAAGACTAAGAAATCTAACATTTAGAATAAAGTAAAAATTGTTTATCTCCAGTGGCTAATCAACGTAAAATTAATTATTGCTCAATTAAGTAATGAGAAAAAAGAAATTAAATAGATGAGACAAAAAAATTAATAATATAATTTATATTTTTTTACAAAACAGTTTTTTTTTATGTTAGACAAAACAATGTATATTTTTGTATACATAATTACATTCTTAGAATTGGTAATGAGGACATAACAGTATAAAACCATGCCTTAATTAAATGTTGATAGCAAACCGTAGGAAAAAAAATGCTAACCGAAAAATTCACTTAAACTAAAAGGAATCCAACTTGACTAATAATTGTATCTATTCTAATTCAACTCAACAGTAAACAATATTCCCTTATTACAGATAGCAAATATCAGTCTATATAACAACACCTAAACATTGTGTTTCAGAAATCGTGAATAATAAAAAAAAACATAATTTAATTTAATCACAAAAAAAATGCTAAACACACTGCGTCAATATCAACACATTGGTTTTAAATTTACAACCCAATTCTAAATTTAAAATATGCACAGAAATGCTTCAAAACTGAATCCAAAGAACATACCATACCAGAAAAAAAATGAAGCCCATAATTTCAAATTTACAGCAAATTAAAATCAAACAGAACATACTGCAAAAAAAATGAAACTCAAAACTTTCCCCATACCCAACTGAGATGATACCGAACATCACACAGGAGATTAAACATCAAAAAATAAAATAAAATGGAAGCAATACTAATAATACGAGATTGTTGAGTTGCCGTCGTAGAGGTCGTTGCGGATCAAAACTCTGTTAGTTGCAAGTCCATCATGATACCTGTGAGCTTCGCAAAAAAAGAAGGAAGAAAAACCGTATGGTCGTACTTGTTGCGATGCTCGACGTCGATGTGGAAGAATGAAACAAGACTGAAATTGTTGCCGTTGGTGGCGATGTTTAGTTTAAATGCTTCACTCGTGTCGAAAATGGAGGCGAGAGGGGAATAAGCTCATTGAAAAGAAAGAAATGAAACAAGGGTGATGAAGTACGGTGACGGTGGAGCGAAAACTGAATTTGATGGTGGTGGATAATGGAAGAGAATGACGACGGGCAGGAGAAAGGATGGCGGTGGCAATTCTGGGAGACAAAGAAGAGGTTTTCGGGCAATGGCGGTGATGTAAGAAGGTTTTACGAGTTGGAGAAGAGGAAAGTTTGGCGGCGCCGTTAGGGCTTTGTTGAGAAGAAGATGATGAATGAATCTAGGGTTTTGGGATTTGGGGTGAGAGAGGGTTTTTTTGAGAGATGGTGAACAGTAAATGATTTCCCTTTCCAATCAGTTTTCTCCTCTCTCATATAACATGAACTCAGAGCCATCTCTCTCAGAATAGGCCCAATGAGCCTCGTCCATTTCCATCTTCTTCTTAATTATATATTTTTTTGTTTTCAATAATTTACTATATTAATTACTAATTGATAATCACACATATAATAACTAATAAATAAATATTGACAAATACTAATTAAATAAATATTAAAAAGAATATAAGAATAAACTAAAATTTATAAAAACGAAAAAAATAATAACTAAAAAAAATTATTTGTAACATTTAAAAAAAATAATAAAAAAAATAAAAAATAAAAGTTTTAAGAAAATAATATTCACAAAAATGTTGTTAGGCCACGTGTCACGCCTTAATTGGTCAAAAAGACAAATTTTTTGAAAAAAACAATCAATTGCGAGCGGACACGTGTCTAAATAACAAGAAATTAATCGGGCAATGCAAAATCAAAATAGAATGAAAAAAAGCAAAAAAAAAAAAACTGAAAATGGATAGGACAAATTTAGGGTATGACAGATGCCCCTATCTAATAGGCTTAAACCTAGGGAAACGAAATGTTGCAGCGTTCTTTTTCCTAAGGTAGAAGTCAATTAGATATGAAGAAGACCCTGAATTTGTCCGAAAAGAAAATAGTTGCTTCGGAATTGAAAGACTGATCAATGTAAACCCAAAAGTAAACTGTAAATAAACGGTAAAAAGTCGTCATCACCAAAAGGATGATGGGATGAAACACACACGGCTACTACCACCAAAAGGATGGTAGAGCAAAACACAAACATACAATCTGACATTAATGACTATGACAGACTCACCACCAAAAGGATGACGGAGCGAAACTCACACCAAACACTATCGCACAATCTGACATTAATGACTATGACTGACCCCCCACTGTCATACCCCAAATTTGTCCTACCTTTTTTTTAAAATTCTCATTTGCCCGACTTTGTTTTTAATTTACCTCGCTTATACAGCGTAGCGTATTTTTCAGCAAAAACAGACATTTTCTTTTATAGCCCAATAAATTTTGACACGTGGCATTTGTTTGTGATTTATTTGT
Organism: Lathyrus sativus; assembly: GCA_963859935.3. Classification (NCBI taxonomy): domain Eukaryota; kingdom Viridiplantae; phylum Streptophyta; class Magnoliopsida; order Fabales; family Fabaceae; genus Lathyrus; species Lathyrus sativus. The sequence goes on from OZ012738.1 coordinate 517,330,084, forward strand.
GCTACGTAACATTTGTTTTTGTATATATTTATAGTTATTTTCGTTCATAATTTCTTTTTTATTTTTATAATATGTAAATATAATATAGTTTTAATATTAATCAATTATTTAGTTTAGATTAGGTTAATTTTTTAATAATTAGTATTATTTTTGTATATCTTGTTTGTATTGATATATATTAATAATATTAGTAATTAATATTCTTTTTTTAAAATTTTAGTTTATTCTATTTATGATTATTAATGTTTCTTTAATATATATTATTTAGATTACACTACTATTATTTTATTTAGGTTGTTAATATTAATTAATAATTATAAGAAATTAATAAAAATTGAAATCAATTTTAAGAGAAAGAAAATGGAAATTGGGGAAGGCCCATTTGTGTTTGGCCCGTTAGGGTTGAGTCACACGGGTTATAAGTAGGATTTCATCATTTTGAAAAAAGGAAGAGGGGAAACTACTGTTCACAATCCCTAAAAGAGGACTTAAACGGCCGCCCCAATTTTGAAGGGCAGCCTCACGACGCCGCTCAACCCTTCTCCCTCGTCAAAATCCAAACCTTCTCCTCTTCTCCCCCACAAACCCCTGCGAAAACCCTTCTTCTTTCCACCGCCATCACCATTGATAAAACCTCCATTTTTTTCCTTCCTTACAACCCTTCATCTTCTCCATCCGAAATCCCTCTCGCCGGAAACGCCCTCCATCGTCTCCTCACGAGGCCACCCTCCAAAAATCCATTGCCATTGAAAACCAACACAACCACCGTCAAACCCTCACCAAATCGTGATTCCTCCGACCCTCATTTACCACATCGTCCCGTCGAATCTCACAGAAAACAATGCTCGAACATACTGGCAAGGACTCACTGTCGATGTCTTAGCTGAAGCGGGCCTTATCTGATGTTGTGGTGAAGGTTGTCGCTAGAAGGAGAACATCTTTCATTGTTGTGCGTAGAATCCAAGTTGTAGCGCCCTTAAACTCCAACCACAAGTTCATTGTCTCATCTCCATTTTGGTGTCGCATGGACTTAGCAGCAGCTCTCTCTTCTCTTCGAGCAACGGTAAAGCTTTCAACAACCAACTTGTCGTCACAATGTAATAACGCAAAAGGCTTGGTTCTGTTCCTAGCTACCACTGTTGTAACCGACTCGACAATGGTTTGTGTAAGATTACTTTAACTTTGTGGTGCTGTGTTGTAACTTGAAGCAACTGTAATATTCGATTTGGCTAGTTTGTGATTCCACTTGCAGCAACAACGGCTAGTATTTCGCAGTAGTAGAAGACTGCGTATTGATGAGGATTTATTTGTATGAGGGTGTGTCGCTGTTGTATTAACCGTTCGACATTGCGACGATGACTCAAACGCGACTCTGTTACGTACTAACACTCTTCGTCTACGATTTACCTTCACAGGGTCCAACAACAACAAAGCTCGCATTTAGTTCTATTTTTTCTGTTTCAATTTTGTAAAGATTATGCTGTCGTCATCTTCACGAGCAAGTTTCGAGTCAGATGCAAGATTGAAAGTGATTTTGTTCTAGCAATAACACACTGCTGCTGCAATTCAATACGTAGATACTGGTTCGAGGAAGCCATATTGTTGTTTCTATTTGCAGGTTTTCGATGGTGCCAATTTTACTCGTCATTCACAAACGGCCGTGGTTTATAACACTTAGATGTTCAAACTACTATAACCATATCAATGTCTATGTACTTTAGCTCGAACTTCACACGATAGTTTTGCAAAAGTTCGAAAACACGAAGCTTTGAGTTTCTATGTTTCGAAAAACGTCTGGTTCAGCTTTCTCAACCTGTAGATGTGTTTGTTTTGATTTCATGTTTCGTCATGTTTCAGTTTCAGGTTTGAATGTTGTGGAAGAAACTATAAAGTCGAGCCAGCTCCGACCATTCTGTCGGATGCCCGAATGTTTGCGGCTGGAAGCACAACTAAGATGGAAAACAATGCTTTAAACATCGCAGTGACACAACTCCCGGTATGAGGAAAGTCACACATCGGGAATGGCTTGGCTTGTCTCTCGTGTACATCATGGTTCACCATTATAGCAACTTGTAGATACTCGCGCATTGTTGTTCCTCAATTGAAGGCCGACTCGAGTAGCTGAATGTATAGAGCAAAGCTGCAGCAGCTCTGCGGTGATGTTTCCACAAACATAAACGTGTACGCAAGTCTCCAACGTTCCAATTTGTTTAAGAGTTGATGATTTAACGGCTCCAGACAATACAGCAGTGGCCGCACGTCTCATGTCGGTCGGTTTTCTTGACCTTTTGTTAGCTAGTTGCCGTCTTGTTTATTTTTCCGTGGTTTTCGACTGTTCTATTTTTGATTATGTAGAGATGCTGCAATATTTATTATGATTATAATTTGTCAAGTTGCGCATCTGATGTTGTTGTCTTAACTGTATATTTTCTTGCGAGTCGGTTTTGTCTCAATTGAAAATTGTTGCAAATATGTTGTTGGTTGTCATTGCCGGTAATAATAAGTGTTGTTGTTATTGTGTGAATTGGTTTCATGACAGTGGTAATGTTTGTAGTTATTCTCCTCCGATTTTGTCGGCATTGTGTATGTGCTGAAGTTACTTTTTTATGCTCTGTTAATGTGCATGGCCATTATCAATTATAACTTGCAGCTTTTATCTTTGTTTTATGCTAAGATGGTGTTGTTGGTAAGTCTTAAACGGATCTTCCGGTTTTCATTTTTGGCCATTGTAATTTATCTTCCAATATCAGTGGACTGCATTGTGTTTAGGTTGAGGCACTTATTATACATTTGTTTTGATGTCCTAATCATATGTTCATATTTTAAAATTTACCATGATCTCGTTGGATTTATTATAGCAATGTGGATTCATGTTGTTATCTTTGTTTGGCTTGGATGTATAGTTAATTAAAATTATAAACAGAACCAAATTAGCATGTTTGTATATCTTGATAGTTAATTCAAACTTTTTTTTCTTCTTAATCAAGATAGTTTCTGAAACAATTTTTATTAATTAAATAGTAAATATTCTAATCTAATCTATTCCAATACATCTAATTGTTTTTTTTAAAAAAGGAAGATCCTCATTGATTATTTTCTTTTAAAAATATTAAGTAATCATTTTTCTTAATTTAAGATAACTAAATATTTTTCTAATTAATTTATCGAAAGTAGTGGGCTTTTGGGGTCTAGCATCCCTTGAGTCCTTGAACAACTGTTTTCGAGGCGCACGCCCTTGAGTTACGGTTGTTCCAATTTTCGATTTTTAACTTGTTGTTATTCAATTTTATTGAAATTTCTAAAAAGATACTTTAAAAAAAAATATAATTTTCATTAATTAGATATTTTTATAACAAATTCCAAATATTCATTCTTTTAAAGTAAAGTACATTTCAAAATTATTACCAAATTAATATTTTAAATATTAAACTTTTCGAAAATTATACTTTATTTAAAACTTATTTTTTTTAAGATATTAAACTTTTTTTCAAAATAATTAAATATAATTGGCTTTCCTTAAAATCTTTTTTATAAGCAATTGATTAATTTATTTTATATGAAAATTAAAGTTATTTTCTTGATTAAATTAGACTTTTTTTCTCAAACAAATTTCAAAACAATTAAATTCTTGGATCCCGCCTTCCTTGAATTTTTAAGCGACCGCTCTCGAGGTGCACACCTCGAGTTGTGACCCTTTCGATCTTATTTTCTAGAATACATAGCGCGCCTAGTCCGAGTACGCTAATATTCCTAATTTATTTTCCTAATTAAATCACGAAATAATCGAGTTCTTGGAGTCGCGCATTCCTCGAATTCGAGAGTGACTACTGTTGAGGCGTACGCCTTGAATGGTGTGTCGTTCGAATTTTCGTTTCTAAAATACCTCCTTTAATTATTTGGACAAGTACTTTCACTGTCCAACAAACAATATTTCATAATTAATGGGATGAAAAAGATTTTCGTCGGGATCTAGCATTCCAACGATATCCCGATTAACCGATTGCAAGGCCGACGTCTCGTTTATCGAGTAGTCGTCATTCCTCCCAAATTTCCAACCCGTCTAATCTCGTTCCCCACCTTCGTGCGATCGAGTATAAACCCTAGTACGTTTCTAAACCGTACGTCAAATTCAAAGTATTTTCTTAATCAAATTACGAAAGAATGGAGTTCTTGGAGTCTCGCACTCCTTGAATTCTTGAGTAATCACTCTTGGGGCGTACGCTTTAGGTTGTGGATTACCCAACCTTTCGTCTATAAAATACATGCCATAACTATTTGGACAAATATCGCCATTGTCCATTCAAATACATTTTCATAATTAATTGAATAAAAAAGGTATCATTGGGATCTAGAATTCCAATGATATCCCGATTAATCGATTGCGAGACTGGCGTCTCGTTTATCGAGTAGTCGTCATTCTCCCTTAAAATATTCAACCCAACTCTCTGCTCTCGCCCCCGTGCGATTGAAACTTTCTCAAACATATTACATAATTATTCGAATGAAAAAGGTGTCGTTGGAATCTAGCGTTCCAATAATGTCCCGATTAATTGATTGCGAGGCTGACGTCTCGTTTATCGGGTAGTCGTCATTCTCCCTTAAAATTGCCTAACCAAACTCCTCTTTCTCGCCCCCGTGCGATCGAAACCTATTCAAATCCATTCTCTTTCCCAAACCAAAACATCCAATACGATAAACACAGATTCCTCGCCCTCGTGCGATTTCTAACCCAAACACTTTTATCAAAGAACATTGTTTAGTCCCTTCTTCCGCGCATAACAAACTAGTGCTTCAGCCTCCCCTAGCGAGCAGACAAGCCAACGTTTAGCAGTTAGAATGCGACCTAAACACTCGTTCATTTACACACAAACCTTTTACCGTAGTTAGCCGAACTACGGCTGCTCTGATTTCTCATTTATCAATGAGAATACGTAGGCACAAGATTGCAATGATATTGGCGAGCACAATCCCCTCCTTTTCCCGTAGTCCCACGAACTACGAATGCTCTGATTTTCCACTTCTTACAAGTGAAGATACGTAGGCACAAGGGCCCCAACCCTTGGCGAGCACCCTATCCTATAACCATCCATTCCCCCCATAGGAGAAACTTTAGAAGAAAACAAACAAGCATAGTTAACTTTACTCTCGAATCGATCAAGAGGTTCCCGTTGAGTACAACGGACGTAGAGGGTGCTAATACCTTCCCTCTGCGTAACCGACTCCCGAACCTAGAATATTGGTTGCGATGACCATGTTCTTATCTCTCTTAAAGGTTTTATCGATATTTTCCTATTCCATCCTTGGAATGAATAAAGTTCGGTGGCGACTCTGTTCGAACGTATTTTCCGCGACCATCGCGAGGATCGTATTTTTCGAGGTACGACAGATGGCGACTCTGCTGGGGATTCACATTGCCCTATGCAAGAGAGATTCAAGCCTAACTTGACTCGATTTTAGAGTGCTAACTTCGCTTAACTGTTTTCTTTATGTGTATTTTCTCCTGTTGTTTATTTATTGCTTTCTCTTTCTATTGTATGTTGTTTATTATATCTGCTTGTTGGACTCTGGGATAACATTGCAAGTAAAGCTCTACACCCGAGCTTTGGAAAAAGAAGAGAGAAATTATAGCTTAGAATTGGTAGTAATTAGTGTTAGTCCCCAAGGACTCGCTCCTTGTGTGCCTAGCATGAAAGCTCCTCCAGAATAGACCTTTTCGTAGATCATATCGTAACGCAGCTAGCCTGTTGCACGATTTGATTCATGAAGGGTCCATGACTCTGGGAACCACTCTTAGAACCAGTTTCTATATTTGTAGTCGTTTAATGTTAGTCTCTGAGGACCCGGTCCTCGTGTGCCTAGCATGAGGACTCCGCTCAGGAGAGACCCTATCGTACTCTCGTTATAATACAGCTAGCCTGTTGCGTGATGTTGATGCGATCAGTGTCCGTGATCCTGGGAACCTTATCCATCAACATAGAAGTTATCCAATGAGTGGATCTGTGGGTACAGAATCTAGAACTTGCCTTGTATAGTCTACCGGTTAGGGAGCTTTGACCTGCTTATGTTTTTCCTGGATCTTGTTTGTGCCTGCATTGCATCCGCATATCATTGCATCTGCATTTCATTTGCATTGCATATTGTCTTCCAAAACCAAAAAGCTCATCCATCCTTTGTCCATAATCCGCAGTTGATTTCCCGACACCCATATCGGACTTGAAGCAGCTTTTGGAAGAATCATGAGTTCAGAAGAGCAGAACCAGTTTGCATCAAGAGCAGATGTTGACTTAATGAAGAACCAGTTGGACCAGCTTGTGGAAGCTATGCTAGCCTTGGCAAGGAGAGAGAACAACCCTCAATGTCCTATAGTCACTGAGAACGTCATACCTCAGCCTGTGCGGATTCCTGTTGAAGACCAGGTTATACAAGAGCATCACATTATTCAGGATGAACATACCTCGTCTCATGATGCTGTTGAATACCATAGCTTCGCATTCACTACACCGAATTCCCAAGTGGCAAGCTTGGTGGGGAATGTTGAACGACCTCAGGATGATGAGTTTGCTGAAAAATGTCGTGTGTTGGAAGAGAAAGTTGAAGTCATGATGGAGCGTGATACTGCTGATTTGAATGCTTTGAATATGTGTTTGGTACCCGGACTTGTGATACCTCCAAAGTTCAAGATGCCAAAATTTGAAAAGTACAAAGGAAATAGTTGTCCAAAGCAACATTTGGTAATGTTTTGCAGAAAAATGACCTCATATGCTCACAGTGACAAACTTATGATTCACTGTTTCCAAGACAGTTTGAGTGGGGCATCTTTAAGTTGGTACATGCAGCTAGAAAGTAGCCATATCCAGTCGTGGTCGGACTTAGCCAACGCCTTTCTGAAACAATACCAATACAATCTTAATGTGGCTCCCAACCGCATACAGTTGCAAAGCTTATCTCAAGAGGAAAACGAGTCTTTCAGAGGGTATGCTCAGAGATGGAGAGAGGTAGTTGTTTGCGTTCAACCACCACTCTTGGACAAGGAATTGGTTGACATGTTCATAGAGTCTTTGCAAGAACCCTATTTGGAAAAGATGATAGCCAATGAGACATCCAACTTCTCTGATTTGGTATCAGTAGGAGAACGCATTGAGAGCCATCTCAAGAGTGGAAAGATCCAAGACACCTCGAACATCCCAGCCAGTGAAAGTGAATAAGTTGTTAGCTCCTGAGAGGAAGAAAAAGATGAGATAAACGCGATCAGGGACACTCCCCATGCTCCATCCTCGGTGCCTTATCTTCAGTACCCAATCATCTCAACTGTTAAAAGTCAGCAATCCTATGGGTCTACCTGTGGGACTCCGGTCTCTTCACATGGTCAATATCCTCCTATCAATAGAGGTCCCCATTATTAACAGCAGGTTGCGCATCAACATGCTCCGCAACAACGACGTTACTATAATCAAAGACCAAAGAGACACTTTGATCCATTACCAATGCCATACAATCACATGCTACCACGTTTGATTAGTAGTGGACTGACAGTGCCAAAGAGCTTAGATCCTGTGATCCCACCATATCCACCAGGCTTTGACACCAATGCACGATGTGGCTACCATGCTGGCGCAATGGGGCATTCGACCGAAGATTGCAAACAGTTCAAGAATAAGGTTCAAGATTTGATCGAGTCCAAGCTAATTTCGTTCACACCTCAAGGACTTCATATCAACATCAAACTGTCATCTGGTCAAGTGAGTTCATCAGTCCATGGCATGGAAGAAGCTGCAGAGAGTAGATATGAAGAAGGTTATCATACTGGTCTCGATGAGCAAGAAGGGTAGCTCAACTGTGATGCAAGAGAGAAAAGCCCAGTTCCTCAATACTGGCAATTTCCATGTTGTTTTTTCGCATTTGTAGTTTCTTTTCTGTTATAATGCTACTTGCTTTTAGACATTGTTTCTTATTAATGGTATTGTTAATGCGATGATTATGCATGTTTTTGATCAAATCCATTCGTATTCACTCACATTTTCTCACTTATTGCAAAAAATCACAAATTTTTTTCACTCCACTTCCTTTATCGCACTGCTGTTTAGCAAAGATTTGAGGGAGGATGACGAAAACGAAATATCCATAATTGCTGATAGTATGCTTTTGGATAAAATCTCGCCGATGATGTACATGCATTGCTTCAAATCCCGAAACACCGGAGAGATAAGGAGTTAGTCCCTAGTCAACCACTTCGAACCTAGAATTAGGAGTTTTCTTCGGATTGCTAAACCCTTACGCTTAACCTGGGGCAGGGTAGTGTTCAGTTAACCTGATTACGCACTCGAATCACGAGGAAAAATCCAAAAGTCATGACGGTTCATTAATAACCCTTGACATGGCAGCCATAATCCTTCAAAAAAAATTTCAAAAGCCTGCTAAGTCAAACACCTCAAAAGGGGGACTTAGGCAAAAATCAAGGCAATCCCGATGGACTCGAAGAGCAAAATCAGTCCAGGCAAAAGTTAGGGATCAAAAGAAAAACAAAAGAGGTCCTCAAATCCTCAACAAAAACAAAATAAGATTCAGTGGCCACCCAAATCAAGGGGTTACTGACATCCATCAAAATAAGGTGGCTGCCATTTCAGGCAAACTTTAAACCATCAAGTTTACACCGTCAAGTAGGTGCAAAATTAACTGAGCGTAGGTATGGAGATTATCATGAAGAAGGGGTGGGTCCAAATCAAATTTGAGACTTCTATCCTTTGTTTCTATAACCATGAACCAGACCACGATACAACCCTTAAAAGACCTAATTGAGGCAGGGTTTTATTCTGAAAGCATATTTACAGTAAGGTTGTGTAACCTGACTCCTCACATGATTGCTAATCACCAGCATTGGTGTCATTATTCTTGCTATATCTTTCACACACCAATTAAATTAGCACTGCGTTTGAACTAATAATCCACTTGTCACACGTTTTTACATCATTCCAATAAATGATCTTTTCAAAACTTGCATGACCGTCGCATTAAAATTACCATTTTTAAATGAACATTTTTAACTGCAAGTCAGTACTTGGCATTATGGAAATTGCAACAAAAGAGCAATCAAAGAGGAACTTGATCACTCATTGGTGCCGACCTGAATCAAGAATTTCTCATAACCCCGCAGACTGGGGCAAGTTCTTCCGAGTTTTCAAATAGGGGCATATTGTTGCAGAATCCAGAAACTGGGGCAATCATCGTAGACCATGTCATGGTATAAATCTTTAAGGAAAATCTTCAAATACCTGGCAGACTGAGGCAGACTAGTTGAACAGGGGCAGTTTCCCTCCTTACCTTCGAAGTTGGTCAAGCTGACCATGCCAGACATCAGTAACTGTTGAGCTCACAACAAGCGTCAAAAGCCTTGGGGCAGAGCAAAAACACGATCAACATGCATTGGTTAAGTCGCTACGCTCGCATATTCAACATGCTTTGGTTATGTCGCTACGCTCAACATTTGTAAGTCGTCATGGCACATTGGCTAGAAGTTAAGGTTCTCCCAGGAACAAGCAGCCAACTTCTGCAAGGATCTAACTTGGGGCACCGAGAACATCCACATTTGTCTTCTGAGCATATCATTATCAAATACCGTGTGTCAAGAAGTCAAATACTTTCACCAAATAAAGTACAACCCTGCTTGGCACCCCTCCTAAAGGTCCAACTCATATTGGCAACTACCAAATAAAGTCCACTTCTGTTGGCATCCCTTAAAACTACATAAAGTCCACCTGGCTGGCATCATCATAACCAAAAGTCCAACCCTGCTTGGCATATCTCAAAAAGTCCATTTGTATTGGCAACCCTTAAAATTCCAACCCCGCTTGGCATCTCCTAAAGTCCAATTTGTATTGGCAACCATTAAAAGTCCAACCCCGCTTGGCATCTCTTAAGTCCAATCCTTTATTGGCAACTACCAAAGTCCACCCTTGTTGGCACCTTCAAAAAACCAATCTCCTACTTGCATTCACATATGCATCATACAATTGACATGTATCATACGCATACATAGCACGATCATTTCCTCTTTCAACCCCCGAGTTGATATGTCTTTATTTTCTCGACCCCCGAGTCGATATTTTCCTTTTCTTCTTTCAACCCCCGCGTTGATATTTTGTTTTTTTCGACCCCCGAGTCGATGTTGTTCTTTATGCTCTCAACCCCCGCATTGATATTTTGTTTTTCTCGACCCCCGAGTCGATATTTACCTTTCTTCAACCCCCCGCGTTGATATTTATCTTTCTTCAACCCCCGAGTTGACTTTTTGTTCTGATTTATTCTCGACCCCCGAGTCGATAGTATATTTGTTCTTCTCAACCCCCGAGTTGATGTGCCAGTATACCCCGTAAATCTTTTCACCTTGTTGCATCTAATCTTAAACTAGAAATAAAGCCTTACGAAATCCCGTTACCCGGTTGCATTTTCATAAGCATTAGCATATCATTTGCATACGCATCTTATTTCCCTAGCAGTTGCATCATTTGCATATTTGCGCATCATACAGAGCATAGCATTTATGTCCCCAACGACATAGCATAACAGGATCCAGGATCAGTTCACGAGTATCCTGACCGGTCCTCTTTCGAAGTCGGCAGTATTTCTCTGTACAGAATTGATACTCCGCACGTGTTCAAAGAATTCTATCCCCAGCAAGTCATTCTTCAACCATGCAGTTGATAATGACGATTCCCAACAGTCGTTGCTCTTATTGCTCCCCAAGTAGAGGTTATCCTTAAAAGAGTTTCTTGAAGGCTTTTCCCCTGCAGAGTTTGGACAACGCTTTTTCTCTGACAGGATTTTAGCTCAACTATTCCTCAGCGAAATCATCACTCGAGATACTGCTTTGGTATCATCGAAGAGCCTTAATGGATAAGGTACTGCTTCGACCACCCGAAGAATCTCAAGTTTTGTTCGAGATACTGCTTTGGCATCATCGAAGAGCCTTAATGGATAAGGTACTGCTTCGACCACCCGAAGAATCTCAAGTTTTGATCGAGATACCGCTTTGGTATCATCGAAGGACCTTCACGAAGGAGGGGCCGCTTCGACCACCCAAAGAGGATCATTTATACCACTCTGGTACCGCGAAGAACCTTATTGGATAAGGGACTGCTTCGACCACCCATAGAATATCAGGTTATCTCGTTCATCTATTTTGCATCCTGTCATCCCGTTCTGGTATATCCCATCTCTTTGCATTTTTACTTGCTTGTCGGACAAATTTCGGGGTCATTTTGTATCTAATTGACTTCCACCCTGAAAATGAACGCCATGCAGCTGTTCATTCTCTCAGGTTCAAGGCAATTAGATAGGGGCATCTGTCATACCCCAAATTTGTCCTACCTTTTTTTTAAAATTCTCATTTGCCCGACTTTGTTTTTAATTTACCTCGCTTATACATCGAAGCGTATTTTTCCGGCAAAAACAGGCATTTTCTTTTTTAGCCCAATAAATTTTGACACGTGGCATTTGTTTGTGATTTATTTGTGCTACGTAACATTTGTTTTTGTATATATTTATAATTATTTTCGTTCATAATTTCTTTTTTATTTTTATAATATGTAAATATAATATAGTTTTAATATTAATCAATTATTTAGTTTAGATTAGGTTAATTTTTTAATAATTAGTATTATTTTTGTATATCTTGTTTGTATTGATATATATTAATAATATTAGTAATTAATATTCTTTTTTTAAAATTTTAGTTTATTCTATTTATGATTATTAATGTTTCTTTAATATATATTATTTAGATTACACTACTATTATTTTATTTAGGTTGTTAATATTAATTAATAATTATAAGAAATTAATAAAAATTGAAATCAATTTTAAGAGAAAGAAAATGGAAATTGGGGAAGGCCCATTTGTGTTTGGCCCGTAAGGGTTGAGTCACACGGGTTATAAGTAGGATTTCATCATTCTGAAAAAAGGAAGAGGGGAAACTACTGTTCACAATCCCTAAAAGAGGACTTAAACGGCCGCCCCAATTTTGAAGGGCAGCCTCACGGCGCCGCTCAACCCTTCTCCCTCGTCAAAATCCAAACCTTCTCCTCTTCTCCCCCACAAACCCCTGCGAAAACCCTTCTTCTTTCCACCGCCATCACCATTGATAAAACCTCCATTTTTTCCTTCCTTACAACCCTTCATCTTCTCCATCCGAAATCCCTCTCGCTGGAAACGCCCTTCATCGTCTCCTCACGAGGCCACCCTCCAAAAATCCATTACCATTGAAAACCAACACAACCGCCGTCAAACCCTCACTAAATCGTGATTCCTCCGACCCTCATTTACCACATCGTCCCGTCGAATCTCACAAAAAACAATGCTCGAACATACTGGCAAGAACTCACTGTCGATGTCTTAGCTGAAGCGGGCCTTATCTGATGTTGTGGTGAAGGTTGTCGCTAGAAGGAGAACATCTTTCATTGTTGTGCGTAGAATCCAAGTTGTAGCGCCCTTAAACTCCAACCACAAGCTCATTGTCTCATCTCCATTTTGGTGTCGCGTGGACTTAGCAGCAGCTCTCTCTTCTCTTCGAGCAACGGTAAAGCTTTCAACAACCAACTTGTCGTCACAATGTAATAACGCAGAAGGCTTGGTTCTGTTCCTAGCTACCACTGTTGTAACCGACTCGACAATGGTTTGTGTAAGATTGCTTTGACTTTGTGGTGCTGTGTTGTAACTTGAAGCAACCGTAATATTCGATTTGGCTAGTTTGTGATTCCACTTGCAGCAACAACAGCTAGTATTTCGCAGTAGTAGAAGACTGCATATTGATGAGGATTTATTTGTATGAGGGTGTGTCGCTGTTGTATTAACCGTTCGACATTGCGACGATGACTCAAACGCGACTCTGTTACGTACTAACACTCTTCGTCTACGATTTACCTTCACAGGGTCCAACAACAACAAAGCTCGCATTTAGTTCTATTTTTTCTGTTTCAATTTTGTAAAGATTATGCTGTCGTCATCTTCACGAGCAAGTTTCGAGTCAGATGCAAGATTGAAAGTGATTCTGTTCTAACAATAACACACTGCTGCTGCAATTCAATACGTAGATACTGGTTCAAGGAAGCCATATTGTTGTTTCTATTTGCAGGTTTTCGATGGTGCCAATTTTACTCGTCATTCACAAACGGCCGTGGTTTATAACACTTAGATGTTCAAACTACTATAACCATATCAATGTCTATGCACTTTAGCTCGAACTTCACACGATAGTTTTGCAAAAGTTCGAAAACACGAAGCTTTGAGTTTCTATGTTTCGAAAAACGTCTAGTTCAGCTTTCTCAACCTGTAGATGTGTTTGTTTTGATTTCATGTTTCGTCATGTTTCAGTTTCAGGTTTGAATGTTGTGGAAGAAACTATAAAGTCGAGCCAGCTCCGACCATTCTGTCGGATGCCCGAATGTTTGCGGCTGGAAGCACAACTAGGATGGAAAACAATGCTTTAAACATCGCAGTGACACAACTCCCGGTATGAGGAAAGTCACGCATCGGGAATGGCTTGGCTTGTCTCTCGTGTACATCATGGTTCACCATTATAGCAACTTGTAGATACTTGCGCATTGTTGTTCCTCAATTGAAGGCTGACTCGAGTAGCTGAATGTATAGAGCAAAGCTGCAGCAGCTCTGCGGTGATGTTTCCACAAACATAAACGTGTACGCAAGTCTCCAACGTTCCAATTTGTTTAAGAGTTGATGATTTAACGGCTCCAGATAATATAGCAGTGGTCGCACGTCTCATGTCGGTCGGTTTTCTTGACCTTTTGTTAGCTAGTTACCGTCTTGTTTATTTTTCCGTGGTTTCCGACTGTTCTATTTTTGATTATGTGGAGATGCTGCAATATTTATTATGATTATAATTTGTCAAGTTGCGCATCTGATGTTGTTATCTTAACTGTATATTTTCTTGCGAGTCGGTTTTGTCTCAATTGAAAATTGTTGCAAATATGTTGTTGGTTGTCATTGCCGGTAATAATAAGTGTTGTTGTTATTGTGTGAATTGGTTTCATGACAGTGGTAATGTTTGTAGTTATTCTCCTCCGATTTTGTCGGCATTGTGTATGTGCTGAAGTTACTTTTTTATGCTCTGTTAATGTGCATGGCCATTATCAATTATAACTTGCAGCTTTTATCTTTGTTCTATGCTAAGATGGTGTTGTTGGTAAGTCTTAAACGGATCTTCCGGTTTTCATTTTTGGCCATTGTAATTTATCTTCCAATATCAGTGGACTGCATTGTGTTTAGGTTGAGGCACTTATTATACATTTGTTTTGATGTCCTAATCATATGTTCATATTTTAAAATTTACCATGATCTCGTTGGATTTATTGTAGCAATGTGGATTCATGTTGTTATCTTTGTTTGGCTTGGATGTATAGTTAATTAAAATTATAAACAGAACCAAATTAGCATGTTTGTATATCTTGATAGTTAATTCAAACATTTTTTTTTCTTAATCAAGATAGTTTCTGAAACAATTTTTATTAATTAAATAGTAAATATTCTAATCTAATCTATTCCAATACATCTAATTGTTTTTTTTAAAAAAGGAAGATCCTCATTGATTATTTTCTTTTAAAAATATTAAGTAATCATTTTTCTTAATTTAAGATAACTAAATATTTTTCTAATTAATTTATCGAAAGTAGTGGGCTCTTGGGGTCTAGCATCCCTTGAGTCCTTGAACAACTGTTCTCGAGGCGCACGCCCTTGAGTTACGGTTGTTCCAATTTTTGATTTTTAACTTGTTGTTATTCAATTTTATTGAAATTTCTAAAAAGATACTTTAAAAAAAATATAATTTTCATTAATTAGATATTTTTATAACAAATTCCAAATATTCATTCTTTTAAAATAAAGTACATTTCAAAATTATTGCCAAATTAATATTTTAAATATTAAACTTTTCGAAAATTATACTTTATTTAAAACTTATGTTTTTTAAGATATTAAACTTTTTTTCAAAATAATTAAATATAATTGGCTTTCCTTAAAATCTTTTTTATAAGCAATTGATTAATTTATTTTATATGAAAATTAAAGCTATTTTCTTGATTAAATTAGACTTTTTTTCTCAAACAAATTTCAAAACAATTAAATTCTTGGATCCCGCCTTCCTTGAATTTTTAAGCGACCGCTCTCGAGGTGCACACCTCGAGTTGTGACCCTTTCGATCTTATTTTCTAGAATACATAGCGCGCCTAGTCCGAGTACGTTAATATTCCTAATTTATTTTCCTAATTAAATCACGAAATAATCGAGTTCTTGGAGTCGCGCATTCCTCGAATTCGAGAGTGACTACTGTTGAGGCGTACACCTTGAATGGTGTGTCGTTCGAATTTTCGTTTCTAAAATACCTCCTTTAATTATTTGGACAAGTACTTTCACTGTCTAACAAACAATATTTCATAATTAATGGGATGAAAAAGATTGTCGTCGGGATCTAGCATTCCAACGATATCCCGATTAACCGATTGCAAGGCCGACGTCTCGTTTATCGAGTAGTCGTCATTCCTCCCAAATTTCCAACCCGTCTAATCTCGTTCCCCACCTTCGTGCGATCGAGTATAAACCCTAGTATGTTTCTAAATCGTACGTCAAATTCAAAGTATTTTCTTAATCAAATTACGAAAGAATGGAGTTCTTGGAGTCTCGCACTCCTTGAATTCTTGAGTAATCACTCTTGGGGCGTACGCTTTAGGTTGTGGATTACCCAACCTTTCGTCTATGAAATACATGCCATAACTATTTGGACAAATATCGCCATTGTCCATTCAAATACAATTTCATAATTAATTGAATGAAAAAGGTATCATTGGGATCTAGCATTCCAATGATATCCTGATTAATCGATTGCGAGACTGGCGTCTCGTTTTTCGAGTAGTCGTCATTCTCCCTTAAAATATTCAACCCAACTCTCTGCTCTCGCCCCCGTGCGATTGAAACTTTCTCAAACATATTACGTAATTATTCGAATGAAAAAGGTGTCGTTGGAATCTAGCGTTCCAATAATGTCCCGATTAATTGATTGCGAGGCTGACGTCTCGTTTATCGAGTAGTCGTCATTCTCCCTTAAAATTACCTAACCAAACTCCTCTTTCTCGCCCCCGTGCGATCGAAACCTATTCAAATCCATTCTCTTTCCCAAACCAAAACATCCAATACGATAAACACAGATTCCTCGCCCTCGTGCGATTTCTAACCCAAACACTTTTATCAAAGAACATTGTTTAGTCCATTCTTCCACGCATAACAAACTAGTGCTTCAGCCTCCCCTAGCGAGCAGACAAGCCAACGTTTAGCAGTTAGAATGCGACCTAAACACTCGTTCATTTACACACAAACCTTTTACCATAGTTAGCCGAACTACGGATGCTCTAATTTCTCATTTATCAATGAGAATACGTAGGCACAAGATTGCAATGATCTTGGCGAGCACAATCCCCTCCTTTTCCCGTAGTCCCACGAACTACGAATGATCTGATTTTCCACTTCTTACAAGTGAAGATACGTAGGCACAAGGGCCCCAACCCTTGGCGAGCACCCTATCCTATAACCATCCATTCCCCCCATAGGAGAAACTTTAGAAGAAAACAAACAAGCATAGTTAACTTTACTCTCGAATTGATCAAGAGGTTCCCGTTGAGTACAACGGACGTAGAGGGTGCTAATACCTTCCCTCTGCGTAACCGACTCCCGAACCTAGAATATTGGTTGCGATGACCATGTTCTTATCTCTCTTAAAGGTTTTATCGATATTTTCCTATTCCATCCTTGGAATGAATAAAGTTCGGTGGCGACTCTGTTCGAACGTATTTTCCGCGGCCATCGCGAGGATCGTATTTTTCGAGGTACGACACCCACCAAAAGGATGACGGAGCGAAACCCACACCAAAACTATCGCACAATCTGACATTAATGACTATGACAGACCCCCCCACCAAAAGGATGACGGAGCGAAACTCACACCAAACACTATCGCACAATCTGACATTAATGACTATGACAGACCCCCCCACCAAAAGGATGACGGAGCGAAACCCACACCAAAACTATCGCATAATCTGACATTAATGACTATGACAGACCCCCCACCAAAAGGATGACGGAGCGAAACTCACACCAAACACTATCGCACAATCTAACATTAATGACTATGACAGACCCCCCACCAAAAGGATGACGGAGCGAAACTCACACCAAACACTATCGCACAATCTGACATTAATGACTATGACAGACCCCCCACCAAAAGGATGACGGAGCAAAACCCATACCAAACACTATCGCACAATCTATCATTAATGGCTATGACAGACCCCCCACCAAAAGGATGACAGAGCGAAACTCACACCAAACACTATCGCACAATATGACATTAATGACTATGACATACCCCCCACCAAAAGGATGACGGAGCGAAAGTCACACCAAACACTATCGCACAATCTATCATTAGTGACTATGATAGACCCCCCACCAAAAGGATGACGGAGCGAAACACAAACAATATCACACAATCTATCATTAATGACTATGACAGACCCCCCACCAAAAGGATGACGGAGCAAAACTCACACCAAACACTATCGCACAATCTATCATTAATGACTATGATAGACCCTCCACCAAAAGGATGACGGAGCGAAACTCACACACAGGCCACTACCACCCAAAAGGATGATAGTGAGGCAATTGACAATGATCATGCTTGCTGGATACAACTCATTGGGGAACACCCAAGAGGAAGATTGGATTGAAATGAATCAACGTGGTACGCCCACCGTCTTGCTTGGAGATCATAACTTTGTTGAAATGCTTTCATGGTTACGCCCATGAATTATGAAGAAGATGCCCCTGACTGGGCTGAATTTGTCTTGAAATTTTGTCTTGGTTAACAAAATGTTGAACAACTTCGTGAGGAACGCTCACGGCTTTGATGAAGATGCCCTTGCCTGTGCTAAATCTTGTACTGAAACTCTTGGATTTGCCCAACAAAAGGTTGAACAACCTCGTGAGGAACCCCCACGGTCTTGAATGATATGCCCCTGGCTGGGCTGTATGTAGACTTGAAGATTTGATCAACCACGAGGTTGAAATACGTCATGGGAAGCACCCATGGTCTTTGAAAAATGCCTCTGACTGAGCTGAATCTTGCTTTGAATATCCTTGAATTTCGTGGGAGAAACCCACATCTTGCAGAAGATGCCCCTGATTGGGCTGATGACTGTTTTGAAGCTCTTGAAGTTTTTGGGAGAAACCCACAGTCTTGCAGAGGATGCCCCTGACTGGGCTGATGATGATCTTGGAAATCTTCGAGGTTGGTCCTGGACCTTGACTTGCATATGCAAATGCTGGATGATAATGAGGTTCCATAACGAATGGAAGTGCAGATGCAAATGCTGACGCACTGAGATGCAAGAGCCGAGGAAGTATGATATGATTTGAGTATGCATATGATGAAAGATGCTTATGATAGCGAATGCAATGCGTATGATGCACATGATTGCAGACAGGTGATTGGAAATGCAGGTGGAGACGCCGGCGCAGTGGACTTTTGGTAGTTGCCAATGCGGATTGGACTTTGGGTGGTGGGAGGGATTGGCTTCCTCGACATGTAATTCGTTGAAGACGCCATGATTGAAGCAGATGATGATGCTCTGGATGCCCTAAGCTTGCTTCAGAGAAAATTGTAACTCTATTTAATAGTCAGGGTAACTTGGTCTTGTCCCAGTCTGAACATGCTAATGGTTTTCCCCTGCTCGAGCTCTTGAGCGATTTGCCCCAGCCTGTGGGTTTTGAGGTAGTCTTGTTTTGTGACAGCCACTAGGAATAAAGTTCCTCCTTGATTATTTATTGTTGGAGTGTCTTTGAATACCTAGTACTGATTTGCAGATAAAATTGTACATTCACAAATGGTAATATTAATGCAAAGCTCAATACAAGTTTTGAAAAAGTGTCGTTTATTGGAGTGTCGTGATATTGTGAAACGAATAGATCGTTAGCCCAAACATTGTGCTGATTAGTGCGTGAAGATATTGCAAGGATAATGACACCAATGCTGATGATTAGTAATCATGTGAGGAGTCAGGTTACGCAACCTTGCGATAGTATGCTTTCAGAATAAACCTCGTCTCAATTAGATCTTCGAGGGTTGTAATGTGGCCTGGTTCGCGGTTTATGAAACAAAGGATATTCGGCTCAAAGTATGATTTGTACCCACCCCTTCTTCACGATGATCTCCATTCCTACGCTCAGTTAATTCTGCACATGCTTGTCTTGACGGTGTAAACTGATGGTTCAAGGTTTGCTTGACGCGACAATCACCTTATTTAGATGGATGTCAGTGACCCCTTTTGGGTGACCGCTGAATCTTATTTTGTTTTTGTTGAGGGTTTCGAGGGCCTCTTTTGATTTTGTTTTTTTTATCCCTAACTTTTGCATGGATTGACTTTGTTTGTCATATCCATCGGGATTGCCTTGATTTTGCCTAAGTCCCCTCTAAGGTGTTTAACCTAGCAGACTTTTGATTTTTTTGGATTTTGTTGTGACTGTCATAGCATGGGTCTTTGATGAACCACCGTCTTCTAGATTTTTCTTTTGATATCTGGAATAACTGAACACTAACCTGCCCCAGGTTGAATGTCAAGGTTTGAATATCTGAAGGAGACTCCTACTTCTAGGCTCGAACTGGTTTACTAGGGGTTAACTCCTTATATCTTCGGTGTATGGGGAATTGAAACAATGCTTGTACATCATTGACGAGATTCTGTCTGAAAGCATACGGTTTACAATTATGGGTATCTCGTTTTCATCATCCTCCCTCAAATCATGCTAAATAACAACGAATAGAGTGGAGTGAATAAATGTGTCGGTGTTAAGTGAAAATTAGTGAATACGACATAACTAATTCAAAACATGCATAAACGATACATTAATGGAAAAACCAAATACGAATGGCAATTGCTCAAAGCATATAGTACTAAAACAAATACAAAATATAAGAAATGTGAAAGATTAAATGGCAGCGTAACGGCCTTCTTCGGGAAATGAACTTGACTGGACTTGATTTGATCTGATGCTGGCACTAGCTGGCTGATGGCATCGGGTTGTTGATGACATTTGGAGACTTCCCATTGAAATTGATAGTATCCTTGTCAATCATGTCTTGAACCTTGTGCTTGAAAGCCCTACAGTTCTCAATGGTGTGACCTGGAGCGCCCTTATGAAATTCACAATGAGCATTTGCGTCGTAGTCGGGAGGAATGACAGTTGGGGGAGCCAAATCTCTTGGAACGATAGCTTTCTTCTCCATCAACTGAGCAAAGATACTTGCATATGTCATTGGTAGACGATCAAATACTCTATCAGGCCTCCATGTTCTCTGTTGACGTTGTTGGCGAGCACCTTGTTGTTGCTGCTGTTGAGGAGGGTACTGATATCCTTGCTGATTATAGGCTTGTTGCTGAGGAGCCTGTTGCTGTGGCATTTGAGCTTGAGCTGCTTGAACAGCTGGCTGATAAGGTATTGGAGCATATTGCACAGCAGCAACGTACGAATATGGATAGTAAGGCATCTGATAAGGCATATGAGCGGGAGCTTGTTGAGAAGCTTGCCCTTTCTGCAAAGAGATAGCATTCGTTTCACCCTCTTTCTTCTTGTATCCATTGAAAGGCTTCTTGGCATTGGCTTGGCTGTTAGAGCCTCCTTGGATTTTTTCGCTCTTTAGACCTTCTTCAATTCTCTCACCGACAATCACTAAGTCAGAGAATCCAGTGGAGACACTACCGATCAGCTTCTCGTAGTATTGGCCTTGCAAGGTGCCCATGAATATGTCAATTAGCTCACGGTCAACAAGAGGTGGATACACCCTTGCAGCTAGCTCTCTCCATCGTTGCGCGTACTCCTTGAAGGATTCGCTGTCCTTTTGAGTCATACTCTGAAGTTGAGTACGATTTGGAGCAAGATCGGTGTTGTACTTGTACTGTTTGACAAAAGCGTCAGCTAGCTCAGGCCAAGTGCGCACACTGTTACGTTCCAGCTGCATATACCATTCGAGTGATGCCCCCGACAAACTGTCTTGGAAGCAATGAATCATGAGCTTTTCGTCTCTGGCATAGGCAGCCATCTTGCGACAGTACATCTTCAGATGAATGTTCGGGCAGCTGAGACCTTTGTACTTTGAGAACTCAGGAATTTTGAACTTAGGAGGGATAATGACATCAGGCACCAAGCACATTTCCAAAGCACTGAGAGAATTCAAATTGTGCCCTTCCATGACTCTGAATTTCTCAGCTAGATCTCGACACATCTTCATGGCTTCTGAATCTTGGGCAGTGACAGGACTAGCGATGGGGATAGCAGCATGACAGTTCTGAACATCATCATACTGGTCCATCAGATTATCTTCAGCATGAGGAACGGGAATCTGAACCATAGTAGGTTGGGCCTGAGGGATAGCTCCAATAGTCACTCCAGGTATTGGGATTGGTTGAGATGTGGTTCCTTCAGCTGCGGTAGCAAAGTTTATTGGCATTCCATAAGGGTTGGGAACGAGATCTGAGAGCCTTGAGGTAGACACTTGTACCTGACCATTGTTGTTGATGATGGCAGCAGCTTCACGTTGTTCTTCCTCTCTTCTGGCCGTGAGGATGGCTTCCAGGATCTGGTCAATCTTTCCTTTGATGGAGTCCAACTCTTCTCTGAAGGCAACTTGTTCTTGCTAAATCTGTTCCATCATTCGTCTTGTATTGGCTCTATTTGCGTACTGATGTTGAGGAATCAGCTTGATTTACTAGAGAAGAAGGAAGGAGACATAAGATTCTGCTGAAGGATTGGAAATGCAAAATGCGCAACATATGAGGTGCAATGAAAATGATATGCGAGATACAATGCAAGATACAAGATCCATGATCACAGTATCACAGTTCAAACAACTTTGAAGCTGATAATTGTAATAGGTAGGTAACCGTAATTCATGCTCAAAGAAAATCGACAGGTAGACCCTATACAGAAAGATCTAGACACTCTACCCATAAACCCACTCACGGGATGGTTTCTATGTTTGGTTCTCAGGATCACGGACACTAATCATATCAGCGTCACGCAACAGGCTAGCTGTATTACGACGATAATAACAATACGGTCTCTCCTGAGCGGAGTCCTCATGCTAGGCCCACGAGGAGCAAGTCCTCGGAGACTAACACTACACGACCACCATTATTGGAACTGGTGCTAAAAAAGGTTCCCAGAATCATGGACCGTTCATGAATCAAGTCGTGCAATAGGCTAGCTGTATTACAACAAGATCTACGAATAGGTCTCCTCTGGAGGAGCTTTCATGCTAGGCCCACAAGGAGCGAGTCCTCGGAGATTAACACTACTCGACTACCAATTCTAAACTATGTGTTCTCTCTGATTTTACCAAAGCTCGGGCGTAGAGCTTTACTCATGATGTCATCCCAAAAACCAACAGGCAACCAAGATAACAAGCACAACTGAAATCCACAAGAGAACAAATACATAAACAAGAAGAAAACAAACAAAAAACAAACACTCCTCACAAACCAAAAGATAGGCTCGACTCTCTCTTTGCATGGAGCAATTCCCCAGCAGAGTCGCTAGCTGTCGCACCTCGAAAAATCACGGAGACATTTCGGAGAAACGACCCTCGCGCGAAAGGCGCGGAAATGCGGTTCGACAGAGTCGCCACCAAACTTTATTTTTCCCGAATAAACGGGAGAGGAAAATATCGAGAAAACCTCTTAAAACGAAAAGGATAGGAACAGGGCTGTCGCAACCAAGTTCCGGGTTCGGGATTCGGTTACACGAGGGGAAGGTATTAGCATCCCTCACGTCCGTTGTACTCAACGGGAATCTCTTAGGGTATTTTGTGGTGAGTGTTGTCTAGGTTTGGTTGTTTTCTTCTCGTTGATAAGTCGAATTGGTAGGATAAAAGGTTAAAGACGCTAAAGGGAAAAGGGGTGGTTGGAAGATAGGGTGCTCGCCAAGGATTGGGGCCCTTGTGCCTACGTATGCTCATTCGGACGAGAATGAGAAATCAGAGCGTCGTAGTTCGACTACGGGAAAGGATGGGGGATGGACGAAATAATGGAGGAAGATAGAAGTGTGCTCGCCAAGATCATCTTAATCTTGTGCCTATGTATCTTACATTCAAGAGTGAATGAAGAATCAGAGCGTCCGTAGTTCGTGGTAACAACCACGAAAAGACGAGGTTAACTGAGAGATGAAGGGGAGGTAGCTCGCCAAGATCATCGCAATCTTGTGCCTACGTATCTTACATTCGGACGAGAATAAAGAATCAGAGCAGTCGTAGTTCGTGGTAACAACCACGAAGAGAAACAGGATTGAAGTGGGTTGAGGATAAAGAGTTGGAAAGACGAAAGAGTGACTGGCAAGCAAACCAAGAGCGTGCCTCAAGAGCTTGTCACTCAAGAATTCAAGGAGTGCGAGATTCCAAGAACTTCATTCTTTCGGAAATTGGATTGAATAGGTTGAAGATAAGGGGTTGGATGTTTTGAAATCGAAAGAATGAACTAATAATCACTCAAGGGCGCGCCTCGAGAATTACTCATTTGAATACTCAAAGAATGCTAGATTCTAAGAATATCCTTCTTTCGTAAGTTAAAAAAAACGTTGATAGAAAGATTGAATCGAAAACGGAATGCGAGGCAAAACGAAGTTGGTTTGAAGAAAGGGTTCGACGACGAGTTGAGGAATTTGTTTGAAAATGGAACTGACTTGACGACGTGTCAAGGGTTAGATTGTGAGAAACGATATTGGTCCCTAAGGGTGCCTCCAATATCGAAACTACGATGAATTATGAAGTGTGTGCAATATGTCAACGTTTGCGAATGCGTACGAGCACTCGACTTAGGAGAATGTTTGAAAATGTTTGAGTTTGAAAAAGTAGAAAGATTGAATAAATAATAAATCAAGGGCGTGCCTCGAGAATTATTTACTCGGAGATTCAAGGAATGCTAGATTCCAAGAACCTCCTTCTTTCGAAATTTGAATCGAGGAGATGTTTTGAAAATAATTTGGATTGAAATGAGGTATGAAAAGTGAGAATACGAGATAGGATTTTGAAAAGTATAATAGAAATGACGATTATTTAGCAAATAAGACGTCGGCCTCACAACCAATTAATCGGGATATCATTTGGATGCTAGATCCTAACAACATCTTTTTCATTCGAAAAATGTTTGGAAGAACTACGGAAATATCACACAGAATGCTAGATTCCTATGATATTTCTTTGTTCAAAAGAATATATTTTATAAAAAAACAAAAAGTTGAACAATATATTATTTAAGGTGTACACCTCAATAATGATTGTCCAAAAATCCAAGAAGTGCTAGACTTCAAAGATTTAATTTTTCGTGATTTAATTAGAAAATAATTTGGTAATGAAAAAATATATTGAAATAGGATTAAGAAAAAATAATATCAAATTTTGGAAATAAAGTTTGAAAATGGTTCGTATGTGAAAAATAGATTGATTTAGGATTAGAAAAAATAATAATATTTAAAAGTAACTTAATTAAGAAAATAATTTGTTAGGTTGAAAATATATAAAATTAGGATTGAGATAAGAATTAAGACTAAGAAATCTAACATTTAGAATAAAGTAAAAATTGTTTATCTCCAGTGGCTAATCAACGTAAAATTAATTATTGCTTAATTAAGTAATGAGAAAAAAGAAATTAAATAAATGAGACAAAAAAATTAATAATATAATTTATATTTTTTTACAAAACAGTTTTTTTTTTTATGTTAGACAAAACAATGTATATTTTTGTATACATAATTACATTCTTAGAATTGGTAATGGGGACATAACAGTATAAAACCATGCCTTAATTAAATGTTGCTAGCAAACCGTAGGAAAAAAATGCTAACCGACAAATTCACTTAAAAGGAATCCAACTTGACTAATAATTGTATCTATTCTAATTCAACTCAACAGTAAACAATATTCCCTTATTACAGATAGCAAATATCAGTCTATATAACAACACCTAAACATTGTGTTTCAGAAATCGTGAATAATCATAATTTAATTTAATCACAAAAAAAATGCTAAACACACTGCGTCAATATCAACACATTGGTTTTAAATTTACAACCCAATTCTAAATTTAAAATATGCACATAAATGCTTCAAAACTGAATCCAAAGAACATACCATACCAGGAAAAAAATGAAGCCCAGAATTTCAAATTTACAGCAAATTAAAATCAAACAGAACATACTGCAAAAAAAATGAAACTCAAAACTTTCCCCATACCCAACTGAGATGATACCGAACATCACACAGGAGATTAAACATCAAAACATAAAATAAAATGGAAGCAATACTAATAATACGAGATTGTTGAGTTGCCGTCGTAGAGGTTTTTGCGGATCAAAACTCTGGTAGTTGCAAGTCCATCATGATACCTGTGAGCTTCGCAAAAAAAGAAGGAAGAAAAACCGTATGGCCGTACTTGTTGCGATGCTCGACGTCGATGTGGAAGAATGAAACAAGACTGAAATTGTTGCCGTTGGTGGCGATGTTTAGTTCAAATGCTTCACTCGTGTCGAAAATGGAGGCGAGAGGGGAATAAGCTCATTGAAGAGAAAGAAATGAAACAGAGGTGATGAAGTACGGTGACGGTGGAGCGAAAACTGAATTTGATGGTGGTGGATAATGGAAGAGAATGACGACGGGAAGGAGAAAGGATGGCGGTGGCGATTCTGGGAGACAAAGAAGAGGTTTTCGGGCAATGGCGGTGATGTAAGAAGGTTTTACGAGTTGGAGAAGAGGAAAGTTTGGCGGCGCCGTTAGGGCTTTGTTGATAAGAAGATGATGAATGAATCTAGGGTTTTGGGATTTGGGGTGAGAGAGGTTTTTTTTGAGAGATGGTGAACAGTAAATGATTTCCCTTTCCAATCAATTTTCTCCTCTCTCTTATAACATGAACTCAGAGCCATCTCTCTCAGCATAGGCCCAATGGGCCTCGTCCATTTCCATCTTCTTCTTAATTATATATTTTTTTGTTTTTAATAATTTACTATATTAATTACTAATTGATAATCACACATATAATAACTAATAAATAAATATTGACAAATACTAATTAAATAAATATTAAAAAGAATATAAGAATAAACTAAAATTTATAAAAACAAAAAAAATAATAACTAAAAAAAATTATTTGTAACATTTAAAAAAAAATAAAAAAAATAAAAAATAAAAGTTTTAAGAAAATAATATTCACAAAAATGTTGTTAGGCCACGTGTCACGCCTTAATTGGTCAAAAAGATAAATTTTTTTGAAAAAAACAATCAATTGCGAGCGGACACATGTCTAAATAACAAGAAATTAATCGGGCAATGCAAAATCAAAATAGAATGAAAAAAAGCAAAAAAAACTGAAAATGGGTAGGACAAATTTAGGGTATGACAATTATAACATCTTACCGGAGTAGAAGCTCCTCCCCCACTTGGCTTCTTACCATAATCAACTCTTTGTTTCCCTTTATCTGTAGGAGTCACATAAGGTTTCCCTCGAAATTGACCCTTTCCCTTCTTATCACCCAAATTCTTGTAGTGGCTAGACCGAGCCCTACTATCCTCGTCATAAATCCTACTCTTGTTTACCAACTCAGAAAATCGCCTGATCTCCTGATATCCGACAGCTTGTTTGATCTCCGGCCTCAAACCATTTACAAATTTGAGACACTTAGATCTCTCAGCATTAACGGTGTTGTAGTGGGGACAAAACTTAATCAACTCTTCAAATCTTGCCGCATACTCGGCCACAGTAGAGTTACCCTGCCTCAACTTAAGGAACTCGATTTCTTTCTTCCCACGCGCATCTTCTGAAAAATACTTCTCCAGAAATGTCTCTTTAAAAAGATCCCAAGTAATCACCATCTCATTCTCCTCAAGCCTTTGGCGAGTATTACCCCACCAATCCTCCGCTTCTCCCTCCAGCATATGGGTGTCAAACTGCACCTTCTGAGCATCCGAACAATTCATAACTCGGAAGATATTTTCTATAGCCTTCAATCAAACCTGTGCTTTGTCAGGCTCATGGGTTCCTTTGAACACTGGCGGATTATTCCTTTGAAACCTTCCTAAAGCACGGAATTCATCATCTGCATGATTCCTAACATTCAAATTGGCTTGAGGGTTTTGCTCGATCGCTCCAGCCAATCTAGTCAAAGCCTCCGCAATCGCCTCGTCGTTCCTACCAGCCGCCATCGTTCTATATCTCAATAACATAACTCACAAGGTCAAACAATATCGATAGTGTCACACACAATCAGATATACAAGGGAATTAAACAAGTTAACAAATTGGCCAACTGGCCAACCAGGCTCTGATACCACTTAATGTAACACCCCCTCCTATACCCCTAAAATAATACAAATAAACATTTATTTACATAAATAAAAATTCATCAGAGTATATTTATGACATGGTATAAAAGAGGCGCATCACATTATCCACGAAACGAAAACATAAACAACACCTGCTCATAGAGACATGTAACAAAAGGGGTAAATCTCAACTAAAAACCAAGCATAGCTCTTAAAACCCACATATCAATGTTTTGATTAAAGCGGAAGACTGGAACATTGAATTACTTAAGACATGATATAATAGAAGTACACATCATCAAGTTGTTCATAGTATCATTCATATTTTACAAACATCATCAGCTGATACATATACAATGTATCACAAAAGAATACTCTACAAGCCTAGCTACCCGATGTTACATATCAGAGCAACCGACTCAAAAGAATGAAGCTATACTTCACCAAAAGAGAACCTCCAGAAATCCTAATCTGCAATGCCTCATAGAGCATTATAAAACAGCAGAAGGGTGAGAAATATTATCATAATAATCAATGCATAATATATATATATATATATATATATATATATATATATATATATATATATATATATATATATATATATATATATATATATATATATATATATATATATATATATATATATATATATATATATATATATATATATATATATATATATATATATATATATATATATATATATATATATATACGCACACACAATACGTAATGTACATACTCCACATTTCTTACCATAATTCATTGTAGTTCATTATACAATCACAACATGCACACACACAATTATACATAGTCCACGATTTCCACACACAAGCATATTTCATACAACAATGACATTCATGCGATGTGACTCAATACAACTCAATGCAAACTCATGCCATGTGGTACCAACACTTGTTATCTTTTTTCGGTTTACATTAAACCGGGTCCACTCTTTTAGACCGATAACCACCAAAAGCCCGTCCTCTAAGCTTTCAAACCCACTCTTCTAGGCTTGGGACAAGTCACTAGTCTCCACGAAACTAGCAAGCATTTCCTCTTGACTAAATGATGCATATGCAATCAACAATTCAATGCACTTAAGACCGACATCTTAATCTCATGCATTCAATTAATTCATTCTTCAATAATTATCACAACGATTGCACACACAACATATTCATACATATCGTCAATATATTAACAAACAATGTACACATATACACAATATGTTCTCATGCATTCTTCATACATTTTTAAATCAATTATAACAATGTATTACATTTCTCCACGAATCACAATTTCGATCAACTCACAATCTAGGATTCACGCCGTAAGGCTACCCACAGTATAATATATCCCGGCATAATCGACGCCTCGAGCATGGAAATAATCAAAGTTAAGTCGGAAATCCGACCTCGGATGGAAACATTAAAGAAAAACACATCCTATCACGTTCTCTACTCTGCTCGCTTAGCGAGCTCCTAGCGAGTATTCGCTACTTGTTCGCCCAGCGAACAAGCTCACGAAGGCAAACAGAAGATACTGACTTTGTTCGCTACCTCGCTCGCTCAGCGAAGTGTAACACCCTTCTAACCCCACATGAAAATACATAAATAATCAGAGTAAATTAACATGCTTTTACAAAAGGGCGTCACACATAATTTCAAAACATCAAAACCACCTGTCATGCTTTAAACACTCAAATAAAATAATCATGCTTTTCAAAGTTCACTTTGCATGTAGCAGCGGATTCAATTTATATTCATAATTCTTTTCACATAGCATTCATGTTCATCTCATAATTCAACAATACTTGGGCACTAAGGCCAACATCACAATATTTCGATACATTTAAAACACAACTTAAAATACATAAAATATCTCTAAAGCAAAAACCCAAACGATCCCAGTGTTACATAACCAGAGCATGACTCGACCCAACATAATTAAAATACTAAACGACTGCACCAGCAGAGACCTCGCAACTACTAGCAGTACAACTCCAAGATACCTGCACGATGTCATAAAGGACATCATTCCAGCAGAAGGGTGAGAAATATTACCATAATAATCAAAGCACACAATCATATATAAATGCGCAAGTACAGAATACATACATTTCACATTTTCTCACCACAATGCATATTAACACAATAACCATGCACATAATATATATCCATAGCATCAAATACACATATTATACTCTTCACCACAATACCTCACATACCCACTAACATACATCGCAAAGCATATATGTATAAAACCAAGCATTTCATCATGCATACATTCGCAATTACAATTAATCCTCACAAACATACACGTTATGTTTCATTCATCACGAATCATATAACATACGCCATCATGTTTAATCATCAATTCATTATTTAATATCTTTCTCAATTACTCAATCGCAACCCACAATTCAACAATTCATACTCACATGCATATTTCATATAACACTCATAACCATGCCATGTGACTCACTTAAAACTCACCCAATATCACCAATCCCCTTTTTAGGATTATGGGTACGTCACTTATACCCTACCAGGAATAACACCTCAGTTATTCTACCCCGATAATTAGTCCACTAGGAATGACACATTGTCATTCTACCCTAGTGTCGCGGTGAAATTTGGATACCAAACTATTGATTAGTTTGAATCTTTAATTCATTTTGCAACCGAACTTTGATTTGTCCAAAGGAAGGGATAAAGATCGAAATTCCCACAATGCAATGCAAATGCAAGCTAGATTGTTTAGGTTCGGGGGTTGGTTAAACTTAGGGAAGGTGCTAGCATCCTAAGTTTCTGTAGTACTCTACAGGAACCTCTTGTTTTATGTTTGTTTTTTGCTATGTGTTATCTGCTTAAAGGATTAGAGACCCTAGTGGTTTATTTCTAAGTATACTCGATAAGGCATCGCACCTTGTGCCTACATATCCTTACGGGAGTGGAATCAGAGTATTTTGTAGTTCACCCTAAAGGGTTAGAGGAGCTCTTTGACTGTGGTCAAAGTTCCTACGGGTTTAGGGTAGTTGGTTGATTGGGTTTAGGAGAAGAGATGAGTCTTCATTTTAAGGGAGAGATAACCGCCACAAATGTAAAAAAGGGGGTTGTAGGAAATGGTCTTTGTGTTATCTTAAGAAAAGGTCTTACATACTCGGATGGTCGCCAAGCATGCCTTTGTCGCTCTTAAGGCAAAGTCCCTACATGTTTGATTGTATTGTTGTGGGGGTGGAGATTATATCTCACTTAAGATGATTAACATCTTTTCTCTAAATGTGTTCGAAAAAAAAGTTGTATTGTGTTGATTGTTTTGTCTAAGTTGTAAAGATAAAGACAAGGTCCTTCCTATGGGGTAGGTCATAAACTTAAATGATCCACTTGAGTGGAACCAAGGATCATGGGGGAGTATGATGCAAATGATGTGCAACTACACACAACGTTGAATTATGTGTAGAGTTTTCCTTTGGACGGATGCGATGCAATAAATAAATAATGGAAATGTAATTGCAGAAAGTAAATGCGGAAATATAAACCATACACGGACGCATGAAAGCGCTAGGTGAGTGTGTGCATTGTGGATAAAATAACAACAGATAAAGATAAAACGATACATACGCATGAAAGCGCTAAGTGTAGGTGAAAGTGTCGTGAAGTGAGATGATTGATTGTATGTTTACGCGGTTGATTGATTTTAACTGGATTTGTATTGATTCATTTGAGTTGGTTTGTAAGAAAGATATATTGTATTATTTGGTGAGATTGATTTTAAGAAAAAAAATCAATTTAGTTTTTTTATAAAAGGGGTCTAGACGATAATTTAACTAACTTGCTAATTGGAAATGATAAATGGTGACTTATTAAAGAGAAAAGTTTTATTATTATTAATACCAATTAAATGACGAGAAAGATTTCTTAAAAGTTTTCAGTTATCACATACAAATTATTTAAATTGAGAGAAAAAGGTTTTTTTTCCTTTATAAAAAGAGATTATTTAGTTTATAAATAAATGGGCCATCTAGGATTATTAATTAATTAAAAAGATAAATAAATTAATATTAAGGGATTAAATAAAAATAAAAGGTTGATTAAAATTAATTATTATTTATAAAAGATTTGTTGGTTTAATTTAAATAAAAACCGATTAAAACGTTAATTAAGGATTAAATGCGGTAGGGTGCAGGTATTATGGTGGATGCGCATAGCATGAGCCGTGGGATCCATCAGGTGGGGGATCGTGTGGTTGTGAGCATGAGGGTGTATCATATGTGTATGTGTGCACATGCGTGTGATTACAATAACAATAAAACAGAAAAAATGAGAATGTAAACCCTAGCTTTGTCCCCCAAAACCGCCGCTCATCTTCTCTCGGCGTCCAATCTCCTCCCTCTCCTCTCGATCGCGATTGCATCTTCCTCCACTTCTTCCATTTAATTTTCGCCTTATTCTTCTTTTCTTATTTCTTCTTCTCGTTTCAATTTCCTACACAAATAAACAACCAAATAATGTTAGCAGAACAGGGGAATCTCACGGTTTGCAATGCTTCTGTGTGCAGGGACTTCCGATGGTAGCTAGCGGGTAACTGAGGGATTAGGAAAACGGCGACAAGGGGGATTATTTGCGGCGGAGTTTTGAGGGTTTTGGAGATCTCGCGGCTCGCAGCGGAGGGGTTTTTTTTTCCTGAGGTTCGGCAGTGGAACAGATAAGTTCCTTTCTTTTTACATTTTTAGGGTTTTTGATTTGTGATTTGTGGAGCTCTTGGTTGTGAGTTGTTGCCCCCCGCTGACCCTCGAGCTCTTCTCCTTTTATAGGCAAACTTGGATTCAATGGCCATTCACAGCTTTCCATCTTCGGCTAGACATGTCTGGGCTCTTTTTGGAAAGAAATTGAATCTGTTTTAACAGGTTCAAAACCTGTCTCAAAGGTATGGCAATCGTCCTTCCATTTTCGCTTAGATATGTCTGTACTCCCTGATTCTTTCTCTTTTCGTTTTGAGCATATATGCATCTATTTTGGGAAACATTGTGTTTGTCGTTTGACATAATCGTATTTCAAACTTGTTGATTCTATTCTCATACAGGTTGAGGTTTTTAGACAAACTTGAAGAAAAGGTGGTGGTGAAGAAGAAGAAACATGAGTTGTTGGTATGAACAAAGGGTTGGAACAAAGAACCGCTTTTTAGCCCCTGGTCTATTCCTTGGAGTCACCCTATTAGCCAAAGACAAATGCTTGTTATCCTCTATTAAATTTTCTAACTTTGGTGGAGAAACCTTAGAAATGATTCTCGAACGAGTTTTGAAGTGAGGGAGAACCATTATGTGTGGTTTTGCTTGCCTTTCTGCTTGACCTTTGAGGAATTGGAGCTTGACAATTAACTGCTGAAACAAGTTCTTTTGCAAATTGACTAGCACGTGAAATCTCTCCAATGGTTTCTCCTACAAGCATTGCCGGCAATGACATTCTATTGTGAGTGTTTTAACAGAATATATTCTTTGGCCATGTCCTGCTCAAGAATGTCATCATCAATTGAGTCCTTAATATTCTTGTTTTGGAGATACTGATTGAGACGCCAAGTATTCACGGCTGACTCCCTCTGTTGTGTTGCAAGGAACAATGGCCACGGCCTGACGATTTGCTTCAACTTTCGTCATTTCGGTGCAGAGAAAAGATGTCGCCGGTAGGGAAAGTCATCGACGTTGTTCTTTATGTAGGTTGTAAGTAGTCCAAGCCTAGCAACGTCTGGTGTTTACCGGAGCTGGAACAGTGCTTCTGCTTCATTTGAGAACCAGCCATCACAAGGGGCTAGTGATGTCGATAAGGCTCGCAAGTCGTGGGAGGTTAGTGATTTATGCAGCAGCTGGGAAAAAGGGGCAGACTTTACTTTGGAAATCATTCAAACCACTTCTGCAAGGTTTTCTTTATCCGCTGATTTGGAATTTGGAGACTTTGATAGCTTTGAATTTCTGGTTGCTTTGATGTTTTAGACGGAACGAAGTTTTTATCCTTCCATTGTGTTGTTGCTTTGACAGGTTTTGGATATTACTGTGATGATGCTAATGCAGAGTTGGTTATGCAGGTTGTTGAAATGCGGTTACGAAACACCATTCTTCGAAGCTTACCAGCTCCAAATTTACCACTGTGGGACCGTGCGTGAGGTTTAAGCATTCATCAATTAATTCTGCAGCTACGCTCTAGTGGTTGGATAAGTCGAGATGAGTTTGCCAATTAGCTCCTTTTTTCCTCTTTATAAGTTCTATTTGTTTGGTGTTGAGGTTGTGGTTGTTTGAGTTCTGAATCTGCCATGTTTGTTGATTGGATTTTGCGCAGGAAGAAACCAAAAGCCCCGTGATGTTTGTGTATCCATTCAAGTTCAAAAATCTCTCATACCAATATGTGGTGCCGGTGGCTGTTGAAGATGTTAGGGTCTTGAATAAATGGTATCAGGAATCATCAGCCTAAGTAACAAACTTCAACATCGCCTAAATATGGTGTTTTTTAATGTCTGCTGCGGCAAAGGAGTGTGAGTTGCTGTATAAATGAGTAGCTGCCAACTAGTTCCTCTTTCCTGTTCTTCATAAATTCTGTTTCTGAGCAACGAGTCTATGATGAAAACTCGTTGTTAATGTGGAAGGGATCAAGTCTGGAAGGAAATCACGTGACGAGAGGAGCTGGTATTGCGGCCTTAGACGTGGACAGTGAGGTGCAACCGTTGAAAGGGCTCTTATTCGATCACAGTGATTTTGCTCTTGGCTTTGAAATAATTTGATGGTAAACTCTCTTATCCTGACGTAATATATTCATGATAGTTTTCCATTCTCTTCTAAATTGGGTGACCACATATACAGTTTGGTTTGTAGACTGCTCCATTGGTTTTAGCAGGTAAGTCAACTTCTCGTGGTGGTTTCATGCTGCAAGATGCTTTCTACTAGATGTGTAAGAGCTGCCGTCTTGTTGAACATTTTCTATCGTATATTTACAATAATGGCCCATCCATTTACTCTCTTGGTTTCTTGAATGCAGGTCGTTCCCCAACGACTCACCTCAGGGTTTCGCGGAAGGGTCTAATGAACTAAGCTGCTGAATTGGAAACTGTAACGAGTCATTGTAAGCGCTCTGACATGCTATTAAGAAATCTCCTTCTGCTCATCACCAATTCTGTTGAAAAGACATAGGTGGGCTGTTGGTGTTTTGAATGACGCCGACATGGTGCTGCTGCTCTGTACCAGGCTTAGGAGAAGTTGCAATGGTAGGAGAGACATTATCAGAACGGAAGCTCTGAAGCTTGCGGTTGCGAATGAGTAACAGTAGTCTATGGTCTATTTGTGACATTGATGTCTGTTGTACTTTGCTTGAGTTTTTTTGAATACTTTTGAAATCTTTGAAATTAGTTGGGGATTTCCAAGAGACAACAACTCTGTTATGGGCTTTCATGTAATTTGTAAACGGGAGTTAACAAAAATCCTGTAGGCATTTAGTTATGTGGATATTTGTAAGTAAATAAGACTTTGGCTCACAGGTCCATGACAAAGAACAATCTATGTATAAATCCCATTATTATTAGCGCCTCTACATCACTGTTCCATGTTTTGAAGCGTAAATTTGTTATGGTGTCTTAAGTTTGGCGGATAATGCCGTTGATGATTGAGGCTTTTTATAAAAGGTGCATCACCCGAGAGTGGGTTAATAGTACGGAAACTTCAAAGTAGTCCCTAATTAATAAAAGATTGGGACAAAGTTCAACATGAGTTTTCTTTAACTTTGGAGTGCTGGCTTGAGTCCTCGTGAGGGCTATAACTTGAGTTTATAAACTTCCAAATCTGAATCAAACCCGGATGTCGCTTGGGATCCCCAAGCCAAGACTCGCTCCTTAATCCCTTTACAAATAAAAGAAAACTCGAAGCATATTTGGATGAACCTCAACCTCGAATTATCTTGCGTTTATAGCAACAAAACTTGATGGCGCAAAAGCCTTAATCACCATGATTTGTGTCTTGCCCCTGCGGTGTTTTGATCATAAGAATCTATACATGAAAATATCGCACCTGCACATATTGATTAGTGGTAATAAACGTATGAAAGAATAAAGATATTATATAAGATTAAACAAAAAGGAGGCGGAATCTTAAGGTCAAAAATTAGGGTGCAACAGATGCCCCTATTTAAGTTACTCCTATTCGGAGATATGGGGATTAAAATCTCCATCTCGACGAGACAGGAGGGACTTAAATATAAACATTGCACGAATTTTTTGGCCCTAAGAAGCCACTAAATGCAAGTCATATGCAATGATATGAAAATACAAGACAGATAGGGGATCCTGTGAAGGAAAGACGCCACAGGGAGAAAAACTAGACACAACACACGGGAAGAACAGGCTCAACAGAGCGAGACTCCACGGGGAAAGATTGACAATCATAAAGTGTCTAAAAATATGTTGCAAAGACACTAGTCAGAAAGATCAACTTAAGCTCCTACTGCATATGTCAAATGTAATGATTCCAAGATATCAGTCGAAGAAGTCTATGTCGAGTCTGGTAACTTCATGTAAGGATGCTTTTGTCAAAGTATCTATTGTCAAGAACTTCTAGGGAATCTGCTGTCGAGATTCTATGTTGTAGTCTTCCGGAAGTCTACTGTCGAGATTAACCAGGAAATGAAATGGTACCACCTACTGTCGAGGTCTTCTGGGAATCTACTGTCAAGATTAACCAGAAAATGAAATGGTACTACCTAATGTCGAGGTCTTCTGGGAATCTACTGTCAAGATTAACCAGGAAATGTAATGGTACTACCTACTGTCGAGGTCTTCTGGGAATCTACTGTCAAGATTAACCAGGAAATGTAATGGTACTACCTACTGTCGAGGTCTTCTGGGAATCTACTGTCAAGATTAACCAGGAAATGTAAGATGTTCGAATGATTGTTGTTGAAAAAAACTTCCCCGTGTGTCATGGTATGGGTGCCATGAGCTGGTCTCAGTCTCTGCCCAGAATGAAGAAAACTCGCGAGAGCGTCTTCACAAAGGGGTTGTAGATTTTGTAGATTGTAGATTGTAGATGTAATTTGTAAATTGTAGATTTGTAGAATAATTTGTAGTTGTAGTTTGTAAAGCTTCACCGGGGATCTGAAAGAATTTGAGCCGGTTGGATTGTAACGAATGTCTTCTCAAGTAAGGAGACTAATGTGATAGGCGTCCTCGACTTCTCCGGGGAGATGTCACTTGACGGAAGTAAACTTGTGTAATGAACTCACTGGGGAATAAATTCCCGAAGAGTATCTCGTTGTAGTTGTAAGTATGTAAGCTTCTTGAGGTGAACGTTTCTCAAATAAAGAGAAAACATCTGTGAAGTCTTCGATAAAACAATCTGATGGATTTTCGGAGAGATGCCATGAGTTGATAATCTTGATAACCCATTGGGGATGTACAAACTGCCTTGAGGAGACTGTCATTTGTCGTTTTGAATCAAAACGAGTTGCTTAAATAAAGAGGTTGCTCAAATAAAGAGGTTGCTCAAATAAAGAGGTTACTTGCAAACCAGATGTAGATTGTTGGAATTATGTCTTGTAATATTGTTGGAGAAATATCCGTCTTCAATAATTATCTTCATGAAGACCATTTCTCGGGAGAACAATGCAAAATAAATACACACTTGATCCATGTTCAAAAGTTGGAAAAATGTCCGAAAAAATTGTGATTGTCAAGGACCGAAGTTCAATTCAGGAAATAACTGAAGAGAAACTGTCAAGCAAGACTCGACCATTGAGGTATGAACTCGAATGGGAATATACTAAAGCAACCGTCTTCCACGAGGATCGAACTTCGTGGGGAAAATAGAAATATTGCGCTTTTTTGCCTAAGGGTAACAACTCTACTTGGAATGAGGAGACACACCCAACAACTTGTGGACAAACACGACCAAAGCGACAGAATAACATACATACAATGATGTACAAATGCAAATGTTATGTTATATACTTATGTGATATGTGTATGCTTATGCTGACAAAACAGACGAAAGCAACGACTGGAGATGGGATAAACATCTCGAAACAAACATCCGACCAATCTTCAAAGATAGAAGTATCACTGGGGATAATACGGAGAACCAGATATAGGATCTTAATCCTGTTTCAGAGCTTCACAAGCCTCTATTAGGGAATAGAGATCAATCCATTCAGGGATATAACAACTTAATTTTGCCGGATAACATGGTTGTTGAATATGTCGTAAAACTTCACGGGGATGAAACAAACATCCGCCTCGCTGGAGAAGATTAACATTGTAGAGATCCACTAGGGTGTACAGTAACAACCACTTCACTGGGGAGATGAAGTTCAAGAAGATCTAATGAGGAGTAAAATACGTCCACTTCGCTGAGGAAGGTGAAGTTGGGGAAGATTCACTGAGGATTAAAATAGCATCTACTTCATTGCGGAAGTGAAGTTGAGCAAATCATTGGGAATTCTTGCATCGAAAAGTTTCATCGAAGAATTGTCATGACCACCAAAAATAAAATTTATTGGGGACATGAAGAATGTTCTAAGAACAAGGTAATTCTGGCTTGATGAATTGTGTAGTAGTCGCCATTTTGAACAAAACTTGTTATGCGGGAAAGATAATCTTCGCGTCTCAATTGCCCCAAGTTATATGGATATGAGAAGAAGTTATTCCAAGAGGATTTTACTGAAAACAAGGTGTCCTACTGTTTTCAAACTCTTAGAGAGATTTGCTGAATCTCGACGTAACGGACCCTGATTGGCGGTATTATGACGAGTCTTCAATCTCGCTCTAAAGGTGAAGTCAAACTTGAGCAGACCATTTGGAAACAAACTTGCCCCAGTTTAGCAGAGTCTTCGAATTCCAATAGGATACACTTGATGATGACGCTTGTATGTAATTTTCTATGATATCAGGCCGAATTAACACGCGTGAAATGTTATTCCTGAAATTGTTAATGCAACATATGTGTCTGTCTTGAAGTTTTGAAAAAGAGATATCACGACCACTTGTGACGAAGTCACTAGTTAGGACATGAATTAATTTATAAGCCAATATAAATAGTTGAGCATAGCTCATAGGAGTCAGGAAACGTTATCTCACTGCGTATGCTTTCGAAGTAAACCTTACTTCAATTAGGGCTTTCAAGGGTTATATTGAGGTTTAGTTTACGTTTTGTAAAACAAAAGGAATAAGGGTCAAAAGCTTATTTGTGCCCACCCAGAATTTTTTTGAAATTTTAAGTATTCAATCGAGCTGACTGAAAATTTCCCTGCCCCAGGTTTAAAAATGAAGTTGGAAAGGGTTCGGGAGAAATAAAGCAGATCCTCAATCAAGGTTTGAAGGAGTTAAAAATGGATTAACTTCCTTATGTCTTTGGTGTTTAGGAGGTTTGAAACAATGCCTTACATCATCAGTAGGGTTTTATTCGAAAGCATATATCGAGAGATTCTACATTTTACTTCATCATCCTCCTTCCAATTCTTCACCGAAGTGAGAAAGAAATCGGGTGATTTTGGCATTATAAAAAAAACATTTTTAAAGAGTGAAACGAATGGGTTTCCTCAAGACAAACATTTATTGCATTACTTATTCAAAATAAACAAGTTTTCACATGCTAATTATGCTTTTAACCAAAGAAAATGACAAGAGCAAATAAACAGCTGATCATAACGGCGTTCCATTCAAGACTGGGCTTCCTCCTTTGAAAGTCAGCTCTTCATTATCAATCATTTCTTGAACTTTCCCTTGGAAAACTTTACATTCTTCAATCGAATGCCCCAATGCTCCATCATGAAATTCACAACTGGCGTTCGGGTCGAACCACGGTGGACGAGACTTCATAATTCTGGTCTTTCTGGGTGTCATCACCAAGTTTTTAGCAAAATAAGACCATAGCTGACGGTAAGTCATTGGGATGAGATCAAACCATCGAGTTTCTTCTTTCGGAACGCTTAGAGGTACCTCCTGATTCTGAAACCGTCTTCGAACTTGTCGATTCTGATGTTGATTTGGAGGAGTCAATCTTCGTTTATGAGGTAGTCGCTGCTCGCACTGAGCAGGCGCTGCATATTGATGTTGAGGTACTGGATCTGGGTCTGACAGGATTTGATGGGAGTCCTGAATTGCATCGACGTCAACATTTCCTTCCTCTTGGGAATCATCAACTGAAATCTCTTCATCAGTTTGGTTATTCAAATCATCTTGAATTCTTCCACTTTTGAGTGCATTCTCGATGTTTACTCCAACTTCTATAATCTTGGGGAAATCCAATGGTACAGCTCCTACCATTCTAACATAATAAGAGTCTGGCAGTGTTCTCAGAAACATCTTGTTTAAATCCTTCTCGGGAAGTGGTGGATGAACTTGAGATGCTAACTCTTTCCATCGTTGGGCATATTCCTTGAAAGATTCATCGTCATTCTTACTCATGTCCATCAATTGATCACTGTCTGGAGCCGCGTCCAAATTATAATTGTATTGCTTTATAAAAGCCTCAGCTAAATCTTTAAAAGACTGAATACGACTCCTTTGTAGCTTCGTATACCACATCAAGGATGCCCCAGATAAACTCTCTTGAAAGCAGTGAATCATCAACTCGCCGTTGTCAATATAAGCAGCCATCTTCCGACAGAACATCGTCAAATGATCTCTTGGACAACTAGTGCCCTTGTACACTTCAAAGATAGGCATCTTAAACTTCGGAGGAATAATCACACCTGGAACCAGACATGAGTCACGAGCATTAAAATCATATGTATCAACTTCTTTTGTCATCTTTAATTGCTCTTTGAGATCCCGAAGTTCTTTCTCCATTACATCCACCTTCATCTTAGTACGAACATTCTGAAGATTAGGTATATTTTGTAGGGGCTGAGAAGCTTGGACAACCAAGTTGTCTTGCACAGGATGAGGTTGAGTAGGAACATCCACTTGTTGAACAACGTTATCAGAAGGAAGATCGAATAGCGGGTTAGTCACAACTCTGAAACCAGTCGTGGAATCCATATCTTACGTTCTCTGCGCTATCCTTTCGTAATACCTCAAGCTTGGTTAGATGGTCGAGATGTCAACTGACAGACAAAGACGGAAAACTGAATGAGGACATAGAGGAGAAGAGACTCATGTACATGTAAATGCTGGATGCATGATGCGAGAATGCATAATGCTAATGCAAAAATGTAAGGATGATAGGTTTCATGGAACTCGAGTTCTTTATAAACATTACAGAGTTACCAAGTAAAATTATTTGGATTACAAGTGAATATTCTTATAA
Source organism: Lathyrus sativus (assembly GCA_963859935.3). Taxonomy (NCBI): domain Eukaryota; kingdom Viridiplantae; phylum Streptophyta; class Magnoliopsida; order Fabales; family Fabaceae; genus Lathyrus; species Lathyrus sativus. Next base: position 517,370,792 of record OZ012738.1, read on the forward strand.
GAGTCCCAACATAATAGCTAAATAAAAGCTAAATAAAGCCCTAAGGAAGTCCTTCATCTTGTTTGTTGATTTGTTCCTCCACTTGGATCTCCTTGAAGGTAAGCTCGCCCATGACCAAAGTCTAAAGAGTAGTTGGATAGAGGAAAATAAATCCTCCATCCCTTCTTTTGCTCTTGTTGAAAAATGAGAAATGGATCCCTCGTTTACTTGGATCTTTGATGATGATGAGAGTCTTTTGAACTTCTAATGATCCTCCATGTTAAGGGAAGCCTTCTATTGATCTTCAATGATAAGGAGGTCTCTTGTATTTGTCCTTTGGAGTTTCTTGATTCTTCAATTGATGCCCCTAACTTCCTTAGGTCATCCAAGCTAGGACTCTTAAAAGAATATTTCAAAAATATTTTCTTATGTAATCCCTATTGGTTCTATAATGTTTATAAATAAACTAGGAATTCCATGAAACTTAATGTAATATGATGCTTAAATGATGCAACAAACACAGGTATTCACATAAGGACACACAAAGATAAACAAACAAGGGGGACCCTAGGTTTGCAACGAGCTTGGAGTAAAAGGTATACCCATTCCCAAAGGTTGTGGACTAAAGGTTAATTGTACCTGCAGAACAAGGTTCTAGAGGGGTTCCCAAAATCATTAGCCCTTCTTTCGGATATTATCAACTTTCCAACTAACTTGAGGATTAATAATATTCTCAAGAGAACTTCTTTTGAGTGTAGCTTCGCGTAGCACTATCTCGGGACTTACTCCCTCATAGTCCCGCACTACGTCCTAATAAAGGCCAAAGTGGGGTTAAAAGGCAACTACGGTCCTTAGTATCATGGACTCCAATTGAGAATAGTAAAAGTTTTCACGACTGAACTCGTTCAACCGAACTATTTTCAAAGGGTCTCAACTAAGCGGGATTCTCGAGTCAACTTAGTCGGGACTCACTCCCTATAAGCCTCATCGAATATATCACCATCCTATCTTAATTTCTCTCAAGTCCGGGTGTAGGACTTTGTCTTACCACTCAAAGGATAATAACCCAAAAGGAAATGCAAGAAAAAGCATATATAAACAATTAATCAAGTAGGCAGATATATAAAGCAGTAAACAAATAAAATAAGATAGGGAAACCCACTAGAGCACCCCCAGTGAAGTCGCCATTTCTGTCGCGGTGAAATTTGGATACCAAACTATTGATTAGTTTGAATCTTTAATTCATTTTGCAACCGAACTTTGATTTGTCCAAAGGAAGGGATAAAGATCGAAATTCCCACAATGCAATGCAAATGCAAGCTAGATTGTTTAGGTTCGGGGGTTGGTTAAACTTAGGGAAGGTGCTAGCATCCTAAGTTTCTGTAGTACTCTACAGGAACCTCTTGTTTTATGTTTGTTTTTTGCTATGTGTTATCTGCTTAAAGGATTAGAGACCCTAGTGGTTTATTTCTAAGTATACTCGATAAGGCATCGCACCTTGTGCCTACATATCCTTACGGGAGTGGAATCAGAGTATTTTGTAGTTCACCCTAAAGGGTTAGAGGAGCTCTTTGACTGTGGTCAAAGTTCCTACGGGTTTAGGGTAGTTGGTTGATTGGGTTTAGGAGAAGAGATGAGTCTTCATTTTAAGGGAGAGATAACCGCCACAAATGTAAAAAAGGGGGTTGTAGGAAATGGTCTTTGTGTTATCTTAAGAAAAGGTCTTACATACTCGGATGGTCGCCAAGCATGCCTTTGTCGCTCTTAAGGCAAAGTCCCTACATGTTTGATTGTATTGTTGTGGGGGTGGAGATTATATCTCACTTAAGATGATTAACATCTTTTCTCTAAATGTGTTCGAAAAAAAAGTTGTATTGTGTTGATTGTTTTGTCTAAGTTGTAAAGATAAAGACAAGGTCCTTCCTATGGGGTAGGTCATAAACTTAAGTGATCCACTTGAGTGGAACGAAGGATCATGGGGGAGTATGATGCAAATGATGTGCAACTACACACAACGTTGAATTATGTGTAGAGTTTTCCTTTGGACGGATGCGATGCAATAAATAAATAATGGAAATGTAATTGCAGAAAGTAAATGCGGAAATATAAACCATACATGGACGCATGAAAGCGCTAGGTGAGTGTGTGCATTGTGGATAAAATAACAACAGATAAAGATAAAACGATACATACGCATGAAAGCGCTAAGTGTAGGTGAAAGTGTCGTGAAGTGAGATGATTGATTGTATGTTTACGCGGTTGATTGATTTTAACTGGATTTGTATTGATTCATTTGAGTTGGTTTGTAAGAAAGATATATTGTATTATTTGGTGAGATTGATTTTAAGAAAAAAAATCAATTTAGTTTTTTTATAAAAGGGGTCTAGACGATAATTTAACTAACTTGCTAATTGGAAATGATAAATGGTGACTTATTAAAGAGAAAAGTTTTATTATTATTAATACCAATTAAATGACGAGAAAGATTTCTTAAAAGTTTTCAGTTATCACATACAAATTATTTAAATTGAGAGAAAAAGGTTTTTTTTCCTTTATAAAAAGAGATTATTTAGTTTATAAATAAATGGGCCATCTAGGATTATTAATTAATTAAAAAGATAAATAAATTAATATTAAGGGATTAAATAAAAATAAAAGGTTGATTAAAATTAATTATTATTTATAAAAGATTTGTTGGTTTAATTTAAATAAAAACCGATTAAAACGTTAATTAAGGATTAATATGGTTAATTAGTAGGGCGACTGATCAAATGCGGTAGGGTGCAGGTATTATGGTGGATGCGCATAGCATGAGCCGTGGGATCCATCAGGTGGGGGATCGTGTGGTTGTGAGCATGAGGGTGTATCATATGTGTATGTGTGCACATGCGTGTGATTACAATAACAATAAAACAGAAAAAATGAGAATGTAAACCCTAGCTTTGTCCCCCAAAACCGCCGCTCATCTTCTCTCGGCGTCCAATCTCCTCCCTCTCCTCTCGATCGCGATTGCATCTTCCTCCACTTCTTCCATTTAATTTTCGCCTTATTCTTCTTTTCTTATTTCTTCTTCTCGTTTCAATTTCCTACACAAATAAACAACCAAATAATGTTAGCAGAACAGGGGAATCTCACGGTTTGCAATGCTTCTGTGTGCAGGGACTTCCGATGGTAGCTAGCGGGTAACTGAGGGATTAGGAAAACGGCGACAAGGGGGATTATTTGCGGCGGAGTTTTGAGGGTTTTGGAGATCTCGCGGCTCGCAGCGGAGGGGTTTTTTTTTCCTGAGGTTCGGCAGTGGAACAGATAAGTTCCTTTCTTTTTACATTTTTAGGGTTTTTGATTTGTGATTTGTGGAGCTCTTGGTTGTGAGTTGTTGCCCCCCGCTGACCCTCGAGCTCTTCTCCTTTTATAGGCAAACTTTGATTCAATGGCCATTCACAGCTTTCCATCTTCGGCTAGACATGTCTGGGCTCTTTTTGGAAAGAAATTGAATCTGTTTTAACAGGTTCAAAACCTGTCTCAAAGGTATGGCAATCATCCTTCCATTTTCGCTTAGATATGTCTGTACTCCCTGATTCTTTCTCTTTTCGTTTTGAGCATATATGCATCTATTTTGGGAAACATTGTGTTTGTCGTTTGACATAATCGTATTTCAAACTTGTTGATTCTATTCTCATACAGGTTGAGGTTTTTAGACAAACTTGAAGAAAAGGTGGTGGTGAAGAAGAAGAAACATGAGTTGTTGGTATGAACAAAGGGTTGGAACAAAGAACCGCTTTTTAGCCCCTGGTCTATTCCTTGGAGTCACCCTATTAGCCAAAGACAAATGCTTGTTATCCTCTATTAAATTTTCTAACTTTGGTGGAGAAACCTTAGAAATGATTCTCGAACGAGTTTTGAAGTGAGGGAGAACCATTATGTGTGGTTTTGCTTGCCTTTCTGCTTGACCTTTGAGGAATTGGAGCTTGACAATTAACTGCTGAAACAAGTTCTTTTGCAAATTGACTAGCACGTGAAATCTCTCCAATGGTTTCTCCTACAAGCATTGCCGGCAATGACATTCTATTGTGAGTGTTTTAACAGAATATATTCTTTGGCCATGTCCTGCTCAAGAATGTCATCATCAATTGAGTCCTTAATATTCTTGTTTTGGAGATACTGATTGAGACGCCAAGTATTCACGGCTGACTCCCTCTGTTGTGTTGCAAGGAACAATGGCCACGGCCTGACGATTTGCTTCAACTTTCGTCATTTCGGTGCAGAGAAAAGATGTCGCCGGTAGGGAAAGTCATCGACGTTGTTCTTTATGTAGGTTGTAAGTAGTCCAAGCCTAGCAACGTCTGGTGTTTACCGGAGCTGGAACAGTGCTTCTGCTTCATTTGAGAACCAGCCATCACAAGGGGCTAGTGATGTCGATAAGGCTCGCAAGTCGTGGGAGGTTAGTGATTTATGCAGCAGCTGGGAAAAAGGGGCAGACTTTACTTTGGAAATCATTCAAACCACTTCTGCAAGGTTTTCTTTATCCGCTGATTTGGAATTTGGAGACTTTGATAGCTTTGAATTTCTGGTTGCTTTGATGTTTTAGACGGAACGAAGTTTTTATCCTTCCATTGTGTTGTTGCTTTGACAGGTTTTGGATATTACTGTGATGATGCTAATGCAGAGTTGGTTATGCAGGTTGTTGAAATGCGGTTACGAAACACCATTCTTCGAAGCTTACCAGCTCCAAATTTACCACTGTGGGACCGTGCGTGAGGTTTAAGCATTCATCAATTAATTCTGCAGCTACGCTCTAGTGGTTGGATAAGTCGAGATGAGTTTTCCAATTAGCTCCTTTTTTCCTCTTTATAAGTTCTATTTGTTTGGTGTTGAGGTTGTGGTTGTTTGAGTTCTGAATCTGCCATGTTTGTTGATTGGATTTTGCGCAGGAAGAAACCAAAAGCCCCGTGATGTTTGTGTATCCATTCAAGTTCAAAAATCTCTCATACCAATATGTGGTGCCGGTGGCTGTTGAAGATGTTAGGGTCTTGAATAAATGGTATCAGGAATCATCAGCCTAAGTAACAAACTTCAACATCGCCTAAATATGGTGTTTTTTAATGTCTGCTGCGGCAAAGGAGTGTGAGTTGCTGTATAAATGAGTAGCTGCCAACTAGTTCCTCTTTCCTGTTCTTCATAAATTCTGTTTCTGAGCAACGAGTCTATGATGAAAACTCGTTGTTAATGTGGAAGGGATCAAGTCTGGAAGGAAATCACGTGACGAGAGGAGCTGGTATTGCGGCCTTAGACGTGGACAGTGAGGTGCAACCGTTGAAAGGGCTCTTGTTCGATCACAGTGATTTTGCTCTTGGCTTTGAAATAATTTGATGGTAAACTCTCTTATCCTGACGTAATATATTCATGATAGTTTTCCATTCTCTTCTAAATTGGGTGACCACATATACAGTTTGGTTTGTAGACTGCTCCATTGGTTTTAGCAGGTAAGTCAACTTCTCGTGGTGGTTTCATGCTGCAAGATGCTTTCTACTAGATGTGTAAGAGCTGCCGTCTTGTTGAACATTTTCTATCGTATATTTACAATAATGGCCCATCCATTTACTCTCTTGGTTTCTTGAATGCAGGTCGTTCCCCAACGACTCACCTCAGGGTTTCGCGGAAGGGTCTAATGAACTAAGCTGCTGAATTGGAAACTGTAACGAGTCATTGTAAGTGCTCTGACATGCTATTAAGAAATCTCCTTCTGCTCATCACCAATTCTGTTGAAAAGACATAGGTGGGCTGTTGGTGTTTTGAATGACGCCGACATGGTGCTGCTGCTCTGTACCAGGCTTAGGAGAAGTTGCAATGGTAGGAGAGACATTATCAGAACGGAAGCTCTGAAGCTTGCGGTTGCGAATGAGTAACAGTAGTCTATGGTCTATTTGTGACATTGATGTCTGTTGTACTTTGCTTGAGTTTTTTTGAATACTTTTGAAATCTTTGAAATTAGTTGGGGATTTCCAAGAGACAACAACTCTGTTATGGGCTTTCATGTAATTTGTAAACGGGAGTTAACAAAAATCCTGTAGGCATTTAGTTATGTGGATATTTGTAAGTAAATAAGACTTTGGCTCACAGGTCCATGACAAAGAACAATCTATGTATAAATCCCATTATTATTAGCGCCTCTACATCACTGTTCCATGTTTTGAAGCGTAAATTTGTTATGGTGTCTTAAGTTTGGCGGATAATGCCGTTGATGATTGAGGCTTTTTATAAAAGGTGCATCACCCGAGAGTGGGTTAATAGTACGGAAACTTCAAAGTAGTCCCCAATTAATAAAAGATTGGGACAAAGTTCAACATGAGTTTTCTTTAACTTTGGAGTGCTGGCTTGAGTCCTCGTGAGGGCTATAACTTGAGTTTATAAACTTCCAAATCTGAATCAAACCCGGATGTCGCTTGGGATCCCCAAGCCAAGACTCGCTCCTTAATCCCTTTACAAATAAAAGAAAACTCGAAGCATATTTGGATGAATCTCAACCTCGAATTATCTTGCGTTTATAGCAACAAAACTTGATGGCGCAAAAGCCTTAATCACCATGATTTGTGTCTTGCCCCTGCGGTGTTTTGATCATAAGAATCTATACATGAAAATATCGCACCTGCACATATTGATTAGTGGTAATAAACGTATGAAAGAATAAAGATATTATATAAGATTAAACAAAAAGGAGGCGGAATCTTAAGGTCAAAAATTAGGGTGCAACACCTAGTGAGTACAAATCTTTCACATAAACATTATTATCTATATTACTCTCATATTTACCAATCATTACCTATATACATGTACTATTATATTCTCAGGCATTATTCACAATTCATCTCATGCATTACATTGCATGTATATATATATATATACACAACTAAGCATATTCATCAATCATGCTTCTACAATTCACATCATTTTCACACAAACATTTATAATTATATTTATTCATACATCTCAATCATTCCATACATCGCAATGTATCCATATAAGTATCTATATATAAATAGAACATCAAGCATATACAATATGCATTCACCAATGTTTATATCAATCCATGTAAACCCACATATATATACATATCTTCAAGCATAATCACCCATGCCATTATCGCAATTCGCGTTAGTTCATATAAACATACACAATATGTTTATATCATCACCATTTCACATAAACACTCACATACATGTTTATTTCACCAATGCATCATATAAAGATGAATTATGCAACTCATAGAGACCGACTCACGACTCTATGCAGATGCAAATGCGGTACCGACTCAATTCAGCAGGTTCAATTGAAGAACCAAATGGAACCATCGCTCATTACCAAAGTAACTCCCCGTCGGGCCTACGATGTTCACCCATTGCTCACACCCCACATGGGCACACAATTTTTATGGATTGCTCACACCCCACATGGGCACACAATCCGATTGCTCACACCCCACAAGGGCACACAATCATTCTGCAGATTCTACGCAGAATCAAATATAGACCATCGCTCACACCCCACATGGGCACACGATGTCTCTGCAGATCCTACACGGGATCAAATATAACCATCACTCACACCCCACATGGGCACACGAGGTTCTGCAGATCCTACACGGGATCAATGATAACGCGAAAATATATATATATAATGACATGTGTTTTGACTAATGTTTGACCGGTTTCACTCCGAATTCGGGGCATTCCATGCTATTTGTCTAAGTATTATGCAGGTATTCGAAGAACATGTCCAAGCAAAGCAATATGAAGAAAAGGAGCAAAAACAAGTGAAAAATGGATGAAAAACCAAGAGAAAAACAGCAGAAACGAGCTTTACTGATGTGACGACCGTCACACAGCCGTTACGCTCGTCATGCGTGTGACGATCGTCACACCTCCATGACGACCGTCATGCAGCCAGAACGTGCAGAATGAAGTCACGTGCAAAATTCTCCCCTCAAAGACCAAAAGTGTGGCCACTAACTCCTACTTTTCTGCCTCAAACCCACTTCCTGAAGGAATAACCGTTAGATACTCCCCCTCTATAAAAGGAAGAGGTTGGGACCTGAAAAAGGGAGCCGCATTCAAGACAACGAAGTGCTGCCAATTCATCTTCAGAGCAATCTTTCCGTTATTATATTCTTATTTGTTTCTCTTTTCCTTCTCTGTATTCTTTGATATTTTATAATTCCCATTTCCCTTGTACGATCAATTGGCACAAAGACCAGAATCCTGCCAACATTGTGGAGGATCTGCCCAAAGGCCAATTGGAATATTTACAGGTTTTCAATTTTAATCGTAATTGCAATTTTCATTATGGTGCATGTTATTAATTACTGTTTTTATTTATGTATTGCCATTTCTATTTCCATGTCTAGCTAAATTACCGTAATCGATATGTAATAATAATTCAGACGGAATTTAATAATAATTGGCGTAGTCTTTCTCTTTTCAAAACTCAGTTATGGTTTTAGTTTTTAATCAAAATTCTAAATAAACCTTTGTCATGACAGTGAGAAGCTATTTACGGTGGTTTTGCCACGACAGTGGGAAACCATATTAAGGTACGAACCAACAAGCGGCAGCTGAGGCTAAGACCAGATAGTAAAAACTAGGCATTCGATTTAAAAACAGCGAAAGCACTTTAAAAAGGATTAGAACTTAGAGATTTTCAAAAGGTAACTCTAACCCCGAACGGGATAGCGACAACATACGTTCCGCCTTAGAGTTGCGACTAGCGTCAACAACCATCGTGAGACAAAAGTCTTTAGATCACTATTTTCTTCTTAAACTAAGTTTGAAAACACTTAATACGCCAGTAAATTGTCAAATCCCCGAAGAACAAAGTTATTACATATCGATTCATAAATTCATATCTTAAGTAAAAACCTTAGTTCCCTTTAGTTTACGCATCTACTCTATTATTATTCAACTTGAAACCAAACCGGCCTAGCTAAACACCGTAACACCCGATAATACTAGATTGATTACGAGTCCCTGTGGGATCGATATCTATTATTACTACGCGATAGACTGTGCACTTGCAGTTAGATTTGTTAGACATAGAAAGTCGCGATCAAGTTTTTGGCGCCGTTGTCGGGGACCCGTTTAGTCAATAGTGTAATCCTTTGTTACACAGTATAGACTAGGTTAACAATTCTCTCTCCCTCTACTCGTTCTTCGATTGTATGCCAAGTACTCGCTCACAAGGCGAAATCTTACAACCTACAATCGCTGAACTAGAGCGCTTCTTACATCTAAGAAGGCACATCGTCGAATATCAACGAAGACACAACATTCCTGATCTTCTAGCTCACCCTCCTGTTGAAGAAGCAAAGATGGCTGAAGGACCTCAAAACAAACCGCTGAAGGCATACGCTACACCCTCTCAGATGGAGCCTAGAAGTAGCATAGCTGCCCCAACTATCAATCGAACCAATTTCGAACTAAAACCGTCGTTACTGTCAACTGTACAACAAAACCAATTCTCAGGAAATGCAACTGAGGATCCAAATGAACACTTAACGAAGTTTGTACAATACGCAGACACAGTGAAAGCAAATGGAGTAACTCCAGACGCAATAAGACTTCGTCTTTTCCCTTTCTCTCTTAGAGATAGAGCTTGGACATGGTTACAATCCTTACCATCCAACTCCGTTACAACATGGGAACAGTTGAAGAACGTTTTCTTAGCGAGATATTTTCCGCCAAGCAAAACTGCTATGCTTAGAGCCCAAATCAACGGATTTCGACAAAAAGATACTGAATCTCTCTACGAAGCGTGGGAAAGGTTCAAAGATATGATGAGAACATGTCCTTACCATGGTCTAGAAGACTGGGTGACGATCCATACTTTCTATAATGGGCTTCTATACAACACCAGATTAACGATAGACGCCGCCGCGGGCGGTGCACTTATGGATAAGCCATATGACGAAGCCTATCAACTAATCGAAAACATGTCTCAGAACCACTACCAATGGGGAGGTGAACGCATTCCAGCAGAGAAACCCGCAGCGAAAGGTGGGATGTACGAGATCAGCAGCCTTGAAAAGTTCAACGCTAAAATAGATGCTCTAGCACAGAAAATCGACAGTCTGACCGTTAACCCCACTGTAACCGTCGCTGCCGTAACTCCAAACTGCGAGTTATGCGGAATCGCCACTTATAATGCGCCTGAGTGCCCATTGTTGGCCGGAATCCCACCAGGCCAAGTAAATTATGCTCAAGGAAATCCTTACGCAAATAATTACAACCCAGGATGGAGGAACCACCCAAAATTTTCCTACAAGAACGATAATGCCTTGCAAGCACCAGGTGCTCCGCTAGGATATCAAAAACCAGCTGCTGCCCAGACTGCCCCTAGGAAATCAAACCTCGAGTTGATGATGGAAAAATTCATAGCTACTCAAGCTCAAACAAACAAAGAATTCCTAAATCAAAACATACACACTAGCGAGCAAATTAAACAGCTGACTGGAAAAGTAGACGCTTTAGCCACCCACAACAAAATGCTCGAAACGCAGATATCCCAAGTGGCCCAACAACAAGCCTCTGCCGCTGCCCCAGCTGGAACATTTCCAGGACAGCCCGAACCTAATCCAAAAGGTCACGCAAACGCTGTTATATTAAGAAGTGGGAAAGAATTGGAGGGCCCGACAGATCCTAGGAACGAAGATTTAGTAATGCAACAGAAATCCGATAAACCAACCGAAAAGGAGTCTGAAACAGAAAAGAAGGAATGTGACGAGCAGAAAGCCGCCAAAGATGAAAACACATATGTGCCTCCAGCGCCATATAAACCACCTATCCCTTATCCTCAAAGATTAATAAACTCCAAAACTTCAGGACAATTTAAGAAATTTGTCGAACTTCTGAAACAACTAAACATCACCATTCCTTTCACATAAGCGATAACTCAAATGCCGTCATACGCTAAGTTTCTTAAAGAAATTTTGTCTAATAAAAGGAAAATAGAGGATAACGAGACAGTGACACTTACTGCCGAATGTAGCACAATCATTCAAAACCACATGCCGCCTAAACTCAAAGACCCAGGTAGTTTCTCCATACCCTGCGTCATAGGAAAGTTCGTAATAGACAAGGCTCTATGCGATCTAGGAGCCAGTATAAGCGTCATGCCTTTATCTATATGCAAAAAGCTGAATATGGGAGAACTAAGACCAACTAAAATGTCCATACAATTGGCTGACCGATCAGTCAAATACCCCGTCGGAATACTGGAAAACGTTCCATTACGCATAGGACAATTCTATATCCCAACCGACTTCATAATCATGGACATCAAAGAGGACTCTGTTACTCCAATTATCCTAGGAAGACCGTTCCTAGCTACAGCCGGAGCTATTATAGACGTAAAGAAAGGAAGGCTAACATTCGAAGTAGGAGAAGAAAAGATAGAGTTCATCCTTACTAAATTCTTGAAGGCACCAGCCATCGATGACACATGCTATATAGTAGATGTCATTGACGAATGCATACGAGAATTAGAAAAGGAGGAAACTATATATTCAAAAATCATGAAAATCTCGATCCCTGATATTCATGAAGACGACAACTGGCGTGCACCATACAAAGATGATAGTCTGAGCGAAATCTTAGCACTCACTCCAAATCACATGCCAGGTCCGAAAAATCCAGCTTTAGAACTTAAAGAGCTACCCAAAACTCTCAGGTATGAATTCCTAGATACAGAATTCAAAAGACCAGTAATAGTAAACACTAACTTAGGAGAATCAGAAACTGAGCGATTATTAGAAGTCCTAAGGAGATACCCAAATGCGTTAGGCTATAATATAAGCGATCTAAAAGGCATAAGTCCCTCCATCTATATGCACCGTATCATGCTGGAGGAAGACTGCAAAACTTCAAGAGAACATCTGAGAAGGATAAACCCAATCCTAAGCACTGTAGTCAAAGACGAGGTGAAAAAGCTACTAGACGTAGGAATCATATACCCAATCTCCGACAGCCAATGGGTCATCCCAGTACACGTAGTACCCAAGAAAGGAGGCGTTACTGTAGTGAAGAATTCGAAAGGCGAATCGATAACCCAAAGAGTTGTGACTGGAAATAGGATGTGTATCGACTACAGAAAACTAAACAAGGCAACTCGGAAAGATCATTTCCCTTTACCATTCATAGACCAAATGTTGGAGAGACTAGCGAAACATTTATACTTCTGCTATCTAGATGGTTATTCGGGATTCTTTCAAATCCCTATTCACCTCGATGACCAGGAAAAGACAACATTCACCTGTCCGTATGGTACTTTTGCCTACCGCCGAATGCCGTTCGGACTATGCAATGCTCCAGCAACCTTTCAAAGATGCATGATGGCAATCTTCGCAGATTTCATAGATGACATCATGGAAGTGTTCATGGATGACTTCTCTGTATGCGGACAAAGCTTCGAAAGCTGCCTGTCGAATTTAGAAATGGTACTCAAAAGATGCGTCAAAGTGAACCTTGTCCTTAATTGGGAAAAATGTCATTTCATGGTCCGACAAGGCATTGTTTTAGGACACGTCATCTCTGAAAAAGGGATTGAAGTTGACAAAGCCAAAATTGAGATCATAAAGGATCTCCAACCTCCGAAAATCGTACGAGAAATACGAAGCTTCTTAGGACACATTGGATTCTACCGAAGATTCATAAAGGATTTCTTGAAAATCACAAAACCTCTTACAGGTTTGTTAATGAAAGACGCTGAGTTCATCTTCGACAAAGAATGCTTAGAGGCATTTGAAACTCTAAAATCTGCACTTATCACCGCATCAATCATGCAACCCCCAGATTGGCGACTACCATTCGAAATCATGTGCGATGCGAGTGATTATGTCGTAGGCGCAGTTCTAGGACAAAGGAAGAATAAGAAGCTTCACGCTATCTACTACGCCAGTAGAACATTAGACCCTGCCCAAATGAACTACGCCACAACAGAAAAGGAACTCTTAGCAGTCGTGTTCGCTCTTGACAAATTCCGTTCCTACTTGGTAGGAGCCAAAATAATCATATACACAGACTACACTGCCATTAGGTACCTAATAAACAAAAAGGACGCAAAACCCAGATTATTGAGATGGATCCTATTATTACAAGAGTTCGATTTAGAAATTAAAGATAAGAAGGGGACCGAGAATGTAGTTGCGGACCACTTATCCTGTATAGAGGGCATAAAATAAGAACTAGTGCCTATCAATGACGACTTTCCTTACGAACGTCTGATAGCCAAATTGGAAAGCGATATGTCCAACTCTACTTCGGAAGAACCGGAACTAGAAAAAGCCGTGGAAGTTGTCTATGCCCAAGCCACTTTGCCGTGGTTTGCCGACATCGTTAATTACCTGGCCGCAGGCGTGCTTCCACCGGACCTGACTTATCAACAAAAGAAGAAATTCTTCCATGACTTAAAGCACTACTACTGGGACGAACCTCTACTCTTCAGATGAGGCGCCGACAACTTATACTGTCGTTGTGTCCTAGAAGAAGAAATAGAAGACATCATCACCCAATGCCATTCAGCACCATATGGTGGTCATGCCAGCACCTCAAAGACGTGCGCTAAAATCCTACAGTCTGGCTTATTTTGGCCCAGTCTCTGGAAGGACGTCCATATCGCTGTACTAAAATGCGACCGGTGCCAACGCACCGGCGACATCTCACGACGCGATGAAATGCCTCAGAGAGGAATCTTGGAAGTAGAAATCTTTGACGTCTGGGGAATCGACTTCATGGGACCTTTCCCATCTTCTTTTGGAAATAAATATATACTCGTCGTTGTCGACTATGTATCGAAATGGATAGAGGCCGTTGCCGCTCCAACAAATGACACACGAGTCGTTGTTAAACTCTTTAAAAACATAATCTTTCCAAGATTCGGTGTGCCCAGGCTCGTCATTAGTGACGGAGGTTCGCATTTCATATCGCGAATCTTTGATAAACTCCTTTCCAAATACGGAGTCAAACACTGTGTAGCCACACCGTATCATCCACAAACTAGTGGACAAGTGGAGGTTTCGAACAGGGAAATAAAACAAATTTTAGAAAAGACTGTCCCAACCTCCAGGAAAGATTGGTCCTCAAAGCTGAACGAAGCTTTATGGGCCTATAGGACCGCCTTTAAGACACCGATAGGCACCACACCATTCAAATTAGTCTACGGAAAATCATGCCACCTGCCGGTAGAATTAGAGCATAAAGCCTTCTGGGCTATTAAGACACTAAACTTCAACTACACTGCGGCAGGCAAAAAGCGAATCTTGAACCTTCATGAATTGGAAGAGCTAAGATTAGACGCGTACGAGAATGCACGCATCTACAAAGAAAGGACCAAGAAATGGCATGACAAACGTTCAATCCGGAAGCAGTTCAGAGTGGGAGACATCGTGCTCCTATTCAACTCCAGATTGAAACTATTCTCTGGAAAACTAAAATCTAGGTGGTCTGGACCTTTTGAGGTCACCAAAGTCCTCAAGAGTGGAGCTGTTGAAGTCACGAATCAAATCAACGTATCGTTTATAGTAAACGGGCAGCGTTTGAAACATTATAATCAAAGTGAAAACAGCGACCACGTGAGCAATATGAAATTGCTCGAGATCCCCGAATAGCTTATATCCAAGCTATCGTCAGGCTTCTGACGTTAAAGACAACGCTGATTGGGAGGCAACCCAAAGTTTTCCTGATTTTCCTTCTAAATCTATTAAAACTATTCTTTTTATTAACTTATAATTTCTATAAATTTCTATTATCTTATTTTCCATTATCTATATTTATTTTATATTTTTCTCTTTTATCACTTTTTTATTTTTCTTAAAATTATGATCTGAGTGAATGTGACTTTTTCCAGGATTTTAAAAGTCATTCTACTTTTCTTCCATTCTATCCGACTAACAAGTATGGCCGACATCGACGTTACGACTGTTGTGTTTAGAGGACGAGCTCAGCAGGCCAGATTCGAGGCACTGACTCAAAGAAACTTTGCTTCGACTCTGTACCACGATACACCAACCATGGACAAGCTAGGAATCCAGGATAGCGTTCAGTACTTATTTTACCAATTAGGCTGGGAGCAAACTGCTCTAAAGACCCGATTCGCTACCTTTCGCAAACTGACATTCGAATTCCTTAGCTCCCTAAGTTACTTACCTGAATATGGCTTTGGATCCACTAAAGAATTAATAACCTTTAGAATGTTTGGAATATACCAAACACACAACCGTACCACGTTAGCTAACATCCTAGGCTTCCCTAATGGACCATTTGTGTTTACTGCCATTGAAGAGGATTTTGATCTCGAATTAGACCAATTCTGGGGTTCCATCACCGGAAACTATCACCCAGAGCCAAACGACATGCATAACAACGAGATACACAATCCAGCCTTCCGCTATTTCCATAGGATATTAGCCCATACCCTCTTTGGTAAGGAAGAAAACATCACAACAGTCTCAAAGGACGAGCTGTTCATCCTTTTCTGTGCTTGTGCTTCACAAGGCCGCCCTGTAAATGCTGTCCCTTTTATGATGAGGGCATTTACATGCATCAATCAGGACCCACACTCACCCATTTTAATAGGAGGCATAGTCCTCATGATCGCCCATGAAATTGGTCTGAGGTATTACCTGAACAAAGTCGTCCGTTTCGGCAACCTCAGAGCAATGGACATCCAGTTCTGCTTCAACAGATGCATTCTAGGTACCTTAGGACCAGGAGCCTACGAATACCTCATAGCTGATCAACCTGTCCACCTTTTCACATTGCCCAACCATGAGCTAACCAGTATCCATAACAAAGACAATTGGCTTTATGAATTGGACGAGCCTATGGGACCTCCATCACCTCATTCCACACCCCAGGCTTATATGTATGACAGTGATCAAGTCTCAGAAGCACATGACTATTTGTACTACCAAGACTATGAGTCTGAAGTAGAGATCGATCCTGAGACCCCTCCTAACTACCATAATTTTCCTGACCCCACGCCTGAACAAAACACAGATAAGCTAGACACTGTTCTGAAAACTGTAGACGACCTCAAGTTGGAAGTAACCACTGTCAAAGATGAATTAACGCAGATTCATATGGATTTCGTTACCTTCATGGACTTGGTTAGCGACCAATTTAATGTCGTTGTTCAGCAGGTCAACAATTTGAAGAAACCAACGGAGTGATCATCTAGTTTTTGCTTTAATTTACGTTTACTGCATTTTACATTGTTCGACATTAGTTCATTTTGCAATTGTTTCCTCTTTTTTTTTGGATATTGTACTACCTTACACTCATTTTTTCGATTTAATGTTATTTTCATTTCAGTATTTTCTTTAATCATGTTTCCTGTTCATTTTTATTTTGTCATTAGTCCATTATAAGTCATAATACCATATTTTCTACTGTTAAAACGCCCCACAAGCAAAATTCTGCAATTCTGCAGACTTTGCTGCTGTGACGGTCGTCACACTCCCACCACGGTCGTCACAGACCCCTGACGGTCGTCATGCAGAAAAAACCCTAATTCTGTTTTAAATAGAATTGCGCCCCTCTCCATTCCCTCTCCCCTAATCCCCCACCCTCCCATTATCAAAACCCCATCGAAACCCTCTGAATCCCCCATAAAACCTCTACCATTTTCAACCTCCCATTCACCCGTATACAGTACCCACTGCACTCCTTCGCCTCACCATCCTCTGAAACCCCATAATCTCAAACCTCTGCACTTCTCTCACAAAAATGGCCAGTGCAAACCCCGATTTCAGCAACATCACCTTCCGCGAAGGAGAGGCCGGTGAACGGCAGCAGACAAACTTTTTAGCATTCCATCAACGGTCGCTTCAACCGACCCGATATGCTCATCTTAATTCTCTGACGGAACTCAGGATTCTCGACGGCGTCACTTGGATGTTGCAGAGAGCTGGCATCTGGCATCTCTGCACCAATCCCCAACCCACCTACGAGCAACTCACTCTGGAGTTTCTCAGCTCTTTCGCCTACACAACATCATCCGGCGATGCCAACCAACTCTACGGTGCCGCCTGCTTTCGGATGTTTGGCATTGAATATCAGGTCCCCCAGGACCGCATCGCCATCATCCTACAGTTAACTCACAGCGACGATGCTCACCTCCGCATCTCCGATCAGTTCTACCAAGAGGCCTGCCCTCTCTGGAACAGCCTGACCGGAACCACTCCAAACAGCTGGGACACGCTGAACGCCACTCATATCCACAACCCAGCTATCCGCTACTTCCACCGCGTGTTGAGCAACACCATATTCGCTCGTGACAGTAACCATAAGGTCAACTCGAAGGAGCTATTTTTCCTCCGCTGTGTGTTCGCTTCAGAGCCGGTTAACGCCGCCCCGTTCCTCTTGGCTCACATTCAGGCCAACTGCAACCGCGGCTCTAAACCTTTCTACTTCGCTGGCATCATCACATCCATCGCCATAGGCCTCGGTCTTGGCGACCGCCTCCAGGCACTCCGCCAGATGCCCCCCGTATTCCTGGACACCGACCACTGCCGCGCCTCCCACCTTATCAAGGCCCGCCGTGATGGGCGATATCATCCTGTAGTGCGAGGTCGCACTATCCAGAGCATCATCATGCCTTCACGCACCCAGATGCATCCAGAGAATAGAGCCAACTGGCTCTTCGACACCGCTACCCCTGCTGCCCCAACACAGGACAATATCCCAGAGCCCAGGGACGAAGTTCAGGAGGAGCTAGATAGAGCCGACCAGCCTGAGCCATCACAAGCAGCTGCTGCCGCTGGCCCTTCCACGCGCCGCCGCCTCCGTCCTGCCACTGATGACACATCCGCGGCCCTCCTCCGCTGCATCGAGCAACAGAACCAGATGATGCTTATGATGGAGCAGCAGAACCACAGGGCTGAAGAATTTGAAGCATGGCAGAGAGAGCAAACCGGTCAAATCCAGCTATCTTTGCAGATGATGCACGATATCCATTCCGACATGGCTGACGAGATGGCGCACCTCACTGTGCGAGTCGACGGCCTCCGGGATTACATATTCCACATCGGGACTCTGAACCTCGCCGCCCGTGACCCCCCAGCCAGAGGTCGAGGCAGAGATCGAGGACGAGGACGGGATCAGTAGTATTTTTCATTTTTTGCAATTCTTGTTGTTTTTTCTTTATTTCCTTTGTATCTCCCTTCCGCATTCTTTCAAATCAGTGGGGACACTGATTGAGATCGTGTGGGAGCGGATCGTTATTTCCCTTTTCATTTCCCTTTCTCATGTTATTTCCCATTGTACTTTTTCTTTCGAATTTAAAGAAATTTTAATTTTCGGCAAATAAGCTCTTATATATATATATATATATATATATATATATATATATATATATATATATATATATATATATATATATATATATATATATATATATATATATATATATATATATATATATATATATATATATATATATATATATATATATATATATATATATATATATATATATATATATATATATATATATATATATATATATATATATATATATATATATATATATATATATATATACATATATATATATATATATTTATCTCCGTTACGTGAACTCCCCACGTTTCATATGATTATACAAAGAAATCTTTAACCTTTTTACCTCAAAGCATCACGAGGACACGCCAAAGTTCAATCAAGTATGGAAATCCCGAGAAGAAAATTCTAACAACTCCATTACCGTCCTGACACCTTAGACCTCCAGTTTATGTGAGTCTGTTTCACTACCTACACGTACCGAAGTTTCAAGCTCCTACTCAAACGTAGCCCCCAGTAGTTTATACAAGCAGTCAGCACCATCCTAAATGCTTCTAAGCAATGAAAACGATGCAAATAAGTGTGTGTGATCTCTAACTCAAAATGAAAAATCATGAAGAAGAAAAGCCATATAGCCTGAGTATAGAGACATGTTCCTTCTAAGTTAGGTGCTCCTCACCCGAGCATTTAGCCCAACGGTACAAAAAGTCTTTGGAAATCAATAGCACAAGCTTATGTGCAAAGAAGAATCGAAATAGAAAAGAGATCATAGCCACTAACAGGTTGACTTGCCATGAAAGTATATGGATAACGGGCTTAATGTGACTGCGCCAGAACAAACCGGGTAAAACTTGTTGCAAGGAACTTGACGCCAAGCTGCAGTAGCACGATTGGAACTGCCTTGCTTAAAAAGGAGGCCTTCGAAGACTAATAACTCAGTGTCACCACCGTATGTGTTTTGTTTCAATTTTAGTCTTGGCCTTCCTAACTTATAATTTGAGAAAAACCTTTCGGAAAGGAGAAGCGTGCCGCGTGTTTGCCACATTTTCAATTTTTCTAACTTTTACTTGAGGACAAGTAAAGATTCAAGTTTAGGGGAGTTTGATAACGCGAAAATATATATATAAAATGACATGTGTTTTGACTAATGTTTGACCGGTTTCACTCTGAATTCGGGGCATTCCATGCTATTTGTCTAAGTATTATGCAGGTATTCGAAGAACATGTCCAAGCAAAGCAATATGAAGAAAAGGAGCAAAAACAAGTGAAAAATGGATGAAAAACCAAGAGAAAAACAGCAGAAACGAGCTTTACTGATGTGACGACCGTCACACAACCGTTACGCTCGTCATGCGTGTGACGATCGTCACACCTCCATGACGACCGTCATGCAGCCAGAACGTGCAGAATGAAGTCACGTGCAAAATTCTCCCCTCAAAGAACAAAAGTGTGGCCACTAACTCCTACTTTTCTGCCTCAAACCCACTTCCTGAAGGAATAACCGTTAGATACTCTCCCTCTATAAAAGGAAGAGGTTGGGACCTGAAAAAGGGAGCCGCATTCAAGACAACGAAGTGCTGCCAATTCATCTTCAGAGCAACCTTTCCGTTATTATATTCTTATTTGTTTCTCTTTTCCTTCTCTGTATTCTTTGATATTTTGTAATTCTCATTTCCCTCGTACGATCAATTGGCACAAAGACCAGAATCCTGCCAACATTGTGGAGGATCTGCCCAAAGGCCAATTGGAATATTTACAGGTTTTCAATTTTAATCGTAATTGCAATTTTCATTATGGTGCATGTTATTAATTACTGTTTTTATTTATGTATTTCCATTTCTATTTCCATGTCTAGCTAAATTACCGTAATCGATATGTAATAATAATTCAGACGGAATTTGATAATAATTGGCGTAGTCTTTCTCTTTTCAAAACTCAGTTATGGTTTTAGTTTTTAATCAAAATTCTAAATAAACCTTTGTCACGACAGTGAGAAGCTATTTACAGTGGTTTTGCCACGACAGTGGGAAACCATATTAAGGTACGAACCAACAAGCGACAGCTGAGGCTAAGACCAGATAGTAAAAACTAGGCATTCGATTTAAAAACAGCGAAAGCACTTTAAAAAGGATTAGAACTTAGAGATTTTCAAAAGGTAACTCTAACCCCGAACGGGATAGCGACAGCATACGTTCCGCCTTAGAGTTGCGACTAGCGTCAACAACCATCGTGAGACAAAAGTCTTTAGATCACTATTTTCTTCTTAAACTAAGTTTGAAAACACTTAATACGCCAGTAAATTATCAAATCCCCGAAGAACAAAGTTATTACATATCGATTCATAAATTCATATCTTAAGTGAAAACCTTAGTTCCCTTTAGTTTACGCATCTACTCTATTATTATTCAACTTGAAACCAAACCGACCTAGCTAAACACCGTAACACCCGATAATACTAGATTGATTACGAGTCCCTGTGGGATCGATATCTATTATTACTACGCGATAGACTGTGCACTTGCAGTTAGATTTGTTAGACATAGAAAGTCGCGATCAATCAAATAACATAAATGCATATCATGATGCTTCACATGCAAACATGACTCAGTCAACTATAAACCATCGCTCACACCCCACATGGGCACACGAGGTTTCTGCAGATCCTACGCGGGATCAATCAACACAAAATGCATACATGTTTACAAACATACTCATGCATCTATCACATTTCACTACATACATTTATTTTGCATTCACAACATATATATCATAATGCAAATATATATATTCATAATTTATTTCACACCATTTCATACATGGTTCTCATACAAAATGACTCAATCAGTTATAGACCATCGCTCACACCCCACATGGGCACACAATGTCTCTGCAGATCCTACACGGGATCAATCAACACAAACTGCATACATATTCGCAAATATATTATCATGCATTCTTCACACATCAACACGTACAATCATCATGCACTCACAATGTGTATTATATTAATCATTCATCACAATTGCCATGCATTTTTATTCAATTCTAAACAATGCATAATTTTCCCAAAGGCCACGATTCAAAATCATATTCATACACTAGGATTCACGCCTTACGGCTACCCACAACACAACAATTAATAACACACAAATTATCCTTACGAGACGAGACCGATCGCAACCGGACGCTCTAGCTACTATAAGCTCTTCTCACTCAAAATCATTAATCCTGACTAATCGGTAAAATCAGATAAAAGTTGGCTAAAAATAATATTTCTTTTCACCAAGTTGTAGAACATATTATTAGCTTCAGTTTGATATAAAGAACGTCAAAATCCGATAAACGGTGAAAAAGTTATGAATTTTTGAAGTTTTAAAAAATAATATTTTCTCACACTTACAGTGTTAATCGGTTAACGTATATGGTTAACCGGTTAACACCTCCAAAAACTCAGTTTTTAGGCCCCCAACATTGTGTTAATCGGTTAACGTATATGGTTAACCGATTAACACCTGAAAAACTCAGAAAAACAACTACGGGTTCGGGCTTAAAAGCCCCAAAAAGTCGCCCGATTAAATAGTTTTCACCCGATTAAATACCTATCTATCCTTACTAATCATACACGGATATTTTAGGGTCATAAAATTCAACTTTCACGACATTCGATTTCCACTCAAAATTTTAACCTCAATTTAATCGAAAATGGTGAAACTCACAATATCACCTGATTTTCGCCAAACTAGTTCCAATAATCTTAGTCTAACATATCCCGACTAAGCTACGAAAGTTATTCTCGATTCTAACCGTCCAAACATCGGCTTCTATCGATTTCTATCATTTCGACCTAAATGGAAACAAGGTTGGAAAACAACCAAACTCATCCACACACATACACAATCATACACAATGATTAAGATAGTAAGATTTCACACCCTTACCTTAGATTAATCGAAGGCAGAGGATGTTCTTGATGATTCTCCAAGTTTTCCTCTTTTTCTCCTCTTTTCTCTTCTTCCTCTTTCTTTCTCTTTCTTTCTTTCTTTCCTTTTTCCTTCCACTTTCTCATATATATATATATATCTTTCCCTTTATTTCTTTCCATTGAATTTCCTCTCTCAAAACATCTATCAATCCATTTAAATAATCATCTAATTATTCAAATAATTAGAATAATCCAAATAAATCAATTATTTAACACAAATAATTAATCATTGAAAATTGGGTTGTTACACGAAGGCCTAACGAACCTTCACTACCTCCTTCGCTACCAGCGAACACCATAACATGCATTCTGTTCAAGTCTGGGACTGTTCGCTACTGGCTCGCTACTAGCTCGCTTAGCGAATGTTCGCTACCAGCTCGCTCAGCGAACACGCTAGCGAATGTCTACGAACACCAAATTTCTTACTGTCCAACTCCCACCAAACTCTCCAAAACCAACCGATTCTCACCGAACAAGTTCCATAACCTTAGTCTAACATCCTCCCGACTAAATACTACCACTTATTCTCATTTTCCACCGTGAAAACTCAGATTCTACTGATTAATCCATTTATGCCCTAAAATGGAAGTTGTAGAAAAACATCCAATACTCTAACCGAAGCATACATATTCATATACATTGTTAAGATAATGATATTTCACACCCTTACCTTGATCAATCCAAAGCTTGAGAGTTGTTCTTGATGATTCCAAGTTCTTCCCTCTTCTTCTTCTTCTTCTCTTTTCTCCTCTTTCTCCTTCTTTCTCTATTCTTTCCTTTTTGTTTCTATCTTTCCTTTTCTTTTCACTCTCCTTTTTAATATGTCTTTCTCTTCTAATTCTCTCCAACATCTTTTAATTCATTTAATTAATTATCCATCAATTAAATAATTCTCATTAACCCACTTAATTAATACAAATAAATAATTAATGAAAAAATCGGGCTGTTACACAACCAACTGTTGACTCTCCAAGGAAACTATGAGGCCAAGGTCGCACTCCTCAAAGATATGAACGAGATGGCTGATGAGATGAGGAAAACTAAGGAATAGAAATCCAACTTGAAGGCTAGGGTAACGGAGCTGGAAGACTCGTCGGCGGCGGGGCCAGATGAAACTGAGGAGGAGAAATCCCTGAAGACCTGATGAAAGATGATCGACAAGATCCGCATCCTCGAGCAAGACACACTCGAAGCTACCGAGTTCGGGTTTAATGTTGTGGTGGAGCAGATGAAAGCCTTGAACCCCGATATCCAGCTGGTTACTAAAGGGATGGGCGTTCTGCACCAGGTGGTCGACGGGCAAGTGGTCCCTCAAGAAATTCCTACTGATGATGTTTGATTGTTCTTTGTAACTTAGTGTATTTTGGCCTGCGTGCCATTTTTTGTAAATTCTGACTGTCGGACTTGGCCTGTAATTTTTGTAATATCTAAACAATTTCCGGCCTGGTGGTCGGGCCTATATATGTATATGTTTGTTTGATATTGTATGCCTTATTATATGTTAGTTTTTCTTGCAAGTTGTGTTTACTGAATGAGAGTTTTCTCGACTTGTTACGTTGCTCGACAGTTTAGGGAACTTGTCGAGGTAGCGAAGTAACTTCACCGGCCATGGGACTAGGATCTCGGTTGAGGTCCTGATCGCACAAGGCTTGGACTTTCCTATCGCGAGCTGTGTGTCATGCCACGCTAGTACGATAATGGCGGAGCTCGATTAAGTTATCCTCGTTGGGCACATAATTTGTTCGTTCCATGAGCAAAAACTTGCCTTCGTTATGTTTGAGGATTATGCTTCCACCAGGGCACGCTTCCTTGGCCGAACGATCCCTCTTCGTTGTGAGGTGGAGTCGTTGGCAATTATTCCTAATTGAATTAGCACTAACTGTATTATTGTTTGAGCTTTTCAGCATTTCAGGGTCGAGCAAATGGTTCTTCGTTTAGGTGTTCGAGGTAGTAGTTCCCGATACCTGTTTTCGACCTCACCCGGTAAGGGCCTTCCCAATTTGCGGCCAGTTTTCCCTCACGCGAATCTTTTTGATTTCTTCGTAGGACAAGACTGCCCATTTGGAAGTTGCGCTTTATGACCTTGGAGTCGTGGCGCATCGTTATTTTTTGCTTCAGCGAAGCTTCGCGGAGAGCTTCCCCTGTTCGGATCTCTTCGACCAGGTCGAGTTCTTCTCTTAATGCTTCGTCCTTCATTTCCTCGTCGAGAGGGGCCTCTGTCCATCTAGAGGGTTCTTTGATTTACACTGAAATTACTGCTTCGGTTCCGTATGCTAATCAAAAGGGAATTTCTCCTATGGTAGAGTGTGGAGTTGTTCTGTATGCCCAGAGCACACTATGTAGCTCCTCGACCCATCTCTTTTTGCCTTCTCCTAACCTTCATTTTAGTCTGCGGAGAATCACCCTGTTCGTGGCCTCTGCTTGTCCGTTGGTCTTGGGGTGTTCGACGAACGTGAAGTGTTGCTTGATGCCTAGTTTGACAATGAAATCTTGAAATTTCCTGTCCGTGAACTGGGTCCCGTTGTCGGTTACGAGGGCCTGTGGTACACTGAATCACACGAGGACGTTTCTTTTGTAAAAACGAAGTATGTTAAATGTCGTGATTTTGGTGAGGGTTCAGCTTCGGTCCACTTTGTGAAGTAGTCGACGACCAAGATCAAAATTTATTCTGATAGGATCCCACGATAAAGGGGTCGAGTATGTCCATCCCCCACCAGGCGAAAGGCCACGGGGAAGACATTGTCTTTAATTTGTTGGGGGCGCTAAGTGCATGTCCCCGTGGCGTTGACATCTGTCACATTTCTTGACATGCTCCTTCGCGTCATGCTGCATGGTTAACCAATAGTATCCTGCTCAAAGGGCTTTTCGCACCAATCATAAAGTTTCAATTTAATATCTTAACAAAATGTTTGACTCACTATTTTAATTTTTGCACAACTTAATATTTTTTTCACAAAATTTAACAGAAAATATCAATTTGACTAACAGAACAATTTTTAAAAAATTAATATATAATATTTATTAGATAAAAGACTAAAATAAAACTTTAAATTAATTTAAAAGACCTCGTGATAAATTAAGAAAAAATCAAAAAATTATACTCCCTCCATAATGGTTTATAAGCAATTAAAATACTCATTTTTCTTGTAATAAATTATAAGCAAGAACATAAGTTTTTATTTTATTTTTAAATACATCTTTTCTAAAGTAAAATTAAATATAACTTACTTTTACTTTGATTTATCTTTATTTTTTTATAAATAACTATGGATCAAAATCATTTTTACATCTTTTTTTATAAAACATATTTCAAAAATCTAAAAAAAATTTAAAATTTTTTTAATAAGTATGAAATATTATTTTTTACTTATAAATTGTTATGGACTGGTATATTTTTAAATTAGTGTTAAAATCCTTTATTATGTTCGCAAAACTTGTAACTTTTCTTCTTTTATATTTTGTTGGAGTATTCATAATACTCCCATTAATACGTAGTGCTAATATGACAAAAAAAAAAAAAAACTTCTTCAATTAATTATTTTGGCACAGGTTAACTTCAAAGGTATGAACCAAACGGTTCAATATTTACAATTACTGCTTAGCTAATTTCGCGGTTCGGTTCAGTCGTTCCATCGCGAGCGACTCCGCCGAATTTACGAGTCATCAACAAATCAAGCGAAATATTCAAACGTCTCTCAAACAAAAATGGCATTATCGTAAAAAGTACTCTACTCAGCAATGTGAATATGGAACTAACCTACCATATAAATTCAAAACTCACAGGATAGTCAAACTTTTTACTTTGCCGTCTTTCATTTGCCTCTTATTGTCTTCATCACTATCAAATTTTCAAATTTGGCTGCACAGTGATATCTAGCAAACTCCACTTGCAATTACTCATTTTCATATAAATATCTATCCTATCATTTCCTTAGCTGTTACCTTTTTTTAATGGAGATAGTTCAGGATCTGCACCCACAAACTACAACTACTACTCCAGGTTACCTTTTCTTAATTGATTTCATCTTTACTTAATAATTTCAAAAATTTGGATCCATATGATCTTAATCGAACAGTCATAAACTCATGATGACATGATTGCGGGGTTTCAGTGACTGCAGCAGATCATAATCCCCAGTGAACATAGATAAAATTGGCTGAATTTCTTTTATGTATTCATTGTTTATGCTTCTTTACTCTTTTTCTAATTTGATTGTTGTTCTAAATTAAATCAAAATTATAGTTATAAAATTAATTTGTTGTTATGAATTTCTCAGAGGAAAGAAAAGAGCAACCTCAACATCAAAATCAAAGATTCAGAGATTACAAATGGTGGTTTCGTGTATCTCTCTACATAGTATTTCTTCTTGTAGGCCAATCTGCAGCCACTCTTTTAGGAAGATTATACTATGACAAAGGCGGTAATAGTAAATGGATGGCAACATTTGTTCAATCAGCTGGATTCCCTATACTACTTCCACTTTACTTTAACTTCGCACACATCAACCATGAAAAAACCAAACCAAAATTTTCCACACTAGTTTCTCTTTACATATTTTTTGGCTTACTATTAGCAGGGGACAATTTGATGTATTCCTATGGACTTCTATATCTTTCACTCTCCACCTATTCTTTACTATGTGCAACACAATTAGCCTTCAATGCAGTATTTTCTTTCTTCCTGAATTCCCAAAAATTCACAGCTTTCATATTCAATTCTGTCGTTCTGCTAACTATGTCGGCTGCCTTGCTCGCACTGAATTCTGATTCTGACGACGACTCAACGAATCTTCCTAGAGATAAGCAAATACTTGGATTCATATTCACTCTTGGTGCATCTGCTGCATTTTCTTTATATCTTTCCCTCGTGCAGCTTTCGTTTGACAGAATTATTAAAAGTGAAACTTTCTCTGCTATCTTGAACATGCAAATTTACCCTTCTTTCGTAGCGACTTGTGCTTGTGTTGTTGGGTTATTTGTAAGTGGAGAATGGAAAGGTTTGCATAAGGAGATGAGGGAATATGAAAAGGGAAAAGTGTCATATATAATGACTTTGTTTTGGACTGCTGTGGCTTGGCAAGTATCTTCCATTGGTATGATAGGGTTAGTTTTAGATGTATCTTCATTGTTCTCAAATGTGATAGGTACTGTGGTACTGCCTCTAGTTCCTATCCTTGCTGTTATTTTCTTCCATGACAAGGTTAATGGGTTGAAGTTTATAGCTTTGGTGTTAGCAATATGGGGATTTCTTTCCTATATTTATCAACATTATCTGGATGACAAAAAGGCCAAGGCAAATAAAACCCGTCTTCCGGAGGTTTCAAGGGGCGAGGTAGAGATTTGTTGAGGGAATAGAGCAAATTTTTATGAGATGTAGTAATCTCTTTTGGAATTGAGTTTGAGATTATAGCTAGGACAAGGATTATGCTGCTGTTGCAAATTTGAGAGTTTTATCTTTCTGTATGTTCAATTTCAGCTTTGAATTTTTTCTTTTAGAAAACTTGTATATTTTGAGTAATGTATACATACAGCTTTTAGCCACTTGTTTTATGCTCCCAAGTGAAGGTATTGTTAGAATCAAATGCTAGAAAATTTGCTTAATTGAATAAGAAAAGGCCAATAAATAGGCTTACATAATATCACACAATCTCCTTAAGTGCCCATTATATGTGGAGCAGTTTATTCCTTCCTAAAATCTAGGTACTGACTTTGACTGAAACAATAAAATAGCTAACAATAAGCTGACACATTCTAATGTGCTGCAATACTTAATTTAATTAAAAATAAATATCAAAATATTAATCTTAACATCTCCTCCTAAACTGAACAGTCCAATTCAGTTTAACTTTGGTGCATCACATACTCCTAGCTTCTTTCTAAGTCCCTGGAAGGTTCTTGTGTCGAGTGGCTTAGTAAATATATCTGCAACCTGCTGATGCGTGCTACAAAATTTTAACTGAACAGCTCCTTCATTCACCAGCTCACGTAGGAAGTGAAACCTTACATCGATGTGTTTGCTTTTGCCGTGTATCACCGAATTTTTTGATAGCTTGATTGTTGAGTTGTTATCACAGAAAATAACAGGGTTGTTGCTTCCTTCATAGCCAATTTTGCCCAACACTCTTTTCATCCATATTAACTGACAAGAGCAAGCTGCTGCTGCCACAAATTTTGCTTCGGTTGTACTTAGAGTAACAATTGGTTGTTTCTTGGAGGACCATGCCACTGCTGCATCACTGAGAATGAAGGTATACCCGGATGTACTTTTTCTATCCTCCACACATCCAGCGTAATCACTGTCGGTGAATCCTACTAGCTCTCTGTTTCCTTCTTTCCTGTAAAAGAGCCCATATTCAATAGTCCCTTGCAAATACCTTAAAATTCTTTTGGCTGCTGCAAAGTGAAGTTCAGTTGGCATAGACATGTATCTGCTAATCAGACTAACAACATACATTACATCTGGCCGAGTGGCTGTCACATACATCATACTTCCCACAAGCTGCTTATAGAGTGTGATATTTACCTTCACACCTTCTTCATCTTTGTGAATCTTAAACCCCGGGACAATAGGATTTAAGACAGAGTTGCTTTCCTCCATTTTGAATTTTGTTAGTAACTCTTTCACATACTTTCTTTGACACATGAAAATTCCATTATCAAGCTGCAACACCTCAATTCCCAGGAAGTATTTCATTCTTCCCAAATCAGTCATTTCAAACTCTTTCATCATGGATTCTTTAAACTCATTCATCATAGTTTGATCATTACCAGTGTAGATCAAATCATCAACATACAAGCTAATAATTAGGCATTTACCTTGTGTGTTGAATTTTGTGAAGAGTGTTTGCTCGCTGACATCCTTTACAAATCCCATCTTCTGAAAGTAAGTATCTATCCTGCTGAACCATGCACGTGGTGCCTGCTTCAATCCATATAGGGCCTTACGAAGCTTGTACACTTTTCTTTCAGCACCCTTAATTTCATACCCTCTTGGCTGGTCTACATACACTTCTTCGGAGAGTTCTCCTTGCAAGAAAGCTGACTTTACATCTAGCTGATAGATTATCCAACTTTTCTGAGCCGCCAATGCTAAAATCATCCTCACGGTATCCATCCGAGCGACTGGTGCATATACTTCCTCATAATCAACTCCGTGTTCTTGTGCATATCCTTTTGCAACTAGCCGAGCTTTGTACTTTTCAACTTCTCCATATTGATTCAATTTAGTCTTATAAACCCATTTTACTCCTATACTTTTGGCTCCCTCCGGTAGATTAGTGAGAAACCATGTTTCATTCTTCTCAATGGATTGAATTTCTGAATTCATAGCATTTCTCCATTCTTGGCTCTTAGCGACTTCTTCATAGCTAATAGGATCACATTCTATGAATAAGGCTAAATGTGAGGTGTGATCTTGACTTGCTTCAGTAGTTTCAGCTTCATCATTGACGTTATAGTCTGTCATCCACACTGGTCTCCTTCTGATACGACCTGTCCTTCAGACACAATCTCCTTCCCTTGTATTTGTGGCTTCAGGAGATGACGCAGCCGCTGCCATAGTGTTTTCTCTATCACTTCCCTCTTCATCTATGCTTGCTTTATCTTCTTCAGTGACAGTTTCTATAATAACATCAGAATCTTTATTAGTAACATCTTGAGTCTCAATTTCTCCTTCATTTATGTCATCTCCCCAGTCTAGATCAAGGCTTATCAAGCTGTCATAACTCTTATCCCAGCTCCACTTTTTCTCTTCTTCAAACACAATATCCTGACTAACAATGACTTTCTTGCTTATGGGATCAAATAGTCTGTAGCCTTTTGATTTTGAACTAACCCCAAACAGTACACAACTTCTACTCTTATTCTCTAGTTTAGCGCGTTTGGCGTCAGGCACATGTACATGTCCTATACAACCAAACACCCTAAAATGTTCTACAGATGGCTTTATCCCACTCTAAGCTTCCATTGGTGTCATGTCCTTCACAGAAGAAGTTGGACTTCTGTTAAGCACGTAGAACGCCCAACTCGCAGCTTCAGGCCAAAAACTCTTAGGAATATCAACCATCATACTTCTTACCATGTTCATCACTGTTCCGTTCTTCCTCTCGGCTACTCCGTTTTGTTGCGGCGTGTAAGCTGTGGTTAGTTGTCTCTTGATTCCATTATCTTTACAATAATCATTGAAAGCACTTGATGTAAATTCTCCTCCCCGATCTGTTCTTAAGCACTTAATAGATAGACTAGACTCTTTTTCAACACTACTCTTAAATTGCTTAAAGGCAGCAAATGCATCAGCTTTATAAGCAAGGAAATAGACCCATGCTTTCCTACTAAAGTCATCAATGAAACAAAGCAAATACCTCTTTTGGCCATTTGAAGCTGGTGAGACGGGTCCGCAGATGTCAGCATGGATTAATTCCAACTTAGTTGAAGCACGCCATATGCTTTTTTTTGGAATATTTTCTCTATGTTGTTTTCCTCTCAGACAATCTGTGCAAATGGAATCAGGTCCGAGAAGACACGACATCCCTTTCACCATCTCTTTGTCCTTCAACATGCGCAATCCTGTGTGACCGAGATGGCCAAACCTCCGATGCCAAAGCTGTACCGAATCTTGGGTTGTGGACTGCAGACAAACTTCTTTTGTATCCTTGTCAGAATACTTATCAGAGAGCACAACGAACATACGGTTGGAGGTCATGTTGCTCTGAAGGATGAGGCCCTTTGTTGAGTGATAAATGCAACATTTATTATCCTTCATCACCACTGTTAATCTTTTTTCTTGCAGCTGTCCAAGGCTAAGAAGATTATTCCTTAGTTCTGAAACATAGAAGACATCCTGAACAAGATAGCTATTGCCTCCAAAGTATAGCCTGACAGTACCTTTACCAACCACATTTAACTGCATATGATTCCCTAGCCGCATGTTCTTTGAAATCCATCTTCCAACCGATTAAATAATGACGGGTCTCCGCACATGTGATTACTGCATCCTGAATCTAGAAACCACACATCAGTTTTGCTTTGCCCAAACGATTCATGATAAGCCATGAGCAACATCTCCTCAATTTCTTCAATTTCAGTGTAATTTGCTTGCTTAGCCATATTTGGACACTCATACTGAAAGTGACCCAACTGATGGCACTTATAACATTTAATGGTTGCCTTGCTATAGGGTTGCCGACCTCTGCCTCCTCTGCCCCTTCCTCCTCTGAAAGCTCTGTGGCTGCCTCGTCCTCTTCCAGCATTGTTCTCACCGTATGCCACCGTGAGTGCTTGCTCTTCATCTACTTCCTTCTTGAATTTTTTCTCGTGCACAAGAAGGGAACTTTGCAGCTCATCGACAGTAAGCTTGTCCATATCATTGGCTTCCTCAATGGAACACACAATATAGTTCCACTTTTCAGTGAGGGTTCTCAAAATCTTCTCGACGACCTTGACATTAGTCATATCTTCACCGTAATTCCTCATATCGTTTGCAATCATCATTACCCTACCGAAGTAATCATTGATTGATTCTCCTTGCTTCATGGCAAGGATCTCAAACTCTCTGCGCAATCGATTGAGTTGGGATCGCTGAACTCGAACATTGCCCTGGTATTTCATCTTCATTGAATCCCAGATTTGTTTCGATGTTTCCTTCTTTGGGATTGTCTTCAGAATTGACTTGTCAAGAGATTGAAACAAGTAATTCTTGGCTTTCAGGTCCTTCAACTACATCTCTTCCGCCGTCTTTCTCTGTGCAGCCGTCAGCACTTCTCCTGCAGCGGGTTGAACGAGGCATGTGGTCACAACAATCCAATACTCTTTCGAACGGAGAAGGTTCTCCATGAGCATGCTCCAGTGATCATAATCACCATCAAATTTAGGAATTGATGGTAGATTAAAACGATCGCCGCCTTCGGACGCCATCTGCTCTTTCTCTCTTGATTTCTTGTGAAATTTTCTGCTCTTGATACCAGATGTTAGAATCAAATGCTGGAAAACTTACTTAATTGAATAAGAAAAGGCCAATAAATAGGCTTACATAATATCACACGATCTGGCCTAACTGCCCATTATATGTGGAGCAGTTTATTCCTTCCTAAAATCTAGGTACTGACTTTGACTGAAACAATAAAATAGCTAACAATAAGCTGACACATTCTAATGTGCTGCAATACTTAATTTAATTAAAAATAAATATCAAAATATTAATCTTAACGGATATTGCAGCAGGTGAATTCTTAGACCCATTTGAGTTATGATCACTTGCAACTTTGTTTCAACCAATAGAACAATCTCCAATTTTAGGACATAATTTAATTGATGTGATAACTATTTGATTAATTAACTATATAAGTTATTGTATTGCATTTACTTACAATTAAAGGAACAAATGGTAGCCATAGATAAGAGTACCACCCTGTTCATAGGAAATTGTAAGTAAATATGATAATAATTTCTGAAATAATTTAGCCCCTGTGAGGATATTGCCTATTTGATTAATTAACTATATAAGTTATTGTATTGTATTTACTTACAATTAAAGCAACAAATGGTAGCCATAGATAAGAGTACCACCCTGTTCATAGGAAATTCTAAGTAAATATGTAATAATTACTGAAATAATTTAGCCCTGTGAGGATATTGCCTAGGAGACATCACTAGGCGAGCACGAGGGTATCGATTTTGTTTAGGATTCTCACAAATATAACTTTATAATCTTCATTTAGTATCAAATTAAATTTTTTTACTAACTATTCAAGACTAATGTTCATCTTTAGTCGTGATTGTAAAAAATAAAATTTACTATCTGATTGATAGAATATTCCGTCTTGTCATAGTTTTATCTCTATCTATGACCACTACTAAAAAAATTTTTATGTATTGAACATCATCAATATAAAATTGAGAAGAAACTTTTTATGTAATGAATATTATCAAGACAAGATTGAAAAGTAAAACCGCAACTGATTTTCTAAAAGATAAATTAATATTAAAAGAGACATTGCAAGGATTAATTTTGAGACTATTAATGGATGACTTTAAACTACTAAAAAAATCATAAAATATTATTGAATTTAATGTATAATATTTAATGTTCATATAATATATATGATTTGAGTATTTAATCTATAAATGTTTAATTTGATAGCTGTTCTAAATTTATTTGTCCCGCTCCCAGACACTTAATGGATGATTGTGTAGTAATTTGGCCTTTGAAAATTCAGCAGTGTGGGGCAATTTTCTTCTTGAGGTAGTCAATATATATATATATATATATATATATATATATATATATATATATATATATATATATATATATATATATATATATATATATATATATATATATATATATATATATATATATATATATATATATATATATATATATATATATATATATAGAAACTATACAAATCAAAACACAGTTTAAGAAATAAAATTAAAAAATGTGATAATCCTTCACATTTGAATGGATTTTTCCCAATTTCATCAATCGGATATATGTATAAAGTTTTCTCCAAATTCTTTGCAAATAGATTGAAGTATGTGATCTAAATAATAATCTCAAAAGACAAACGAACATCTAATTTTTTATGAACTTATATATATTAAACTACAAATAACTGTTTCTGACAAATTATCCCTAGATACTTGACACGTCTTCAAATGCATCAAGTCATCTTTTAATGTATTGCCACATCGCCAGGGCTTTGAAATTGTTGAGACCATTATCTCACGTTCTTTAAATGCTCTTAACCACTAGTATCTACTCTTAACCACTAGTAATTGTCTTCTCGTCGAAGGTAGTTGTTTATAGTGTTAAGTCTCCTTTATCTTTAGTTTTCTCAATTTCGATGGACTCGTTTTCGACATGTTGTTGAGTAGTTACTCAGATTTGTCCCTGAGCTCCTCCAAACCCAATCTCAAGATCTGCTCTTGAGATTATTCCAAACTACATCTCAAGATGTCAGTCGGGAAGTCTTAGTTGGCGTGTCATCACCGTCGACTCTTTATCTATCAATGCTAACACTTAGTATTTCACCAATGCAGCAATCATTCGACTTTCTTTACTAAGTAAAGAAATCCCATGCTAATAGATGCACCCCCTCTAAAAGGCCACTTTCTATCATATGATCAAATAGAAGAAACGTAACAATATTAATTATTATTCTGGTCATTATGACCACCTTACCTCAAAACGTCACGTTACAGACATACGTGCAATCAATCATGATCATTCCTTATTTTCTAGGAGCTTTAATTAAAAATAAAATCAAGAAAAACCTTCTTAATTCCACTTTCATCTTTCTCCATGACCTTTATCGCGCCAACTGTTGACTTGGGCACGCCACATGGATAACGTCACTTGGGGGGAAAACTGAACCATTGTTCCTTTAGGTATTTAACATGCCATCTTCAAAACTTTCTTCTTCCTCACTTCCATCTCTCTGAAACAAGCAACGAAACCACCTTGAGAATTTTATTTCCTTTATAACTTCCATTTTTCTCCACAAAGCTCTTTCAAAAGGAACTTCATTTATCATAATGGCACTTCGAACTTAATCCATCTTTCACTGCTGAGATTGACGCACCACTGTATGTCAATGATCGTACGTATGTCCTTGAACCTCCCATGGAGGATGGAAGAAGGAAATCATGGTATCGTGCTTTCCTCATTCCTTATACTTTTGTTGGCTCAGTATATGCGTTCTTGGATCCACTACCCAGGCGTATCAAGAAACCTCACATGGTGAAGGACTTCTTTCCAACTTACCTTGGCTACGAACCCTTGGTATTCATTGACAAACCATTCAAGTTCAACTTCTTCAAGAATAGGATGTTCTGCTATTCTTCTCCAATTGAGGATGTTAAATACATCAAATGGCTGAACATGGTTGAAGAGAAGAAGCATTTTTGGAGGGATTTTGGCATCTTTAATCTAATTCAGTTGTCAAGAGTGGATCCCACTTACAACTCTCACATGCTAATTTCTGCTATGTGCTTTTTGTAACAGCCCAATTTCAGTTTAACTAATTAATTTAGTTATTGAAATTATTTTAATTATGGGATAGTGTGATAATATGTTAAGTCTACATATTAAGCTATTTTATCATTTGTAGAGTTTTGGAAAGTTTAGCGGGAAATATTTCGGACAGTCTCAATTAATGGTTAAGTGGATGGTTTATGGAAATTGATTGGAATAATAGGTGTATTGGAGGAAATAGAATGGAAAAAAAATATAAAGAATAGAAATAGAAAGAAAAGATATAAGAGAAAAAGAGGAAAGAAAAGAGAAGGAGAGAAAGAAAGGGAGAAGAAGGAAAAAGGAAGAGAAAAGAGAAGAAGAAGAAGAGGAAAAGAGTGGAATCATCAAGAGAAACTAAAAGCTTCGATTAATCCAAAGTAAGGGTGTGAAATCTTACTATCTTAATCAACATGTTTGGTTATGTATGTGTATGGTTGATTGGTTAGAGTTTTGGAGAGTTTTCCATAAGCTTCCATTTTAGGTCGAAATTGATTCGATCGGTAGAAGCCGAGTTTTAATGATTGAAAATGAGAATAAGTGGTAGGATTTAGTCGAGGAATGTTGGACTAAGGCTACTGGAAACAAGTTGGGATTTATCGGTGGATTTCATCGGGTGATTGGATTCTGAACAGTGGGAGAAAGTTCAGTCCGCAGACGCTCGCTAGCAGCTCGCTAGGCGAGCAGGTCGCGAGTGTTCGCTAGCATCTCGCTAGGCGAGTGCGTAGCGAATGGTCCCAGACTTGGGACAATGGTGTTTTGGTCTCCTTCGCTGGCAGCGAATGGAGTAGCGAATGACTCGCTGGGGGTTCGTTGTGGCGAACGAGGTAGCGAACGAAGTCTGTAGCTTCTGTTCTTGCTCGCTAGCAGTTAGCTAGGCGAGAAGGTGGCGAACATTCGCTAGCAGCTCGCTAGGCGAGCGTGTAGCGAACGTAGCAGGATGAATTTTCCCTGTCGCGTGGTGCCGTCGTGGCTTGGGGTTTCGGTTGCGATCGACCCTTCTTTGATTTAATAGCTTATATGTTGGTTTGTGATGTGCTGTGGGTAGCCGTAAGGCGTGAATCCTAGTGTATGAATGTGATTTTGAATCGTGGCCTTTGGGCAAATTATGCATTGTTTAGAATTGAATAAAAATGCATGGCAATTGTGATGAATGATGAATATAATACACATTGTGAGTGCATGATAATTGTACGTGTTGATGTGTGAAGAATGCATGATAATATATTTGCGAATATGTATGCATTTGTGATATTTGATCCCGTGTAGGATCTGCAGAACCTCGCTTGATGCGATGATTATATTTGATCCCGTGTAGGATCTGCAGAACCTCGCTTGATGCGATGGTTATATTTGATCCCGTGTAGGATCTACAGAACCTCGCTTGATGCGATGGTTATATTTAATCCCGTGTAGGATCTGCAGAACCTTGCTTGATGTGATGGTTATATTTGATCTCGTGTAGGATCTGCAGAACCTCGCTTGATGCGATGGTTATATTTGATCCCGTGTAGGATCTGCAGAACCTCGTGTGCCCATGTGGGGTGTGAGCGATGGTTATATTTGATCCCGTGTAGGATCTGCAGAACCTCGCTTGATGCGATGGTTATATTTGATCCCGTGTAGGATCTGCAGAACCTCGTGTGCCCATGTGAGGTGTGAGCGATGGTTATATTTGATCCCTTGGAGGATTTGCAGAACCTCGCTTGATGCGACGGTTATATAGTGATTCCTAGGGAAATCTGATGAGTTATAGTGTAATCGTATAAGTGCGAGAGGAGTGAGTTCTAAGAGAATCTGATGGACGAATGAGTCGGTACCGTGGTTGTAGCTGCATAGGGTCGAGGTGTCGGTCTCTATGAGTTCATTATCATCTTCATATGATGAATTGAAAATAATGCATTGAGAATGTATTAGTGTATGTGTGTGTGTGTATATATATATATATATATATATATATATATATATATATATATATATATATATATATATATATATATATATATATATATATATATATATATATATATATATATATATATATATATATATATATATATATATATATATATATATATATATATATATATATATATATATATATATATATATATATATATATATATATATATATATATATATATATATATATATATATATATATATATATATATATATATATATATATATATATATATATATATATATATATATATATATATATATATATATATATATATATATATATATTGCGTCTGGTAAATATGAGAATGAGGTTGATGTATATGTAGAGAGATTCTACTCACTAGGGTAGAACGGCGATGCGTCGTTCCTAGTGAGGTAGTTACCGGGGTAGAATGGCCGAGACGTTATTTCCGGTAGAGCATAAGCGACGTACCCATAGTCCGGAAAGAGGATTGAGGGTAGTGAATGAGTCTTATATGGATCGCATGGTATGATCGTGATTGTCATATGTAAATATGCCTATGTGCAGGAATTGATGAGATGCGTTAGCAAATA
Organism: Lathyrus sativus; assembly: GCA_963859935.3. Lineage (NCBI taxonomy): Eukaryota > Viridiplantae > Streptophyta > Magnoliopsida > Fabales > Fabaceae > Lathyrus > Lathyrus sativus. The sequence continues at coordinate 517,408,614 of OZ012738.1, forward strand.
AATAAATGTGAAAGATATTGACCGATGAATAGACGGTTAAGTGTGAGCGATTATGTCTATGTGTATTTGATGCGGTGAGAATCTATGGTTATGCATTGTAGTGAATAAGTATGATGTATAGGCATTCGGTACTTGTACATTTATATATATATATATATATATATATATATATATATATATATATATATATATATATATATATATATATATATATATATATATATATATATATATATATATATATATATATATATATATATATATATATATATATATATATATATATATATATATATATATATATATATATATATATATATATATATATATATATATATATATATATATATATATATATATATATATATATATCTTATGCCTTGATTATTATGATAATGTTTTTCACCCTTCTGTTGTTTTATAATGCCCTACGAGGCATTGCAGATGAGGATTTGCTGGAGGTTTCCTTTGGAGTATAGTTCCTTTCCCTCGTGTCGGTCGCTCTGATATGTAACTTTGGATAGATAGGCTTGTAGAATGTCTTAATGATGTTTTGTTTGTATGTGAATGAAGTTGTGAACAACCAGATGACATGTAATTACGTTTTGTCATGTCTTAAGTGAATATATATATGTTTTAGTCTTCCGCTTTAAGAGAAAACATGAATATGTAATTTCGAAGAATCATGCGTTTATTTTTAGTTGAGATTTACCCCTTTTGAGTTAATTCTTTTTAAACATTAATATTCATGTGGTCGTTTCGTGAGTATTGTGACGCACTTCTTTTATACCTTAATGTAAATACACTCTGATGAAAATAAAAACACTTGTATTCGTGACTATATGATTTGATATGTGATTATTTTGGGGTATAGAAAGGGGGCGTTACAAAGTGGTATCAGAGCCTGGTCGGTCCATCCGGCCAAGTTGTCTAATGTTGGTTGTTCCGTTGTACACGACATGTGTGTGAAGACACTGTCGGTACGTGTTTGTTGTTTAGCCATTGTCTGCAGAGGTAGGAATGATCCAAGTGGGGGAGAACTTGTGGTTCTCCAAGATGCTACAAGTGTGGATCTGTATCTAGGTGTATTGTTGAACATCAAGAGCTGGTGTTATCCGTGTTGGAGGAGAAAGCAGTGTTATGTCACTATGAAGAAGTTCAAGGAGTTTTGGAAGAACTGTCAACAACTTGTGTGTCGGTTATGTCGAACCCGATCGGACCATTTGTTGTGTGTTTGTGCCAGAGTTTGAGAGCTTCAATTGTTTAGTTGAGATTTGAGGCGAGTAATGGCCTTGAGAGCTTGAGATGTTTAACTTTGAGGGAAATTTTGAGTATTAATGAAAGTGGGAAGTTGGCGGTTTACCGGTTGATTGCTGTTGCCCGAGAGTTATCCTGACAAGATAAGTGTTGTACAACCAGGACGTGAAGTGGAGTTGCAATCGACTTAGTTGCGGAAACTAGTCAGATATTGAGAGCTCCGTATGGTATGTCTGCTTAGATGGTAAAAGGATTAAAATTGATTGAGTTGTTTTGGAAACTTGTGTCTGGTGTGTATGCTACGGAAACGAATTGCGGAACCTTAGGTGATGAGACTGATTATTGGTATTCTCGACGAGATTAGAGAAGGTTGGAATTCTAATTGGAGTTAATAGGGTGATTGAGTTTGACGAATTAAAAATCGAATGAGTGATGTTTGGATTGGTGGAGATGGTGACATGAGATGTTGTGATAGAGTCTAAGAGTCCAAATAAAGGGGATTGGATGAGAGTATTTTGAAAGAATTATTTTGGTAGCCACAGATGGAGAAAGCAGCAGTTGTATGTGCTGGTGTGACTTGTCGAGAGTCGAAGAATGAACGTCTGAGATTGATAGGTCTAATGTGATCGTTGTATATTCCAGAGTTGAGATCGGAGGGTAATTCCATGAATTTTGCGTGGGGTTTTCCGAAGGATGTGAGAATATGATTTTGTTGATGAGATTCTGGATGGGAATGACTGGATTGACCCTTTTCCTGTCAAAGAAGATTAATCATTCTATGTTGGAACTAGTTGTGATGGATATCACCGAAGTGATAAAGACCGTATGTAGTATCACCGAATATTGTGTCGGATGGGAATCCGAAGCCTTGTATGGCAGGAGGTGTAAGGCTCATTTGTATTAATATGATTCAGGCGAGAGTGTTGTACTCGGACCTGAGGTTTGTGCAAAAGACGACTGAAGAGATTAGAGGACCCAAGAAAAGACGTGTTTTGAAAGTTACGATAGTAACTGGTGTAGTCGAGCTTGAAGTCTCGGGAGCACACCGTGACTCGTTGTAACTGTATCAGAGTAGTGCAGCGGAAGCATGGGGAATAACATGTTAGATTGTTTCACCGCTGTCACTAGAGGAAACTATACGATGTGTTCGCGTGTCTAAGCTGAGGAAGCGCATCAATCCGGATGGATGGTGAGTGAGTGAGAGAGAATTTGAATACTGGGGCAACTTCGAGGAAAGAGGGATTGTCTTGGTAAAGGTATTTGGGAAGAATCAACTATATGGAATCGGATTGGGAAGATTGGGATGCGTGAGTCACATCCCGAGTTGTCTGAATTGGATAACATTTTCGAGGACGAAAATTCCTAAAGTGGGGGAGAGTTGTAACAGCCTAATTTCGGTTTAACTAATTAATTTAGTTATTGGAATTATTTTAATTATGGGATAGTGTGATAATATGTTAAGTCTACATATTATGCTATTTTATCATTTGTAGAGTTTTGGAAAGTTTAGTGGGAAATATTTCGGACAGTCTCAATTAATGGTTAAGTGGATGGTTTATGGAAATTGATTGGAATAATAGGTGTATTGGAGGAAATAGAATGGAAAAAAATATAAAGAATAGAAATAGAAAGAAAAGATATAAGAGAAAAAGAGGAAAGAAAAGAGAAGGAGAGAAAGAAAGGGAGAAGAAGGAAAAAGGAAGAGAAAAGAGAAGAAGAAGAGGAAAAGAGTGGAATCATCAAGAGCAACTAAAAGCTTCGATTAATCCAAAGTAAGGGTGTGAAATCTTACTATCTTAATCAATATGTTTGGTTATGTATGTGTATGGTTGATTGGTTAGTGTTTTGGAGAGTTTTCCATAAGCTTCCATTTTAGGTCAAAATTGATTCGATCGGTAGAAGCCGAGTTTTAATGATTGAAAATGAGAATAAGTGGTAGGATTTAGTCGAGGAATGTTGGACTAATGCTACTGGAAACAAGTTGGGATTTATCGGTGCGCGAGTGTTCGCTAGCATCTCGCTAGGCGAGTGCATAGCGAATGGTCCCAGACTTGGGACAGTGGTGTTTTGGTCTCCTTCGCTGGCAGCGAATGGAGTAGTGAATGACTCGCTGGGGGTTCGATGTGTGTCGCTACTGCGAAAATCGGCGCCGGCAATACAGAAGAGTCGCCACCGTACGTTATTTATCCCAAAGGAGGGAAAGGAAACGCTCGAAGTAAACCTAACGCAAAGACGGGAAAAGGTATGGTCATCGCAACCAAAACCTGGATTCGGGAGTCGGTTACGCAAGGGGAAGGTATTAGCACCCCTCACGTCCATCGTACTCGATGGGATCCACGCTTGCTTGTTTGGACGGATTACACTTCTATCTAAACTAAAGGATGAGGTCTGAAAAGAAAAAAAGAAAACATGACTCGGCAAAGCATCGCACTTTATGCCTACGTATTCCCATCTGGAACGAGAAATCAGAGTCAACGTAGTTCGCCTAACTACGGGGGAAGATGGGTGAAGGTTGCTCGCTAGGATATCGCATCCTATGCCTACGTACTTCCACACTGCATGGAAGATCAGAGCAAACGTAGTTTGGGCTACGCACGACACAAGCTGTTCAAATGTCTTTTATGAAAAATATCACCTTAAACAAGGGTTTTCTTATTGCAAAAAGGTTAATGTTTGTTCAAATCTTTTGACGGAAGAAATGAATTGATTTTGTTATAGCCTTCATTAATGTTTTTCTGTTGTTTTGAGAAAGAAGAGACAGAATTCTAACCTATGGTTGAAAAGGTAATCACACTAACCTAATGTTATCATGCATGGGTTAAGACCTAATGTATATCACATCCTCCCTTGAACAAGGAAGAATGGAAGTCCTACGGGAAAGGAAAACGAAAGGAAGAAACGGAAATACAAGTAATAACCGCATACAAGTGAACATGAATATAGCAATGGTAAATGCAATGCAAAGGAGGGAGGACGGTCCGTCTCAACCTCAAGCCCATTCATGGATGGAATAAGAAAATATCAAGTGATCATATGCAAAGAATCGAGTGAAAACTCCGAATGAAACGCGTAATCCACTATTTGGAATCGCAACGTGCTATCATGCAAACAAGTCGATAATTGGGCAAGCTACACATACAAATAACAGCCACCTAAGGGGTCTTCAAATACCTCTAGCCTATCTATAATAAGAAATATAAACCACGGCGTTCACCACGCCAACACAAATCGGTCGTTGGAGCCTTAACAAAAATAAAGTCCGTTCGGAAGTCCAAATTACAAGTTCGAATACAAAACATAAGAAAAATAGCAAAAGGTGCTAAAAAATTCAAATAAAAATCTACAATTCCCTACATCAAGCCACAAACCAGGGGTGAGAGATACCACAAAAATATCCAAAGATAAATGGTCAAACAAGATGAAAACATTGCAAGATATCTCATGTATACCAAAGGAAAGATTAAAGTGGAGCATGTTAAAGAAAGCATCCAAAACCAATTAAAATGGTACAATAAAATTCCCACAAAAATATATCACTATACCTCAACGTGTTTATGAGATCCTTGCAAAAGGATTGACATTTAAATTGTGTTTTGATAGGTCAAAGAAATTCAACAAAATGATAGCACCAGCATTGGCCTTTTTATGACGACCCAAATGTAAAAAATCCAAAGAAAATGTAAAAAAATGGTAAAATTATAATTCCAGTTTTATTAAATCCTAGAAATCTTAAGGATTCAGCACAAAAAAATGGGGATCAAAAAGACTAATTTTTCTATTTTTTATGATTATTTGAAGTCAGCATATAAAACAGAAAAAATAAAAGAAACATGGCAATAGAAAAATAAAAGAAAATAACATGAATAAATAAAAGTGGCATGAGGCTTATGTGGCCGATTGTGTGGCGCAGTGAGAGGCGTTGGGTGAATGGAAGAAACCTTGACTTGGAAATGCATCCGACGGTGTTAACACCTTCTTCTCCAAATCAAATTTTTCAACTTTGTGAATAGTAACCCGCAGCTCCATGAACATGAGTTTTTTGCTACTTTGAAGCACCATAACTCCATCAATAATTATCCGTTTCGCATAAAATTTTGGTCAAACTTGAAGGAAAAAAATCAAGGAATCCAAATATGGTCTTAGATTTTCTTGAAACTCTCTCTAACTCCCAAAACGTGGCACCTCAAGAAAAACTCAAGAACCAAAAATTGTCATAAAACCCATCTTTTTTGTACTAGAATCCATGTAGGAGATGAGAGCAATGTAATGCAACAACAATAATGCAAGAAAGACTCATAAATCATGAGTTATGTCGAATTCTTTATACCTCCGAAAAATGGCTTATGGAGCTTCACTCGATCACCAATTCTTTGAGAAAATGATGTGGACACGTCCTATAATTGATGAGGAAGGTGTTTGGATGGAAAGAAAGGAGTGAATTGATGGAAAACAAAAAATCAATTTTCACTTGGAGCTCACTTTAATGGAGTTGTGTAGCTTGGTTTATGCATCAATTATGGCCAAAAAAGTGTTGAATCAATTGTAAGAATGATAAGGAATGTATTTGCAATGGTGGAATGAACCAAAAGTGGGAGAAAAATGGAATTGAAAATTTGAGTTTTCAAGTGTAGAAAAATGTGGGGAAAATGGAAAAATGGTGAAGAGAAAAATGAAGATTCAATATGATTTGCAAATGGAGAAAAGGGATTCAACATCAACTATCACCAACCTTTTCTCTTAATGACCTCAATCCAATATATAGGAGAGCATGGAAAGATCTAGAGTCTTCTAGATCAATCTAGGATGATTCTAGAAACTTCATGAATTTCTCATGATATGGTATTTTGATGTCTCATGATATCTCACCTTAATCTCTTCGCAACCCCTTGAAAATCTCATGACATGAGTTATTGAGGAGTGTATGATGCTTACCAAGCTAATCCCTTGCCTTGTGTTAAGTTTCAACATAGTTGCCTTATTATGCAAGTAATGGATTTACAAAGCAACTCCATTTTTAAAGCCCTATCTCAAAATTGTGGCTGAACCAATGTCTTTAAAATATTCCTTAGACTCAATTTGATATATCATATGCCCCATTTTGGATTTGTAGATTGCCCATACTAATTTTCAATTTGAACTTTTTCAACTTATGTCCATTTTTTAAGTCATTTTCACCAACTTTTGTCAATTCTTGCTACAAGCTTTTCCAACATGCCATGACCTCTTTTATAGGCTTAAAATGTCATTTTGAACAACTTTGATGTTGTGAAGTTTTTCATTTGAAGCTTCCTTGTATGAGTTTCAGGCATAGGCTAAGAATGACCTGTAATTCTCAAATGACCAAAATACCCTTTGCTTGCCAAGGACATAAGTAGAGTTCCACAAATCATATGAAGACATACCATACATTTCTAGAAAGCTAAGACAATGAGGAACAACTCTCATGTTTGCCAAGAATTCATTTGAAAACTCCTTGAAGGTCAAAAGTTGCTTGGAAGACAAACAACTTTCATAGACAAATTCTAGTGTCCTCAGATGACTTGTAACCTGCAAAGGCTATAACTTGAGTTCCATAAATCATATTGATGACTTCCACCACTAAAATTAAATCTATGAAAATACTCTACAAGTTTCATGTGGACCATAAATTCATATGAAGCTTGCATTTTGAGTTACACTGCCTTGAAGTTTGACCTAAATCAGGGGATTTTACACTGAAACCCTAATTTGGTAACTCCTCTTCTCCTTGACTCCTGTTGATTTTTCTTTGGCACAACACCACATCCATATCCATGTATCAAATAATGAATCCCACATTCTTCAAATGAGCCTTAATGCCTTTCACATCAAGCCCTTGACCTAGGATTGACCTAGATAAAACCCTAGTTGACTGTCTTCAACTGAGGCTCTTGTAATCATTCCAATGACTTGGCTCATCTTTAAAATGATCATCTAGACTTTCCATAACATCCATACACACTCCATGCTCTTGGCTCATAGCTCATACACCCTCTGATGATCCCCAAACAACCTCAAGATAGGAGAGAACCCCATGATTGATCTGTCAACTCTTTAAAGCTCAAATTCTTCTATGATGACCTGAGTAGTCTTGAATATGAATGAAACCCCTTGAATATGCCTCTTGAAACAAGAATGGTACTTGATCCCCTGATTAATATTAGCTTTCCTATGCTATGCAATGCAGATGAATGCACTATGTACATGATGACAATGCAAATGACTATGCAATTGAAACATAAACCTAGGTTAGAAAAGGTTGGGCAAATTTTGGGGTGCAACACTATGGAGAACGAGGTAGCGAACGAAGTCTGTAGCTTCTGTTCTTGCTCGCTAGCAGTTAGCTAGGCAAGAAGGTGGCGAACGTTCGCTAGCAGCTCGCTAGGCGAGCGTGTAGCGAACGTAGCAGGATGAATTTTCCCTGTCGCGTGGTGCCGTCGTGGCTTGGGGTTTCGGTTGCGATCGACCCTTCTTTGATTTAATAGCTTATATGTTGGTTTGTAATGTGATGTGGGTAGCCGTAAGGCGTGAATCCTAGTGTATGAATGTGATTTTGAATCGTGGCCTTTGGGCAAATTATGCATTGTTTAGAATTGAATAAAAATGCATGGAAATTGTGATGAATGATGAATATAATACACATTGTGAGTGCATGATAATTGTACGTGTTGATGTGTGAAGAATGCATGATAATATATTTGCGAATATGTATGCATTTGTGATATTTGATCTCGTGTAGGATCTGCAGAACCTCGCTTAATGCGATGGTTATATTTGATCCCGTGTAGGATCTACAGAACCTCGCTTGATGCGATGGTTATATTTGATCCCGTGTAGGATCTGCAGAACCTCGCTTGATGCGATGGTTATATTTGATCCCGTGTAGGATCTGCAAAACCTCGCTTGATGCGATGGTTATATTTGATCCCGTGTAGGATCTGCAGAACCTCGCTTGATGCGATGGTTATATTTGATCCCGTGTAGGATCTGCAGAACCTCGTGTGCCCATGTGGGGTGTGAGCGATGGTTATATTTGATCCCGTGTAGGATCTGCAGAACCTCGCTTGATGCGATGGTTATATTTGATCCCGTGTAGGATCTGCAGAACCTCGTGTGCCCATGTGGGGTGTGAGCGATGGTTATATTTGATCCCTTGGAGGATTTGTAGAACCTCGCTTGATGCGACGGTTATATAGTGATTCCTAGGGAAATCTGATGAGTTATAGTGTAACCGTATAAGTGCGAGAGGAGTGAGTTCTAAGAGAATCTGACGGACGAATGAGTCGGTACCGTGGTTGTAGCTGCATAGGGTCGAGGTGTCGGTCTCTATGAGTGCATTATCATCTTCATATGATGAATTGAAAATAATGCATTGAGAATGTATTAGTGTATGTATATATATATATATATATATATATATATATATATATATATATATATATATATATATATATATATATATATATATATATATATATATATATATATATATATATATATATATATATATATATATATATATATATATATATATATATATATATATATATATATATATATATATATATATATATATATATATATATATATATATATATATATATATATATATATATATATATATATATATATATATATATATATATATATATATATATATATTTATTGCGTCTGGTAAATATGAGAATGAGGTTGATGTATATGTAGAGAGATTCTACTCACTAGGGTAGAACGGCGATGCGTCGTCCCTAGTGAGGTAGTTACCGGGGTAGAATGGCCGAGACGTTGTTTCCGGTAGAGCATAAGCGATGTACCCATAGTCTGGAAAGAGGATTGAGGGTAGTGAATGAGTCTTATATGGATCGAATGGTATGATCGCGATTGTCATATGTAAATATGCCTATGTGCAGGAATTGATGAGATGCGTTAGCAAATAAATAAATGTGAAAGATATTGACCGATGAATAGACGGTTAAGTGTGAGCGATTATGTCTATGTGTATTTGATGCGGTGAGAATCTATGGTTATGCATTGTAGTGAATAAGTATGAGGTATAGGCATTCGGTACTTGTACATATATATATATATATATATATATATATATATATATATATATATATATATATATATATATATATATATATATATATATATATATATATATATATATATATATATATATATATATATATATATATATATATATCTTATGCCTTGATTATTATGATAATGTTTCTCACTCTTCTGTTGTTTTATAATGCCCTACGAGGCATTGCAGATTAGGATTCGCTGGAGGTTTCCTTTGGAGTATAGTTCCTTTCCCTCGTGTCGGTCGCTCTGATATGTAACTTTGGGTAGATAGGCTTGTAGAATGTCTTAATGATGTTTTGTTTGTATGTGAATGAAGTTGTGAACAGCCAGATGACATGTAATTACGTTTTGTCATGTCTTAAGTGAATATATATATGTTTTAGTCTTCCGCTTTAAGAGAAAACATGAATATGTAATTTCGAAGAATCATGCGTTTATTTTTAGTTGAGATTTACCCCTTTTGAGTTAATTCTTTTTAAACATTAATATTCATGTGGTCGTTTCGTGAGTATTGTGACGCACTTCTTTTATACCTTAATGTAAATACACTCTGATGAAAATAAAAACACTTGTATTCGTGACTATATGATTTGATATGTGATTATTTTGGGGTATAGAAAGGGGGCGTTACACTTTTGAGACACGTTGACCAACACGTTCCACTTATCTTGTGAGATGATAAATCTCACCCTTTTCGACATTGCTGCAATTGTTGGTCTTCGATCAATTGGAGAGGCCTTTGAGCCTTTAAGAAAAACAAAATTAAATCCTACTTTTACCTTTGCCAGGACTGCTTATAGCTCCTTCATGGAGGACCACCAAGGTTTGACAGATCAAGTGGATGATCGGGAATACATTGCCTTCCTGACTTATTAGCTTTCTAAGTATGTCTTCAACGTTCGATCTGTTCAAGTAGCAAAGAAGTATGTTCCATTAGCCACCCAATTTCATGAAGTGAGAAAATTTTTTAGAGCAATTTAATCCTCATTGACTTATACGAATCATTGGGGTTGGTATGTGAATACCTAAAGGAAAGGACGAACCCCAACAGCCTACAAATATGTGGCCCTATTTAGTTTTTACAATTGTGGTTTAATGCCACCTTCGAACCTTTCCTCAAAACGAGTTCTTCCTAACCCATAAATAAGGGTGTGTTGGACCTAAAAAATTTAAGAGCATTTAATTTAGCCTTATTAGATAAATGATAATGGAAACTCTGATGCGAAAAAGACAGTATGTGGGTTAGAGTATTAGAGAGTAAATATGGCCTCATTAATGGTAAACTGAATAGGGAGGTTAGATTGTACTCATCTTGGTGACAATATATTATTTTGATTAATACTGGACTTTCGGGGGTTTAAAACAAATTGGTGGTTGGATCAGTTAAGTGTAGAGCTAGGAAATGGGGAAAATTCATGACTTTGGTTCGATCCTTGCAGGATGGGGTATCCTTTCTTAGTAGGTATCCAGAATTATTTGTGACATCTAAAGATAAAATCGCAACGGTCAAAGAAGTTGTAGAGATTGAGGGGGAGAAGCATAAGTGAAATTTTAGTTGGAGTAGGAGTTTATGTAAGGAAGAATTGGTTTTGGAAGCAAGTATTCTGTCTAAAATGCCTGAAAATTCTGGCAAGCACACGATGGATGTTATTCCCAAAGTTATAACATCCACTATGACATTGACTATTGTACTGACTAATTTAACTGTAAAGTAAATCAGTAAAAACATAGCAATTGTTTACCCAGTTCAGTGTCAACAACACCTACATCTGGGGGCTACCAAGCCAGGGAGGAACTTCACTATTAGCAGAATTAATTCAGAGTCAAACAACACAGTTTGCACTCCTCACTTAAAACCTACCCAATGACAATTCAGCCTAGAGACACTCTAGACCTGAGTATACCCACTCACTCCCCCTCAATCACCACAGTGATATACAATTGACAAATACATAATAAATATGAAGAGACACTTCACACACACCTTGATTTTGCTTCACAGGTTTGATCAAGGAACTCACATACTCTTGCTTCACAACTTTGAGTGAGACACAACCTAGAATCTACCTATCCAATGCAATTATCCACCAAACAATTGCTTGGAGTACAAGTATTCCTAAACAAAATTCACACGTGAAGACTAGCCTTCTTCACTCACAAGGACTCTTCAATCTGCACTCTTTCTTCTTCTGTCAAGAGCTGCTGTTCAGGATTGCTTCTTCTGATATTTATAGCATCTGTCAGTCCTTTTTGGGCCTTAGTGCATAATTTAGGTTTTATTCATAACAAACCTATTTTCAATGATCTGTACGCTTGCCACTTATTTCAGGGATATTCTAGTTCGCCTAAGGCTTCTATAAAGTCTCCTGATATCCAACTTGAGCTCCTATTCTGTTTCCTGGTTTATAGCTACCAGAAAAACAAACCTGCGCTTGATGTCATACGACCCAACTCATAACATCGGGTATGACATCCAGCTTGACTTGCTTTTAGCTAATTCAACTTACCCTGCACATACCATATTATGTATGCACTAACATCAGTCCTGACTTACATACATTCTCTAGTGTTTTGCCACAAAATGAAGCCAATCAAGAGCACTTACAAACTCCCCCTTTGACAAATTTTTGGCTAAAACACTCTGTCATCATATCAGAGATTTACACAGCAGAAGACTTATGATGTATCCTGTCATGCAGGAATGTTACTAGCTCAAGTCTCTCTGAGTCCTCATAGTTAGCTCTCACTGTTATAGCTCACCTTGTTAATCATCTGTTAGTTACCACTACATATGTCACACTTTGCTGAGTAACACATTGGGTTACTCCCTCTCAACTGATGCATCTTGCCAGTTGAGCACACAACCTGCAAACAGCCTGCAGTCACACATATTCATCCAGTTTGCTCTGGATGTTATGACCTTCAGGATAACTTCCTGAAGTACACACACTTGTGCTACTCCCCCTGAAGAGTTGCACAACACTCTCTGCTCCTATCCTGCAGACACACACAACTAGTTCTAACAAACATTCCAATACACCATAGGAATTCACACCTGCAAGCATGATTATACCATGTGCACACATGCTAGCACATATGTTCTTCAAGCTATCCACCTGTTCTTCTACCTGCTGTTATTATTGCTCTATCTTTCTCTCCCCCTTTTTAGCCACAAATTAAGATCAAACTAAGAACTTAGCATAGATCATACATTGTAACATTACAACTATTTGGGGTTACATTACAACAAAACTGCTCTCTGACGAGCATCACAAATACAAAACATAAACACATTAAGCCAGCAGCATACCTCAGCAGATTGAGTCACATACTCAATCTTCTTCACCCTTCTTCACCAGAGGAAGTACTGAAGTCACTGTTATTGACATTGGTTGGGACATTCTCACAACTGTCACCAGCCTCTTCTTTTGACATAGCTCCACTATTATCTGCATCTCTTTCAAGCCTTTGGATAAGATCTTCTAGCTTGGTTTTTCTGGTAGTAGTTGTACTGATGGTTTCTCCTAACTCCTTACAGGTTTCCTTTAATTCTGCAATCATCATTCTCTTGGAGATCTTAACTTTCTCAGCAGATGTAAACATCATATCTGGAACATGTCTTCCTTCAAACAGTTTAAAGTGAAGCGACAGTTAAGGCTCTCTCTTGTTGACAACATCGCTTGAGATCAGGATCCCAGGATGTTGATTTAGGATGATCTCACAAATGAGGGAGGGAAATGCAATAGGTAACCTGACAACACTGGTTGTTGAGTGCTTGATAGTCTGATTAAAGATGTATAGACCAAAATCAAAATTAACTTTGGTACCTATGGCATGAATGATCTTGCCTAGTCCAACAGCAATGGAGGATGTATGATTGGTAGGCACCCAATTAGTAGCTCCAATTCTATGAAGAATGGCATACTTTACACTGAGCAGTGTTGCAGACAACTTCCCTTTGGATGGCCATGTTGTGACTTGATTTGTAGTGATGATCTTGCAGACCTGGTTGTCTGAAGTATCCAATTCTGTTGTACCATCATTTGCTCGCCCCAGATACCTGTTGATCACAGCAGGAGAGAATTGCACACACTTTCCTCTAACAAATACCTTCATGAACTCCTTGTTGTTTCTGCTAGAGATTGAGTCAAGTGTGTTTACAATGAACTCCTTGACCAGTCCCTCCAGTGACTGTCTTAAGCAGTCCAACCTTGTTGATGAGTTCCATTACCTCCTTGATCTCCAGGGCATCCTTCCCTAATTCTCTCTCAAGGGCTATTCTCCTTTGATAGACATATCTCCATTTGGTTACACTGTGAATGGAGTGAAAGGAGATGTTGTCCAGAGGAGCAGCTGACATGGGTTTAACTGGCCTCTTTCCGAATGAATGTTTGACATTGACGATGTTAGGAACATCTGTTACGACATCACCTTCAAACTCAGGGCTACTCTCAGTAACATTCCTTTTCTTGGAGGCATTTTTGCTCCTAGGTTTGGAGGACCCAACATGAGCTCCTTTTCTCTGACTTTTGAGAGAGTTGTCTTCCAGACTAGGTTTGCCTTTCTTGGTCATTAGTTTCTGAGCTATGCCCGGAGAAACATTCTTGAGGAATTCATCATCTGAAGATACATCAACATCATTGGTAGGAGCTTTATTCAGATCATCATGCTGTCCTTCCTCCTGTACTACATAGTTAGCTAAATTTGCTAGTTTTTCTGTGGTAGGGTTAGTCTTATTAGAGGAGAACTCAGAATTGTCCTCAAGGTTCTTATTCGATATTGGAGAAGGATCAACCCTAGGCAGCGGAATGGTGATTCCATGTACATTATGACCTTCTTGGTCTGCATGTGAAGTAGCTGACGACTGGTCTTTACTTCTTCTTCTAGAAATCATGCCAAGAGGGCTCACATTCATCACATAGATGCTCTTGTGCTAAGTAGGGTCGGGCTTGGTGGGGCTGGAGGTATGTTGTTGAGACATTGTAGATGACTTAGGTTGTAACAAAAAAGGGTTTCTGATGGGGTTGTGTGAGATAAGGCAGGATGTGGATTGGAAGACGAGAATGAGTTTAGAAGGGTTTACTTGTAGAAGAGGAGGGAATTCAATATTTTGACCAATCAGAATGTGATTATTTTTCAAAATATAATTCCCTATTAATTGCTAGAATTCATCATTACTAGAGGTCTTCAACTTTCTTAGAGACTTTTTAAATTGAGACTCCTTGACACTTCTTGAAACCATGTTAGTACTGACATACTCACCAGGTTTAGCACAACCCTCTTGCCATTTACACAAATTACCCCTGAGCATGTCTCCCTTGAACTCATCAGAGCTTGTTTGGATGGTACTCTTGATGTCACAGAACAAGGTCATGACATCTGGAGTGACATTGCTTTCTTTATGCAGGGTAGCTTCCATGGACTCCATCAGGTTCCAATATAGCCTATCTAGCTTTCCCTGATGAACAATCTTTGCGTATCCCTTCTTGGCTTGCTTTTTCTTACATCCTGTCCTTCTCTTTGAAGCACACTTTGAAGATCCACTTGCTAATATGTTGGACCTGGTCCTATCCATCTTTAGTGGTTGTCTTCCTTTCTCTAGCCATAATTGGTCCTTATTTTCCTTATTGACCAAGGCATTGAGGTTACATCTAGGCTCCCATAGATAACAGTTGTTCTTGGCTCTAGATCCCCTCACAACTTCCTTACTTTCTTCATTGATGACAACACACTCATTTTTAGTAAATTTTACACTGAAACCTTGGTCACAGAGTTGACTGATACTGATGAGATTAACAGTCAGTCCTTTCACCAACAAGATATCATTCAGTCTTGGAACACCAGGGCCATCTAGTTTTCCAGCGCCTTTAATTTCTCCTCTAACTCCATCACCAAATGTTACATGACTAGATGAATGGGGTTTGAGTTTTATCAAGTGAGACTCAATTCCAGTCATATGTCGCCATCACACTTCCTTAACAACCCCAGAATTTCAAAATAACTCCATATGTCGCCATCACACTTCCAGTTTGACACTTCACCTCCTACATATTTATCCTCAGCGAAATACCCCCCATGATGAAAGTCAACGTAAAACTCCTCCATAACCATTATGTTCCTGTATGACGCAAGTGTGTGTCACATTAACCTAACCATCAACCTATTCAAATACAAGACGAATAAGAAGAAGAAAAACCATCATTGACTAGATATACGTACCTGACTGTATCCTGAGCGCAACAGATTCTTCACCTTCAATGTACAATGAATCCTGAGCGCAAGACGAAGAAGAAGCTTCACCAGCAATGGGAGAAAGAAAATTAGGGCTCCGTAACTCTTAATTTGTAAGAGTCGTTGCTTAACCACTTGAGCGATAGCACAAATTCCACATCAGCAACCCTCCATGACACTTCACCAACGTTACCTGTCACTTCATCACCGTCTGTGCCACATTGGTTTTTTTGAAGCGGAAAATCTTAAAAAGGTTAAGGCTGCAAACGTTAGTTAACTTAAAGGACTAAAGTGTTACAAAAAATAAACTTACATGACTAACTTGTTACTTTAAAATAACTTAAAGGACCTTGACAATATTTTTGCCAATTCATTTCTATTCTTTTAAACTAAACAATTTTCTTGTATATGCATAACAAATTGTTTGTGATAAATTCATGTTACATATTTAACAATGTTCTATGGTATATTCAAATAAAAACAAAATACAAAGTAAACAATGAATTCAAATCATTAATATTTTCTATAACTTTACTCCATAACATTCGTCAAAACACAATAATTTAAAATATACTAAAATCACTTTTAATACCAAGACGAACAAGAAATAATATTTTCATATTATGATACACATATAATATGAAATAAATCATTTTAAATTTAATAAATTCTTGCACAAATTAAAATACAATTTAAACATGTCATTGATATTTTTAACATTTTATTTACATCATTTTATGTTACCAATATATGCACCATTAATTCAAATTCATGATTTTTTATATTTTAATTTTATATCAAATCATTTCATCCAAAAATAATGTATTATTAATTAAAATAAATTATTTACACCAAAGAATAACATTTAACATATACTTTACATTCAAGTATACACCACAAATCAAATATTTTCTTACTTATCCAAAATCACATACTTGAATAATTTATAAATCATACATACATATTTATAGCACATGTTAAACTTAACAAAAATAAATATTACTTTCAATATATTTTACAAAGATTTAGAACATCATATAACATATATTTATTTAAAATAACTATGTACCTTTCACCATGGTTATGAATAAACAAACATGTATGTTTATCTCTCCATCAAAGTTTCAACCACAAATTAATCACACACAAAATCATAAATCAAAATTCCATAATTTTAAAAATTATATAAATTAATTGTGTACCTTTCACCATCATTAAAAATTGTTATTATCTTTCTTTAAAGTTGCATCACTTAATATTAATTGTAAATAAAGTATGGATCAAAATCGAAAACCGAACCTAGACCTGCTACAAAACATGAGCACCAATTTAGCAAAATAAATTTTAAAACAAGTGTTCACACTAAGCTTTAGGTTCGATTCGAACCCACCAATTTAGCAAATTGGTTACAAATGGATAATCTGACGAATTCCCTCTAAGATACTTTGGTTCAAACTCGTGACCTCTGAGACAATATAAAAAATCTCAACCACTACACCACATAACAACTTATAATTTGAAATGATTCATAAAATCAATTTAATCATTATTATTTTTTAATTAAATATTTTAGAAATTTCTCCAATAATACAGGTAGCTATAACACTGGTAAATAAACCAATGTTAAATCTCCTTTTTGCACTAGTTTTAAATTCTCTATTTTTGATTAAATTAAAGCTCTGCGCATTAAATTTGGATAAGTTGTTTTTTGAAACAAATATGCACCTGTTTGTGCTTCCTTTGATGCAAGTGTTGAATCATGCCTTAAAACTTAAGTTATGAATAAAAAGAAAATATATTTTAAGATTGCATAAACTAGAAATTATCCTGAAAGTCGATGAAGACGATATAACACGGAGTGAGACTCGTGGTGGACTCGGCGTGACGAGAGATTGGCAGCGGAGCCGGTGGCATTAGCACAACAGTGGATTTGGCAAGTAGTTTTGTTCGTCAGAGCACAGGTCAAGTTACTTTGATTCACATGTAATGGCAACATTGTTTTACTTCGTGGATCTGTTCGTTTTTATGAGTTATGTTTTGAACTTGTTATGAATCTATTGAGTTTTAGTAAATACAAATATATAATTCTTGCATGCTTCTCATCACAACCTTCAAAATTTTAGAACAAAAGACAGAGAAAAGAGTTTGCGAGTTCTAGTGGTAATCTTATAGATGTAAAGTTAAAATCTTAAGAGTGTGTTCTTCATATATGAGAAACCTTTAGAAATATCTAAGAGGATTGAGACAAACTTTTAAACATCTTGCACATGTGTGATTCATTTATAGAGATTGAGAAATATATGAATAAAAAGTAGAATTTGTTCTTAGAAACTTAAATAATTATTATTTTTAACTCATTTTTAATTTTTTGTAATAACTCTCAGAAGTACAATAAATCAAAAACCTGCTCTTTTTTCATAATAGATACTTTGATAGAAATAGATAAACAAATCATTGTATTTATTGTTTTATTGCATAAAAAATCATCTTTATTTAGTCATTTATTTTATTTGCCAATGTTGTTTCTCAACCCATATTAAATTTCTTAGTATAATTGAACTTTAATAATTAATCTAAAATATTTAATTATCCTATAAATTTCTCAACAATAACAAATAAAATTAATACAAGTCGCAGTATTCAATTCATGGCTACCCATTCTTATACTCATCTTTCTTCTACAAGACATTCAGAAAGACAGAAGAGAGTGGTGGAGATAATGCCTGAGCAACCATTTCTTATTAATCTCCCAAAACATAAAGTTCCCATTTTTCAGTTCACAATATATGGTGATGGACTTTGACTAATAGGAAGCATATCAGTAAAAGCATGTGGACACAAAGAATTACATTGTTCGAGAGTTGGAGGACATAAACACAAAGGTCCAACACATGAGTCACAACAAAATGAAAATTGACCAACTTGTTCTTTATGACATAAACAGTAGTTGTTGAGACATGGACCATCGTGAAAGCAATCTTTTTTACAAGTAATACGCACAATGGGTCCTAGTCTTGCTTCTGATTCTACACACACAAAATAATTGAAATTAAATTAATTGACATTAAAAATCATTCAATATATAGAAATTTAAGATATTAGTTTCTAACCTGTTGCGTTGATGAATAAAATTAACAATAACATCAGCTTCAAACTAAAACTCATTGTAGTATCCATTCTTGTTCAACTACAATGTTCTTCAGAATTTATATACAGTGAGTGAATGAGTTGATGTCACTTCATTAATTATCATTATTATACATATTAAAAATTTTATCTATTGGATATTCCTATCAAGATTCCTTTATGCTCTCTTTTTTTATTTATAATTTTTATCAGTGTTTTCTTCCTTTCAAAAATATTGAGGGTTTTGAATGTTTTACAAAAATAACTTTCATTAATAATTTAAAACTGCTAAACCTAAATAATGGAAAGAAGAGAAAATAAAAAATATTTAAAGTATAATAATAAATATATTAATAATTTATTAATATTGTTAAACAATTTATAATTTAGTATATTTTTTCTTAAAGTGATATATAACAAAAAGAAATAGAGAGAGTATTACTTTTTTCCCTTAAAATATTTATTTTTATCATTGTTAGTTATATATAAAATTTTTTTTACCAAATATAATTTTTCCTTATATAAAACATTTTTCTAAGGTTTATTTTATTATGCTTTTATTGATATATTTTATCGGTTGGATATCCTTATTAAGATTGCTTTATGCTCCTTTATCAACCATCTTTTATTTGATTCTTTAAAATACTTGTTTTTGATGCCTTTTTTTATGGATATAATTTCGTTATATTTAAAGCATTTTCTTTTATTTTATAAATATATTGTGTAACAGATTTGTGATAAATATTATTTTTAAGTGTGTGAAAAATAAAAAATTAATAATATACTATTTAATTAATTAAAAACGTATCAGACAAGTCCTTGCATGAATTCAAGGTGAGAGATAGAAATTTGATGATATAAAGTCAACCTCTTTAAATCTTTTTTCTTTCATGGTTGCTATAATACTGTGCTTTATACGATTATTGATGTTTTCTTAGTTATCAGATTCAGTTTGCTACTCCCCTTGTTTATCTTTTATATACAAAATATCTAAGGTTAATACTATTTTACTTCCTACAATATATATATATATATATATATATATATATATATATATATATATATATATATATATATATATATATATATATATATATATATATATATATATATATATATATATATATATATATATATATATATATATATATATATATATATATATATATATATATATATATATATATATATATATATATATATATATATATATATATATATATATATATATATATATATATATATATATATATATATATATATATATATATATATATATATATATATATATATATATATATATATATATATATATATATATATATATATATATATATATGAGTTCTGATTTACTTCTAGTAAATTTTTTTATAAAATTTAAAAATTTTAAATTATTTTAAATATCACATTAACATTTTATTTATTATTATTTTAATTTTAAAATTTTAAAAATTGCAAAACTCCAAAATTTTGTAAACAAAAGAGACTTGAACCATGACCCTCACTAGGTCAACTTGTATTTGAATATATTAAATATTTTTTTTTTCATATTTTATATTTAATAATAAATTATTTATTTCTGAATTTAAATGAATTTTTTTAATATTATTTAAAATTAATTTCAATTTTTTTTATTAATTTTATTTTTTAATTATGTTAATCTTAACCACTATTAAAATTATTTAAAAATAAATAAAGGTTTGATAACACCGAAATTGAATCTATGTCTTCGTGATAATATGAGTGTTTAGTTTCCATGATAGAATTGTGCTTTAATTATTAATATTTACAAACATAATATTTAGGAAATACTAATAAATGTTTTGGAATATTAGCTAAAAGATTAAAATAGTAATTTGAACGTTATTTAAAAGATTAAAAAAATATGTTTTTCTAAATATAATAAGTATATTTAATGTATTAAAAATAGAAATAATTAATTTTAAAAAAGTATTATATATATTTAATAAATTGAACCTAACCTATTTTTTTAATTTAGAAAATATGTCTTGTCATTTACTGGTTGGCATGATCCATTAAAAATACTATTATTCATAAATTAAAAATAATGATCTTTAAAATTTATACATTTAAACACATTTAATAACAAATACTCCATTGTTTTTTATTATAAATTACTTTAGCCTTTTTATGCTTATAAATGAAAATTGGCTAATTTTGTACACGTAAAAATACCAAATTAATTATTATAATTTGATGATGGAACACATACATGGCCCTTATTTCATGAATAAAAAATATACCTGAAAATAAAAAAGAAATATGGAATATCTAAACTACCAATAATAAAAAAGACTTCCAATTTTAAAATATAAAAATTAAATTCACATAATTATTTTCTCTTAAATAAAGTTATTATACGTGTTTTTTAATCTCATTCTTATTTTTTTTCCTCTCAAACTAAAATCCATTTAATTGGGAGCTATACTTTTAAGAGCGAAACTTTTTTGAAAAATTCACAATTTAATGAGGAGTTTCACGAGAGAATTTTTTTCTGAAAAGTTGGACAATATGAAAATTATAGAAAAAATAGAGGGATTAGGGTTATTTTAGAAAAATAAAAACTAATTCTATATTAAAATTACAAAACAATTTATATTTCGTCACAATGTTTTTCTTAAAACGACTTATAATTATAAAAAAAGAGGGTGTAATAATTAAAAATAATTTTCCATTAAACATATTTAATAACTTTCCTTTAAACAAATTTAAATTAGAAATAATTAAAAATAATTTTCAAACACATTTAAATTCGTGTTCATATTTAAACAAAATTAGTAGCAAATTACTATTAATTTTTAAACATAATACATATACATTATTTATATTTTATTATTAAATTAAATAGCTTTAAAATAATTTATTTTAAAATATTACTTATTTATATATTAAAATAATTTTATATAGTTTTAAAATATATACATCTAAATTAGAAATATTAATACGAGGGCAAGTTCGGTCAAATGGTAAAAGAATTGCACTATGGAAGTAAGGTTATGCGTTCAACTTTTATTAATTGTACTTTTTGATATTTTCACCAATTAGATTAAAAGTCACTTACATGGCAGGGGACAAAAGTGTTTTTAACCCAAATATTTATAAGTAGATTAAATATTATTAAATTGATAGAGTTACTATGAACGGTTAACTCATAAAGTCTAGTATAACATCTTTTAATAGAAAAACATCATTTGTCTCTCCATCAAACTATCTCATCTTTTTTATAAAGCATGGGCTGAAAAGAATGCATGATTTCTAAACGGTCATTCAGTCGACTTTCCTCCACTTCGCTAAGATCATTTCTTTGTAATTGAATGTTCCAAGTCCAAGAAGATTGTAACCAAGTGTCTTGATCTACAATGGGACTATTAGAATCTGCAGCAATCTCGAACAGGTTTGGAAATTGTGACAGAAATTGATCCTGGCCCAACCAAAATTGTTTCCAAAACATTATGTGATTCCATCGCCTATTTTGGCACTAATGGATGTGTTAAACAATTGCAGTCGAGCAAAACTTCTAGCCCTACTTTCATGACGTTCCTCTACCATATATATGCTATGTTGTCATGCCTTTGATTTGCCTCATTCAGAATTTTGCGAT
Source organism: Lathyrus sativus (assembly GCA_963859935.3). Lineage (NCBI taxonomy): Eukaryota > Viridiplantae > Streptophyta > Magnoliopsida > Fabales > Fabaceae > Lathyrus > Lathyrus sativus. The sequence continues at coordinate 517,430,959 of OZ012738.1, forward strand.
ATATATTTCCATACCTGAAAAGAAGTAATTTGTACTAGATTGAATCTTTATTAGTCAGGAATCTCCAAAGTCACTTGCTCAGTAAAGCTAACTTGAACCTTTCAAAGTTCTTGACACCAAGACCTACTTCCATTTTGGTTATGCAAATAGTCTCATAACTTAGTCAATTAACTTTTCTCATTTACTCACTACCACCCCAGAGAAAAGCTCTTTGGATTTTGAGAATTTCTCTCACAATAATCTTAGGAGCTCGGTAGAAAGAAAGGTAATGGATTAGAAAATTGATTATGAATGCATTCAATAAAGTCATCCTTCCTCTAATGAATAGGTGTTTCTCTTGTCAGCACTACTATAAATAACATTTTTTATGACGAAACTTTCACCTCGAAATGCTAAAAACCAAGAGTATAATTCTTGGTAGCGTCATGTTAACAACCTTTTACCTCAGTTATCCTTAAAACTGGAGGAATATATCTATACGGGGCGCTATTTTATTTTTAATGTAACCTATTACTTCGATTTTAAAAAAAAGTGGAGGGAATATAAATATTTGGGACGCTTTGAATCCCGGTTACTTTTTTTTTTTTTATGTCTTTTCAATTGTTTAATTAGTATTTCTCACTTAACACCTTTTCAGATTTCATTTTTTCTTCATGTTTTTCTAAGTTAATTAGTAAAGCTCAAAATCTTTGTCATCAATAAAAAAAGATTACACAACAATACGATTGAAAAGGAAAGGACAATTTCATTGATAATCAAAGAAGGAGGACAATAAATAACAAAAAAATAGGACAACATATAACTATTCCATATATTCAAACTTCTGACTCCACTCAACTTCCTTTTTACCCTTTTAACTATCCCTAATGGAGAGAAAAGTTCACAAAAAAAACTTCTCCATATGGTATGAGAAAATTTATTTACTTGGGAGAGGTCACTTTCCTTGAGAAAAACTTCTCCGTTAAGAGGATGACAAATTTTGACGTTGCGGATAAGGAAGTACAAAAGATGCTTGTCATATGAAGTAAGTGTTTCTAGTTGTTTCTCTCTTGGATGGAGATTTAATACTATAAGTTGATATCAAACTTTTGTAATTCGGATGAGAGTAGCAGGACTAGTGAGGTTATTATAGTTAGAATAAATTAGGAGAAGGTGGTTTGAGAAGACATTGTTGAATTTATATTGTTCAACACAACTACCTTTCTTTTCGCACTTTATTTTCTGAGAAACAAGTGATGCAGTTATGGTGATAGGAAGCCATATACATTTGACTGTATTGACATAACATCCTCACTATATTTCCTAACGGATGCATTTAACCAGAACTCTGTTACGAGATTAGGGTAGATGGTTCCATGAAGCATGTCAAAGTAAACTTTCAACTTATGTTTGGAAATAGTTTTCGTTAGATCAAAACATTGGTCTTTCAACTCAACAAAATCAAAAAACTTTCATTGATAACGAGAAAAATATTTTCATCTCCGTTGAAGGTTTTTATAGACATTATTTGAATAAAAAGAAAAGACTTTTAAACTAGATTTGAAGACACAAATAGATGGAGATGAAATGAAACATGAATAATGTATAAATAAATTGGAAAAGAAGAAGTGTAACAATCAGAGAAACTCAAACACCTCCTTGAAAATCCAAAAGATACGTTACATTTTGAATAAGGACGATCATTACTATTCTAGTGATATAAAAACAACATAAGTTTTTTCATATAACCGAGACGAAAAACCAACCTTTATTTTTTATTATATTTTTATTTGTAAATATTCTTTGTAATCAATGAAATATAAAAAAAATCAAAGGTTATTTACCTCAGTTTTCTATTAAAACGTGTGTTAAAGTATTTTACCTAAATTAAACATAAAAAAACCATTAGTGATTATGTTGATCAAATATGTGTCATTCATTTTAATCTTGCCTGATCAGAAAGGAATCAACGGCCTGCCACGTGTCGTGGTCTCTTGTGTTCATCGGTGTTGAAGAGGGGGAGGGGGTGTACCTGTAAGGTACTCCGATGCCTAAGTGAGTAACGGAGTTTAGGAAAGCAAGTACAAAGAAATTAAGTGTGTAGAATGGAATACCTAACCCTCTAGTGAAACATGGTATTTATAATGTGCCCCCAGCGTCGGGCCAATAGTTACATTGCATTGGGTTGGATTGCAAGGCCCAACATGAGTAACTACCAGGGCTTACATGGCGTTGAGAAGACCAGCACGTGGTCTTCGTCCTGGGTCAATTGTCCGGAGATCTTTAGAAGAGGGGTGACCTGTTCTTTCGGATGTGGGTAGTTGTTGATGGTGTGTCCCCGCGTAGGGGCACGTGGAGAACATGAAGGAGACGTGTGGGAGCTCCTCGTGTTAAGTAGTGGTCTGCCCGACGGTAGAGTTACGCGTATCCGACATGGGCGGATTGGGCCTCCTTAACATAGTATTGGGTTGGGCTTGCCCGACTGAGGGGTAGGTATCGACCCAGTCCAGAACAGGAGCCCCCGAAGTCGTTGCTCCTAAGTGGAAGAGTAATGAATTAAGAGCTAGTTAGAGTGTCGAGGACCAGTTTGAAGGATGGGCAGTTTGTCTGACATACAGAGTCGAGACTGTGCGTGTGACCAGGAGTGATAGATGCCCGACAAGACAGTAGGCCGCAGGGAGATGAAAAGCGAAAGGGTGTGCTTGATCTCCGGGCATGAGGTAAAGCTGAGGGGACGCGCGTGGTGTCCCCTAGTGCCACGTGTCACATGTCATTAATGCCTAGGGCGGCTACGTGTAGGGGAACTTGAGTGCCTAGTGTCTCCTCGCTTCCCGTGCCATAGGGGGAAAGTTCGTCTCATTTGCACATTTCCCCTTCATATCTACCGGAATCCTCTCCAAGTTCTTCTTGTCGTTAATGCCATCGTCTCTTTTGCCTTCATCACTCTTCGTCGTCCAGATCCTCCTCCTATAAGTAAGTTTTTGTTTCTTTTCTATAATGTTATGAGTTTTCCAGCAACTCTCATGAAGTTTCTGGAAGAGCTATGTGTAACACCCCGTTCCCCAAAATAACATAAATGCAACTAAAATAAAAAATTATCAGAGTATTCATACCAAAACGGGATGTCACAGAAACAACTCAACACAAAACATTTTCATTAAATGATTTTCAACAAATATAACACAGCGGAAATTTGTCATCATATATATAATATATACATATAAACATCATATACATCGTGTTCGGCCAACTGCCCAAAATATACAAGATATGTTCACCAAAAAGATTCATCGAACATGATACGCCACAGAGGCACGCAAAATCATCAAATAAACATAAAACTTTCAAAATCCCCGGTGTTACATATCAGAGCATCCCTACGACTCGCCACAAACCAAGCTAGCTACACACCTGGATTGTCTGTACTTCCGAAGAAGCACAGAACACAACAAAAGCAAGGGGTGAGAAATCACGATCAAAATATAACGGTAATAGCGTACATGAATAAAAGGCAGTAAACACACAATTATCATTCACACACATCGACCCGGACCTACTGTCCCACACCAACACAGCATATAAAAAATGCAACACATGCAATCCAACACTATGATATGCGGTACCGACTCAAACTTAGGATAGATCGCATACACTCTATCTGAGCAACGATCTATCCCTACAAGCTCCCCTTTGGAGTACGGGAAAATAACCCGGAATAGATCACATACACTCCACTGAGCAATGATCTATCCCAATCACGCTCCACTGAGCACAATCAATCTCAGGATAGATTGCATACACTCCACCGAGCAACGATCCATCCCTACCACACTCCTCATGAGCACGTGAGTGAATCACATACACTCCACTGAGCAATGATTCACCCTGTCAATATGTTTATGCAAGACCCAAATGCACACAACAATCACCAGCACACACGGTGCACACGATCCTTCGATCACATTCCCTCATGTATCATATATATATATATATATATATATATATATATATATATATATATATATATATATATATATATATATATATATATATATATATATATATATATATATATATATATCACATCACCACATTCCTACGCAATCACATACACCAAATTCAATCATTCAAATTAAACGAATATCAAGGAAATCATATTCCACACCACACATATACTACCCATAGTTCAATACCAATATCATAATCAATCATGACCAACAAGGGTTCAACATCACAAGAGAACCAAACAGCACAACTCAAAACACAAACATACTGTCACGCTCGTTGGCTCATTCGCCTGACGAGACCCCGCAGCAAAGACTCGCTACCCGTTTGCTCGACGAATCCCCCAGCGAATGCAGACAGTGGCTAATGGAAGCGCTCGCTGCTCAGTTCGCCTGGAGAAACCCTGGCGAAGGTTCGCCCCCAGTTCGCTCAGCGAAGGTGCTAGCGAACCCCTGCGAATTCAGAAAAATAATACTGCTCAGAGTCGGCAAAATGCTCCGAACTCAGCCGATTCTACTTCAAACCAGTTCCCATCATATCAAACCAATATTCTACAACCTAACCACATAATCTATTCTCGATTTAACCCGATTAAATGTCAGTTCTACTCATTAATTCAGCTCCGGCATAAAACTTCAAACTACCCAGAAACCCGATTTCATTATCACTAATAATTTTATTATTAGTCTTAAAGTCCAAAATTATCAATTAATCTCCAACTTAAGGGCTACACGCCATTGCACTCAAACACCCTCCACAAAACACGCAGAAAACTAAAATAACACGGAAAAACGAGATAATTAAAATGGGTGTTACAAATCTCCCCCACTTTAATTATTTTCGTCCTCGAAAATACCTGATGGAAACAATTCTGGATACGCATCCTGCATCCTGCTTTCCAACTCCCAGGTCACACTGCCTCCTGCAGCACCTCCCTAAACCACTCTCATAAAAGGTATCTCTTTCCCTCTGAGTCGCTTCATCTTGCGGTCTTCAATCCTCAACGACATCCTTTCAACAGTGAGATTCTCCCGGACTTGCACTCCATCTCTCTGAATCACATGAGACTGATCCGCGACATACTTCTGAAGTTGCGGCACATGAAACACGTCATGCAAATTCGAAAGCTCAGGCGGCAACGCCACCCTATAAGCCACAACACCAACTCTATGCAAAATCTGATACGGCCCAATAAACTTCGGATCCAGCTTCTTGGACTTCAATGCACGACCTACACCAGTCACTGGGTTAACTCTCAAGAACACGTGATCGCCTTCACTGAATTCCTACTCTTTCCTCCGGTTATCGTGATAACTCTTCTGCCTATCCTGAGATGCTTTCATCTTCTCACAGATCATCTGAACTGTCTCAGTAGTCTGCTGCATAATCTCTGGCCCTAAAACCACATTCTCACCCGACTCATACCAACACAAAGGAGTTTTACACCTTCTACCATAAAGAGCCTCAAACGGTGCCATCCCAATACTGGAATGGTAATTGTAATTATACGTGAACTCAATCAATGGAAAATGAGTATCCCACGCACCACCTTTTTCTAACACACAAGCCCGCAACAAATCCTCCAACGTCTGAATAGTCCTCTCTGACTGTCCATCAGTTTGTGGATGATAAGCTGAACTCAGCTTCAACTTAGTACCCAAAGCTTCCTGCAAACTCTTCAAGAATTCTGAAGTAAACCTCAGATCTCTATCCGAGATAATACTCTCCGGCACACCATGAAGCTTCACAATCACTCGAACATAAATCTCTGCCAGCTTCTCCAACGAAAAACTTATACTGATCGGCACAAAATGTGCAGACTTCGTAAGCCGATCCACAATCACCCAAATGGAATCAAATCCTCTTGCCGTGTTCGGCAATCCTGTAACAAAATCCATGGTGATACAATCCCACTTCCAAACTGGAATCTCTAACGGTTGCATCAATCCACTAGGCTTCTGGTGCTCCACCTTCGATTTCTGACACGTCAAACAGGCATAAACAAACTGGGCTATATCCCTCTTCATACCTGACCACCAAAACATCTTCCTTAAATCATGATACATCTTTGTAGCTCCTGGATGAATACTCAAACTACTACGATGTCCTTCACTCAGAATAGACTTCTTCAACTCATCATTATCCGACACACAAATCCTACCTCGGAACCTCAACACACCTGAACCATCCATCTTGAAATCACTACCAGCATCACTCCTTATTCCCGACATCAAATCCACTAGCTTCACATCAAGCTTCTGACCTTCTCTGATCATATCCAAGAAATCATTGTTCACTTGCAACTTGCCCAACCTCACGCAAACTGCCGAAGTTTCACAAACCATGCTCAAATCTCTGAACTGCTCAATAAGCTCCATCTCTTTCACCATCATAGCTGACATATGAATCGCCTTTCTGCTCAAAGCATCGGCTACCACATTAGACTTTCCTGGATGATAACTTAGGCTAAAATCATAATCCTTCAAGAATTCTAACCATCTTCTCTGCCTCATATTCATCTATTTCTGATCGAACAGATACTTCAGACTCTTATGATCGCTGAACACCTCAAACCTTGAACCATACAAATAATGCCTCCAGATCTTCAACACAAAAACCACCTCAGCCAACTCAAGATCATGAGTAGGATAATTCCGCTCATGCACCCTCAGTTTCCACGAAGTATACACCACCATTTTACCATTCTGCATAAGAACTCCGCCTAAACCCATCTTAGACGCATCACAATACACCACAAACGGTTCACTCGGGGTCGATAACACTAACACCGGTGCCGTATTCAATCTCTTCTTCAATTCTAAAAAGCTCTCTTCACAAGCGGCATCCCACACAAAGCTTGATTCTTCCTTGTCAACTGAGTCAATGGCAACGCCAAAGTATAAAATTCTTCAATAAACCTTCGATAGTACCCTACTAAACCCAAAAAGCTCCTAACTTCCGTCACTGTCTTCGGAGGTTCCCACTGCAACACTGCACTCACCTTTGATGGATCTACCGATATACCATCACTGGATATTACATGGCCCAAGAAACTCGCCGTCTTCAACCAAAACTCACACTTAGACAGTTTCGCAAACATCTTATTATCCTTCAACACTTGCAAAGTAATTCTCAAATGTCCTGCATGCTCTTCCTCAGACTTCGAATAAATCACTATATCATCAATGAACACAACAATAAACTGATCCAAATAAGAATGGAAGATCCCGTTCATATACTCCATGAACACTCCCAGCACATTCGACACTCCGAAAGGCATTACCGCATACTCATAATGTCCGTATCGAGTTCTAAATGCCGTCTTCTGAATATCACCTTCCTTCACTCTGATCTGATGGTAACCCGACCTGAAATCAATCTTACTGAACACTCGAGCTCCCACCAACTGATCCATCAAATCATCAATCCTTGGAAGAGGATATTTGTTCTTGATGGTCACTTTATTCAACTGACGATAATCGATGCACAGACGCATACTACCATCCTTCTTCTTCACCAACAACACTGGAGCTCCCCACGGCGACACACTCGGTCTGATAAACTTTCTATCCAACAACTCTCCAATCTGAGATTTCAACTCGGCCAATTCCACTCCCGACATCCTGTACGGCGCCATAGAGATAGGCCTCGTACCAGGTACAAGATCAATGCTAAACTCAACTTCTCTCTTCGGAGGTAATTTCGTAATATCCTCAGGGAACACTTCCAGAAATTCTTTCACTGCCGCCAACTCCTTCAGTGACACTTTTCCGTCAACAGCTAATGATGCAAATAAAGCAAACATTTTAGCTTCACCTTCCAACAAGATCCTTAATTCCCTACCAGACAAGGAATCCGCCAAAGCTTCTTCCTCCGACGTAAGAAATAACAACACCTTCCGAAATTAGTCGATGTAGACTCGGTTGAACTCTAGCAAGTTCATACCCAGAATAACATCCAACTTACCAAGAGGCAAGCAAATCAGATCCACCCCAAAATCTCTACTGAAAATAGTCAGTGGACACTTCAAACACACCAAAGAAGTAGTCACTGAACTAATAGAGGGAGTCTCAATAGTCATCCGCCGCTCAAGAGTAGTCGGCACCAAACCTAATCTCTCCACACAATCAATAGAGATGAACGAGTGGGTCGCACCCGTATCAATCATAGCAGACAAGGGAATATTATTGATGAAACAAGTACCTTGGATAGAACAATCCTCACTAGCAGCTTGAGTTCCCACCACCGCAAACACTTTGCCACTAGTCTAAGACACCTGAGACGGCTTTGGCTTCTCGCAATGCATACTGATGTGGCCCTTCTCACCACAGTTGTAGCAAGTAGGCATAATAGTCCGACAATCAGCCATCACATGGCCCGACTTACCACACTTGAATCACTTCTTTACTTCATGAGGACAATCATTGGCACGATGACCCGCGCCACCGCACCGGAAACACTTCCCACCAGCAAACAATCTCCCTTCTCTGGGCTTCTTATCAGCAACACCCTTAAACTTCCCTTTATCAGTAGGAACACTGTAAGGCGTACCACCGAACCTCTGTTTACCCTTACGGTCATTTGCAGCCTTGTAATGCGCGATCCTCTCTCGGTTATCATTATCATAAATCCTGCTTCTGCTTATCAGCTCAGGATAATCTCTGATCTTCTGACAAGCTATTCCCATCTTCACTTCCAAACGCAGCCCATTCTCAAACTTCAAACACTTGGAGGTCATCGCTCCGTCAGTATTGTAATGAGGATAATACTGCACCAACTCTTCAATCTTGGCCGCATACTCGGCCACCGTCATATTACCCTGCTTCAGCTCCAGAAACTCGATTTCCTTAGCACTCCTGATATCCTCCAGAAAATACTTCTCTAGAAAACCAGCTCGGACCACATCCCAGGTAATTGGAGTTCCTGCAGTCTCCAACCTCTGGTGACTGTTGTCCCACCAAGCTTCAGTTTCTCCCTCTAACATGTGAGTACCGAACCTCACCTTCTGCCCATCGCTGCAACCCATTGTCCTGAAAATATTCTCAATCGCCTTCAGCCACTTCTGTGCAGCTTCAGGGTCCAAAATTCCTCCTTGAAACGTCGGCGGTTTGTTACTCTGAAACTGGGCCAAATCCCTGAATTGCGCACCCGCGGCGTGGTTCTGATTAACAACCACCTGCGCCATCGATTGCATAGCTGCAGCCAACGCAACATCAATCCTTCCCGCCATACTGCTCAACAACAACAACGCCAGGTTAACAGAAAAAAAAATCAACTCTATCCTATAGACAGACTCAACTACTACACTGGTCGGACGTATCGACCTGCTCTGATACCAGCTTGTAACACCCCGTTCCCCAAAATAACATAAATGCAACTAAAATAAACAATTATCAGAGTATTCATACCAAAACGGGATGTCACAGAAACAACTCAACACAAAACATTTTCATTAAATGATTTTCAACAAATATAACACAGCGGAAATTTGTCATCATATATATATACATATAAACATCATATACATCATGCTCGGCCAACTGCCAAAAATATACAAGATATGTTCACCAAAAAGATTCATCGAACATGATACGCCACAGAGGCACGCAAAATCATCAAATAAACATAAAACTCCCTAAAGCCCTGGTGTTACGTATCAGAGCATCCCTACGATTCGCCACAAACCAAGCTAGCTACACACCTGGATTGTCTGTACTTCCGAAGAAGCACAGACCACAACAAAAGTAAGGGGTGAGAAATCACGATCAAAATATAACGGTAATAGCGTACATGAATAAAAGGCAGTAAACACACAATTATCATTCATACACATCGACCCGGACCTACTGTCCCACACCAACACATCATATAAACATTGCAACACAATATTATGATATGCGGTACCGACTCAAACTCAGGATAGATCGCATACACTCCATCTGAGCAACGATTTATCCCTACAAGCTCCCCTTCGGAGTACGGGCAAATAACCCGGAATAGATCACATACACTCCACCGAGCAATGATCTATCCCTATCACGCTCCACTGAGCACAATCAATCTCAGGATAGATCGCATACACTCCACCGAGCAACTATCCATCCCTACCACGCTCCTCATGAGCACGCGAGTGAATCACATACACTCCACTGAGAAATGATTCACCCCATCAATATGCTTATGCAAGACCCAAATGCACACAACAATCACCAGCACACACGGTGCACATCCTTCGATCACATTCCCTCATGTATCATATATATATATATATATATCACATGTAACGACCCAAATTTCATTAATTAATTAATTATGTTAATTAATTGATTTATTGGAATTAATCTTAATGATTTGGATTAATTGGATTTATTTGGTAGATAATTGAAGAGAGACATGGGAAGGAAAGAAAATAATAGAAGTATATAAGGGATAAGTGGAAAGAATTGGATAGAAAGAAAATAGAAGAGAAAGAATAGAGAAAGAGGAGAAAAGAGAAGAGAAGAGGGGAACTTGGAGAAATCATCAAGAATCAACTTCAAGCTTCAATTCAATCAAGGTAAGGGTGAGAAACATTATTATCTAGTCAATGTATGTGGTTATGTATGTGTGAGTTGGGTTTTGTTGTGAGTTTCCACTATTTTTCAAGTTAGGGCAAAATGGATTTAATCGGTAGAATCGTAGTTTAATCGGTTAAAAATTGGAAATAATGTCGTAGAATAGTCGGGTGACGTGGGATTAAGATTACTGGAACTGGTTCGGTAAGAATCGGTCGATTTTTGGAGGGTGGAAGTTTTGGGACAGAATGAGGGTTCTGATATCGCAGGTTTGCTGGCTCTCGCCAGGCGAGTGAAGGCGAAGCTTCGCCGGGCGAAGCCCAGCGAATAGCTGGCGAATAATTCAAGAAAATTCTCAGTGGTCTTCGTTGGCAAGTTTGCCAGGCAAAGGTGAGTGGCGAAGGTTCGCCAAGCGAGTACATCAGCGAAGGGTAGCGAAACAAGTCAGTAGCTATTGACTTTATTCGCTGGCGAGTTCGCCGGGCGAAGGTCCCAGCGAGCATTCGCCAATGGCTTCGCCAGGCGAAGGGTGGCGAGCAGGACAACATTGTCTTTTTCTGTTTTATCCATCCAATGATTAATTGCTTAGTTCAATTATGTTAATCCTATGTGATATGAATAGTTTGTGTACTATTGTGATGAGCTGTGGGTAGCCTTTGGGCGTGAATCCTAGATTGTGATATGTGTATTGTTTGAATTGATTAGGGATACATGAGAACATATTAGTGAATATGTGTGTACTGTCTAATAGGTATGTGAATGCATATTTTTGTATGCTAATGTATATAATGCATGGGAACCTATCGTGGATATATGTGCATTGTTTTCATAAATGTGATGATGGTATTGAATGTGAATGCCTTGATTTGTTGAGAATATATTGTGTGTGCAATCATGTTGTAATTCTTGAAGGGATGAATTATTTGAATGCATGGGATTAAGATGCGAGAACGGTCTTAAGTGCATTTTGTTGGTTGATTGCATATGCATCATTTAGTCAAGAGGCAATGTTTTCTAGTTTTTTGGAGACTAGTGGCTTGTCCCAAACCTAGAAGGGTTGGTTTGAAGCCTAGGGGACGGGCTTTGTTGTTATCGGTCTAGAAGGGTGGACCCAGTTTAAATGTAAAAACCGAAAACTGATAACAAGTGTTGGTACCACATAGCATTGAGTTGCATTGAGTTGTGATTGAGTCACATAGCATAAATGTCATTGATATATGAAGCATGTTTGTGAATGGGATGTTTTTGGATAATTGTGAAATATGCGTGAAGGGATATGCTTGATGCACGTTCATATTTGTTTATACGTATAACATGACGAATATGATTATGAAAATTAATTGTGGTGAGAAATGTGGATTATATGTAATTGTTACTTGTATATATATATATATATATATATATATATATATATATATATATATATATATATATATATATATATATATATATATATATATATATATATATAATCATATGCATTTATTATTATGGTAATATTTCTCACCCTTCTGCTGTTTTATAATGCTCTATGAGGCATTGCAGATTAGGTTGCTGGAGGTTTCTTTATAGCTTCATTCTTTTGAGTCGGACTGCTCTGATTATGTAACACCGGGTAGTTAGGATTGTATAGCATTCTTTTGTGATACATTTGTGATGTATCAGTTGATGATGTTTTGTAACATGAATGATTGATGAACAACTGGATAACATGTATTTATGTGATCAAATGTTTTGAAGTAATTCAAATGTTTTATTCTTCCGCTTTAATTTTAAATATTGAGACGTGGGCTTAAGGACTAAGTTCCTCTACTTTGAAAACTATCACACTGTTGCATATTTTTATAGAGCAGGTGTTGAGTGTTTTATTGGTAATAATGTGACATACTTCTTCTATACCGTATATTAAATCATACTCTGATGAATTTTGAAATGTGCATAAATGTTTATTTGTTTTATTTGGGGGTATAGAAGGGGGTGTTACATTAAGTGGTATCAGAGCAGGTCGGTCCGTCCGGCCAAGTTGTTAGTGTGTTGTTCTCCGTGTATATTGATATGTGTGTGTGTTACACTATTGATATTGGTGTTCTTACATGGTTCTGTTGTTGGAATTCAGTAAGATGGTTGCGGGTAGGAATGACGAAGCAATTGCGGAGGCTTTGACGAGATTGGCTGGGGCAATTGGACAGAATCCTCAGGCCAACGTGAATGGGGGGAATAATGCTGATGATGAATTTCGTGCTTTGGGAAGGTTCCAAAGGAATAACCCACCGATGTTCAAGGGAACCCATGAGCTTGACAAAGCACAAATTTGGTTGAAAGCTTTTGAGAAGATTTTTCGGGTTATGAATTGTTCGGATGCACAGAAGGTGCAGTTCGGAACTCATATGCTCGAAGAGGAAGCCGAGGACTGGTGGGGTAATACTCGCCAAAGATTTGAAGAGGACGAGATTGTGATTACTTGGAATCTTTTTAGAGAGACATTTCTGGAGAAGTATTTTCCAGAAGATGTGCGCGGAAAGAAAGTGATTGAATTCCTTGAGCTGAAGCAAGGTAATTCGACGGTAGCTGAGTATGCGGCAAGATTTGAGGAGTTGATCAAGTTTTGTCCTCACTACAAAACTGTTAATGTTGAGAGATCTAAGTGTCTCAAATTTGTGAGTGGCTTGAGGCCTGAGATCAAGCAAGCTATTAGTTATTAGGAAATTCGGCGATTTTCTGAGTTGGTAAACAAGAGTAGGATTTATGATGAGGATAGTAGGGCTCGGTCTAGCCACTACAAGAGCCTAAGTGATAAGAAAAGAAAGAGCCAATTCAGAGGAAAACCTTACGTGACTCCTGCTGAAAAGGGGAAACAAAGGGTTGGTTTCGGTAAGAAACCAAGTGGGGGAGTTTCTACTCCGGTGAGATGTTATAGGTGCAGTGAAGAGGGACACCATGCTCCGGAATGCAAAAGTGTTGAGAAGATGTGTTTCAAGTGTGGCAAGCCAGGCCACAAGGCTCTTGAGTGCAGAAGCGGTACGGGTGTGACTTGCTACAATTGTGGTGAGCAAGGGCACATTAGTACCCAATGTGATAAGCCGAAGAAGAATCAAGGGAGCGGAAAAGTGTTTGCTTTATCTGGATCTGCGACTGCTAATGATGATCGCTTGATCAGAGGTACTTGTTTTATTAATGGTATGCCTTTGATCGCTATAATTGATACTAGAGCTACGCATTCTTTTATTTATCTAGAGTGTGTTAGAAGGTTGAATCTTGAGATGTCTGTTATTGGTGGTGGCATGGTTATTGATACTCCTGCTATGGGTTTGGTAACTACACTGTATGTGTGTTTGAATTGCCCTTTGAGTATTTTCGGTAGAGACTTTGGGGTTGATTTAGTGTGTCTTCACTTAGATCAACTTGATGTCATTCTGGGAATGAATTGGTTAAAATTCAATCGTGTTTATATTAACTGTTTTGATAAAACGGTTATTTTTCCTGAACCGGGTGATGAAGGGAATTTGTTTATGACTGCTAAGAAAGTGAAAGAATCAGAGCAAGATGGCGCAAGGGTATTTATGTTGAAGGCAACTTTGAGTATTGGTGAAAGTGAGACAATTGATGCCTTACCAGTTGTCCGTGATTTTCCGGAAGTTTTTCCTGATGAGGTAAGGGATTTACCGCCGGAACGAGAAGTGGAGTTTCCGATTGACCTGATTCCTGGAACCAGTCTGATATCGATGGCTCCATATCATATGTCCGCATCGGAATTGAAAGAGTTGAAGAGTCAACTTAAAGATTTGCTTGAGAAGAGGTTTATTCGTCCGAGTGTGTCGTCGTGGGGTGCACCAGTGTTGTTGGTTAAGAAGAAAGAAGGTTCTATAAGACTCTGTGTGGATTACAGATAGTTGAACAAGGTGACTATCAAGAACAAGTATCCACTTTCGAGGATTGATGATCTGATGGATCAGTTGGTTGGTGCAAGTGTGTTCAGTAAAATAGATTTGAGGTCTGGGTATCATCAGATTCGTGTGAAAGTTGAGGATATTCAGAAGACTGCTTTTAGAACGAGGTATGGACACTATGAGTATTCTGTAATGCCATTTGGTGTGACTAATGAACCAGGTGTATTTATGGAGTACATGAATAGGATTTTCCATCCTTATTTGGACAAGTTCGTTGTGGTGTTTATTAATGACATTTTGGTCTACTCGAAGAATAAAGAGGAGCATGCCGAACATTTGAAGATTGTGTTATCTGTGTTGAAAGAGAAGCAGTTGTATGCGAAACTTTCTAAATGTGAATTTTGGTTGAAATAAGTGAGTTTCCTTGGTAATTTGATTTCAAGTGAAGGTATTACGGTTGATCCATCGAAGGTTGAAGCGGTATCTCAATGGGAGACTCCGAAATTAGTTTTTGAGATTAGAAGTTTTCTTGGTTTAGCGGGTTATTATCGTAAGTTTATTGAAGGATTTGCTAAGTTATCGTTACCGTTGACACAATTGACTAGGAAGGGTCAAGCTTTTGTTTGGGATGCCAAGTGTGAAGAGAGTTTTCAGGAACTTAAGAGAAGATTGACGACAACCCCTGTTCTGATTTTGCCAAATCCGGGAGAGCCGTTTGTTGTGTATTGTGATGCTTCTTTGATGGGCTTGGGGGGGGGGGGTGTTGATGCAGAATAATCAAGTTGTAGCCTATGCTTCGAGGAAACTCAAAGTGCATGAGAAGAATTATCCGACGCATGACTTAGAGTTGGTCGTCGTCGTGTTTGTGCTTAAACTTTGGAGGCATTATTTGTTTGGTGCGAGGTTTGAAGTGTTTAGTGATCACAAGAGTTTGAAGTATCTCTTTGATTAAAAGGAATTGAATGCTAGGCAAAGAAGGTGGTTAGAGCTTTTGAAGGATTATGATTTTGGGTTGAATTACCATCCAGGTAAAGTGAATGTGGTAGCGGATGCGTTGAGTCGGAAATCGTTGCACATGTCGACGATGATGATGATGAAAGAGTTGGAATTGATTGAGCAATTTCGTGATTTGAGTTTGGTGTGTGAGGAGACTTCGTATGGCCTCGTATGAAGAAGGATATTGCCGAATTTGTGTATTCTTGTTTGACTTGCCAGAAGTCGAAGATTGAGCATCAGAAACCGTCGGGTTTGATGCAACCGTTGTTTATTCCTGAGTGGAAATGGGATAGCATTTCTATGGACTTTGTGTTTGGATTACCTAGGACGCCGGGTAATTTTGAAGCTATTTGGGTTATTGTGGATAGATTGACTAAATCTGCTCACTTTATTCCTATGCGAATGGATTATTCGTTGGAGAAATTGGCAAAGCTATACATCGAGAGGATTGTCAGTTTGCATGGTATTTCGTCTAGTATTGTGTCGGATAGGGATCTGAGGTTTACTTCGAGATTTTGGGAGAGCTTGCAAAGTGCTTTGGGTACGAAATTACGTTTGAGTTCAGCTTATCATCCTCAGGCAGATGGTCAGACTGAGAGAACTATTCAATCACTTGAGGATCTTTTGAGAGCTTGTGTATTGGAGAAAGGAGGAGCTTGGGATAGCTACTTGCCTTTGATTGAATTTACTTAAAACAATAGTTTTCATTCGAGCATTGGTATGGCATCGCTCGAAGCATTGTATGGTAGGCGGTGTAGGACGCCACTGTGTTGGTATGAGTCCGGAGAGAGTTCTGTAGTTGGACCCGAGATAGTTCAGCAGACTGCGGACAAGATTAAGATGATTCAAGAAAAGATGAGGATTTCTCAAATTCGTCAGAAGAGTTATCATGACAAGAGGAGAAAGGCACTTGAATTTCAAGAGGTAGATCATGTGTTTCTTCGGGTTACTCCAATGACTGGTGTTGGTAGGGCATTAAAGTCGCATAAATAGACGCCGCGTTTCATTGGTCCTTATCAGATTTTGTAGAGGATAAGAGAAGTGGCCTATCGTGTGGCCTTACCGCCGTCGCTTGCTAATCTCCATGATGTGTTCCAAGTATCTCAGTTGAGGAAATACATTGTGGATCCGTCTCATGTAGTCCAAGCAGATGATGTGCAGGTGAGAGATAACCTAACTGTAGAGGCATCACCTATGCGGGTAGAGGATCGAAAGTTGAAGCAACTTCGAGGCAAATATATTTCTTTGGTGAAGGTCGCTTGGGGAGGACAGACCGGTGGAAATGTGACTTGGGAACTGGAAAGCCAGATGAAGGAGTCTTATCCAGAATTGTTTGAACCAGGAAACATTTTCGAGGACGAAAATTCCTAAAGTGGGGGAGGGTTGTAACGGCCCAAATTTCATTAATTAATTAATTATGTTAATTAATTGATTTATTGGAATTAATCTTAATGATTTGGATTAATTAGATTTATTTGGTAGATAATTGAAGAGAGAAATGGGAAGGAAAGAAAATAATAGAAGTATATAAGGGATAAGTGGAAAGAATTGGATAGAAAGAAAATAGAAGAGAAAGAATAGAGAAAGAGGAGAAAAGAGAAGAGAAGAGGGAAACTTGGAGAAATCATCAAGAATCAACTTCAAGCTTCAATCCAATCAAGGTAAGAGTGAGAAACATTATTATCTAGTCAATGTATGTGGTTATGTATGTGTGGGTTGGGTTTTGTTGTGAGTTTCCACCATTTTTCAAGTTAGGGCAAAATGGATTTAATCGGTAGAATCATAGTTTAATCGGTTAGAAATTGGAAATAATGTCGTAGAATAGTCGGGTGACGTGGGATTAAGATTACTGGAACTGGTTCGGTAAGAATCGGTCGATTTTTGGAGGGTGGAAGTTTTGGGACAGAATGAGAGTTCTGATATCGCAGGTTCGCTGGCTCTCGCCAGGCGAGTGAAGGCGAAGCTTCGCCGAGCGAAGCCCAGCGAATAGCTGGCGAATAATTCAAGAAAACTCTCAGTGGTCTTCGCTGGAAAGTTCGCCAGGCGAAGGTGAGTGGCGAAGGTTCGCCAGGCGAGTACATCAGCGAAGGGTAGCGAAACAAGTCAATAGCTATTGACTTTGTTCGCTGGCGAGTTCTCCGGGCGAAGGTCCCAGCGAGCATTTGCCAATGGCTTCTCCAGGCGAAGGGTGGCAAGCAGGACAACATTGTCTTTTTCTGTTTTATCCATCCAATGATTAATTGCTTGGTTCAATTATGTTAATCCTATGTGATATGAATAGTTTGTGTACTATTGTGATGAGCTGTGGAGCCTTTGGGCGTGAATCCTAGATTGTGATATGTGTATTGTTTGAATTGATTAGGGATACATGAGAACATATTAGTGAATATGTGTGTATTGTCTAATAGGTATGTGAATGCATATTGTTGTATGATAATGTATGTAATGCATGGGAACATATCATGGATATGTGTGCATTATTTTGATGAATGTGATGATGGTATTGAATGTGAATGCCTTGACTTGTTGAGAATATGTTGTGTGTGCAATCATGTTGTAATTCTTGAAGGGATGAATTATTTGAATGCATGGGATTAAGATGCGGGAACGGTCTTAAGTGCATTTTGTTGGTTGATTGCATATGCATCATTTAGTCAAGAGGCAATGTTTGCTAGTTTCATGGAGACTAGTGACTTGTCCCAAACCTAGAAGGGTGGGTTTGAAGCCTAGGGGACGGGCTTTGTTGTTATCGGTCTAGAAGGGTAGACCCGATTTAAATGTAAAAACCGAAAAATGATAACAAGTGTTGGTACCACATAGCATTGAGTTGCATTGAGTTGTGATTGAGTCACATAGCATAAATGTCATTGATATATGAAGCATGTTTGTGAATGGGATGTTTTTGGATAATTGTGAAATATGCATGAAGGGATATGCTTGATGCACGTTCATATTTGTTTATACGTATAACGTGACGAATATGATTATGAAAATGAATTGTGGTGAGAAATGTGGATTATATGTAATTCTTACTTGTGTGTATATATATATATATATATATATATATATATATATATATATATATATATATATATATATATATATATATATATATATATATATATATATATATATATATATATATATATATATATATATATATATATATATATATATATATATATATATATATATATATATATAATCATATGCATTGATTATTATGGTAATATTTCTCACCCTTCTGCTGTTTTATAATTCTCTATGAGGCATTGCAGATTAGGTTGCTGGAGATTTCTTTTGTGAAGTATAGCTTCATTCTTTTGAGTCAGTCTGCTCTGATTATGTAACACCGGGTAGTTAGGCTTGTATAGCATTCTTTTGTGATACATTTGTGATGTATCAGTTGATGATGTTTTGTAACATGAATGATTGATGAACAACTGGATAACATGTATTTATGTGATCAAATGTTTTGAAGTAATTCAAATGTTTTATTCTTCCGCTTTAATTTTAAATATTGAGACGTGGGCTTAAGGACTAAGTTCCTCTACTTTGAAAACTATCCCACTGTTGCATATTTTTATAGAGCAGGTGTTGAGTGTTTTATTGGTAATAATGTGACATACTTCTTTTATACCGTATATTAAATCATACTCTGATGAATTGTGAAATGTGCATAAATGTTTATTTGTTTTATTTGGGGGTATAGAAGGGGGTGTTACATCACACATCACCACATTCCTACGCAATCACATACACCAAATTCAATTATTCAAATTAAACGAATATCAAGGAGATCATATTCCACACCACACATATACTCCTCATAGTTCGATACCAATATCATAATCAATCATGACCAACAAGGGTTCAACATCACAAGAGAACCAAACAGCACAACTCAAAACACAAACATATTGTCACGCTCGCTGGCTCATTCGCCTGGCGAGACCCCGAAGTGAAGACTCGCTACCCGTTCGCTCGGTGAATCCCCCAGCGAATGCAGACAATGGCTACTGGAAGCCCTCGCTGCCTAGTTCGCCTAGCGAAACCCTGGCGAAGGTTCGCCCCCAGTTCGCTCAGCGAAGGTGTGTTGCACCCCAAAATTTGCCCAACCTTTATTCTCACATGGTTTATGTTTCATTGCATTAGCATAGCATAGTTCTAGAATTTTAATAGTATAACATCCTTCATTTAGTAGGGGATCAAGTGTGGTATATGTCAAGAGAAGCCTAGCCAGAATTCTTATGCAAGCTTGAGAAGTCACCAAGATCATTAGTCAGAGGGTTGAGTTCTTGAGAAGTTTGGTTGCTTGTATGGGGTTCATCTCCTAACTGGGGAGCCATTTGAAGATCATAAGTGGTTTGTCAAGACTTGTTCATGGGTAGAGTATGTGTATAGAGCTCATGGAGTGCCTAGAGGCTCATAATAGAGCTCAGACAAGTGTTCGTGTCAAGTACAAGAGCCACAATTGAAGTTGGTGCAACTAGGGTTTCATTTGGTTAATCCTAGGTCAAAATGAGCAATTGGAGAAGATCAAAGCCTACTTCTAGGTCATTGAGATCATGAAATGAGATGTTGAGGAATATGAGAGGTTGTTTCAAGATCAAGTTGAGAAGAATCAAGAATGGCTGAAGTTGCTAAGTCAGGGTTCCTAGGGTAAAATCCCCTACTTAGTGCCTAACTTCAAAGCCATGTAAGTCAAGATAAAAGCCTCATATGACTTTGGGCCAAACATGAGACTTGTAGAGGATGTTCATACCTTTAACTTGAGTACTATAAGTCATCCATATGATTTGTATAACTCAAGTTATGAGCCAGACAAGTTACAGGTCCTCAAATGCCTCTGAAATTTGTCTGTGAAAATCATCTGACTTCCAAGCTACTTTTAACCTAGAAGGAAGTTTCACATGACCTTTTGATAAACATGAAAGTTGTTCCTTATAATCTTAGCTTCCCAAAAAGTCCTAGAAGTCCTCATTCTGATTTGTGGAGCTCAAGTTATAAGCTTTGCAAGGCAGGGGTATTTTGGGAAAGTAAGATTATAGGCCATTTTGTGTTGTAGGTCAATTTCTCCATCTTGCACACTTCAAACGAAGTTTTGTTCAACATGGAACTGGCTCAAAATGGGATTTTAAGGTCAACCATGGATCAAGGAGAGATTTATTTGGCTTTTAGAAAGACTTGGTTCAAGGATGCTTTGAAAAGAGGAATTAAAAGGCACTAAACTTGAAAAATTCAAAATAAATTCCATGTGCTCAAACAAGACCAAGTAAGGACATATTTTGAGTGAAAAAAAGCATTCTAAGAACAATGGAATTATTAGAATTTGAATTTGAGGCTTGGTTCATGGTGTTCCAATTTGTGACTTCAAGAATAAGCTACATATCCAAAATCATTCATAATGCACAAGCAAGGTCTCCTTTTAATCCAAAATAATTCACAATGGTTCAAAAAATGGCAAATTGGTACATATTTTGATTGCAAATGACATTCTAAACACAATGGCGTTGTTAGAATTTCAATTTGAGTCATATTTAATGGTCATTTTATGGATTGCTTCAAAAAGAGGAATTTACGTACAAAAATCATACCATTAAGCTCCAAACCAATTTTCACAAGGCAAAGTCCAAACCTTACCTTGGGATCCAAGCCTAAGGAGTACTTAAGTGATCTACTCCAAACTAAAAAGGGAATCCTCACTCATTCTTCATTTTTAAGAATTCTCTCACTCTCTCAATTCTCTCAATTTCTTCATTTTCCAAACTCTCACCCATACCTCCTCATCATCGGATCCATTGATTTTTCATTGAAATCAATGGAATACTGAGAATAAACCACCACTCATAATCATTATAGGATCAAGTTTCGTAATCAATTTTCGTGCAAATTGAAGTTGGATATTGGAGCGTAAGTTGGAAGCACTTATTCGGAGCAATTCGGATTCGAAGTGTTCGATCTTCATCTTCTTGCAAGAATTATTGTGGATCTTGAAGTTTTCCGTCTAATCTTGTTCGAATCTTTGCAAATTCACTTGATCAACGATCAACGGATCAAATCTCCGATCCGTAGGTTGGTTTTCCAATTTAATTTAACCATTTGATTGTTGCATTAAAATTCTGTTTTGTGTGCTGTTTGATTTTAATTCCTAAAAAATAGCAAAAATGCTTATAAAAATATGAGAAAATTCTGGGATGATCCTTATCATGTCTATAATTCTGGTGGGCAATTGGATTTTAGTTTTGTTTAATTTTCAATTTGATTTTGTTTTTCTCCTTTAGTTGGATAATAAAATGCCAAAAACTGCATAGTTTCTTGCCGATTTTTGTTCTGGAGTTTCGTATAAGATTTGGACTTAATTCTTTGTTGGTTTGTTATATACATATTAAGGAACTCCCAGAATTTTTTAGGGTATTTTTTAGGTAGCTTTAGGTTCTGTTTTGAACTAGATCTTTAGAGGCTTCCCCACTTGATTTCCCTTTTGACCACTTTTGGTGTGTGATTTCTTTAGTGCCTTTAAGTATAGTTTTAGGCCCTGGTTCTTCTACTATAGACCCATAACATGTTTAGGTTCGCCTAGAAATAATTATAGAATTTTAGGATTAGCTTTAGTATTTTAGATGGAATTAACAATTAGACTAGTCATAGCATGCTTTCAACCTAGTCTTTCCATTTGATTAATTTCAATAATGATTTTTAGATCAAGATAAATTGTTCATTGCTTTTGGATGTTGTTATATACATGATAAACCTCTGTTTGATTGATTGTGTTGATTTAATTTGGAGTTTTGAGTTCCTTTTGCATAGCTTTTTGTAACTTTGTTTTAATTAGGGATTAAGGAGAGCCTTAGTGGTTTGCTTTCTCTCTTCAAATAAATATGGTTGGCTTCACTTGCCTTCCATCCTATCCTATGATGCAAAGTCCTCACATGAAATCCCATCTCTCCTTTGGAGGAATGTATGGCATGTCATGATGAGTAGAACTTTTGAGGATACTTTTCATGGATGCATGGTTGAGTGCCATGATGGATACCTTTGGTATACATCATGCTTCCCATCATCATACCTTCATCTTGTTGATTCCTTTCCTTGTTGGAGCATTGTTAAAGAATGAAGATGGATCATTCCTTTCCTTCTCTTGAAGATGGTGTGGACTTGAAGAACAGTTACAGACCTTGGATTGGATTGCTGTCAGAAGATTGCTCTGCTGTGGAGTTTGCTGGCTTGTTTTCCCTGTTTGTCTGTTTTCTTCTTGCTCAACTGTATTGATGTGACTTGTTTGGAGTGTTGCATTAGATTTAGGCTTCATGTAGATGATCATAGGCCTAAGAGCATCTTAAGGGTTGAGCTTCTCCCCTTGCTTGTATTGCATTAGAAGTTGAGTGGGACTCCTTCTGCTTGTATTTTTACTGTGTGGCTTTGCTTGCTGGTATTTGGTAGAGCTCAGCTCCCTTGCCTGTGTGATGTGTGGCCTTTGTGGCTTGCTTGTTTAGAAGTTGAGCTTGGCTCCTTTTTCTTGTGTGATGAATTGCATGCATTTTATTTATAGCAATTTATTTACAGTAATCTTTCTTGTACAATTTTTCTGTTTACTGTTGTTTCCATTGCCATGTTCCCCTAGGAACTCTGACTTCTCTTATTCAAGAGAAGTTATGACAGACATTAGGATTCTAACCATGGATGATAACATTAGTTAGTTTCCCTTTTAACCACAACCGTAGGACGAATATTGCATGATAACTGTAGGATCGAATCAGTGTCCCTGTAGAGAGTCTGTTTCTCTTCTCATCTTCAAATACCGTTAAAACACTTAATAAAGGTTAACATATGCTGTGCGTTACGAGCCTTATGCTACTTGAGAAAGAGTTGTGGGAGGGTTTTCCTCACATAACTCGAGTGTTTAGTGTGGTACCCTTTGGGTGACATGCGACACATTCACTCTTAAGTCCAAGTCTTTAGTGCAACACGAGTTACAAACAAAACTCAATTCACTTCTTCCGTAAAAGACTGCAAAAACAAACATTCAAATCCTTTTTGTCCTCTTGGACCCTTAATCAGGAAAACCCTTTTCTTAAAGGAAAGTTCTGTTAACTTTCGTTCTATCGCAAAACGGTAACGCCTAAGTCTCCAAGGATCGAGCTGCAAACACCAACTGCTGGAACT
Organism: Lathyrus sativus; assembly: GCA_963859935.3. Taxonomy (NCBI): domain Eukaryota; kingdom Viridiplantae; phylum Streptophyta; class Magnoliopsida; order Fabales; family Fabaceae; genus Lathyrus; species Lathyrus sativus. Next base: position 517,454,546 of record OZ012738.1, read on the forward strand.
GATTGTTAACTTTACTTGGATAAAAGATGCTGAACAAACATGTGTTCTCCGTAGCTCGAACTACATTTGCTCTGATCTTTCGCGCCGTGTGAAAGTACATAGGCACAAGATGTGATATATTGGCGAGCAACCTTCCCCCGTAGTTAGGCGAACTACGTTGACTCTGATTTCTCGTTCCAGACGGGAATACGTAGGCATAAAGTGCGATACTTTGCCGAGTCATTTTCTTTTCTCTTCAGACCAGACCTTTAGCGTAGATAGATAAAATCAACCCGTCAGATAAACACAACAAGCATGGATCCCATCGAGTACGATGGACGTGAGGGGTGCTAATACCTTTCCCTTGCGTAACCGACTCCTGAATCCAGACAATGGTTGCGATGACCTTGTCTTATACCTTTGTGTCAGGTTTTTCCGATCGTTTCCTTTCCCGTTCTGAGGGATAAATAACGAAAGGTGGCGACTCTTCTGTTTTGCCGGCACTTGATTTTCGCAGTAGCGACTTTGTTGGGGACTCCAACGGTTCCCTGTGCGAGTCATTCCTAGCGCTTGTGTGTTTACCTGTTGGGTTTTATTGCACTTTACTTTCCGCATTTTATTTTCAGTATATTATTATTGTGCTGTTATGGGAAGGGGATCTGATGAGCGAGAAGCCAGACCCAGGCTTGAGTGTACTTAGCATTAGTTGTGGAAATTAGTAGGCGCGTGCTTGCTTTGTAGGTACTAGTGTCTCATGAAATCCACGCTCAGATGAGGTTCTCCCGGTTGACTTCTTTTCTGGCCCTTTGGGTCTGAGAGGTTGTTGGTTTGGAGGATTGTCGACTCTGGGGATCGATCATTTGTGACTCAGCAGAGTGAGGCCACTTCAAAGGATGATGATGCCACACCTTTTGGGTATCATATCATCGCTCTTGAAAGTCTGTGACGCTGGGAAACGCATAGGATGCCATACCTTGTCTGTGATTTAGTTCCATACTTGTGAGCGGGGTCGGGTTATTGCAGGAAACTTTAACCTTCAGACTACCTGGTTTTCTTGGCAGTGAATCAGTGTTGTGGGATTCAGAGGTTTTTATCGTCAGAGATGTGGTTGTTCTCAACAGTGTGTATTTATTGGTCCTCTTCAGGGTTGTTCTATCAGAGAAGTGTGATGATTGTGTTGGATCAGAGCTTCGATCTTCTCAGCAGCCATCTTGATCCTCTGTTTGCATATACATTTTCATTTTCATGTATGCATCTCATTAACATGTATTTGTGTTTCAGGTGTGATTTCCCCTCAGATTCTAGTATTCTCTTATTGCCTGACATGGAGCTCCTCAAGAAGACCGTTGCTTACAAGTTGCCTTCTCCTGATATCAGTTCTCTATTGAAGTTGGTTACTCTGGATGATCAAAAAGTAAGGGCTGAATTCAGAGAGTCATATGGAAAACTGCTTAGTCTGGTGTGCAAGCCTTCGATATTTGAGTTGAATGGACTTTATGCATTGATGCAGTTCTATGAGCCTCAGTTGAGATACTTTCTATTTTCTGACTATGTTTTGGCACCTACCTTGGAGGAATTCTCTGCTCTGCTGGAAGTCCATGTGTTGAACCAGATGTCGTTTGTTCACGATGATGCTGAGCCTGATCTGGCTAAGCTTGCTGAAGTTGTCAGTCTGGATGCTTCTGAATTTTCAGGGAAAATTGGTTAAGCTTAATGGAGCATATGGGTTTCATTTATCCTTCTTGGTTGATAAGGCTGTTCAGTGTGCGAAAGACGGGTGTTGGATTGTATTCAATGCTATCTTGGCTGTATGCATCTATGGGATCATCTTGTTTCCCAACTTGCCTAATTTTGTGAACTCATATGCGTTCTTCATTCTGGCTCCGAAGAATCCAGTGCCTACTCTAGTGGGAGACGTTTATCATTCTATCCACTATAAGAATGAGAAACGTCGGGGTAAGAATGTCTCCTTTTGCGTGCCTATATTGTACAAATGGTTCTCCAGTCACCTTTCGAAGACAGGACCATTTGTTGATACTGCCAGTACTGTAGAGTGGTCTTCTAGATTGATGGGTTTATCTGCTGAGAATATTGTATGGGCTGACTGGAGTATGCTGGGGGCTGACATTATCTACAGTTGCAGTGGTTTTCCAAACGTCCCGCTGATTGGACGAAAAGATTGTATCAACTATAACCCTGCTTTGCTTGTGAGACAGTTTGGTTACACGCTGAATGGTCATCCTACTGAAGACGAGATACAGGAATCTCTGTATCTCACGGGCTTATTGGAATCAGACATCCTGGTTAGGTTGAAGCATGCTTGGGGTAATGTTCATAGAAGAGGAAAAGCATTGCTTGGCAAGAGCAACAGTCGAGCTTATAATCCTTATGAGCTCTGGATCCATGAAAGAGTTGAAAAGTTTTTGATGCCATTCCCTGCTGTAGAACCTTTATATCCTCCAGTGATTGAAGAACCCACTATTGTGGTGAATGAGAAGTGCAATAAGCTCTTGGATGAAAAGGAAGAATTGCAGAAAGCAAACGAAGAGCTAGAGAAAGAAATCTTCCAACTCCGACATGAGAAGACTGAGGCTACCTACGCTTTGAGAAGGCAGACAGAGGTAGTGAACAGGATGGGAACATAATTAACTGCAGAGATCAACAAGACAGAGCAACTGGGTCTAGACATGAAGGCTGTTAGTAGTGTGCTGGCTACTAAGAAAGAAAGTTTAGACAAAGCATATATGCGAATCTCCAAATGGGAATCATTGTGGAATGCCACGCTTACTAGCCGCAAGGAGCAGGAGGACAAGCTGAAGCTACATATTTCCAAGTTGAAGATGCAACGTAATGCCAAAGAGGCTAAAATTGCTGAAGAATCATCGTTGAGGCGAGATGCTGAGCATAAATTGAGCGACATGGTCAAGGAGTTGAAGAGTTGCAAGCTGAGGGTGGATTTCAAAAGATGCAAGCTTGACGCATGTTTTGGCCAGGTGTAGCGGTAAAAATCGTGAGCGTAAGTTATTAATTAACTTAACTCAAAAAAAAAAGAGTCGCCACCGCACTTTTATTTTATCCAAATAAAGGAAAGGAAAAAGAGCGAACAAAACCAAAGAGTTCTAAAACGAGAACAAGAAATAGAGATCGGGGTAAGGGGGTTGGTTACGCAATGGGAAGGTGTTATCACCCGAAACGTCTATAGTACTCTATAGGAGCCCTTTGAAATATTTATGTTTTTTTGGTTTGAAAATGGTTTGTTTGAAAAGAGATTGGGGAGATGAGAAGAGAATTATTTTTAGATTTTTGTGTTTGGAGAGACTTATCGCCTCATGCCTACGTACCCACAAAGTGCAATATAGGATCAAAACCCCGTAGTTCGTGGTACAAATGACAAAAATTTGTTGGTTTTGATTGATTTTAGATGTAAAGACAAGTCGTCATTTTAAGGAGAAAACTGCGACTATTCACCCACGAGTATTAAGACAACATCTGCATCACATAAAGATGGAGGATTTGCTTGGATTATCAACAAGACTATCACTCAACATCAACGTGGAAAATGTCAAAGTCTTAATAATATGGGGAATAGGAGAATTACATCTCAACTATAGAAATGAATCATGTCTAAACTTTTATGAAAAGTTTTAAAGTGAAAAAGTGCATAAAGGCACAAAAAGAGTTGAGGAGTTTTTGTATTTTTTTATGTCTTTTGAAATTGGTCAAAGCATGATTAACATTGATTGATTTTTATTAAGAAGAACAGAAGTTTAAAAATCACTTGACGAAAGTCAAGGTTTTATTGCGAAAGCGATTTTGAAGTTTGAAACCAAGAAGTTTTGAAAGAGGGAGAAAGTTTTTGAAAATTTAAGAAGGGGAGGAGATGAAGTGACTATCCTAGAAAACAAAATAAAAGCTAGAGGTAAGAAAGATCTAACCAACTTGAAGTGCACTCCAGAGCAAGCAAAAAGAATTCCATCCAATTTAAAGAATAAGCTAATGAGCGAGCCAAATAAAGGCTAATATCTACAATACTCCAAGCATAGGAATGAGAGTCCTAATTCTAAGTCCGAAGGTCCATGAAGTCCAAGGTCTAAGAGTAGTCCAAAAGCATAACCACAAAGTTAATAGCACCAAGTTTTTTTTATAGATTTTTATCCTTTATTAGTGTTTTGAACAAGGTATGGTCCAAGTGGACAAAAGAGAAATGACATAAACATAAACAAAGATATGACATGAAATGATAACATGGAAGCATAAAAGTAAAGAAATAAGGAATAAGAAGAGAATAAAAACAAAATTAAACAAGGATATTGTTAGTGAATTAGTAATTAGTGGTTAGAACATATGATCAATGATGATTAATTCTTGCTCTTTAGGCCAAGGTTAATGAAAATTCATTAGAGGATTGATAGAATCAAAGCCTCCTAACAATGACTTTCATAGGTAGTGGACTTAAGACAAGCAACTAATTATACTTGGACTTTCAAACATAAGTTTGAGCCACGAATGATCATTTTTCGATTAAGGGACACTTTAGTGCTATGTTAAGCAATCGTAATCGGGTTTATGTAGAAACCATGACTATCTGTGGCCGGTCAATAATAATGTTAGTGTTAACACATGTTAGAGAAGTGATATGTAAATCACTCTCCTAAAACATGCCACACAAAAAGAAAAGAGGTAGTGATCTCATTATAATCAAGATTTTTCATCAATTAATCAAAGGTAATCTATCACTATTCCAAAGTACGGAGAATTATCTCAAATGATTATTCGTCCATAGATTTGAAATAATGAAGATTAAACAACATTGATAATCAATAATCCATGATCCAACGATTTCATCGATCAAAATAAAAAAAGAAGAAGAAAGAGAACTAAAAAGAAACCATAATTTGAATCTTAAATCGATTAAATTATCATCAATATCAATCACCTCTCTTGGTGGATAAAATCAACACCCAAAGTCCATTGATATTGATGAAATTTTATCAAAATTTAAGATCCAAAACAACCAACAATTAATCCAAAAAAATCAAAATATTTTCAAATAACTTTTTAAGAGTTTTTTTTCAAAAATGAGATTTAGATCACAAACTAAAAGAAATATAGAAAAGGCCCACACAGCCCAAGTCCTTTTAAAAGAAAGAAAAAAACAATTGAAGAGGAAAAAAAGAAAGAAAAACAATAGCTAAAAAGAAAAGGCCCACACGGCTCAGAGAATTGGAACGTGGGAAATTTTAGTACGGTTATTCCACATTTCACTTACTCTCATTTTGTCGGTTTTTGGAAAAGAAAAACATAACTAAAAAGAAAGTATCGTAGTTGAGAGAAGGGGAGAACGGAAGAATCATCGATCGGTGAAAATTGGAAGAGAATTGCAGGAGAGTTTCCGTAAACCAGAACCGGAATCGGAAGCGTGGAATTGGCCTCTATTCTAAGGTAAGGGTGGGGTTCAATTCTATAACCGGGAGTATGATCGAATTCATGTGGGGATCGAGTCATAGGTATAGTTTTCGTTAATCGATAAATGTTAAGGAAAAGGTTTCCCTAATGGGACCAAATTCCTATGTAGGAATGAATGTGTTATGTAGTTACTAGTGAGATGCTCTAAGGTTTTCCTTATGGGAAAATACGTAGAACGAATATGCTATACGGTTATTCGTACAACGCTCTAATGGTTTTCCCTAATTGGCCAAAAAGGACAGTTACCTGGTTGTGATTGATTTGTAATTAATTATGTGAGAAGATGCCGTAATGTTGTTATTACGATAAGATGTTAAAGATTAATTGTTGAACTGATGTTGATGTTATACCTGTATAGGAATAGCCGTTTTGGATGAACACTTTGAGTTCCTATTTGTTGGTACGATGTTGTAATGTTCCTTTACATGAACAGTCGTAAATGTTGAAATTATGTTGTTATTGTTCCCGTATATGAACGAGTAGAAAGTGATGGTTGTATGAGTGGTATGATGTTATGATGCTCTGTTATGGACATTCTGGTTGTAGGCGTAATGCCTTGTTATATGGTTGCTATAGTTGTGTTGTAGTCCATAATAGATGCATTTTATGGCATATGATTTGGCCTGGATTGGCGACGGTTGTGCCTGTATTGGCGTTATTTGGAGTGTTGGCTCCTAGATGGGTTCGGGGTGTTGGCCCTGTCCCGAGTTTTGGAGTGTTGGCTCCTAGATGGGTTCGGGGTGTTGGCCCTGTCCCGAGTTGTGGAGAGTTGTCTCCCAAAATGGTACCACATGCATGTGCACAGTTTAGTCGCATTGTTGAGTCGCATGAAGTCGCATAATTACGCTAGTTGTATGTTAATGTTGTTTATGTGAGATATGGATTACTCGCAGTTGTTGTCGATGATGTTTATGATTTCGAAACCTATACTGCTGTGATGAGTTCCGGTATGTTTTCTATCATGCTTTATGTTATATTATTGATATCTCACCCTTTTCCGTTGTATGTTACCTCCTCTGGTGGTAATTTGCAGGTAGTTAGGAATAAAGCGTAGTTCCCGTTAAGGTGTCGTTGGTCGCTCTGATACGTAGCACTCTTGGGGGGATGGGCGATTACTGTTCTTATTTTAGTCGATGTTATTGTTGATTGAACTTGTTACGATGTTTTTATTAAATTGTTTTAAGAGAACATGTTGTATACTTTATCGAACTTCCACCGGAAGTAATGACGAGTTGTTTTATGATTAAATGGTTAAGTAATACATTGGTGATTGGTCATCCAATTTCGTGCTACGTATGATATTTGCAAGTTGTTGCATAATGATTGTTGTCTGTCAGGTTGAAGTGTAACATCTCTGATATGAGGAGTTTTGCCCATGTGACGACCGTCATGCAGTCAATGTTTGCGCTACTGCGCTTTATTTGCTATATGAATTGTTGTTTTTCCTGTTATCCGCAAGTTTAGATTTGGGGTGTTACATTAGTGGTATCAGAGCAGGTCGGTCCGTCCGGCCAAGTTGTCTAGTGTCGTCGAGTCAGTCGTCGTGCCTAACACTAGAGTCTCGTTAACTATGAAATCTGACTATTGGTTGTTGCAACTTAAGTGAAATGGCTGGGAGGAATGATGCTGCAATTGCTGCTGCTCTGCAAGCTTTAGCTAATGCTATAGAACATCAGCCGAATCCTGCTGGAGATGCTGGGTCTCGCAGTCTGGCAACGTTTCAACGGGAGAATCCGCCTACCTTCAAGGGTAAGCATGATCCTGATGGTGCATTGGAGTGGTTAAAGGAAATGGAGCGAATCTTTCGTGTGATGGATTGTACTCCAGCACAGAAGGTCCGTTATGGGACTCATATGCTAGCAGTCGAAGCTGATGACTGGTGGCTAGAGATTCATCCAGTGTTGGAAGCTGCAGGTGAAGAAGTTACTTGGACTGTATTCCGTAGGGAATTTCTGAAGAAGTATTACCCAGAAGATGTCCGTGGTAAGAAAGAGATTGAATTTCTTGAACTGAAGCAAGGAGACAGATCTGTTACTGAGTATGCAGCAAAGTTCAAGGAGTTGGCTAAGTTTTACCCGCACTACAGCGCAGAGACTGCTGAATTCTCTAAATGTATCAAGTTTGAGAACGGATTGAAGTCTGAAATCAAGAAAGCAATCGGGTATCAGAAGATCCGTGTCTTTGATTAATTGGTTGAAAGCTGTAGGATTTATGAAGAGGATAGCAATGTTCATTACAGGTTGGTTAGTGAGAGGAGAGGCAAATCACAGCAGAGTCGTGGTAAGCCTTATGACCCTCCAGCTGGCAAAGGGAAACAGAAAGTAGCTGACGGCCGAAAAGCTAGTAGGGGAGATGCTCCTGCTGGTATTGTTTGCTATAAGTGCGGAAAGCCAGGTCACAAGAGTAATGTATGTAATTCTGGATCATTGAAATGTTACCGTTGCGGAGAGTTGGGACACACTGTTGGTGAGTGCAAACACAAAGGAATGGTTTGTTTCAACTGCGGTAAAGAGGGACACCTGCGAGACAAGTGTCAGAAGCCTAAGAAGGAATAGAATGGCGGAAGAGTGTTCGCGCTATCTGGGACTCAGACATCCAGTGATGACAGATTGATTGAAGGTACTTGTTTCATTAATGGTAGTCCTTTACTTGCTATTATTGACACTGGTGCGTCTCATTGCTTTATTGCTGCGGATTGTGTTGAACGTTTGGGTCTTATGTTGTCACACATGAGTGGAGAGATGGTAGTTGAGACCCCAACTAAGGGATCGGTAACTACGTCTCTTGTGTGTTTGAAATGTCCTCTGTCGATGTTTGATAGAGATTTCCTGGTTGACTTAGTCTGTTTGCCCCTAAGTGGGATAGACATAATTTGGGTATGAACTGGTTAGAGTATAACTGCGTTCATATTAATTGCTTTGATAAGTCGGTGAGATTCTCTACTCCTGAGGAGGAGGGAGCGCGTTGGGTAACTACCAAACAGATGAAGCAGATATTTCTAGAAGATGCTCAGGTGTTTACGTTGGTGGCATCATTATCCGTTGAGAATCAAGCGATAATAGATGAATTGGAAGTTGTTTGTGATTTCCCTGAGGTGTTTCCAGATGAAATTCCTGAAGTTCCTCCGGAACGGGAAATTGAATTTTCTATTGATCTTGTACCCGGTACCAGACCTGTGTCTATGGCACCGTACAGGATGTCTACATCTGAATTGGCAGAGTTGAAGAAACAGTTGGAAGACTTACTTGAGAAGAAGTTCGTTAGACCAAGTGTATCACCGTGGGGAGCTCCGGTATTGTTAGTGAAGAAGAAGGATGGCAGTATGAGGTTGTGTATTGACTACCGGCAACTGAACAAAGTTACGATTAAGAACAAATACCCGCTTCCGAGAATTGATGACTTGATGGATCAATTGGTTGGAGCGCGAGTGTTTAGTAAAATTGATTTGAGGTCGGGGTATCACCAGATTAAGGTAAAAGATGACGATGTTCAGAAAATTGCGTTCAGAACCAGGTATGGACACTATGAGTTTACGGTAATGCCTTTTGGCGTTACTAATGCGCCGGGAGTTTTCATGGAATACATGAACCGTATCTTCCATGAGTATTTGGATCGGTTCATGGTAGTATTCATTGATGATATCCTGATTTATTCGAAGTCGAAGGAGGAGCATGTTGAGCACTTGAGATTAGTGCTGCAAGTGTTGAAAGAATGGAAGTTGTTTGCGAAACTGTCGAAATGTGACTTTTGGTTGGAGGAAGTTAGCTTTTTGGGTCATGTTATATCAGGTGATGGAATTGCTGTGGATCCATCTAAGGTTGATGTCGTGTTGAAATGGAAAACTCCGAAGTCGGCAACGGAGATTAGAAGCTTTTTGGGACTTGCTGGTTATTATAGAAGGTTTATTGAAGGTTTTTCTAAGTTGGCCCTTCCGTTAACTAAGTTGACTTGTAAAGGGAATACTTTTGTATGGGATGCTCAATGCGAAGCAGGTTTTACGGAGTTAAAGAAAAGGTTGACGTCTGCTCCGGTGTTGATCTTGCCTAACACAGAAGAATCGTTTGTTGTATACTGTGATGCTTCTAAGTTTGGTTTAGGAGGAGTACTCATGCAGAATAATAAAGTAGTTGCGTATGCCTCAAGACAACTAAGAATCCATGAGAAGAATTACCCCACGCACGATTTAGAACTTGCTGCCGTTGTTTTTATGCTGAAGATTTGGAGACATCATCTGTATGGCTCGAGATTCGAAGTGTTCAGCGACCATAAGAGTTTGAAATACTTGTTTGACCAAAAAGAGCTGAACTTGAGGCAACGAAGGTGGCTAGAGTTGTTAAAGGATTATGATTTTGGGTTACATTACCATCCGGGAAAAGCTAATGTTGTAGCTGATGCCTTAAGCCGCAAGACTTTGCATATGTCAGCAATGATGGCTAAAGAATTAGAGTTGATTGAGCAATTCAGAGATCTGAGTTTAGTTTGTGAAGTAACACCGAAGAGTGTAAAGTTGGGAATGTTAAAGATTAATAATGAATTTCTGGACAACATTAGAGAAGCTCAGAAATTGGATGTGAAATTGGTGGATTTAATGCCTGGAGTAGATCATGCGGAAGATAATGATTATCAGCTGGATGCGCAAGGAGTGTTGAGATTTCGTGGTCGTATTTGCATTCCTAGTAATGCAGATATGAAGAAAGCAATTCTGGAAGATAGTCACAGAAGTAAGTTGAGTATTCATCCAGGAGCGACGAAAATGTATAATGATTTGAAGAATCTGTTTTGGTGGCCTGGTATGATGCGTGATGCAACACGTTTTGTGTATGCATGTTTGACTTGTCAGAAGTCGAAATTTGAGCATCAGAAACCTACTGGGTTGATGCAACCGTTAGAAATTCCAGAATGGAAATGGGACAGCATTTCAATGGACTTTGTAACGGGTTTGCCGAACACTTTGAGAGGATGTGATTCTATTTGGGTGATTGTTGATAGGCTTACAAAGTCAGCTCACTTTATTCCTATTAACATCACTTTTCCAGTATTGAAGTTGGCAGAGATTTATGTTAGAGTGGTTGTTAAGTTGCATGGTGTTCCGTTGAGTATTGTGTCAGATAGAGATCCGCGGTTTACTTCTGAGTTTTGGAAGAGTCTGCAAGAGGCTTTGGGTTCTAAGTTGAGGTTGAGTTCAACATACCATCCTCAAACAGATGGTCAGACTGAACGGACTATTCAGTCTTTAGAAGATTTGCTGAGAGCATGTGTACTTGAGGAAGGTGGTTCGTGGGATACATACCTTCCGTTGATAGAGTTTACTTATAATAACAGTTATCACTCTAGTATCAGAATGGCACCATTCGAAGCTTTGTATAGTCGGCGGTGTAGGACTCCGTTGTGTTGGTATGAATCGGGAGAGAGTATGGTACTCGGACCAGAGATTGTTCGAGAGACTACCGAGAAGGTGAAGTTAATTCGAGAAAAGATGAAAACTTCACAGAGTAGGCAGAAAAGTTATCATGATAAGCGCAGGAAGGATTTAGAATTTGAAGTTGGAGATCATGTATTTTTTAGAGTCACGCCTATGACCGGTGTTGGTAGAGCTTTGAAATCTAAGAAGCCTACTCCTTGTTTCATTGGTCCGTATCAGATATTGGACAAAGTTGGAAAGGTGGCATATCGAGTGGTGTTGCCGCCAAATTTGTCGAATCTACACAATGTATTTCATGTGTCACAGCTCCGCAAGTATATTTCAGATCCGTCGCATGTCATTCCCATGGACGATGTGCAAGTACGTGAGAATCTCACTGTGGAGACGAAGCCTGTGAGAATTGATGATCGGGAGGTGAAGACATTACGAGGTAAAGAGATTGCTTTGGTGAAAGTGGTCTGGTTGGGAGCTGCTGGCGAAAGCTTGACGTGGGAACTAGAGAGCAAGATGCGGGAGTCTTATCCCGAGCTGTTTGATTAAGGTAATTTCGAGGACGAAATTCTTGTAAGTAGGGGAGAGTTGTAACGCCCTTTTTATTTTGATTAAATTCAATTATGACCTTGCTATGTCTCGTTGCATCGTAGTCATAGTTGAGTATGTGTTTGGATCGAAGGAAGGAAATTGAATCGGTCGAATTGTCGGGAAAAAGTGTAAAATTCCGTAGCAGTTTTAGGAAACTTCGAAAAATCATATCTCTTGATCCGTAAGTTGGATTTGACCCCCGTTCAAAGTGTTGGAAAGCTAAAAACATGTTCTATCTAGAAAAAAATGGAAAAAAAATTAATTATTCTGATATGATGACCGTCATGGACTTGCCACGACCGTGACGCTCGTCATGGACTTGTTACGATCGTCATAGTAATAAAATCCAGAGAATTGGAACGTGGGGAATTTTAGTACGGTTATTCCACATTTCACTTACTCTCATTTTGTCGGTTTTTGGAAAAGAAAAAAATAACTAAAAAGAAAGTATCATAGTTGAGAGAAGGGGAGAACGGAAGAATCATCGATCGGTGAAAATTGGAAGAGAATTGCAGGAGAGTTTCCGTAAACCAGAAACGGAACCGAAAGCGTGATGTAGCGGTAAAAATCGTGAGCGTAAGTTATTAATTAAATTAACTCAAAAAAAACAAGAGTCGCCACCGCACTTTTATTTTATCCAAATTAAGGAAAGGAAAAAGAGCGAACAAAACCAAAGAGTTCTAAAACAAGAACAAGAAACAGAGATCGGGGTAAGGGGGTTGGTTACGCAATGGGAAGGTGTTAGCACCCAAAACGTCTATAGTACTCTATAGGAGCCCTTTGAAATATTTACGTTTTTTGGTTTGACAATGATTTGTTTGAAAAGAGATTGGGGAGATGAGAAGAGAATTTATTTTTTAGATTTTTGTGTTTGGAGAGACTTATCGCCTCATGCCTACGTACCCACAAAGTGCAATATGGGATCAAAACCCCGTAGTTCGTGGTACAAATGACAAAAATTTGTTGGTTTTGATTGATTTTAGATGTAAAGACAAGTCGTCATTTCAAGGAGAAAACTACGACTATCCACCCACAAGTATTAAGACAACATCTGCGTCACATAAAGATGGAGGATTTGCTTGGATTATCAACAAGACTATCACTCAACATCAACGTGGAAAATGTCAAAGTCTTAATAATATGGGGAATAGGAGATTTACATCTCAACTATAGAAATGAATCATGTCTAAACTTTATGAAAAGTTTTAAAGTGAAAAAAGTGCATAAAGGCACAAAAAGAGTTGATGAGTTTTTGTATTTTTTTATGTCTTTTGAAATTGGTCAAAGCATGATTAACATTGATTGACTTTTATTAAGAAAAAAACAAAGTTTAAAAATCACTTGACGAAAGTCAAGGTTTTATTGCGAAAGCGGTTTTGAAGTTTGAAACCAAGAAGGTTTTGAAAGAGGGAGAAAGTTTTGAAAATTTAAGAAGGGGAGGAGATGAAGTGACTATCCTAGAAACCAAAATAAGAGCTAGAGGTAAGAAAGATCTAACCGACTTGTAGCACACTCCATAGCAAGCAAAAAAAAGAATTCCATCCGATTTAAAGCATAAGCTAATGAGCGAGCCAAATAAAGGCTAAGATCCACAATACTCCAAGCATAGGAATAAGAGTCCTAATTCTAAGTCCAAAGGTCCATGAAGTCCAAGGTCTAAGAGTAGTCCAAGAGCATAACCACAAAGTTAACAACACCAAGTTTTTTAGAGATTTTTTATCCTTTTATTAGTGTTTTGAACAAGATATGGTTCAAGTGGACAAAAGAGAAATGACATAAACATAAACAAAGATATGATATGAAATGATAATATGGAAGCATAAAAGTAAGAAATAAGGAGTAAGAAGAGAATATAAACAAAATTAAACAAAGATAATGTTAGTGAATTAGTAATTAGTGGTTAGAACATATGATCAATGATGATTAATTCTTGCACTTTAGACCAAGGTTAATGAAAACTCATTAGAGGATTGATAGAATCAAAGCCTCTTAACAATGATTTTCATAGGTATTGGACTTAAGACAAGCAACTAAACATACTTGGACTTTTAAACGTAAGTTTGAGCCACGAATGATCATTTTCCGATTAAGGGACACTTTAGCGCTATGTTAAGCAATCGTAATCGGGTTTATGTAGAAACCACGACTATTTGAGGCCGGTCAATGAAATGTTAGTGTTAATACATGTTAGAGAAGTGATATGTAAATCACTCTCCTAAAACATGCCACACAAAAAGAAAAGAGGTAGTGATCTCACCACAATCAAGATTTTTAATTAATTAATCAAAGGTAATCTATCACTATTCCAAAGTAAGGAGAATTATCTCAATGATTATTCGTCCATAGATTTGAAATAATGAAGATTAAACCACCTTGATAATCAACAATCTATGATCCATGGATTTCATCGATCAAAAATAAAAAGAAGAAGAAAAAGAATTAAAATGAAAAGAAATTTCAATTTGAATCTTAAATCGATTAAATCATCATCAATATCAATCACCTCTCTTGGTGGATAAAATCGACACCCAAAGTCCATTGATATTGATGAGATCTTATCAAAATTCAAGATCCAAAACAAAATTACAATTAATCCAAATTAATATATATATATTTTTTAAATCAATTTTTTAAGAATTTTGTTTAAAATATACAACTATTAACAAGAAACAATGTTAACAGGCCCATACGGCCCAAATCTTTAAGAAAAAGAGTAAAAAACTAAAAAAAATAAAAATATAATAAAAACAAGTGAAAGAAAAAAAAGAAATAGAAATCAGAAAGAAAAAAGAAACACATCATCTTCTTCTTGCGCTCTGGACACTATTCACGGCCATGGATACCACTTCGAAGCTTGTTCAAATCAAAGAGGCGGGACGCAAAACCAACACGGTTGTGATCGGAATCCAACGTACATCTCAAATGTGTTATCAATTTTGTGTAATGGTGCTTGGATCAACCGAATCGAAACCGCAAAGTCTCGATATAAAACTCCAAATTACCTTTAATTCAAGGTGAGCAACGCTTCGATTCTTCTTCTTTTTCTTCCTTCCAAAGAACGGTTGTTGATTTGCGTTGAAACTTGTTGCTGGTGAATTTGAATTTTGGAATTGAAACTTGAAGATGAATTTTGGAGTGAATATTTAGAGTAAATTTTGCAGAACTTTCTTGGCTTGAAAAGCTTGAAAAAACAAATGAGAGGTGAGTTGTATTTATAGATTGAGAATGAGGGAGAGTGATTTGCCATTTGTGAGATTTTTTCTGCGTTTTGGTTATTTGATGTGGGTTGTGCGTGAACTGTGATTGTGAATTTTTTTCAAGTCGTTTTGAACTAGTACCCTCACGCGTGATATGTCGTTTTGATATTTTCTCTTTCAGCTCACTTAAGTGACGTGGACTATTTTATCTTTGTTGCAGCTGGCTCACTTGAATTTATAACACGGCTGGGATTTGGCTTTGGCTTTCATGGCTCAACCTCAATTTCAAACCACTTTTGCTCTGCTTCCTCTTCTGCAATACAGAAAACCTGAATCTTACAACTCTCAAAGCTCTCCTTGGTGTGTTGTCCGCTTCTTCAAGAAATAATACCTACTATTCTGATTAGCACTCTTTGCCGAAGGATATTCAGTGCCAACTTCAACATTTTTCTGGTAACTATGAACTTTGCCAAGTGTTGAACATCTTTGTTTCAGTCGCCGGTCATATGAGCCGGCTGATCTTGGTCTTTGAACTGATTGCCATCCATCATCTCCATCAGGATGTGCTTCAGACAATAATAATTCATTAGAAGTTTGTGGCTTTTCATCTGGGATCTTTTCTAAAATTAGCTGTTCTGGTTCAGGTGCCGAGTTGCTCTCATTCTCAGATTCTGCACTACCTTCTAGTTCAGGTATATGTAACTCTTCATCTGAAGCCTCTTTTTGAATTTCTTTTGAAGATTCATCAGAACTTACTGAGACATTGTTCTGGTAGGATATCGCTCTCACCTGGTTTCTTCTCTTTGCTGCTGCGTCTCTCCCTTTGGTATCGTGATTAGGATTAATGTAGTCAAGAAGATCCGACACACTTAGATGGCCTTTGCTAGCTATTGATGCATCAGGTTTTCTTGTACCATTTCGAGCAGCTTCTTGCTGTTCAAAAGCCTTGGATTCAAAATACTCAAGCCAAGCTGCAACGTCCTGTGTTCGCAAATCATCAGGGCCCAGCTTTTCCCGCAAAATTTGCAAGGTTGTTTTGCACATCTGGAACATCACTATGAACTTCAGGTTTTTCTAATATTAAACCTGCAGAATCATCTAGATTGCATAGTTTATCATTTTTTGTTTGAATGGTTTTTGATGGAGGGACACTGTCGCAGGCAGTATGCATTTGAGGAGTAACTAGTTCAGTCTTGTCACATTCTGTACTCTCCACAGCGGAACAATTTCTTTGAAGGGTAACAAAATTTTGCCTCTTTCTTCTGGTGTATACAAAATTTGGTGACTGAGAAGAAGATATCGCCAATGTTTTAGCATTGCCTATTTTACCAACAGCTTCATCTTGCGTCCTTTCTCCGGTAAAATCCTGAGCAACTGGAAGGTCACTTTGCACTGATTTGAAAATAACATGTGTCGGAGACTCGTCCGGATCAGAATCAGGAATACATACGTTGGGAGGAGACATGTCATCCAGAACAGAATTAGGAACACATACATCAGGAGGAGACATGTCATCCAGAACAGAATCAGGAATACATAAATCATAATCATGAGGCCTATTTTTAAAGTCCACCTCTGAAGCACTGCATGTGGATGGTCCTTTCGGCAAATCACCATAAAGTTGTTCTTGACTTTTCACACAACACATTTCTTTACTGAAACTAGACCTACCAACTTCCGTAATATCAAAAGATAAGACTTCTGAGTTTTTGAGATCCTCGCATTGACTATACTCAAAACTATCAAGGACAATAGACTTCATGTGATCAGTTTTAGAAGAATTTGAATGTGGGTGAGCATCTGGCTTATGTATCTTTCCATTTTGTTCCTCATATGCATCCTCTGTATCCATTTTATCAGATGATGGCACATCCAAAACACATCCAACTTCATTTTGTTCTTCTTTAGAAGGCAGTATATCTGAAGGGATAAGTGTGAACTTCTCATCTGTTGAGTTATTCATTAGTAAGGGAACTGCTTGAGGAAGCAGAAGTGACATCATTGAGTTTGCCACATCCTTGCCAGCTGAATTAAAATAATCTTTCTCCAGGCTTATATTTGAATCAAATTTTAGGACTTCCTCATGTTTTGAATTTAACAAATCTTCAGAGATGGCCTCACATGTTGGCTCACTGTCACTATTCTTATCAAGATTACTTGGAACATAATCAGGGATATTTTCTTGCAAATCTTGTGTATCAGGAGCGCAAAGATCAATGCCAATACAGCCCTGAGACTCTCTAGAACGTGACTGCATCACTTTATCATCATCTGCTGTCACCAGCAAACTTGACATTTTCATCTCCTGGTCATGTTGACTGGCACAACATAGCCATTGCTCTTCCCATATACACATCTCGGCCTTGGGTATAGTGTTTCCTATTTTGGACTTAAATGGACATTGAGAATTGTATGAAAAATATAGATATGAATCATTTGGATAAGGAAAAAAATGTGAATGAAGTGGATTAAATGAATTTGGGACAACGGATATGAAAAATTGGTTATTGGGTGTTTGGGTAGTTGGTTAGAAAAGAATGGATAATGGATTAACAAAGAGATATACACTTCCACCAATACTTTCCACATAATGGCCATGAAACCTAGATTTTCAATTCAAGACCAATCTTGTACTTTCCACTCAAACATCAGATTATAATGAACGAAGCCATTCCTGAACCACTGATAACTTGCTACTGAAACATCGGCCATTAACATAATTCTCTGAATCTCTGATAAAAATAGAATATGTGTTGAATCGCTTTGAATTTGGCCTGAATCCATCTATGGGAAAATAAATCCACAATTGAACATAGTTTGTCTTGATGAACCCTTGATCATGATACCCTGAACCACACTTCTCATAAAACACTGCTCGATAAACTGATGAATTCTGATATAGGACAACTTGACCTTGAACAATCACATTTCCTGAGAAAATAGCCCACCACCACGGGTAACTTATAGTTGAAGCAAACTCTTGATAGTTCGACCAAGATGAGGTCAAACTTTCATCTGATTTAGACTCGAATGAATGTCTTTGCCATCAATTTCCTTGCAAAACCCTAAACACACAGAGAAGAAGAAGAAACAAAAAAAATTGAAAAATATTTTTGGTATTTTAGTTAGAGGTTAGTAAACAGAAACAAACATAAAGTAAATAAGAAACACAAGGGTGAAAGAACCAAAAAGTATGATCTTGTTTGTGTATGCAAAAATGAAAATGCAATGTGGGATCTTAGGGGTAAAAATTTGGGTATTACAGCTGCCCCTATTTAAGATTCTTCTATAAGGAGATATGAAGATTGACATCTTTGTCTCGACCAGATAGAAGAGACTTAAATATAACAATAAACCCAATTTTTGGCCCTAAGAGACCACAAAATGATATGGTTATGCTAATGGTATGCAAACACAAGACCTCTGCGGGGAGAAAATGCCACAGGAGACAAACAAAAAACTCGGGAGAAAAAGAAGAAAAGAGACTCCACAGGGGAAAACAAAAAAAAGCAAGACCCTATTTCGATAAAAGAAAGGAAACGACTCAACGGGGAAAGAGATACCAACTGCCAGTTACTGGGCGAAGATATTCAAACCAAAGAGAATAGGTAAAATACTTTCTACTGGTTAAAAAATAAGTGCAAAAAACACAAGAGAATTGTTATCTACCAGTTACTGGGTAGAAAACAAAGAAATGTATTACTTATTACCAGTTACTGGGTAAAAAGTAATCCACTCGTTGAAATATAATCAACTACCTGTTACTGGGTAGGAAAAGAAGCAACGCCAACTACTGGTTACTGAGTAGTTTAGCGAGAATAATAAACTTGAATGAAAGGGGTTACCAACTATCGGTTACTGGATAGGGTAAACAACATGTCAACTACCTGTTACTGGGTAGGACGGACTCAACTACCTGTCACTGGGTAGGAGAAAAAGATAAAGGTCAACTACCTGACACTGGGTAGGACAAACATACTCGACTACCTGTCACTGGGTAGGAGAAAGAGATATATCATCAGCTACTTGTTACTGAGCAGCTCCAAACACAACAAACTTCTCAAATAAAGAGACAACCATTTGTTGGAAAAAGATATTAACAACTCTGTCGGGGATCTTTAAAAGAGATACGAGCAGGTTAAACCATGCAATAGAATTCTCATCGGGAGCTATTCCACAGAAATTCCAATTGACAGAAAAGCTGGTCGGATAAGGATCCATCATTTCACAATAAACTTCTCTGTTGAGGATGAACTAGAGAAATGTTATTTATTGCGAAGGTAAATTTCTGGAGATTACACAAGCTGCTCAAATAAAGAGGCTTCCACATGAAGTTGCATAAGTAATTACCAAGAGAGTGTTATCAAAACACTACTGGGAAAATCAAATCTTCATCTTCTGATGGGGATCAATAACAGATTCCTGCTGAGGAAAATAAATCCTCAAAACTACCTTCTCGTCATCCCGGTTTCACAGCCCAGGGAAAACCAAAGTAACTGCTGCAAGAGACCAAAGTTCAATCCAGGAACAAACTGGAAAGAAACGGTCAAACAAGACTCGACCCAATGAGGAAATAACTCAACTGGGGAACAATTCCATCCAGATAAAAGCTGGGGAGGAAAGCTAAACAAAACATCTTCCACGAGTCATAAACTCAGTGGGGAATTAAAAATGATAGGTATTTTCTGCTTAGAGGTCGACACTCTAATGAAGAGAGGACACACGCATTCTGCGAGATAACAACATCGGGAAAAGGGAAATACCAACAAAAAATGCAGGATGCACAATGCAACAAAGACATGCTATGCTCAACCAAAATGAATGTGCATGCAATGAGTATGAATATGATGATAAATCAGACAAAAAGGGCAAACAGAGGGTGAACAAAACACCACAACACCACTGAAATACTCGGCTAATCTCTGCAAGTTAGAGATATCATTGGAGATCGTGCCATGGATCAGCAACAGAAAATCTTCAACCATCAATAATTCAACAAAAGGGAACAACAATATGAACTCCGCTTTGAGAAAAAAACTGTTGGAGAAAACATAGCAACACAAATCTTCCAACCCTGCCAGGGGAATAAGAAGTTAACATCATAGCAAAAAGTCAAACTGTGGGGGATTTTAAATCAATACCCAATCACAAGGTGAGAGAAAACCCGACAGGTGACTGCTATGTCAACACTTCTCAACATTGTTCTCTACTTGGGGAATAATCCAAAGCAAATGTGCATAACCTCTGCTAGGAATCATCAAAGACAAATCTCCGCCTGGGCAAAAACATCAAGGAGAAGTGGTCTTCAAATTTCTCAACTGTTCGATCATAATCTGGTTGAATGAATAAAACATATCCATCATTTGAATCAAGACTTTGTTGTGGAAAACCGTTCAACACTCGTCTGGTTTATCCAAAGAAACAAAACTTTGCTAAGGGAATATCAGCAAACTCTACTGAAGAGACCTCAATATAGCTCAAATGGGGAAACATCAACACAACTCTACTGGGGAGCTGCCAATAAATTCTACCAGAGAGGCAAGAAAGAACCCTGCTGAAGAGAACACTTACGCTTTTCGCTTCAAGATTCTACCATTCTTGGGATTACTGTTGACATCCTTTCTTTTATTTTCACAAATCAAAGAAAAATGTTTTTATAATTTTCAAAATTTAAATCAATTATTCACATTTGTTTCAAAAATCATCATCAAAAATAAAATGAAATTCTATAAACAGAAACAAAATAAGAATTGCAAACAAAGGGACAAAGGCCCAAATTCTATTGATAGAATGGTAGTCCGCAAATGGCGTAACTCCATGGATCATTACAAAGTTTGAAAAATGGTAAGTACAATGGAAAGTTCTACATTGAAATACAATGACCATTATTCTCCCTAACAACTTTGAATTCCAACTGTGCTTGAGACTTCAGCGGGGAATAATTGAAGTGAAACCTTTGATAGGAAATGTTGCTTCAAACGATCAAGACTGGCCAGATGCAGTTACTTGCCATGATCCCTAACTTTTGCCTAGATTGCCCTCTCGGGTTTTCAATCTACCGGGATGATTATTTCTGTTTTTGTCTCTAATTTTTGCCTGGACCGCCCTTTCGGGTTTTCAATCCACCGAGATGCTCATTTTTGCCTAAGCCGCCCTTTCAGGTTTTCAACTTAGCGAGCTGTTCTTTTATTTTTTTTAGGCGAAGTATTTCTTGACTGCATCGGCATTCACAGGACGAGTGAACTCTTCTCCATCCATAGTTGTAAGAATTAATGCACCGCCAGAGAAGGCTCTCTTAACAACATATGGGCCTTCATAATTAGGAGTCCACTTGCCCCTAGAATCAGTAGTAAAAGTCGAGATCTTTTTGAGCACGAGGTCACCTTCTCTGAACACACGGGGTCGAACCCTCTTATCAAATGCTTTCTTCATTCTTTGTTGATATAATTGGCCATGACACAAGGCCGTCATTCTTTTCTCTTCAATCAGATTCAACTGGTCGTATCTACTTTGACACCATTCAGCCTCAGACAATTCAGTTTCCATCAAAACTCTCATAGAAGGGATTTCAACCTCTATCGGGAGCACTGCTTCCATGCCATAAACAAGAGAAAAAGGGGTTGCCCCTATTGAAGTGCGAACGGATGTACGATACCCATGCAGAGCAAAAGGAAGCATATCATGCCAATCCTTGTATGTAACAACCATCTTTTGAATAATCTTCTTAATGTTCTTATTAGCAGCTTCAACAGCCCCATTCATCTTGGGTCTATAAGGAGAAGAATTATGATGCTCAATCTTAAACTCATCGCATAATTCCTTCATCATCTTGTTATTTAAATTTGACCCATTATCAGTGATGATCTTGCTCGGAACACCATACCGACAGATGATTTGATTCTTGATAAACCGGACCACTACTTGCTTAGTCACATTTGCATATGATGCCGCTTCAACCCATTTGGTAAAATAGTCAATAGCCACCAATATGAAACGGTGTCCGTTCAACGCTTTAGGCTCAATCATTCCAATCATATCAATGCCCCACATTGAAAAAGGCCATGGAGAAGAGATAACATTGAGAGGAGTTGGAGGCACATGAATCTTGTCAGCATAAATCTGGCATTTATGGCACTTTTTCACATATTTACAACAGTCAGATTCCATTGTCAACCAATAGTAACCTGCCCTTAACATCTTATTAGCCATAGCATGTCCATTGGCATGGGTGCCAAAGGATCCTTCATGGATTTCTTTCATCAACATATCTGCTTCGTGTCTATCCACGCATCTGAGCAAGATCATGTCATAATTTCTCTTATACATCACATCATCATTCAAGAAGAAACTACCAGCCAATCTTCTCAAAGTTTTCTTATCCTTCTTGGATGCCCCCAGTGGGTACTCTTGATTCTGAAGAAAGCATTTAATATCATAATACCATGGTTTATCATCAACAACCTCTTCAACTACAAACACATGAGCTGGTCTATCAAGACGCATCACACTGATCTTTGGCACATCATTCCAATGATTTACCACAATCATGGAGGATAAAGTCGCTAAAGCATCTGCCATTCGATTCTCTGCTCTTGGTATATGGTGAAACTCAACTTTATTGAAGAAAGTTGACAACCTTCTTGCATAATCACGATAAGGAATCAAATCAGGTTGACGTATCTCCCACTTCCCTGTAATCTGATTAATCACTAAAGCTGAATCTCCATACACATCAAGAATCTTGATTCTTAAATCGATAGCTTCTTCCAAGCCCATAATACACGCTTCATACTCAGCCGCATTATTTGTGCCAGTGAAAACCAACCTTGCAGTGAAAGGAATGTGAGAACCATGAGGAGTAACAATAATTTCACCAATACCTCTGCCATATTCATTAACAGCCCCATCAAAAATCAAACCCCAACGGGATTCAGGCTCAGGTCCTTCTTCATGTAATGGTTCCTCACAATCTTTAACCTTTAGATACATCACATCCTCATCAGGAAAGTCAAACTGAATAGGTTGATAATCATCAATTGGTTGGTGTGCCAAATGATCAGCCAAAACACTTCCTTTTATCGCCTTTTGAGTTCGGTACTCGATATCATATTCTGATAACAACATTTGCCAATGAGCAATCCTCCTAGTTAAAGCAGGCTTTTCAAAGATATACTTGATTGGATCCATTTTAGATATCAACCAAGTTGTACAATTCAACATATACTGGCGGAGGCGCTTGGCAGCCCAAGCTAGAGCACAACATGTCTTTTCAAGCATCGTGTATCGAGACTCACAATCAGTGAATTTCTTGCTTAAATAATAAATGGCAAATTCTTTTCTCCCGGATTCATCTTGTTGACCCAGAACACAACCCATAGACTCTTCTAGCACGGTCAAATACATGATCAAAGGTCTTCCTTCTACGGGAGGAGACAAAATAGGAGGTTCAAGCAGATACTCTTTAATTCTTTCGAAAGCTTTCTGACAATCTTCTGTCCAGACACAACCTTGATCTTTGCGGAGAAGTTTGAAAATCAGTGCACATGTGGCAGTCATATTGGATATAAATCGAGAGATATAGTTCAAACGTCCCAAGAATCCTCTTACTTGTTTTTCTGTTCTGGGTGCAGGCATCTCTTGGATAGCTTTAACTTTACCAGGATCAACTTCAATGCCTTTCTGACTGACAATAAAGCCTAACAATTTTCCAGAACGAACACCAAAAGTGCATTTATTAGGATTCAGACGGAGCTTGAACTTTCTCAAACGTTGAAACAACTTCAATAAATTTTTAAAATGATCTTTTTCAGTCTTCGACTTACAAATCATATCATCCACATAGACCTCAATTTCTTTATGCATCATATCATGGAACAGAGTGGTCATAGCTCTCTGGTACGTTGCACCAACATTCTTTAGACCGAAGGGCATCACTCTATAACAGAATGTTCCCCAGGGTGTAATGAATGTTGTTTTTTTCCATATCCTCAGGTGCCATCTTTATTTGATTATAACCGGAAAATCCATCCATAAATGAAAAGATATTGAACTTAGCAGTATTATCTACCAACAAATCAATGTGTGGTAGTGGAAAATCATCTTTTGGACTTGCTTTATTCAAATCTCTATAGTCAACGCACATTCGGACTTTTCTGTCTTTCTTTGGAACGGGCACGATATTGGCCACCCATTGAGGATATTCGACGGTCACAAGAAAACCAGCATCAATCTGCTTTTGAACCTCTTCTTTAATCTTCACGGCCATGTCAGGATGAGTTCTTCTCAATTTCTGCTTCACGGGTGAACATTCAGGCTTTAATGACAAATGGTGCTCCACAATACCAGTATCAAGACCAGGCATGTCTTGATAGGACCAAGCAAACACGTCAACATATTCTCTAAGAAGCTCTACCATCCTCTTCTTAACATCTGACTGAAGCAGTGCCCCAATCTTGACTTCTTTTTTATCATCATCGGAACCCAGATTAACCAATTCCACCGGCTCTTCATGAGGCTGAATGACCTTCTCCTCGTGCTCAAGCAATCGAGAAATCTCATCAGGAATTTCTTCAATATCCTCCTCTTCCGCTTCAAACACAGGGAACTCAAAGTTGGGAGAGGGCATATGGTCATTGTTTCCGATGGGTTTAACAATCAATCTGCACAATGATTTTATGTTTGATTTTAGAATATGGACAAAAAAAATGAAAATATTATGCAGATAAGAGTGATTATAACATTATTATACTTTTTTCGGTTTTTTATGTTACCATTTTTCAGAAGTAAAGCCAAAAAAGAAAACAATATATGGATAAACAGAAAAACATTTTATTGATGATGATAAAAGTTGAAACAAAGCCCTCACAAGTTCACTTTCACCTTGGGCAGAGTGAAAGGATTTTTGAAAGAAACAAAAACAAATTACTTTGAAACATGAACAACAGTAGGAACATCAACAGCGATCCAATTCTGGCATATCAATCCACGTGTCACAAAGTTGGGCATTTCTTCCTCTTGGTCATCTTCAAGAATTGCAGCTGTAGAATGATCTTTGCAATGGATGAACCCAGCACTTCGAAATACTTCATGAATACTCTTCAGCTCTTTTTGGGTTGAACCAGATGTAAAACCCAAACCAGCTCTATCTTTTTTCTCAGCAACTTCAATGATTCGGCCCCATCCATGAGCTTGGCCATTATCCACTACATGTTGTGCATCTTTTAGAGAAGACATGGACACCCCATCCTTCTTGACAGCTTTATCAACCATAGAAAGAGCCTGAAACAGAGTTCCAATATCCTCTTTCGCATCGATATAAGAAAAAGACGACAAACTGCTTACCAACATAGCCTGTTCTCCACCAACAACGACAAGTTTACCATTCTGCACGAATTTTAACTTTTGATGCAGTGTCGAAGTAACAGCTCCAGCTTCATGGATCCATGGGCGTCCTAGAAGACAACTGTAAGCAGGACGAATATCCATGACTTGAAAAGTGATCTGGAAAAAACACGGACCAATCTTGATAGGGAGATCAACCTCTCCAATCACGGTTTTCCTCGATCCATCAAAGGCTTTCACAATGACCCCACTGAACCTCATAGGAGTACCTTGATAAGATAATCTGGACAAAGTAGATTTTGGCATCACATTCAACGATGACCCAGTATCAACCAGCACATTGGATAGAGCGTCTTCCTGGCAATTCATGGAAATATGGAGAGCCAAATTATGATTTCTTCCATGTTCGGTCAACTCTTCATCACAAAAACTCAGATTGTTACACGCAGTGATATTGGCAACAATGCTATCAAACTGGTTAACAGTCACATCATGATCTACATAAGCTTGTTCCAATACTTTCTGCAACGATTCACGATGAGCCTCAGAGCTCATTAACAGAGATAGAACATATATTTTTGATGGTGTATGTAACAATTGATCCACCATATTATATTCACTCTTCTTGATCAATTTCAATACCTCATCATTATCTGACTTCTGATTTACATCACTTGATTGACCAGACTCCACAGAAGTCTTCAACTGAATTTGTTTACCCACAATATCTTCACTTGTCTTTGAGGGCTCATTAGCAAATACTCGACCACTTCTGGTTACACGTCCGACATCAGCAATAGTCACAACTGAGGGAAGAGAAGGAATGGGAACCTCTTTTCCATCCTCCAACATAGTAGCATTGTATTTGTAGGGAACAGCTTTATCGGATTCATACGGCGTCGGGCCAGGCAAACGGATAACCAAAGGCGTCACAGCAGATTTCTGACTATTGTAAGAAATTACAACTCGCTCAGGAATATTGAAACGTGGGACTATGACATTCACCTCGTTCTCCACTTCATTTCTGTTTGCAGTAACCTGAATCAAATTCTCGTCCATCATCTTTTGTAAGTCCCTTTTTACAATCACACACCCTCGAGGGTTCACAGAACAAATACAACAGGCGGCATAATCATGCTCAATATCATGGAACTCACTCAAAGTAGCATGCATTTCAACAAGCGATCTCCGAATCCAGCGAATATCGAAAATACGATATGTACCAGGACAACCATATACCATATTGACAGTTGCATTACCATGTTTAGGAAACGGATTTGATTGCACATTAGGGTTGGTATCTTCAAAAGACAAAATACCGCTTTTTACGAGCTTTGCAACTTCATGCTTCAGAGGATAGCAATTTTCGATATCATGTCCAGGGGCACCTTGATGAAATGCGCAATGAGCATCTGGCTTATACCACCATGGAATTTCAGTTGGAACAGCCGGCGGATCACGAGGTTGAACCAAATTCTTCTTTATTAAAGCCGGAAATAACTCAGTATACGTCATTGGAATGGGATCAAATTGTGTTTTCCTCTGTGTACGACCTTGTTGAGTTGTCTTCTCTTGGAAACATGGTTGATAACTTGCAGTAGTTTGAGCGGTAGAGGTGTTACTGATAACAGGCGTAACAGATGCTACTTGTTGCTGACAACGACTACCATTGTTGTTCACAACTCTGCGTCTTCTAGACCTTTCCTTAGATATAGCATTAGCTTCTCCCTCTTTTTTCTTAGGGAACCCAACACCAGGCTTTTTTGTACTTCCAGAATTTCCTTCTTTTATCAGACGTCCCTCACAGACAGCTTCCTCTAATCTCATCCCCATATTAACCATTTCCGTGAAATCACTAGGAGTGCTCGCAACCATCCTTTCATAGTAAAATGGACCTAGAGTCTTCAGAAAAATCTTGGTCATTTCTTTCTCTTCAAGCGGAGGGCTTATCTGAGCTGCAATCTCACGCCATCTCTGTGCATATTCTTTAAAAGTTTCTTTCTCTTTTTGAGACATTGCGCGAAGCTGATCACGGTCTGGCGCCATATCGAGATTATACTTATACTGACGAACAAAAGCTTCACAAAGATCGTTGAATGTCTTGATTTGTGTACTATCGAGTCCCATATACCACTTCAGCGCAGCACCAGTAAGACTATCTTGAAAATAGTGGATCAACAATTGATGGTTGTCAGTATAGGTAGACATCTTTCTAGCATACATGATCAAATGACTTTGCGGACAAGTGTTCCCTTTGTATTTTTCAAAATCCGGAACTTTGAACTTGGCGGGAATCTTCACATTTGGAATAAGGCAAAGCTCATGAGCATTCTTTCCAAATAACTCCTTTCCCCTTAAAGCCCTGATTTCTCTTTGCATTTCAGCAAATTGATCTTGAAAGTCATCTATTCGATCTATAACATCTAAACTCTCGCTCGGAGCAGTATGGAAAATTTGTTCTTCAGTATAAGGCATAGCGTGAGTTACAGGCGGTGGCACAGGTATGACAGTAGGAACAACCGGAACTTCAGCATTAGGAACAACATTAACCACAGGAGGTGGTACAGCCATGACAGCAGGGATTCTAGAACCTTCGGGAACAGGAGGTCGATATCCCTCTGACACATAATTGGTAGGCATGCCCCAAGGGAAACCAACAGGCATTTGATATTGAGAAGTATTAATCGGGGCCACAGAAATGGGCGTTGATCCGATATCAGAAATCACAGTTCTTTGGACAGGAGAAGGAGGAGGTAGTGGTGGCTGATTCTGAGCAGCCACCAGAGCTTCCATTGCGGCAGTCAGTCTCTCCAAACCATCTTTCAGAGTTGATACCTCTTCACGGAGCTCGCGGTTCTCTTGTTGCAACTGATCCATCTTTTTCTTAGAGTTAGCCCGAGTGTTGTAGTGATGCGACAGCTTAACTGAAGGAAGGCCAAAAGAAACAAATAAGACATCTGGAAAAGGCAACACACAATGCACGATGATGCGAATGCAAATGCAAAATGCAGGTGTTTCAACCAGTTTTCAAGGATCTTTAAGATATAAAGCAATTACAAACATCATAAAGAAAAATAACACTTTTTGAAATACTGATAAACATCTAATTTCATTGAATATTGGAAAGAGTTACACTTGGAAGTACAAAATACAATAATATCAAAATAAGAAAAAGCTAGGTCCTAAGGAACATCTGATGACGATCCAAGCTGATACTTCCTTCAGAGTCTCTTAATCTCTTTCTCATAGTTGTGCTTCATGGTGATCTTCTCTAGCACAAGCTGATCCACAATACCCTTCCAAGCACCAGAAGTAGGAGGATGTGATGATGGAGTAGTAGAGGAAAATAAATCCTCTGCATGCCTCTTCACAGCGCGTCGCTCAAGTAACTCTATCAAGTCATCTTTCTCCTTCATCTGTTTTTGCAATTCCATCTTCTCTTTGTCAGAAGCTTGAAACTTAATTTCCCACATCTCTTTCTCTTCCTTCATCTTAGCCAAAGCATCTTGAAGTGTCTTCACATCATCAGAAGAAACAGGGAGTGGCGTAGGGAGTGGCGTAGAGATCACAGTAGTCAGAGGTTTCTCAATAGGGTAAGGCATCTTAAGATCCATAGCCCTCTTCTTCACCCAAAGCGTGTAAGGTTCCAAGGCAATGCAAACTTGTCTTCCAAGCTCCCCTCTATCCAACCTGTGAATCTTAGTCCAGGCATGAGCCATTTTTCTTCTCAAACCAAGAGAATCATCCCCTCCTTGAAAGAATAAACCCTCTAATAAAATATTTTTAGGCCTATCCTTCAACATATAACCCAGCTGACGGCGAGCTAAACTCGGGTTGTAGTTAATTCCGCCTTGTATTCCAAGAAGAGGAACATTGGCGAATTCTCCACAACTATCAATAATCTGGACATTATCATAAACCGAAGAAGACCAAGTGATATCAGCATGCGTAAGAGACATAATCCTTTGAGACCACCTTAAGCAATCCTTGTTTTTCCTGAAAACAGATGTCTGAGGTAAGTGTGAAACGAACCAATTATACAGCAGAGGTAGACAGCAAACAATGGTACCGTTTCCCTTAGAAGTCCTACTATGGATGGAGAAATAAGTGTCACCAAGCAAAGTTGGAACAGGGTTCCCAATCAAGAAAATCCTAATAGCATTAACGTCCACAAAATTATCAATATTAGGAAACAAGACTAGTCCATAGATGAGTAAAGCAAATATAGCCTCAAACACCAATGTGCGACCAATGTCAGCAAATAAAGTAGCCTTCTCAATCAAGAACTTAGCAGTCAAACCCTTGAGGCCTCCCTTAGTCTTTAGATTTGCATCAATATCTGACTTCGTCAAATGGGTAGCTACAGCAATATCTTGAGGCTTAAGAGCTTCCTCCAAACCAGTATACGGAACTTTATCAGAAACCGGTACACCCAACAAATAAGCATATTCTTCCAAGGTCGGCATGAGCTGATAATCAGGAAAAGTGAAGCATCGGTAAATAGGATCATAGAACTGCATAAGGGTGTTCAGAATTTCGTCTTCAATGTTGGTAGAAAGAACAAATAAAAGTCTCCCATAACGAGATAAGAAGCCTGAACGATCATCTACCAAGGACACTAGCTTTCTCAACTCTGTAAGATCAGGAGCCCGAAAACCGTACTTCTGAGTGTTTCTCCTTCCAATGTCCATAATCAACAATATCTGCGATGTTTGTAAAAGAAAATCTCTGAGATCCTTAAAAACCAACTGAAACATAATGCTCATGAATGCATGAGTGCAAGATGCAACACCCACAAACAAGACATACAAAGCACACAGGTTCAAAGGTTCGGCACGAGCATGGAGCCAAAGGTAAGAACCAACCATCCCACAATGGTATGTACTATGGTTATATCATCACCTGTAGAACAAGGTTCTAAAAAGTTCCCAGAATCATAATTCCATCTTTTGGATATTATCGGCTTAAACGACTACTCGTCGGCCAACAATATTCTCAAGAGAAACTCATCTGAGTGTGGTATCGCGTAACGACTAATTCAAGTCTACACCTGAACAGCCACCGCACCACGTCCTAATAAGGCCAAGATGGGTTAAAGGGTTATAAGGTCCTCAGCTTCTCAGGCTCCCAGTTGGAAAAAGTAATATCAATTACGACTACTCGTAAGACATCAGTAATTCCAAAGGGGCCTCCACTGAGCGGGGGATCTCAAGTCAGCTTAGTAAGGACTACTCCACGTAAGCCAACAAAACTATACCACCCTCCTATCATAAGTGCACTCAAGTCCGGGTTAGGACTTATCTCACCACACAAATTACCAGGCACCAAAACAGAACAAACAATAACAAACAAGTCAAACAGAAAGCGATAAATAAATCAAAGTAGGCGAAACCCACTAGGAACCGTTGGAGTCCCCAGCAGAGTCGCCACTTTTCTGTAGCGGTAAAAATCGTGAGCGTAAGTTATTAATTAACTTAACTAAAAAAAAACAAGAGTCTCCACCGCACTTTTATTTTATCCAAATTAAGGAAAGGAAAAAGAGCGAACAAAACCAAAGAGTTCTAAAACAAGAACAAGAAACAGAGATCGGGGTAAGGGGGTTGGTTACGCAATGGGAAGGTGTTAGCACCCAAAACGTCTATAGTACTCTATAGGAGCCCTTTGAAATATTTACATTTTTTGGTTTGACAATGATTTGTTTGAAAAGAGATTGGGGAGATGAGAAGAGAATTTATTTTTTAGATTTTTGTGTTTGGAGAGACTTATCGCCTCATGCCTACGTACCCACAAAGTGCAATATGGGATCAAAACCCCGTAGTTCGTGGTACAAATGACAAAAATTTGTTGGTTTTGATTGATTTTAGATGTAAAGACAAGTCGTCATTTCAAGGAGAAAACTGCGACTATCCACCCACAAGTATTAAGACAACATCTGCGTCACATAAAGATGGAGGATTTGCTTGGATTATCAACAAGACTATCACTCAACATCAACGTGGAAAATGTAAAAGTCTTAATAATATGGGGAATAGGAGATTTACATCTCAACTATAGAAATGAATCATGTCTAAACTTTATGAAAAGTTTTAAAGTGAAAAAAGTGCATAAAGGCACAAAAAGAGTTGATGAGTTTTTGTATTTTTTTATGTCTTTTGAAATTGGTCAAAGCATGATTAACATTTATTGACTTTTATTAAGAAAAAAACAAAGTTTAAAAATCACTTGACAAAAGTCAAGGTTTTATTGCGAAAGCGGTTTTGAAGTTTGAAACCAAGAAGGTTTTGAAAGAGGGAGAAAGTTTTGAAAATTTAAGAAGGGGAGGAGATGAAGTGACTATCCTAGAAACCAAAATAAGAGCTAGAGGTAAGAAAGATCTAACCGGCTTGTAGCACACTCCATAGCAAGCAAAAAAAAGAATTTCATCCGATTTAAAGCATAAGCTAATGAGCGAGCCAAATAAAGGCTAAGATCCACAATACTCCAAGCATAGGAATAAGAGTCCTAATTCTAAGTCCAAAGGTCCATGAAGTCCAAGGTCTAAGAGTAGTCCAAGAGCATAACCACAAAGTTAACAACACCAAGTTTTTTAGAGATATTTTATCCTTTTATTAGTGTTTTGAACAAGATATGGTCCAAGTGGACAAAAGAGAAATGACATAAACATAAACAAAGATATGATATGAAATGATAATATGGAAGCATAAAAGTAAGAAATAAGGAGTAAGAAGAGAATATAAACAAAATTAAACAAAGATAATGTTAGTGAATTAGTAATTAGTGGTTAGAACATATGATCAATGATGATTAATTCTTGCACTTTAGACCAAGGTTAATGAAAACTCATTAGAGGATTGATAGAATCAAAGCCTCTTAACAATGATTTTCATAGGTATTGGACTTAAGACAAGCAACTAAACATACTTGGAATTTTAAACGTAAGTTTGAGCCACGAATGATCATTTTCCGATTAAGGGACACTTTAGCGCTATGTTAAGCAATCGTAATCGGGTTTATGTAGAAACCACGACTATCTGAGGCCGGTCAATAAAATGTTAGTGTTAATACATGTTAGAGAAGTGATATGTAAATCACTCTCCTAAAACATGCCACACAAAAAGAAAAGAGGTAGTGATCTCATCACAATCAAAATTTTTAATTAATTAATCAAAGGTAATCTATCACTATTCCAAAGTAAGGAGAATTATCTCAATGATTATTCGTCCATAGATTTGAAATAATGAAGATTAAACCACCTTGATAACCAACAATCTATGATCCATGGATTTCATCGATCAAAAATAAAAAGAAGAAGAAAAAGAATTAAAATGAAAAGAAATTTCAATTTGAATCTTAAATCGATTAAATCATCATCA
Organism: Lathyrus sativus; assembly: GCA_963859935.3. Taxonomy (NCBI): domain Eukaryota; kingdom Viridiplantae; phylum Streptophyta; class Magnoliopsida; order Fabales; family Fabaceae; genus Lathyrus; species Lathyrus sativus. The sequence goes on from OZ012738.1 coordinate 517,486,906, forward strand.
ATATCAATCACCTCTCTTGGTGGATAAAATCGACACCCAAAGTCCATTGATATTGATGAGATCTTATCAAAATTCAAGATCCAAAACAAAATTACAATTAATCCAAATTAATATATATATATTTTTTAAATCAATTTTTTAAGAATTTTCTTTAAAATATAAAACTATTAACAAGAAACAATGTTAACAGGCCCATACGGCCCAAATCTTTAAGAAAAAGAGTAAAAAACTAAAAAAAATAAAAATATAATAAAAACAAGTGAAAGAAAAAAAAGAAATAGAAATCAGAAAGAAAAAAGAAACACATCATCTTCTTCTTGCGCTCTGGACACTATTCACGGCCATGGATACCACTTCGAAGCTTGTTCAAATCAAAGCGGCGGGATGCAAAACCAACACGGTTGTGATCGGAATCCAACGTACATCTCAAATGTGTTATCAATTTTGTGTAATGGTGCTTGGATCAACCGAATCGAAACCGCAAAGTCTCGATATAAAACTCTAAATTACCTTTAATTCAAGGTGAGCAACGCTTCGATTCTTCTTCTTTTTCTTCCTTCCAAAGAACGGTTGTTGATTTGCGTTGAAACTTGTTGCTGGTGAATTTGAATTTTGGAATTGAAACTTGAAGATGAATTTTGGAGTGAATATTTAGAGTAAAATTTGCAGAACTTTCTTGGCTTGAAAAGCTTGAAAAAACAAATGAGAGGTGAGTTGTATTTATAGATTGAGAATGAGGGAGAGTGATTTGCCGTTTGTGAGATTTTTTCTGCGTTTTGGTTATTTGATGTGGGTTGTGCGTGAACTGTGATTGTGAATTTTTCTCTCACGCGTGATATGTCGTTTTGATATTTTCTCTTTCAGCTCACTTAAGTGACGTGTGTAACACCCCCTTTCTATACCCCCAAATTAATTAGATAAATCAATTAGGCACTTAGAAAATTTATTTCATCAGAGTTTAATTAAAACATGGTATATAAGAGGCGCATCACATTATCATGAAATTAAACACATACGATACCTGCTCAAAATAGATATGCAACAATGGGTAACCCACATCTCAATATTTAGAATAAAGCGGAAACATCCAAATATTGAATCAATCACATTCATAAAGGTATATACAACCATCAGTTAATTCATGCTTTACGACATATCCACAGCAGATACATACACATATGTATCACAAAAGAATCAAAACAAATGTAACTCCAAAAGAGTCAAAGACTTCCTAACTACCCAGATGTTACATATCAGAGCCATTGACCAAAAAGAATGAAGACATCGCTTCACAAAAAGAACCTCCAGCTTCCTACTCTGCAATGCCTCATAGAGCATTATAAAACAGCAGAAGGGTGAGAAACAACATCATAACAGTTAATGCATAAAATTGTATATATACATAACTCCATAATTATACAAGTTATACTCAAATTATGTTCTCACCACATTAAGCATATACAAATAATCATGTCTCTACACATACACATGAACATTCACTATATTTCCTCCAAACAAATCACATATAACATACACAGTTATATTCACACAACCAATGCATCACACACAGATGACTCATGCAACTCATAGAGACCGACACACGACCCTATGCAGATGCAAATGCGGTACCGACTCATTCAACAAATTCCATAAGGAATCGAGTATTCAGCAGATCCTCCACGGGATCAAGTACTCAGCAGATTCTCCACGGAATCAAATATTCATCAGATTCTCCACGGAATCGAATATTCAGCAGATCCTCCACGGGATCAAGTACTCAGCAGATTCTCCACGGAATCAAATACTCTAACCAATCCTCCACGGGATTACATGTTTTGACCGATTCTCCGAGGAATCACACAATGCAACCGATTCTCCAAGGAATCTAATATAACCATCGTATCATACGAGGTTCTGCAAATCCTCCGAGGGATCAATCGACACAAAATGCATACTATGCTCACAAACATATTCATTGCATTTATCACATACATAGCATATATCTATCAAGCATTCACATTATACACCATTTCACACAAGGTTTACATACCTATTAATCCATCAATGCATTTCTATCTAATTCGAGCAAACGCACAACATTATCAAACGATTAAGATTCACAATCGGCTCCACAATCTAGGATTCACGCCTTTCGGCTACCCACAACACGACATGTCAAAATAGTTCACACATCGATCATTCATATAAGCATTAATCATAATTGAATCAACCAAACATCATGCTATGAATAAACAGCAAAACAAAATAACACTGCCAGGTTCGCCAACCTTCGCCTGGCGAAGCCACGCAGCGAATGCTCGCTGGCCTTCGCCTGGCGAACTCCCCAGCGAAGTCCACTGGGAGTAATTCTGGAATTACTCGCTGAGGCTCGCTACCCACTCGCCTGGCGAACCTTCGCCAACTCACCTCACCTGGCGAACTTGCCAGCGAATACAGGGTATTAGCTTCTGACTTGCTTCGCTACAGCTCGCTGGGCTTCGCCTGGCGAAGCTTCGCCGCCTTTCGCCTGGAGAACTTGCGAAGACAGAACTTCCATGGCTGCCTCAAAGCCCAAACTCCACACAACCGACCGATTAAATCCAAACCAGTCACAGTAGCACAACCCAACCATCACCCGACTAAACTACATCGTCTAATCCGAGCTCTAACCGATTAAAACCTCATTCTACTCACAAAACCAACTTCTAACCTAAGTGGAAAAAGAGTAGAAACTCTACAAAATCCACACACATATACATACAATCATACACATTAAAGAGATGATGGAGTTTCACACCCTTACCGATCGATTGCAAGCTTTGGTGATGACTCCTTGATGATTCTAGGTTTTCCTCTTCACTTTCTCTTCTCTTTCTCTTCTCCTCTTTTCTTTCTCTTGTTTTTCTTCTTATGTTACTATCTTTCTTTCTTTTTCCTCTCTTATTCTATTTCTATCTCTATTTCTTTCCTCTCAAATTCTTTCCAACACTTACCAATCAATTCTCACACTAAAGTGCTAAATGTCTAAAATACCCTTTTTTTTACTCTAATTCCCCGAAAACTCTCCGAATCGGTAAAATAGATAAAATAAGCAAAACACCACATAGCAATATATAATTTCTCAATTTAAACAAACATCAATTAAATAAATTAAAAGACTCAACAATTAATGGGAATTCAGAATCGGGGCGTTACAACTCTCCCCCACTTTAGAAATTTTCGTCCTCGAAAATATTACCTTACTCAAACAACTCTGGATGCGATTCTCGCATCTTGCTCTCCAATTCCCAAGTCATGTTGCCTTCCGCGGCACCTCCCCAGGACACTTTCACAAGCGCAATATCGTTGCCTCTTAGTTTCTTAACTTCACGGTCCAAAATACTAACCGGTAAAACTTCAACTGTAAGGTTATCTCTTACTTCAACTTCATCCATTGGGATAACATGTGACGGATCCGGAACATACTTCCGAAGTTGCGAGACATGGAATACATCATGCAAATTCGAAAGGTTCGGAGGCAACGCCACACGATACGCCACAGCACCAACTCGCGCGACAATCTGATACGGACCAATAAAACGAGAAGTCAACTTTCTCGACTTCAAAGCACGACCCACACCCGTAACCGGTGTAACTCTCAAAAACACATGGTCTCCCTCTTGAAACTCGAGATCCTTTCTCCTTCTATCATGATAACTTTTCTGTCTATTCTGAGAAGCTCGCATCTTTTCCCGAATAAATTTCACCTTTTTCGTCGTTTGCTGTACCATTTCAGGACCAACTACCGACCTTTCACCCGTCTCATGCCAACACAGAGGTGTTCGACATCTCCGACCATATAAAGCCTCAAATGGCGCCATACCAATACTCGAATGGAAACTGTTATTATAGGTGAACTCAATCAACGCTAAATAACCGTCCCACGCACCACCTTGTTCAAGCACACAAGCACGCAACAAATCTTCTAACGATTGAATTGTCCTCTCGGTTTGACCATCTGTTTGCGGATGATATGCCGAACTCAATCTCAACTTAGAACCCAAGGCACCTTGCAAACTCTCCCAAAATCTTGAAGTAAATCTAGGATCTCTATCCGACACAATACTCTTAGGAACTCCATGAAGCTTCACAATAGTGCCAACATAAATCTCGGCTAACCTTTCCAAAGAATAAGTAATATCAATCGGAATAAAGTGAGCCGATTTAGTAAGCCTATCAACAATCACCCAAATAGCATTATGTCCTCTTTGCGTATTCGGCAATCCCGTAACAAAATCCATCGATATACCATCCCATTTCCATTCCGGAATATCCAACGGTTGCATCAATCCACTAGGCTTCTGATGCTCCACCTTAGACTTCTGACAAGTCAAACACGAGTACACAAAACGAGCAACATCGCTTTTCAATCCAGACCACCAAAAGATCTTCTTCAAATCCTGATACATCTTATTCGCTCCCGGATGAATACTTAAGTTACTCCGATGTCCCTCTTCCAATATCATCTTTTTCAAATCCGCGTCATCGGGAATACAAATACGACCTCGAAACCTCAAAACTCCTAATTCATCAACTTTGAAATCTTCATTTCCATTCGTCATCAAATCCACAAATTTCAAATCCAACTTTTGCTTTTCACACACTGTAGTAAGGAAATCATTCGTGACATACAACATACCAAGCTTCACACTACTCGGTGTTAACTCACAAACCAAACTCAAATCTCTAAAGTTCTCCAAAAGTTCCCACTCTCTAACCATCAAAGTAGACACGTGCAACGACTTCCGACTTAAGGCATCTGCTACCACATTCGCCTTACCCGGATGATAATTTAAACCAAAATCATAGTCTTTCAAAAGTTCTAGCCATCTCCTTTGCCTCATATTCAATTCTTTTTGATCAAACAAATACTTCAAACTCTTGTGATCGCTAAAAACCTCAAATCTTGCACCATAAAGATAGTGCCTCCAAATTTTCAAAACGAACACCACGGCCGCTAACTCCAAATCATGAGTAGGATAATTCTTTTCATGCACTCTCAACTGTCTAGAAGCATACGCCACGACCTTCCCATCTTGCATCAATACACCACCCAATCCTGACAAAGAAGCATCGCAATAAACCACAAAAGGTTCCGTAGGATTCGGCAAAATCAAAACTGGCGCTGTTGTTAACCTTCTCTTTAATTCCATGAAACTCTCTTCACAACTAACATCCCAAATAAAAGCCTTTCCTTTACAAGTTAACTGCGTTAACGGAAGTGCTAACTTTGAAAATCCTTCGATAAACCTCCGGTAGTAACCGGCCAAGCCCAAAAAGCTTCGGATTTCCGTAACCGATCTTGGAGTCTCCCATTGCATTACTGCATCGATCTTGGATGGATCCACACTAATACCATTGCCGGAAATAATATGCCCAAGAAAACTCACCTTCGACAACCAAAACTCACACTTAGACAACTTTGCATACAACTTCTTCTCTTTCAAAATCCGCAACACAATCCTTAAATGTTCTTCGTGTTCCTCTCGAGACTTAGAATAAATCAAAATGTCATCGATAAACACCACCACAAAACGATCCAACTGCTCGTGGAAGATACGGTTCATATATTCCATGAAAACACCCGGCGCATTAGAAACTCCGAATGGCATCACCGTATACTCGTAGTGACCATATCGTGTTCTAAAAGCCGTCTTCGAAATATCTTCTTCCTTAACCCGAATCTGGTGATAACCGGATCTCAAATCAATCTTACTAAAAACACGGGCTCCAACTAATTGATCCATCAAATCATCAATTCTTGGAAGCGGATACTTGTTCTTAATTGTTACCTTATTCAACTGCCGATAATCAATACACAATCGCATACTACCATCCTTCTTCTTTACCAACAATACCGGCGCACCCCAAGGAGAAACACTTGGTCTTACAAATCTCTTATCCAACAAATCATTCAACTGCTTCTTCAATTCCACCAATTCCGATGCCGACATCCGATACGGGGCCATCGAAATCGGTCTAGTACCCGGAACTAGATCAATAGAAAATTCAACCTCTCTCTTTGGCGGCACATCCGCAACATCTTCCGGAAACACTTCAGGAAATTCACAAACCACAGGAAACACGTCGAGCTCAACTTTGCTCTCCACCGACAACGATGCAAACAAACCAAACAACTGAGCTTCGTCCGCTAAAAGTTTCTTCAACTCTTTAGTGGAAAGAAAACTCTCGTTTTCACCATCTTCCAAAGAAGGAAACCTTACTAACTTGTGATAACAATCCAAATGAACTCTATTAAATTGCAACCAATTCATACCCAAGATTACGTCCAAACCTTCCAACGGCAAACACACTAAATCCATAACGAAGTCCTTACCATACAGGGTCAAATGACAACTTGCACACACCAAAGAAGTAGTTACCGACCCCGAAGCGGGAGTCCCAATAACCATACCACTACTCAAAGAAACCACACACAAATCCAACCGCTTAGCACACGCAAGAGAAATAAACGAGTGAGTCGCTCCAGTATCAATAATAGCAACTAAGGGCATATCATTAATAAAACATGTACCTTTAATCAAACGATCTGCCGCATTAGTGGCGTCTGAACCTGCTAATGCGAATACTTTTCCGCCCGCCGAAGCTTGCTTCGGTTTGGTACAATTTGAGCTAATGTGACCCACCTCGCCACAATTAAAACACTTCACAGCATTCTTTCTACACTCTGCTGCATCATGACCAAAGAGTCCACAGTTGGAACACTTCGCCTTGAACTTTCCACAATCATAAGACTTGTGGCCCATCACGCCACACTTAAAACATTTGATCGCACCGGAACCTCCTCCGGGTCTCCTATCAAAGTTTCCCCTATGTTTGCCCTTATCAGCAGGCGTCACATAGGGTCCGCTTCGTACTTGCTGCTTCCCTCTCCTCTCGCTCAAACCCTTATAATGAGTAGAACGAGCTCTACTGTCTTCTTCATAAATCCTACAACACTCGGTCAAATCCGAAAATCTTCTTATCCTTTGATAACCTACCGCTTGCTTGATCTCAGGACGCAAGCCATTCTCATACTTGATACATTTGGAAAATTCTGCCGTAACCGCATCATAGTGAGGGTGAAACTTCACTAACTCAGTAAACTTAGCGGTGTAGTCCACCACCGACATATTACCTTGTTTCAACTCTAGAAATTCCATTTCTCTCTTCCCTTTAACACTTTCGGGATAATACTTCCTTAGAAACTCAGCACGAAATAAATCCCACGTAATCTCCTCGTCGTCGACCTCAAGAACTTGCCTCATGCTGACCCACCAGTCATCGGCCTCTTCTCTCAGCATGTGAGTCCCTAGTCTCACCTTATTCCCTTCAGCACAATCCATCACCCTAAAAATTCTCTCAATTTCCTTTAACCATATCTGAGCACCATCCGGATCAAATCTCCCTTTGAAAACCGGTGGTTGGTTCTTCCTAAACTCATCATTTGCATTCACGTTAGGTGCACCCTGCACAGCTCTGGCCATAGCCTCTAACGCCGCTGCCATAGCATTGTCATTACGACCTGCCATATTCTGAGGATTCCCAAAAATAACGACAAGGTTAAACAACCGTTCAACCAACACAACAACAAGACAGACACGACTGACTCAACACTGGCTCTGATACCACTTAATGTAACACCCCCTTTCTATACCCCCAAATTAATTAGATAAATCAATTAGGCACTTAGAAAATTTATTTCATCAGAGTTTAATTAAAACATGGTATATAAGAGGCGCATCACATTATCATGAAATTAAACACATACGATACCTACTCAAAATAGATATGCAACAATGGGTAACCCACATCTCAATATTTAGAATAAAGCGGAAACATCCAAATATTGAATCAATCACATTCATAAAGGTATATACAACCATCAGTTAATTCATGCTTTACGACATATCCACAGCAGATACATACACATATGTATCACAAAAGAATCAAAACAAATGTAACTCCAAAAGAGTCAAAGACTTCCTAACTACCCAGATGTTACATATCAGAGCCATTGACCAAAAAGAATGAAGACATCGCTTCACAAAAAGAACCTCCAGCTTCCTACTCTGCAATGCCTCATAGAGCATTATAAAACAGCAGAAGGGTGAGAAACAACATCATAACAGTTAATGCATAAAATTGTATATATACATAACTCCATAATTATACAAGTTATACTCAAATTATGTTCTCACCACATTAAGCATATACAAATAATCATGTCTCTACACATACACATGAACATTCACTATATTTCCTCCAAACAAATCACATATAACATACACAGTTATATTCACACAACCAATGCATCACACACAGATGACTCATGCAACTCATAGAGACCGACACACGACCCTATGCAGATGCAAATGCGGTACCGACTCATTCAACAAATTCCATAAGGAATCGAGTATTCAGCAGATCCTCCACGGGATCAAGTACTCAGCAGATTCTCCACGGAATCAAATATTCATCAGATTCTCCACGGAATCGAATATTCAGCAGATCCTCCACGGGATCAAGTACTCAGCAGATTCTCCACGGAATCAAATACTCTAACCAATCCTCCACGGGATTACATGTTTTGACCGATTCTCCGAGGAATCACACAATGCAACCGATTCTCCAAGGAATCTAATATAACCATCGTATCATACGAGGTTCTGCAAATCCTCCGAGGGATCAATCGACACAAAATGCATACTATGCTCACAAACATATTCATTGCATTTATCACATACATAGCATATATCTATCAAGCATTCACATTATACACCATTTCACACAAGGTTTACATACCTATTAATCCATCAATGCATTTCTATCTAATTCGAGCAAACGCACAACATTATCAAACGATTAAGATTCACAATCGGCTCCACAATCTAGGATTCACGCCTTTCGGCTACCCACAACACGACATGTCAAAATAGTTCACACATCGATCATTCATATAAGCATTAATCATAATTGAATCAACCAAACATCATGCTATGAATAAACAGCAAAACAAAATAACACTGCCAGGTTCGCCAACCTTCGCCTGGCGAAGCCACGCAGCGAATGCTCGCTGGCCTTCGCCTGGCGAACTCCCCAGCGAAGTCCACTGGGAGTAATTCTGGAATTACTCGCTGAGGCTCGCTACCCACTCGCCTGGCGAACCTTCGCCAACTCACCTCGCCTGGCGAACTTGCCAGCGAATACAGGGTATTAGCTTCTGACTTGCTTCGCTACAGCTCGCTGGGCTTCGCCTGGCGAAGCTTCGCCGCCTTTCGCCTGGCGAACTTGCGAAGACAGAACTTCCATGGCTGCCTCAAAGCCCAAACTCCACACAACCGACCGATTAAATCCAAACCAGTCACAGTAGCACAACCCAACCATCACCCGACTAAACTACATCGTCTAATCCGAGCTCTAACCGATTAAAACCTCATTCTACTCACAAAACCAACTTCTAACCTAAGTGGAAAAAGAGTAGAAACTCTACAAAATCCACACACATATACATACAATCATACACATTAAAGAGATGATGGAGTTTCACACCCTTACCGATCGATTGCAAGCTTTGGTGATGACTCCTTGATGATTCTAGGTTTTCCTCTCCACTTTCTCTTCTCTTTCTCTTCTCCTCTTTTCTTTCTCTTGTTTTTCTTCTTATGTTACTATCTTTCTTTCTTTTTCCTCTCTTATTCTATTTCTATCTCTATTTCTTTCCTCTCAAATTCTTTCCAACACTTACCAATCAATTCTCACACTAAAGTGCTAAATGTCTAAAATACCCTTTTTTTTACTCTAATTCCCCGAAAACTCTCCGAATCGGTAAAATAGATAAAATAAGCAAAACACCACATAGCAATATATAATTTCTCAATTTAAACAAACATCAATTAAATAAATTAAAAGACTCAACAATTAATGGGAATTCAGAATCGGGGCGTTACAACGTGGACTATTTTATCTTTGTTGCAGCTGGCTCACTTGAATTTATAACACGGCTGGGATTTGGCTTTGGCTTTCATGGCTCAACCTCAATTTCAAACCACTTTTGCTCTGCTTCCTCTTCTGCAATACAGAAAACCTGAATCTTACAACTCTCAAAGCTCTCCTTGGTGTGTTGTCCGCTTCTTCAAGAAATAATACCTACTATTCTGATTAGCACTCTTTGCCGAAGGATATTCAGTGCCAACTTCAACATTTTTCTGGTAACTATGAACTTTGCCAAGTGTTGAACATCTTTGTTTCAGTCGCCGGTCATATGAGCCGGCCGATCTTGGTCTTTGAACTGATTGCCATCCATCATCTCCATCTGGATGTGCTTCAGACAATAATAATTCATTAGAAGTTTGTGGCTTTTCATCTGGGATCTTTTCTAAAATTAGTTGTTCTGGTTCAGGTGCCGAGTTGCTCTCATTCTCAGATTCTGCACTACCTTCTAGTTCAGGTATATGTAACTCTTCATCTGAAGCCTCTTTTTGAATTTCTTTTGAAGATTCATCAGAACTTACTGAGACATTGTTCTGGTAGGATATCGCTCTCACCTGGTTTCTTCTCTTTGCTGCTGCGTCTCTCCCTTTGGTATCGTGATTAGGATTAATGTAGTCAAGAAGATCCAACACACTTAGATGGCCTTTGCTAGCTATTGATGCATCAGGTTTTCTTGTACCATTTCGAGCAGCTTCTTGTTGTTCAAAAGCCTTGGATTCAAAATACTCAAGCCAAGCTGCAGCGTCCTGTGTTCGCAAGTCATCAGGGCCCAGCTTTGCCCGCAAAATTTGCAAGGTTGTTTTGCACATCTGGAACATCACTATGAACTTCAGGGTTTCTAATATTAAACCTGCAGAATCATCTGGATTGCATAGTTTATCATTTTTTGTTTGAATGGTTTTTGATGGAGGGACACTGTTGTAGGCAGTATGCATTTGAGGAGTAACTAGTTCAGTCTTGTCACATTCTGTACTCTCCACAGCGGAACAATTTCTTTGAAGGGTAACAGAATTTTGCCTCTTTCTTCTGGTGTATACAAAATTTGGTGACTGAGAAGAAGATATCGCCAATGTTTTAGCATTGCCTATTTTACCAACAGCTTCATCTTGCGTCCTTTCTCCGGTAAAATCCTGAGCAACTGGAAGGTCACTTTGCACTGATTTGAAAATAACATGTGCCGGAGACTCGTCCGGATCAGAATCAGGAATACATACGTTGGGAGGAGACATGTCATCCAGAACAGAATCAGGAACACATACATCAGGAGGAGACATGTCATCTAGAACAGAATTAGGAATACATAAATCATAATCATGAGGCCTATTTTTAAAGTCCACCTCTGAAGCAATGCATGTGGATGGTTCTTTCGGCAAATCACCATAAAGTTGTTCTTGACTTTTCACACAACACATTTCTTTACTGAAACTAGACCTACCAACTTCCGTAATATCAAAAGATAAGACTTCTGAGTTTTTGAGATCCTCGCATTGACTATACTCAAAACTATCAAGGACAATAGACTTCATGTGACCAGTTTTAGAAGAATTTGAATGTGGGTGAGCATCTGGCTTATGTATCTTTCCATTTTGTTCCTCATATGCATCCTCTGTATCCATTTTATCAGATGATGGCACATCCAAAACACATCCAACTTCATTTTGTTCTTCTTTAGAAGGCAGTATATCTGAAGGGATAAGTGTGAACTTCTCATCTGTTGAGTTATTCATTAGTAAGGGAACTGCTTGAGGAAGCAGAAGTGACATCATTGAGTTTGCCACATCCTTGCCAGCTGAATTAAAATAATCTTTCTCCAGGCTTATATTTGAATCAAATTTTAGGACTTCCTCATGTTTTGAATTTAACAAATCTTCAGAGATGGCCTCACATGTTGGCTCACTGTCACTATTCTTATCAAGATTACTTGGAACATAATCAGGGATATTTTCTTGCAAATCTTATGTATCAGGAGCGCAAAGATCAATGCCAATACAGCCCTGAGACTCTCTAGAACGTGACTGCATCACTTTATCATCATCTGCTGTCACCAGCAAACTTGACATTTTCATCTCCTGGTCATGTTGACTGGCACAACATAGCCATTGCTCTTCCCATATACACATCTCGGCCTTGGGTATAGTGTTTCCTATTTTGGACTTAAATGGACATTGAGAATTGTATGAAAAATATAGATATGAATCATTTGGATAAGGAAAAAAATGTGAATGAAGTGGATTAAATGAATTTGGGACAACGGATATGAAAAATTGGTTATTGGGTGTTTGGGTAGTTGGTTAGAAAAGAATGGATAATGGATTAACAAAGAGATATACACTTCCACCAATACTTTCCACATAATGGCCATGAAACCTAGATTTTCAATTCAAGACCAATCTTGTACTTTCCGCTCAAACATCAGATTATAATGAACGAAGCCATTCCTGAACCACTGATAACTTGCTACTGAAACATCGGCCATTAACATAATTCTCTGAATCTCTGATAAAAATAGAATATGTGTTGAATCGCTTTGAATTTGGCCTGAATCCATCTATGGGAAAATAAATCCACAAATGAACATAGTTTGTCTTGATGAACCCTTGATCATGATACCCTGAACCACACTTCTCATAAAACACTGCTCGATAAACTGATGAATTCTGATATAGGACAACTTGACCTTGAACAATCACATTTCCTGAGAAAATAGCCCACCACTACGGGTAACTTATAGTTGAAGCAAACTCTTGATAGTTCGACCAAGATGAGGTCAAACTTTCATCTGATTTAGACTCGAATGAATGTCTTTGCCATCAATTTCCTTGCAAAACCCTAAACACACAGAGAAGAAGAAGAAACAAAAAAAATTGAAAAATATTTTTGGTATTTTAGTTAGAGTTTAGTAAACAGAAACAAACATAAAGTAAATAAGAAACACAAGGGTGAAAGAACCAAAAAGTATGATCTTGTTTGTGTATGCAAAAATGAAAATGCAATGTGGGATCTTAGGGGTAAAAATTTGGGTATTACACGTGGAATTGGCCTTTATTCTAAGGTAAGGGTGGGGTTCAATTCTATAACCGGGAGTATGATCGAATTCATGTGGGGATCGAGTCATAGGTATAGTTTTCGTTAATCGATAAATGTTAAGGAAAAGGTTTCCCTAATGGGACCAGATTTCTATGTAGGAATGAACGTGTTATGTAGTTATTAGTGCAATGCTCTAAGGTTTTCCTTATGGGCAAATATGTAGAACGAATATGCTATACGGTTATTCGTACAACGCTCTAATGGTTTTCCCTAATTGGCCAAAAAGGACAGTTACCTGGTTGTGATTGATTTGTAATTAATTATGTGAGAAGATGCCGTAATGTTGTTATTACGATAAGATGTTAAAGATTAATTGTTGAACTGATGTTGATGTTATACCTGTATAGGAATAGCCGTTTTGGATGAACACTTTGAGTTCCTATTTGTTGGTACGATGTTGTAATGTTCCTTTACATGAACAGTCGTAAATGTTGAAATTATGTTGTTATTGTTCCCGTATGTGAACGAGTAGAAAGTGATGGTTGTATGAGTGGTATGATGTTATGATGCTCTGTTATGGACATTCTGGTTGTAGGCGTACTGCCTTGTTATATGGTTGCTATAGTTGTGTTGTAGTCCCAAAATGGTACCACATGCATGTGCACAGTTTAGTCGCATTGTTGAGTCGCATGAAGTCGCATAATTACGCTAGTTGTATGTTAATGTTGTTTATGTGAGATATGGATTACTCGCAGTTGTTGTCGATGATGTTTATGATTTCGAAACCTATACTGCTGTGATGTGTTCCGGTATGTTTTCTATCATGCTTTATGTTATATTATTGATATCTCACCCTTTTCCGTTGTATGTTACCTCCTCTGGTGGTAATTTGCAGGTAGTCAGGAATAGAGCGTAGTTCCCGTTAAGGTGTCGTTGGTCGCTCTGATACGTAGCACTCTTGGGGGGATGGGCGATTACTGTTCTTATTTTAGTCGATGTTATTGTTGATTGAACTTGTTACGATGTTTTTATTAAATTGTTTTAAGAGAACATGTTGTATACTTTATCGAACTTCCACTGGAAGTAATGACGAGTTGTTTTATGATTAAATGGTTAAGTAATACATTGGTGATTGGTCATCCAATTTCGTGCTACGTATGATATTTGCAAGTTATTGCATAATGATTGTTGTCTGTCAGGTTGAAGTGTAACATCTCTGATATGAGGAGTTTTGCCCGTGTGACGACCGTCACAGGCTCATGACGACCGTCATACAATCAATGTTTGCGCTGCTGCGCTTTGTTTGCTATATGAATTGTTGTTTTTCCTGTTATCCGCAAGTTTAGATTTGGGGTGTTACAGAAACCACGACTATCTGAGGCCGGTCAATAATAATGTTAGTGTTAACACATGTTAGAGAAGTGATATGTAAATCACTCTCCTAAAACATGCCACACAAAAAGAAAAGAGGTAGTGATCTCATCACAATCAAGATTTTTCATCAATTAATCAAAGGTAATCTATCACTATTCCAAAGTACGGAGAATTATCTCAAATGATTATTCGTCCATAGATTTGAAATAATGAAGATTAAACAACATTGATAATCAATAATCCATGATCCATAGATTTCATCGATCAAAATAAAAAAAGAAGAAGAAAGAGAACTAAAAAGAAACCACAATTTGAATCTTAAATCGATTAAATTATCATCAATATCAATCACCTCTCTTGGTGGATAAAATCAACACCCAAAGTCCATTGATATTGATGAAATTTTATCAAAATTTAAGATCCAAAACAACCAACAATTAATCCAAAAAAATTAAAATATTTTCAAATAACTTTTTAAGAGTTTTTTTTAAAAATGAGATTTAGATCACAAACTAAAAGAAATATAGAAAAGGCCCACACAGCCCAAGTCCTTTTAAAAGAAAGAAAAAAACAATTGAAGAGGAAAAAAGAAAGAAAAACAATAGCATTATATTCTCCAATGGTGTGTCACGACTACTGTTCACAAAGCCATGGATGCTTCGGTGCTCTCTCAAATCGGAGCGGCGGGACACGAAAAGTACGCGGTTGCAATCGAAATGCAAAGTGGACTCCAAATATGTTCTCGATTTCAAATGAAACTCAAATATAGAGGCACATTCAGATGACAAAGTCTCGACGAAAACCGGTAACTACCTTCAATTTGAAGTGAATGATGATTGGATTTCTCTTCTTCTTCACGTTTCTGAAGATTTGTTGTATTGATGAAGATTTGCAGAGATCTGTGAGATACGAAAATGAAATGCGGTTTTGACAGTGATGGTTAAAGAAAAAAAATGAAGGACAATGTTGATGAATTTTCAACGATTATGAAGGTTAATTGAATGAAGCTTGAAGGTGATTTTGAAGACAATTTGGATTGAAGTTTGATTTGATTTTTGCAGAGTGATGAGGGGCTATTCAAGCTTGAAGAAATGAAGGAGATACAGGTGGTATTTATAGATGAGAGTGAGTGAAAAACGATTTGCCGTTTTGCAATTTTCACTGCGTTTTGGTTGATACGTTATGCGTGACCCATGTGCTGAAACTTTCATGTCGTTTTGATTTTTATACTTTGCAGTTCATTTAATTGTGTGACGTGGATTAATTCATACAACTCTGCATCAGCTTGGACGTACATGCACGGCTTGGAAATATGGCTCAGTATGAAGCTTCTCAAAGGTACGTTTTGACTATCACTTGCAGAAATCAAGCTACCATTTTCCAATTGTGTGTTAGCAGAATCATGCTTATTTTTCACACCATCAATCTCCTTTTTATCATTAATCACTACTGTTCTGTTTTTATTCGATGCAACAACGACTAACTTAGCATTGAATGATAATGTCATTCCAGGTGGAGACACAATTTCAACAACAATTAGCACAATCCCATGATGTTCTGCTATTCTCATTCCGTAAGCAAACACTTCATTATCATCGGGTCCTCCGAAGAATACTACAACAAGATTGAAAGAAACATCACTAGCTTGAACCTGTCTTGTTCTTCCCAGACCGCGATCGACCAAAATTCTAACAGGACACGGCGCGTGACTCAACACAAGTTAATTGATTACATGAAATGAATGTCCTAATGATTCCATTGTCCCGTCGAGACATTGGTGTTTATTGTAGCTGAATTGATTTGTCCCCTCTACAATGTCGCCATGTTGACGGAGTATTCGTTGAAAGCGAATCAATGTAAGTTCCAATTTGCTCAACTGCATTTAGACTATTCTCAGCCAAACTTGCAAATCCTTTGAATTCCACCGTGGATGATACAAATCCAAATTTTCAAAATAGCCACTGATATGAATACATACCCTAATTAAAGCCAGATGGATTGGGATATATAACAACAGTATCCAAAATGTTTTGAAACTTATCAGACCTGGAAAGATCACGAGGAAGAGACTTCACCAATTGACTGTGAGTAGCATTTCCAATGGATAACTTCTAAATTAATTCTCTTTTCACGCTTTCAGCAGCAGTTAGCCCACAGAAGCGCCGTTATGGATGTATCACTTGCATTTGACACCATTCCTTGGCTAATATTTTTATGTGCTTGCTTACGAGCCATCTTGAATTCTTCTGGTATTGTCCATGTTGATTGCTAAGAATTATATTCTACAGGTGACGTGTATGGCTCTCATCGTTTTCTCTCGTCAAACCAGTGACATTCATCAATTCAAGTATTCTCTTTGGCAATTTATGATGGTGCACCAGTTACAGTGTAATACTTGAAACATTCTGTATGTTTGCCAAAACTATTCATAGGTTTCATGGAACATTTTCCTTCGCTGAACCTTCCGAATGACTAGTTTTTTTTTCCTGTTTTGCAGCAAGTATGGTCATAATGCACGCATGAAGTTGGGAATGATGGCATGTCGACCTGCTTTAGTTCGGATTGTCGTGTCGATCATGCATCAGTTGCTTGACCTTGCAATGATGGCTCCATACTCAGAACCACATATTATTACAATTTGAGTGTTCATCCTGAGATGCTAATTGTTCAGTATCAACATTATCATCACCGGATCTCGACATCACCTGCTTCAACAGCTTCGTGCTTTCCGCAAGAAGAAACTGGCATTAACATGGTGAATTGCAAACCGTCTTACAATGTCTTCAAAACCTATCTCAGTGGTCTCATTGTTCTCGTCTTTTCCTGGGAGTGTAGAAAGTGGAAAAAGAAACACTGCTCATGTTAGAACTAGAGGACCAACTTCATAGATTTCAAAACACTGAAAGTAGAAACTATTGTATCCATCTTTTGCACATCACAAGCAAGACTTTTCGTCAGCTGATTGATTGCAGCTTTACTCGCTGCATAGATGGTTCCAGAACCTACACTCGTGAGAGATGCAACCGAAGAAATAAACACAATGCTTCCATTTCCAGATTCTTTGAGAAGAGGATACGCCAGTTGGCATAGATGGTAAGCAGAATCCCAGTTAGTAAACATCACTTTCGAATAATCTTCGGTTTTATACTCAATTGTCGGCTTCCTCACATTAGTTCCAACATTGCTTACAAGTATGTTCAGAACATTTGACTTTTCCATGCGCCAGTGTACCCAGCTCAGAAACCTCAGAAGTAGTATCATCACTAGAAACAGATGCAGTTTTAACAAAATCATGTGAACTATTATGGATGGTATATGATAGTATAGTAATACCACTAGCTTCATTAGTAACCAACTGGCATAGTGCTGGAAACACAACAAATTAATGAAAGACATCTTTGTTCTTTTTAGGAGAAACCAAGTCGTATGAATAAGCATCGCTTCTTTGCAAAGAAGTTCTTCATGGGGAAGTAAAGGAACCCTGTTAAGAAGTGTGTATCGCCGGCTCGCAATAGATCTGGACAGCAGGAGGAGGGAGAATAGGCTTGCAAGAGAAACAAGGTTTAACTGGAGAGAAGCAGACAATATTCCTGGACTGAACGGTTTGGCTGCAGCTGAAAGCTTACTTCCTTTTGAGTCTATAGGTTTTGCTTGATCACTTGAAAGAGAAACCTTTTCAAGTTCTGATGCAGAATTTTCTTGTTTCAATTCATCTTCATGAGTAGCTTCTTTTTTTCAGTATGCTCTCAAAGAATGTGGAAGCAGATCCCTCAGCCACTGGTTGAGTTGATGATATAGAGTAAAACAATGCACTTGTTGCCTCACTTTCAGGTATAGGAGGGCTATCCCGCAAAAACCTCCTGTATAATTTACGCCACATTCTTCATTAGTGCAACTTCAATGAAAATCAAAGGTTCGCCAGGAATTGCTGGATGTAAATATCCAGAACAACGACGTCCAATTCCCATCCTTCTCTTAAGATCTAGAAGGTTGCTTATAGGGTGCACAACTTCATAAGCAACAATTTTCTCCAGCAGAGAAGTAGGATCATCCCATGTAATTTGGGTGTAGCTCTAATGCAACAAATCATACCAAGCAGACATGTTATCCCTTGGACTAAATTGACTGGCACATCATAGCCATTGCTATTGACTTGATGATAATTTGATTGTGCGTAAGCTAGAGGTCTAGAGCTTAAACCAATAGTTGATGAATCCAAATGATATCCATCTAATCAACTATAATCACCCGTAATTGGATTCCCAGAGCATTTACCACCTTTTGTGTAAACATAAATTTGAAATATCACAACACTTGAACTTCAAGTCCGCCTGAGAATGAGCAACCTCACCATCAGTATCATAACACTCATTATTTTTATGGAATCATCACTCATATCATCTTGGATGACCTCAAATTGTCTCTTTCCTTCTCCAAGAGGAACGCTTTGCACTTCCATGTATTTTGGAACTTCAATGATGCTTTAAGTTCACTTGAATGGCACACATGAATGAATACCTCCATAAAAAATTAATCCAAATCAACTTGTAATCAACCAATAATTGAATATGCAATAAGAGGATCACAAAGAGGCCAAGAACTATACTTTGTGTTCGCATCTCCATAAAACATCTTGATTGAATATTCACCAAACTTGACTTGTACATACAAATCTCTGAATCTTTGATTAAAATTGAATCTCTTTGAGTTTATCTGAATTAATCTCTGGGAAAATAAATCCATAGATGAACACAACCTGGACTGATGAATCTTGACCATAATAGTCTGGACCAAACTTCTCATAGAACACTGCTTGATAAACCACTGGATTTCAATACAAGACAATTTGACTTTGAACAAACACAATTCCTGAGAAAATAACCCACTGCCACAACCAATTTGCACTTGAAGCAATCTCTTGATAGTTTGACCAAGATGAGGTCAAACTTCCATTTGATTTAGACTTGAATGAATGTCCTTGCCATCAATCTCCTTGCAAAACCCTAAATACACAGAGAAGAAGAAGAAACAAGCAAAATTGCAAAAATATTTTTGGTATTTTGGTTAGAGGTTAGTAAACAGAAACAAACATAAAGCAAGTAAGAAACAACAGGGGTGTTGGGAGAACCAAAAAAGTACGATCTTGTTTGTGTATGTAATGATGCAAATGAAAAAGGGAGATCTTAGGGGTAAAAATTAGGGTATTACAGCTGCTCCTATTTAAGATTCTTCTATCCGGAGATATGAAGATTGACATCTTTGTCTCGACCAGATAGAAGAGACTTAAATATAACAATAAACCCAATTTTTGGCCCTAAGAGACCACAAAATGATATGGTTATGCTAATGATATGGTATGCAAACACAAGACCACCATGGGAAGAAAATGCCACAGGAAAAAAAATAAACACCAGAGCAGAAGAAGAAAAGAGACTCCACAGGGGAAAACAAAAAAAACAAGATCATATTCCGATAAAGGAAAGGAAACAACTCAACAGGGAAAGAGATACCAACTGCCAGTTACTGGGTGAAGATATTCGAACCGAAGAGAATAGGTAAAATACTTTCTACTGATTACTGAGTAGAAAATAAGTGCAAAAAAACACAAGAGAATTGTTATCTACCAGTTACTGGGTAGAGAACAAAGAGATGTATTACTTACTACCAGTTACTGGGTAAAAAGTAATCCACTCGTTGAGATATAATCAACTACCTGTTACTGGGTAGGAAAAGAAGCAACGCCAACTACTGGTTACTGAGTAGTTTAGTGGGAATAATAAACTCGAATGAAAGGGGTTACCAACTATCGATTACTGGATAGGGTAAACAACATGTCAACTACCTGTTACTGGGTAGGACAGACTCGACTACCTGTCACTGGGTAGGAGAAGGAGGTAAAGGTCAACTACCTGATACTGGATAGGACAAACATACTCGACTACCTGTCACTGGGTAGGAGAAAGAGATATATCATCAGCTACTTGTTACTGAGCAGCTCCAATCACACAACAAACTTCTCAAATAAAGAGACAACCATTTGTTGGAAAAAAGATATTAATAACTCTGTCGGGGATCTTTAAAAGAGATACGAGCAGGTTAGACCATGCAATAGACTTCTCGTCGGGAATTATTCCACAAACATTACATCTGATAGAAAAGCTGGACGGATAAGGATCCATCATTTCACAATAAACTTCTCTGTTGAGGACAAACTAGATAAATGTTATTTATTGCGAAGGTAAATTTCTGGAGATTACACAAGCTGCTCAAATAAAGAGGCTTCCACATGAAGTTGCATAAGTAATTACTAAGAGAGTGTTATCAAAACACTATTGGGGAAATCAAATCTTCATCTTCTGATGGGGATCAATAACAGATTCTGCCGAGGAAAATAAATCCTCAAAACTACCTTCTCGTCATCCAGGTTTCACATCCCAGGGAAAACCAAAGTAACTGTTGCAGGAGACCAAAAATTCGATCCAGGAACAAACTGGAAAGAAACGGTCAAACAAGACTCGACCCAATGAGGAAATAACTCAACTGGGGAACAATTCCATCCAGATAAAAGCTGGGGAGGAAATCTAAACAAACATCTTCCACGAGGCATAAACTCAGTGGGGAAATAAAAATGATAGGTATTTTCTGCTTAGGGGTTGACACTCTAATTAAGAGAGGATACACGCATTCCGCGGGATAACAACATCGGGAAAAGGGAAATACCAACAAAAGATGCAGGATGCACAATGCAACAAAAACATGCTATGCTCAACCAAAATGAATGCGCATGCAATGAGTATGAATATGCTGACAAATCAGACAGAAAGGGCAAACAGCGGGTGAACAAAACACCACAACACCACTGAAATACTCGGCTAATCTCCGCAAGTTAGAGATATCATTGGAGATCGTGCTGGGGATCAGCAACAGAAAACCTGCAAGAGATACACAAGAGCCATCAAAGGAAAATAAATCCTACTACAAGGCTTAAATCTCGCTGAAGAGACAAAGATACCGCTTGGGAAAAGACCCTAAAGATCACTCTTCAACCATCAATAATTCAACAAAAGGGAACAACAATATGAACTCCGCTTTGAAAAAAAAAACTGTTGGAGAAAACATAACAACACAAATCTTCCAACCCTGTCAGGGGAATAAGAAGTTAACATCATAGCAAAAAGCCAAACTGTGGGGGATTTTAAATCAACACCCAATCACAAGGTGAGAGAAAACCTGACAGGTGACTGCTATGTCAACACTTCTTAGAAGTAAACAACATTGTTCTCTACTTGGGGAATAATCCAAAGCAAATATGCATAACCTCTGCTAGGAATCAAAGACAAATCTCCGCATGGGCAAAAACATCAAGAAGAAGTGGTCTTCAAATTTCTCAACTGTCCGATCATAACCTGGTTGAATGAATAAAACATATTCATCATTTGAATCAAGACTTTATTGTGGAAAACCGTCCAACACTCGTCTGGTTTATCCAAAGAAAAAAACTTTGCTAAGGGGATATCAACAAACTCTACTGAAGAGACCTCAATATAGCTCAAATGGGGAAACATCAACACAACTCTACTGGAGAGCTGCCAATAAATTCTACCAGAGAGGCAAGAAAGAACCCTGCTGAGGAAAACACTTAAGCTTTTCACTTCAAAATTCTACCATTCTTGGGATTACTATTGACATCCTTTCTTCTATTTTCACAAATCAAAGAAAAATGTTTTTATAATTTTCAAAATTTAAATCAATTATTCACATTTGTTTCAAAAATCATCATAAAAAATAAAATGAAATTCTATAAACAGAAACAAAATAAGAATTGCAAACAAAGGCACAAAGGTCCAAATTCTATTGATAGAATGGTAGTCCGCAAATGGTGTAACTCCATGGATCATTACAAAGTTTGAAAAATGGTAAGCACAATGGAAAGTTCTACATTGAAATACAATGACCATTATTCTCTCTAACAACTTTGAATTCCAATTGTGCTTGAGACTTCAGCGGAGAATAATTGAAGTAAAACCTTTGATAGGAAATGTTGCTTTAAACGATCAAGACTGGCCATATGCAGTTACTTGCCATGATCCCTAACTTTTGCCTAGATTGCCCTCTCGGGTTTTCAATCTACCGGGATGATTATTTCTGTTCTGTCTCTAATTTTTGCCTGGACTGCCCTTTCGGGTTTTCAATCCACCGAGACGCTCATTTTTGCCTAAGCCACCCTTTCAGGTTTTCAACTTAGCGAGCTGCTATTTTATTTTTTTAGGCGAAGTATTTCTTGACTGCATCGGCATTCACAGGACGAGTGAACTCTTCTCCATCCATAGTTGTAAGAATTAATGCACCGCCAGAGAAGGCTCTCTTAACAACATATGGGCCTTCATAATTAGGAGTCCACTTGCCCCTAGAATCAGTAGTAAAAGTCGAGATCTTTTTGAGCACGAGGTCACCTTCTCTGAATACACGAGGTCGAACCTTCTTATCAAATGCCTTCTTCATTCTTTGTTGATATAATTGGCCATGACACAAGGCCGTCATTCTTTTCTCTTCAATCAGATTCAACTGGTCGTACCTACTTTGACACCATTCAGCCTCAGACAATTCAGTTTCCATCAAAACTCTCATAGAAGGGATTTCAACCTCTATCGGGAGCACTGCTTCCATGCCATAAACAAGAGAAAAAGGGGTTGCCCCTGTTGAAGTGTGAACGGATGTACGATACCCATGCAGAGCGAAAGGAAGCATATCATGCCAATCCTTGTATGTAACAACCATCTTTTGAATAATCTTCTTAATGTTCTTATTAGCAGCTTCAACAGCCCCATTCATCTTGGGTCTATAAGGAGAAGAATTATGATGCTCAATCTTAAACTCATCGCATAATTCCTTCATCATCTTGTTATTTAAATTCGACCCATTATCAGTGATGATCTTGCTCGGAACACCATATCGACAGATGATTTGATTCTTGATAAACTGGACCACTACTTGCTTAGTCACATTTGCATATGATGCCGCTTCAACCCATTTGGTAAAATAGTCAATAGCCACCAATATGAAACGGTGTCCGTTCGACGCTTTAGGCTCAATCATTCCAATCATATCAATGCCCCACATTGAAAAAGGCCATGGAGAAGAGATAACATTGAGAGGAGTTGGAGGCACATGAATCTTGTCAGCATAAATCTGGCATTTATGGCACTTCTTCACATATTTACAACAGTCAGATTCCATTGTCAGCCAATAGTAACCTGCCTTTAACATCTTCTTAGCCATCGCGTGTCCATTGGCATGGGTGCCAAAGGATCCTTCATGGATTTCTTTCATCAACATATCTGCTTCGTGTCTATCCACGCATCTGAGCAAGATCATGTCATAATTTCTCTTATACATCACATCATCATTCAAGAAGAAACTACCAGCCAATCTTCTCAAAGTTTTCTTATCCTTCTTGGATGCCCCAAGTGGGTACTCTTGATTCTGAAGAAAGCATTTAATATTATAATACCATGGTTTATCATCAACCTCTTCAACTACAAACACATGAGCTGGTCTATCAAGACGCATCACACTAATCTTTGGCACATCATTCCAATGATTTACCACAATCATGGAGGATAAAGTCGCTAAAGCATCTGCCATTCGATTCTATGCTCTTGGTATATGGTAAAACTCAACTTTATTGAAGAAAGTTGACAACCTTCTTGCATAATCACGATAAGGAATCAAATCAGGTTGACGTGTCTCCCACTTCCCTTTAATCTGATTAATCACTAAAGCTGAATCTCCACACACATCAAGAATCTTGATTCATAAATCGATAGCTTCTTCCAAGCCCATAATACATGCTTCATACTCAGCCGCATTATTTGTGCAACTGAAAACCAACCTTACAGTGAAAGGAATATGAGAACCATGAGGAGTAACAATAATTGCACCAATACCTCTGCCATATTCATTAACAGCCCCATCAAAAATCAAACCCCAACGGGATCCAGGCTCAGGTCCTTCTTCATGTAATGGTTCCTCACAATCTTTAACCTTTAGATACATCACATCCTCATCAGGAAAGTCAAACTGAATAGGTTGATAATCATCAATTGGTTGGTGTGCCAAATGATCAGCCAAAACACTTCCTTTTACCGCCTTTTGAGTTCGGTACTCGATATCATATTCTGATAACAACATTTGCCAACGAGCAATCCTCCCAGTTAAAGCAGGCTTTTCAAAGATATACTTGATTGGATCCATTTTAGATATCAACCAAGTTGTACAATTCAACATATACTGGCGGAGGCGCTTGGCAGCCCAAGCTAGAGCACAACATGTCTTTTCAAGCATTGTGTACCGAGACTCACAATCAGTGAATTTCTTACTCAAATAATAAATGGCAAATTCTTTTCTCCCGGATTCATCTTGTTGACCCAGAACACAACCCATAGACTCTTCTAGCACGGTCAAACACATGATCAGAGGTCTTCCTTCTGCGGGAGGAGACAAAATAGGAGGTTCAAGCAGATACTCTTTAATTCTTTCGAAAGCTTTCTGACAGTCTTCTGTCCAGACACAACCCTGATCTTTGCGGAGAAGTTTGAAAATCGGTGCACATGTGGTGGTCATATTGGATATAAATCGGGAGATATAGTTCAAACGTCCCAAGAATCCTCTTACTTGTTTTTCTGTTCTGGGTGCAGGCATCTCCTGGATAGCTTTAACTTTACCAGGATCAACTTCAATGCCTTTCTGACTGACAAAAAAGCCTAACAATTTTCCAGAACGAACACCAAAAGTGCATTTATTAGGATTCAGACGGAGCTTAAACTTTCTCAAACGTTGAAACAACTTCAATAAATTTTTAATATGATCTTCTTCAGTCTTCGACTTACAAATCATATCATCCACATAGACCTCAATTTCTTTATGCATCATATCATGGAACAGAGTGCTCATAGCTCTCTGGTACGTTGCACCAGCATTTTTTAAACCGAAAGGCATCACTCTGTAACAGAATGTTCCCCAGGGTGTAATGAATGTTGTTTTTTCCATATCCTCAGATGCCATCTTTATTTGATTATAACCAGAAAATCCATCCATAAATGAAAAGATATTGAACTTAGCAGTATTATCTACCAACAAATCAATGTGTGGTAGTGGAAAATCATCTTTTGGACTTGCTTTATTCAAATCTCTATAGTCAACACACATTCGGACTTTTCCGTCTTTCTTTGGAACATGCACGATATTGGCCACCCATTGAGGATATTCGACGGTCACAAGAAAACCAACATCAATCTGCTTTTGAACCTCTTCTTTAATCTTCACGGCCATGTCAGAATGAGTTCTTCTCAATTTCTGTTTCACGGGTGAACATTTAGGCTTTAATGGCAAATGGTGCTCCACAACACCAGTATCAAGACCAGACATGTCTTGATAGGACCAAGCAAACACGTCAACATACTCTCTAAGAAGCTCTACCATCCTCTTCTTAACATCTGATTGAAGCAGTGCCCCAATCTTGACTTCTTTCTTATCATCATCGGAACCCAAATTAACCAATTCCACCGGTTCTTCATGAGGCTGAATGGCCTTTTCCTCGTGCTCAAGCAATCGAGAAATCTCATCAGGAATTTCTTCAATATCCTCCTCTTCCGCTTCAAACACAGGGAACTCAAAGTTGGGAGAGGGCATATGGTCATTGTTTCCAATTGGTTTAACAATCAATCTGCACAATGATTTATGCTTGATTTTAGAATATGAACAAAAAAAAATGAAAATATTATGCAAATAAGAGTGATTATAACATTATTATACTTTTTTTCAATTTTTTATGTTACCATTTTTCAGAAATAAAGCAAAAAAGGAAAACAACATATGGATAAACAGAAAAACATTTTATTGATGATGATAAAAGTTGAAACAAAGCCCTCACAAATTCACTTTCACCTTGGGCAGAGTGAAAGGATTTTTGAAAGAAACAAAAACAAATTACTTTGAAACATGAACAATAGTATGAACGTCAACAGCGATCCAATTCTGGCAGATCAATCCACGTGTCACAAAGTTGGGCATTTCTTCCTCTTGGTCATCTTCAAGAATTGCAGTTGTAGAATGATCTTTGCAATGGATGAACCCAGCACTTCAAAAAACTTCATGAATACTCTTCAGCTCATTTCAGGTTGAACCAGATGTAAAACCCAAACCAACTCTATCTTTTTTCTCAGCAACTTTAATGATTCGGCCCCATCCATTAGCTTGGCCATTATCCACTACATGTTGTGCATCTTTTAGAGAAGACATGGACACCCCATCCTTCTTAACAGCTTTATCAACCACAGAAAGAGCCTGAAAAGGAGTTCCAATATCCTCTTCCGCATCGATATAAGAAAAAGACGACAAACTGCTTACCAACATAGCCTGTTCTCCACCAACAACAACAAGTTTACCATTCTGCACGAATTTTAACTTTTGGTGCAATGTCGAAGTAACAGCTCCAGCTTCATGGATCCACGGGCATCCTAGAAGACAACTGTAAGCAGGACGAATATCCATGACTTGAAAAGTGATCTGGAAAAAACACGGACCAATCTTGATAGGGAGATCAACCTCTCCAATCACAGTTTTCCTCGATCCATCAAAGGCTTTCACAATGACCCCACTGAACCTCATAGGAGTACCTTGATATGATAATATGGACAAAGTAGATTTTGGCATCACATTCAGCGATGACCCAGTATCAACCAGCATATTGGATAGAGCGTCTTCCTGGCAATTCATGGAAATATGGAGAGCCAAATTATGATTTCTTCCATGCTCGGTCAACTCTTCATCACAAAAACTCAGATTATTACACGCAGTGATATTGGCAAAAATGCTATCAAATTGGTTAACAGTCACATCATGATCTACATAAGCTTGTTCCAATATTTTCTGCAACGATTCGCGATGAGCCTCAGAGCTCATTAATAGAGATAGAACAGATATTTTGACGGTGTATGTAACAGTTGATCCACCACATTATATTCACTCTTCTTGATCAATTTCAATACCTCATCATTATCTGACTTCTGACTTACATCACTTGATTGACCAGACTCCACAGAAGTCTTCAACTGAATTTGCTTACCCACAATATCTTCACTTGTCTTTGAGGGTACATTAGCAAATACTCGACCACTTCTGGTTACACGTCCAACATCAGCAATAGTCACAACTGAGGGAAGAGAAAGAATGGGAACCTCTTTTCCATCCTCCAACATAGTAGCGTTGTATTTGTAGGGAACGGCTTTATCGGATTCATACGGTGTCGGGCCAGGCAAACGAATAACCAAAGGCGTCACAGCAGATTTCTGACTATTGTAAGAAATTACAACTCGCTCAGGAATATTGAAACGTGGGACTATGACATTCACCTCGTTCTCAACTTCATTTATGTTTGCAGTAACCTGAATCAAATTCTCATTGATCATCTTTTGTAAGTCCCTTTTTACAATCACACACCCACAAGGGTTTACAGAACAAATACAACAGGCGGCATAATCATGCTCAATATCATGGAATTCACTTAAAGTAGCATGCATTTCAACAAGCAATCTCCGAATCCAGCGAATATCGAAAATACGGTATGTACCAGGACAACCATATACCATATTGACAGTTGCATTACCATGATTAGGAAACGGATTTGATTGCACATTAGGGTTGGTATCTTCAAAAGACAGGATACCGCTTTTTACGAGCTTTGCAACTTCATGCTTCAGAGGATAGCAATTTTCGATATCATGTCCAGGGGCACCTTGATGAAATGCGCAATGAGCATCTGGCTTATACCACCATGGAACTTCAGTTGGAACAGCCGGCGGATCACGAGGTTGAACCAAATTCTTCTTTATTAAAGCCGGAAATAGCTCAGTATACGTCATTGGAATGGGATCAAATTGTGTTTTCCTCTGTGTACGACCTTGTTGAGTTGTCTTCTCTTGGAAACGTGGTTGATAACTTGCAGTAGCTTGAGCGGTAGGGGTGTTACTGATAACAGGCGTAACAGATGCTACTTGTTGCTGACGATGACTACCATTGTTGTTCACAACTCTGCGTCTTCTAGACCTTTCCTGAGATATAGCATTAGTTTCTCCCTCTTTTTTCTTAGGGAACCCAACACCAGGCTTTTTGTACTTCCAGAATTTCCTTCTTTTATCAGACGTCCCTCACGGACATCTTCCTCTAATCTCATCCGCATATTAACCATTTCCATGAAATCACTAGGAGCGCTCGCAACCATCCTTTCATAGTAAAATGGACCCAGAGTCTTCAGAAAAATCTTGGTCATTTCTTTCTCTTCCAGTGGAGGGTTTATCTGAGCTGCAATCTCACGCCATCTCTGTGCATATTCTTTAAAAGTTTCTTTCTCTTTTTGAGACATTGCGCGGAGCTGATCACGGTCTGGCGCCATATCAAGATTATACTTATACTGACGAACAAAAGCTTCACAAAGATCGTTGAATGTCTTGATTTGTGTACTATCGAGTCCCATATACCACTTCAGTGCAACACCAGTAAGACTATCTTGAAAATAGTGGATCAACAACTGATGGTTGTCAGTATAGGTAGACATCTTTCTAGCATACATGATCAAATGACTTTGCGGACAAGTGTTCCCTTTGTATTTCTCAAAATCCGGAACTTTGAACTTGGCGGGAATCTTCACATTTGGAACAAGGCAAAGCTCATGAGCATTCTTTCCAAATAACTCCTTTCCCCTTAAAGCCCTGATTTCTCTCTGCAGTTCAGCAAATTGATCTTGAAAGTCATCTATTCGATCCATAACATCCAAACTCTCGCTCGGAGCAGTGTGGAAAATTTGTTCTTCAGTATAAGGCATAGCGTGAGTTACAGGCGGTGGCACAGGTATGACGGTAGGAACAACCGGAATTTCAGCATTAGGAACAACATTAACCACAGGAGGTGGTACAACCATGACAGCAGGAGTTCTAGGACCTTCGGAAACAGGAGGTAGATATCCCTCTGGCACATAATTGGTAGGCATTCCCCAAGGGAAACCAACAGGCATTTGATATTGAGAAGTATTAATCGGGGCCACAGAAATGGGCGTTGATCCGATCTCAGAAATCACAGTCATCTGCACAGGAGAAAGAGGAGGTCGTGGTGGCTGATTCTGAGCAGCCACCATAGCTTCCATTACAGCAGCGAGTCTCTCCAAACCATCTTTCAGAGTTGATACCTCTTCACGGAGCTCGCGGTTCTCTTGTTGCAACTGATCCATCTTTTTTTTAGAGTTAGCCCGAGTGTTGTAGTATGCGACAACTTGATTGAAGGAAGGCCAAAAGAAACAAATAAGACATCTGGAAAAGGCAACACCCAATGCACAATGATGCGAATACAAATGCAAAAATGCAGGTGTTTCAACCAGTTTTCAAGGATCTTTAAGATATAAAGCAATTACAAACACTTTTTGAAATACTGATAAACATCTCATTTCATTGAATATTGGAAAGAGTTACACTTGGAAGTACAAGATACAATAATATCAAAATAAGAAAAAGCTAGGTCCTAAGGAACATCTGATGACGATCCGAGCTGATACTTCCTTCGGAGTCTTTTAATCTCTTTCTCATAGTTGTGCTTCATGGTGATCTTCTCTAGCACAAGCCGATCCACAATACCCTTCCAAGCACCAGAAGTAGGAGGATGTGATGATGGAGTAGTAGAGGAAAATAAATCCTCTGCATGCCTCTTCACAGCGCGCCGCTCAAGTAACTCTATCAAGTCATCTTTCTCTTTTATCTGTTTTTGCAATTCCATTTTCTCTTTGTCAGAAGCTAGAAACTTACTTTCCCACATCTCTTTCTCTTCCTTCATCTTAGCCAAAGCATCTTGAAGTGTCTTCACATCATCAGAAGAAACAGGGAGTGGCGTAGAGATCACTGTAGTCAGGGGTTTCTCAATAGGATAAGGCAATTTAAGCTCCATAGCCCTCTTCTTCACCCAAAGCGTGTAAGGTTCCAAGGCAATGCAAACTTGTCTTCCAAGCTCCCCTCTATCCAACCTGTGAATCTTAGTCCAAGCATGAGCCATTTTTCTTCTCAAACCAAGAGAATCATCCCCTCCTTGAAAGAATAAACCCTCTAATAAAATATTTTTAGGCCTATCCTTCAACATATAACCCAGCTGACGGCGAGCTAAACTCGGGTTGTAGTTAATTCCGCCTTGTATTCCAAGAAGAGGAACATTGGCGAATTCTCCACAACTATCAATAATCTGGACATTATCATAAACCGAAGAAGACCAAGTGATATCAACATGCGTAAGAGACATAATCCTTTGAGACCACCTTAAACAATCCTTGTTTTTCCTAAAAGCAAATGTCTGGGGTAAGTGTGAAACGAACCAATTATACAGCAGAGGTAGACAGCAAACAATGGTACCGTTTCCCTTAGAAGTCCTACTATGGATGGAGAAATAAGTGTCACCAAGAAAAGTTGGAACAGGGTTCCCAATCAAGAAAATTCTAATAGCATTAACATCCACAAAGTTATCAATATTAGGAAACAAGACTAGTCCGTAGATGAGTAAAGCAAATATAGCCTCAAACGCCAATATGCGACCAATGTCAGCAAATAAAGTGGCCTTCTCAATCAAGAACTTAGAAGTCAAACCCTTGAGGCCTCCCTTAGTCTTTAGATTTGCATCAATATTTGATTTTGTCAAATGGGTAGCTACAACAATATCTTGAGGCTTAAGAGCTTCCTCCAAACTAGTATACAGAACTTTATCAGAAACCGGTACACCCAACAAATAAGCATATTCTTCCAAGGTCGGCATGAGCTGATAATCGGGAAAAGTGAAGCATCGGTAAATAGGATCATAGAACTGCATAAGGGTATTCAGAATTCCGTCTTCAATGTTGGTAGAAAGAACAAATAAAAGTCTCCCATAACAAGATAAGAAGCCTAAACGATCATCTACCAAGGACACTAGCTTTCTCAACTCTGTAAGATCTGGAGCTCGAAAACTGTACTTCTGAGTGTTTCTCCTTCCAATGTCCATAATCAACAATATCTGCGATGTTTGCAAAAGAAAATTTCTGAGATCCTTAAAAACCAACTGAAACACAATGCTCATGAATGCATGAATGCAAGATGCAACACCCACGAACAAGACATACAAAGCACACAGGTTCAAAGGTTCGGCACGAGCATGGAGCCAAAGGTAAGAACCAACCAAACCACAATGGTATGTACTATGGTTATATCATCACCTGTAGAACAAGGTTCTAAAAAGTTCCCAGAATCATAATTCCATCTTTTGGATATTATCGGCTTAAACGACTACTCGTCGGCCAACAATATTGTCGCTTGCGCGAAAATAGGGTGCCGGCATGACAGAAGAGTCGCCACCTTTCGTTATTTATCCCTCAGAGCGGGAAAGGAAACGATCGGAAAAACCTGACGAATAATGGTAGGACAAGGTCATCGCAACCATTGTCTGGGTTCGGGAGTCGGTTACGCAAGGGGAAGGTATTAGCACCCCTCACGTCCGTCGTACTCGACGGGATCCTCGCTTGTTTGTTTACTTGGACGGGTTGGTTTCAATCTATCTACCTATCAAGGCTGGCTGAAAAAGAAAAGAAAAATGACTCGGCAAAGCGTCGCGCTTTATGCCTACGTATTCTCATCAGAGAATGAGAAATCAGAGTCAACGTAGTTCGGCCTACGAAGGATTACGGGGGAAGGTTGCTCGCTAGGATATCGCATCCTATGCCTACGTACTTTCATCTGGTATGAAAGATCAGAGCAAACGTAGTTCGGGAAACTACGGGATAAAATAGCTCAACTAGGAGGGAGACTATCAAGTCCTACTGTTATCATGCCATGGATTCATCCTATGGTTGAGGTTTGAACAGGGAACTCCTAGAAGTTGTCATGCATAGGTTTCAACCTAAAAGTCTATCATCAGATTCTTATCAAAGGAAATGAGAGTCCTAAGGGATCATGTCAATGATACACCAAAACAGACAGAAGCATCAGCTTTTAACAGTAAAATGCATGCAATGCAAGTGAGGGAGGAAATGTGTGTGGGGCTTCAGCCTCCACAAGCTCATCTCGACCTCAAGCCAGTCATGAAATAGCAGTGATCATACTGAAAATAAACAACATGCTATCAAGCAATGAACAGATAAAAGAAATGAAGTGCCATCAGGCCAACAAAACACATGCTTGAGAAAGAATCAATCTACTCTCTAATCCTAACCCTAACACAGAATCAGAATCAAATCTAAGCAAAGCCCTAAGGCAAAACCTAACCAAAAGAAAACAATCCCAGTCTTCAAGCTTCAGAACAAGCTTACCAAAGAAAGGGAGCTAAGCAAGCAGACTCATAGTGTCTTCCTCAGGAGAACACTAGGAGGTGTATACTCAGGAGTCATACCCTATGTGGCTCAACCACTGTGATCAGTTTACATTCCTCCTCATGAGGAATTAAACTCACAAGCAGGCTCCAACATCACTGGATATTTAGGAAATCCTATCTGAACTAGTGGAACTAAGTGAATAGACCCATAGGACCTTCCTCAGGAAAGTACTAGGAGGCTTCCACTTAGGAGTTGCATCCTATGTGGCTCAACAACTGTGATCAGTTTACATTCCTCCTCAGGAGAAATTAAACTCACAAGTTGGCTCCAACATCATTGGATACTTAAGAAATCCTAGATAAACTAAGGGAACTAAGTGAATAGCCCCATAGGACCTTCCTCAGGAAAGTACTAGGAGGCTTCCACTTAGGAGTTGCATCCCATGTGGCTCAACAACTGTGATCAGTTTACATTCCTCCTCAGGAGAAATTAAACTCACAAGTTGGCTCCAACATCATTGGATACTTGAGAAAGAGGTGAGAAGAAAGCATGAAAGTCATTCATAGTGCCTTCCTCAGGAAAGTACCATGAACTTCCTTCAAACTTCAGGATCTCAAACCTCACAGACAGGGAATAAGCCAAGCTCTGGGTCTCTGAATCTTGATCTACAATCTTCTCTTCATCATGCTCTCCATCAAGGTCTTCAAGGCAACACAAGCCCCTAAACAAATTCCCCACAATGAACCCCAAAGATGAACAGATAACCACAGGGGAGACAAAATCAATAGGCAACTTCAGAAAATACCTAAAAAATACTAAACCAATGGGGAAAAATCTAACAATTATTCACAAGGGTCTACAAAGTCTATTCATAACATCTACATAGGCCTCTACCTAAAAATCAAGACAAAACTCATTCAAAGAAAGGGACTTCTCCACCTAAACACAGCCTAAACCCTAATTAGGATACCCTAAATCTACCCTAATTAAACTAATCAAAATTTAATTCTAAAATTCTAGAAAAAATCCTATGGGGAACTATGATTCATCATCTAATTGCACAAAAAGAATGGATTAAAAAACCTAAGGGAAGGTCCTAAAATAATTCTTGCAAAATCATGATACAAAACTAAACGTTATAAAAGCTACTTTAAAAGAAAAATCTATTAAAAATACTAAACTAAAAAATAAAATCCCATTCTTATTTTTAATATTTTCTACACATTATCATCTAATCATAGAAAAAAGAAGAATTAAAAAATCATTTTTTATCATTTATTTATGAATCAATTAAAACAGAAAAAATAAAAGAAGAAAATAAAAGAATTTAAATCAATTAAAGGGAGGGGGGTATGAATAGCAACACGCTAGTTCAAATCAGAATGGGCCAGGCAAAAGGGGGGTGGGGATAGCGAATAAGGCCCAGAACGCTGGCTTAAATGAAACGCCGCGTTTCATTATTTTGAATCTTCCCTCCACTTCTCAGACTTAATCACAGCCACTGGATCAGATTAATGAGTCAAGGGATGGAACTTAATCCAACGGACGATTGCCATCGTCCCCAACTGCTTTCTAGGGTTTTCAGAACCCTTTCCTTCATGCCCTAAGATTCAACTGGCTCGTTCTCTTCACTCACTCAACGAAATCGAAAGATTCCAAGGGCAAACATGATCTACTAAATGCCTAGAACACAGCCATGCGTGTAGTTTCTCTTAATTCCTCTTGAATAATCCAAACAGAAGACTTAAACATCTTGGTACAACCATGTTCATCTGATATCAATCTTAGTAAAGCTTCAATCTAATGGCATGACCTTGTTCCTTACACTACTCTTATCATTCTTATCTATAGCATATTAACTAACACTCAAAATCCAGCTAGTTCTTGAAAATTAAAGATTCCTACACCTGTTATGAAACTCAATGAATCGTGCCCTACTTCTCAGGATCTAACCATCTACCCTAATACATTCATTCTATACCTATAAAGCTAAAAGAAAGCCATTAAATTAAGAGGTATATGGGAAAAAGAGAACCTGTCAAAGGGATGATGGTAGGTACTCGTGGAGATGCTTGCAGGCCTTGGAATTGGTTCAAGATGCTCCTTGGATGATCCACAACCTTCTGTTTGCAAGAGTTGTTGATGGAAGATGCTTGTAGTGGAAGAAAACTCAAGTTGCTTGATTGTGAAGGTAGCTCTTCAATGGCAATGTATCTCTCTCTTTCTCCTCTGACTGGACTCTCTCTCACCAACCTTGAACTCTCTTCATGGCATTCTCTTTATAGTGATCATTGGATATGTCTAGATTCATCTAGAATGTGGTGGAAGCTTCTTGAAATTCTCATGTGATGACAAGTTGGAAATCTCATCTCCCATGCTTCATGCCTTACCATTTGGTCTTAAAATATCTTTTCATGAGATATTGAGAAGGGATGAGTGAAAAACAAGTTCATCTTTGGCTTGTGTAAGGTTTTTCAACATTGCCTTCTTTTTCAAGTAATAACTTTTCAAAGCATCACCCATTTTAAAGCTCCAAATCAAAATTCTAGCTAAACCAATGTTCTCAAAATGGTTTTTCCAATCAAAATGATATATTGGATGACCTATTTTGGATTTGTGGATCTTCCAAATCACTTTTCAATTTCAACTTTTCAAGTTTATAAGCCATTTTTAGTTCACTTTTGACCAATCATGTAATCTCATGCTATGAGCTTTTCCAACAATTTGTGACCTTCTTTCTAGACTTAAAATCACATTTTGAGCAACTTTCATGTTTTGAGTTTTTCCATTTGAGGCTTGGAAATAGGAGTTTTAGGCATTGGATAAAATGACCTATAACTGACAAATGACCAAAATACCCCTGTCTTGTTCAAACCATAAGTTGAGTTCCCCAAATACAATCAAGGACTTCTACCACTCAAATTAAAGCTAAGAAGATGCTCTTCAACATTCATGTTGATCAAGAAATCATAGGAATCCTCCTACTAGGGCAAAAGTTGTCTGCAAGTTGGGTGACTTTCAAGGACCCAGATTCACACACCTCTGCTGACCTGTAATTTGTCAAAACCATAACTTGAGCTCTGTAACTCCTATCAAGGACTTCCACCACTCAAATTAAAGCTTAGGACAAGCTCTACAACATTCATGTTGTGGGGAAGATGAGATATCAATCACATCTAGAGCTAAAACTGCCTGGAAAATAGGGATCAAATTAGGGTTTTCTCACTGACAATCCTTAGGAACCCTAACTCAAAACTTCTCAAACTCCTCAATCATGATGAGTTGGTCTAGGAATCATCTTTATAACACCTCTATGCATCATTCCATGATCTCATGGCCCTTGGATTAGGTCTCAACCTTCTCCAAATTTTCAGTTGACTTAGGGTTGACCCAGTCAAAACCCTAATTCTACCATTCATGGTTGAATCTTCTGAACTCTTGCATAATGACCTCTCTGGGCTTCATGATGGCTTTCAAGACATCTCATAGGCTTTCTCAAAACATCAAGTTCATTCTCAAAGTCTCAGAATCATCTGAGGGGCACCCACAACTCTCAAGCTATGAAGCATACAACCCTGGTTTCAACCCATTCCTCTGAGGATCTCTTGAACTTTCTGATGAAGGTATCCATTTTCAAACACTCAATGAATAAATAATTGGTGGTCAAATTTTGGGGTGCAACAAATATTCTCAAGAGAAATTCATCTGAGTATGGTATCGTGTAACGACTAATTCAAGTCTACACCTGAACAGCCACCGCACCACGTCCTAATAAGGCCAAGATGGGTTAAAGGGTTCTAAGGTCCTCAGCTTCTCAGGCTCCCATTCGCAAAAAGTAATATCAATTACGACTACTCGTAAGACATCAGTAATTCCAAAGGGGCCTCCACCGAGCGGGGGATCTCAAGTCAGCTTAGTAAGGACTACTCCACGTAAGCCAACAAGACTATACCACCCTCCTATCACAAGTGCACTCAAGTACGGGTATAGGACTTATCTCACCATACAGATTACCAAGCACCAAAACAGAACAATAAATAACAAACAATTCAAACAAAAAACAATAAATAAATCAAAGTAGGCGAAACCCACTAGGAACCTAAATTTCCCCAGCAGAGTCGCCACTTTTCTGTAGCGGTAAAAATCGTGAGCGTAAGTTATTAATTAACTTAACTCAAAAAAACAAGAGTCGCCACCGCACTTTTATTTTATCCAAATAAAGGAAAGGAAAAAGAGCGAACAAAACCAAAGAGTTCTAAAACGAGAACAAGAAACAGAGATCGGGGTAAGGGGGTTGGTTACGCAATGGGAAGGTGTTAGCACCCGAAACGTCTATAGTACTCTATAGGAGCCCTTTGAAATATTTATGTTTTTTTGGTTTGAAAATGGTTTGTTTGAAAAGAGATTGGGGAGATGAGAAGAGAATTATTTTTAGATTTTTGTGTTTGAGAGACTTATCGCCTCATGCCTACGTACCCCACAAAGTGCAATATAGGATCAAAACCCCGTAGTTCGTGGTACAAATGACAAAAATTTGTTGGTTTTGATTGATTTTAGATGTAAAGACAAGTCGTCATTTTAAGGAGAAAACTGCGACTATTCACCCACGAGTATTAAGACAACATCTGCATCACATAAAGATGGAGGATTTGCTTGGATTATCAACAAGACTATCACTCAACATCAACGTGGAAAATGTCAAAGTCTTAATAATATGGGGAATAGGAGAATTACATCTCAACTATAGAAATGAATCATGTCTAAACTTTTATGAAAAGTTTTAAAGTGAAAAAGTGCATAAAGGCACAAAAAGAGTTGAGGAGTTTTTTTATTTTTTATGTCTTTTGAAATTGGTCAAAACATGATTAACATTGATTGATTTTTATTAAGAAGAATAGAAGTTTAAAAATCACTTGATGAAAGTCAAGGTTTTATTGCAAAAGCGATTTTGAAGTTTGAAACCAAGAAGTTTTGAAAGAGGGAGAAAGTTTTTGAAAATTTAAGAAGGGGAGGAGATGAAGTGACTATCCTAGAAAACAAAATAAAAGCTAGAGGTAAGAAAGATCTAACCAGCTTGAAGTGCACTACAAAGCAAGCAAAAAGAATTCCATCCGATTTAAAGCATAAGCTAATGAGCGAGCCAAATAAAGGCTAATATCCACAATACTCCAAGCATAGGAATGAGAGTCCTAATTCTAAGTCCGAAGGTCCATGAAGTCCAAGGTCTAAGAGTAGTCCAAAAGCATAACCACAAAGTTAATAGCACCAAGTTTTTTTTTTAGAGATTTTTATCCTTTATTAGTATTTTGAACAAGGTATGGTCCAAGTGGACAAAAGAGAAATGACATAAACATAAACAAAGATATGACATGAAATGATAACATGGAAGCATAAAAGTAAAGAAATAAGGAATAAGAAGAGAATAAAAACAAAATTAAACAAGGATATTGTTAGTGAATTAATAATTAGTGGTTAGAACATATGATCAATGATGATTAATTCTTGCACTTTAGACCAAGGTTAATGAAAATTCATTAGAGGATTGATAGAATCAAAGCCTCCTAACAATGACTTTCATAGGTAGTGGACTTAAGACAAGCAACTAATTATACTTGGACTTTCAAACATAAGTTTGAGCCACGAATGATCATTTTTCGATTAAGGGACACTTTAGCGCTATGTTAAGCAATCGTAATCGGGTTTATGTAGAAACCACGACTATCTGAGGCCGGTCAATAATAATGTTAGTGTTAACACATGTTAGAGAAGTGATATGTAAATCACTCTCCTAAAGCATGCCACACAAAAAGAAAAGAGGTAGTGATCTCATCACAATCAAGATTTTTCATCAATTAATCAAAGGTAATCTATCACTATTCCAAAGTACGGAGAATTATCTCAAATGATTATTCGTCCATAGATTTGAAATAATGAAGATTAAACAACATTGATAATCAATAATCCATGATCCATAGATTTCATCGATCAAAATAAAAAAAGAAGAAGAAAGAGAACTAAAAAGAAACCACAATTTGAATCTTAAATCGATTAAATTATCATCAATATCAATCACCTCTCTTGGTGGATAAAATCAACACCCAAAGTCCATTGATATTGATGAAATTTTATCAAAATTTAAGATCCAAAACAACCAACAATTAATCCAAAAAAATCAAAATATTTTCAAATAACTTTTTAAGAGTTTTTTTCAAAAATGAGATTTAGATCACAAACTAAAAGAAATATAGAAAAGGCCCACACGACCCAAGTCCTTTTAAAAGAAAGAAAAAAAAACAATTGAAGAGGAAAAAAAGAAAGAAAAACAATAGCATTATCTTCTCCAATGGTGTGTCACGACTACTGTTCACAAAGCCATGGATGCTTCGGTGCTCTCTCAAATCGGAGCGGCGGGACACGAAAAGTACGCGGTTGCAATCGAAATGCAAAGTGGACTCCAAATATGTTCTCGATTTCAAATGAAACTCAAATATAGAGGCACATTCAGAAGACGAAGTCTCGACGAAAACCGGTAACTACCTTCAATTTGAAGTGAATGATGATTGGATTTCTCTTCTTCTTCACGTTTCTGAAGATTTGTTGTATTGATGAAGATTTACAGCGATCTGTGAGATGCGAAAATGAAATGCGGTTTTGACGGTGATGGTTAAAGAAAAAAATGAAGGACAATGTTGATGAATTTTCAACGATTATGAAGGTTAATTGAATGAAGCTTGAAGGTGATTTTGAAGACAATTTGATTGAAGTTTGGTTTGATTTTTGCAGAGTGATGAGGGGTTATTCAAGCTTGAAGAAATGAAGGAGATACGGGTGGTATTTATAGATGAGAGTGAGTGAAAAACGATTTGCCGTTTTGCAATTTTCACTGTGTTTTGGTTGATACGTTGTGCGTGACCCATGTGCTGAAACTTTCATGTCGTTTTGATTTTTACACTTTGCAGTTCATTTAATTGTGTGACGTGGATTAATTCATACAACTCTATATCAGCTTGGATGTACGTGCACGGCTTGGAAATATGGCTCAGTATAAAGCTTCTCAAAGGTACGTTTTGACTATCACTTGCAGAAATCAAGCTACCATTTTCCAATTATGTGTTAGCAGAATCATGCTTATTTTTCACACCATCAATCTCCTTTTTATCATTAATCACTGCTGTTCCATTTTTATCCGATGCAACAATGACTAACTTAGCATTGAATGATAATGTCATTCCAGGTGGAGACACAATTTCAACAACAATTAGCACAATCCCATGATGTTCTGCTATTCTCATTCCGTAAGCAAACACTTCATTATCATCGGGTCCTCCGAAGAATACTATAACAATATTGAAAGAAACATCACTAGCTTGAACCTGTCTTGTTCTTCCCAGAAAGCGATCGACCAAAATTCTAACAGGACACGGCGCGTGACTCAACACAAGTTAATTGATTACATGAAATGAATGTCCTAATGATTCCATTGTTCCGTCGAGACATTGGTGTTTATTGCAGCTGAATTGATTTGTCCCCTCTACAATGTCGCCATGTTGACGGAGTATTCGCTGAAAGCGAATCAATGTAAGTTCCAATTTGCTCAACTGCATTTAGACTATTCTCAGCCAAACTTGCAAATCCTTTGAATTCCACCGTGGATGATACAAATCCAAATTTTCAAAATAGCCACTGATATGAATACATACCCTGATTAAAGCCAGATGGATTGGGATATATAACAACAGTATCCAAAATGTTTTGAAACTTATCAGACCTGGAAAGATCACGAGGAAGAGACTTCACCAATTGACTGTGAGTAGCATTTCCAATGGATAACTTAAAAATTAGTTCTCTTTTCACGCTTTCAGCAGCAGTTAGCCCACAAAAGCGCCGTCATGGATGTATCACTTGCATTTGACACCATTCCTTGGCTAATATTTTTATGTGCTTGCTTACGAGCCAGCTTGAATTCTTCTGGTATTGTCCATGTTGATTGCTGAGAATTATATTCTACAGGTGACGTGTATGGCTCTCATCG
Organism: Lathyrus sativus; assembly: GCA_963859935.3. Lineage (NCBI taxonomy): Eukaryota > Viridiplantae > Streptophyta > Magnoliopsida > Fabales > Fabaceae > Lathyrus > Lathyrus sativus. The sequence goes on from OZ012738.1 coordinate 517,527,741, forward strand.
TTTTCTCTCGTCAAACCAGTGACATTCATCAATTCAAGTATTCTCTTTGGCAATTTATGATGGTGCACCAGTTACAGTGTAATACTTGAAACATTCTGTATGTTTGCCAAAACTATTCATAGGTTTCATGGAGCATTTTCCTTCGCTGAACCTTCCGAATGACTAGTTTTTTTCTGTTTTGCAGCAAGTATGGTCATACTGCACGCAGGAAGTTGGGAATGATGGCATGTCGACCTGCTTTAGTTCGGATTGTCGTGTCGATCGTGCATCAGTTGCTTGACCTCCCAATGATGGCTCCATACTCAGAACCACATATTATTACAATTTGAGTGTTCATCTTGAGATGCTAATTGTTCAGTATCAACATTATCATCACCGGATCTCGACATCACCTGCTTCAACAGCTTCGTGCTTTCCGCAAGAAGAAACTGGCATTAACATGGTGAATTGCAAACCGTCTTACAATGTCTTCAAAACCTATCTCAGTGGTCTCATTGTTCTCGTCTTTTCCTGGGAGTGTAGAAAGTGGAAAAAGAAACACTGCTCATGTTAGAACTAGAGGACCAACTTCATAGATTTCAAAACACTGAAAGTAGAAACTATTGTATCCATCTTTTGCACATCACAAGCAAGACTTTTCGTCAGCTGATTGATTGCAGCTTTACTCGCTGCATAGATGGTTCCAGAACCTACACTCGTGAGAGATGCAACCGAAGAAATAAACACAATGCTTCCATTTCCAGATTCTTTGAGAAGAGGATACGCCAGTTGGCATAGATGGTAAGCAGAATTCAAGTTAGTAAACATCACTTTCGAATAATCTTCGGTTTTATACTCAATTGTCGGCTTCCTCACATTAGTTCCAACATTGCTTACAAGTATGTTCAGAACATTTGTCTTTTCCATGCGCCAGTGTACCCAGCTCAGAAACCTCAGAAGTAGTGTCATCACTAGAAACAGATGCAGTTTTAACAAAATCATGTGAACTATTGTGGATGGTATGTGATAGTGTAGTAACACCACTAGCTTCATTAGTAACCAACTGGCACAGTGTTGGAAACACAACAAATTAATGAAAGACATCTTTGTTCTTTTTAGGAGAAACCAAGTCGTATGAATAAGCATCACTTCTTTGCAAAGAAGTTCTTGAAGGTGAGATAATACTTAGAAGGGAGGGGGGGTTGAATAAGTATGAAAGATTAAGACTTAAAAAATAATCACACAATTATTTTTATCCTGGTTCGTTTAAACAACTACTCCAGTCCACCCTTCCTAGAGTGATTTGCCTTTCTCAACAAGGACTTAATCCACTATTAAATCAAACTGATTACAATAGTAACACCTAAGAACAACAGTTCTTAGTCTTCTCAAGAGCTACTGATTCTAACTGAATCCTCTTAAGGAATAACCTTTACAATCAATGTAAATTAAATACAAGAGTATTAATGCTTCTATAAAGCTTTTATCACAACAGTGATTTTTCTCTTAAGTTTAAGTACAATAAGATTCTAAGAAGAATATGAAATAATGAGAGCTTGGAATAATATGATTTCTTTTCAGCAAATTGTGTAACTGAAGAATGTGGTGAAGTTCTCCTTTTATAGGCAGCTGATCCAAGGAAGCTGAGCGTTGAAAAGAGAGTCCCAAAAAGGTCTGAGCCTTTTTGTCTTCACATCAAGTGACCTTTCCTAGAAGTAGATGGCACAGAAAAATCCTTTTTGTCTGTGTAAGTGTGTCTAGCACAAATGAGGAAAGAGACGTTGAATAACTCCAACGGATATATTCTTGAATATTTCTTCTTCAGTTTTCAGCAAGTTCTTCAGAGTCTGAATGGATCAGAGTCTTCTAATGATATTCAGAACTTTGCTATATCAGAGTCTTCTAATGATATTCAGAACTTTGCTATATCAGAGTCTTCTGCAGCATGTGTGCTTTTAGCGTGTTGATCATCAGAGCATATTTGACACAGAACTTCTGTACTTGGCAGCGTTGGTACTTTCAGAAACTTCTGTAGAATTATGCTTTGAGAAACTCTTCAATCAATATTCTTCTATGCTTCAGATGCTTCAGCTTCAGATGCTTCTGACTATCTTCAGATGCTTCTGACTCAGAATGTTCTAGAGCTTCTTGCTTCAGATCCTTCTGGAGACTACGCTCAGGATCTTCTGTAAGGAGCAATCAGATTCTTCTGTAAGATGCATCTGGCGCTTCAGAGTCAGGATAACTTCTTGTATCCAAAACAGATTTGCTTCTAGAGAGTTAATTTCGTTTCAATCTGCAGTAAAACTCTCAAACAAATTTTAGAGTATATAATTCTTAAATATAAATTTCCTAACAGTTATCATCAAAACAAAGAGTTATTATTAAGAACCAATCTGTGTTCTAACAATCTCCCCCTTTTTGATGATGACAAAAAGTATCAGAAATTTTATTTAACTGAACATAAAGAATTATAACTCCCCCTGAGATGATGAATCTCCCCCTGAGTTAAATATGAAAAAGGAATAGAAACTTTCCTTTTATCTTGAGTAATCTTCAGAGTTAGATCTTGTTTGTTCTTGTAACAATTTAGGGTTAGAATGACTTGCAGATATAAGATTCAGAGTTTGATAAAAGACAAATGATCTGAGAGACTCAGAGATTCTTTTATAGAGTGTTCTTATCAAATGTTCTGAAATAGTCAATTTAAATATTAGATAGAATAGGTATGTCTGAAGATTCATTCTAGTGAAGTTATATTAAACAGTTCAAATCTTTATTTTCTCCCCCTTTTTTGTCATAAGCAAAAAGTAAAAACTTTTAAAAAGACAAATAAAAGGAACAATAAATAAGATAATTCAATGGAGAAAAACTTATTCATTCAAAATAACAGAGCAAGAGTACATAGGTAAACATCAGAAGATATAACAATAAAATTCAGATGCAAACAACAGATGCACAAACATTAGAATGAAAAAAAAATCTAAGAGTGTTTTGACAAAAGCATCTTCAATAGATCTGTAATCTCAGATGATGATTGCTCTTGCTTTGACATCCACTTAGTCATGGTCTCATTCTTCTCATCTTGTTTTGACATCCACTCTGTCATATCCTCATATTTCTTATCTTGCTTTGCCATCTAGGATTTTATTTCAGACTGTCCAGCCTCCAGAGCAGCAATCTTGTCTTCAAAGTCTGGATGTTCTGTCTTTATCTCTGATGAAGAAGGTGGAGGTTCTGCAGCCTGAACAGAGTCAATTGCCATAGGTTCTGTAGATCCTGAAGAGGGTTCTACCAGAGTCATAGTCAATGCATTGGAAGTACGTTCTGTTGGAGGTGGAGGAGCATCTAAACGAAGCAGAGGTTCAGTTTTGTTGACAGTCCAGAATAGAGTCCTTTCAGCTCTGAGCTTTGCATCATCAGAACAGACGTTCTTTAGATTTGACGCTACAGTGTTGAATCTATTGATGAATCCTTTCCAGATGATGTCAGATTCATTTGCATCCATAGTTTCAGAGCATCTCTTCTGAACAGTACCTAAAGACATCTGTATTTCTTGCAAAAATGTTTGAAATAAATGATCAATATTAAGTCTGGGCTGTGGTTTAAGCAAGGTTTCCAGAGTCATGTGTTTAGGTTTGGGAGTTGGTGGTAACAGTGATTTTTGGATGGAAATCAGAGGAGGGGGATAATATGGAATGAAAGGAATTTCTGGTTTTTGAGGTAAGGATCTGTGTAAAGCATTAAGCAGATGAGGTTTTGGTCTTGTGCATGGGCAAACATCATCAAAGGGTTCATTAGAATATGGTATGAAAGCAGAGGTTGATGGTTGAACAGATGCAACTGTGTTATCAGATGCAAGTTGCAGAGCTGAAACAACAGCTTTACCAGAGGTTGCAGATATTGTTGCTAAGGATCCTACATTGTTCATTGATTGAATATATGAAAGGATCACAGATGGAAGAGCCTGTCTGAGTTTTGGTTTCAGAGGGTTCAGGGGTTCAGAAGTTTCAACTCTATCATAAAAATCTTTCAGTTTGAAACCATAAGATAGATTATGATAAAGAGAAGACACTTGGGCACAAGATATACCAGATGATGATGGATTAGAAGTAGGGATTAACATCTCAGATGATGGTGCAGGTGGACGCATAGGATCTGGAATGGGAGTTTTAGAAGGTATGGTTGATTCAGGTTCAGGTTCATGTACAGGGTATTTGTCAGATGGAGAAATCAGAAAATCTGGGTGGATTTCTGATTCTGATGAGTTGGAGGATGTTGTAGGTGTACAAGAGGTAGAAGATACTTGAAACATTGTTTTTAGTGGAGTGACATCAAGAACTTCTGTCTCAGGGATGTGAGGTTCAGATGTGTTGGTAGGTTCTGAAGGAATGTCAGATTGTTTGGATGGTGGTTCTGATGAAACAGGAGCAGAAGTTACTTTTGTGAGTTCAGAAGTAACAGGTGCAACAGGTTCAGAAGGTGGAATATTTGATGGTGGATTGTCAGAGACTTTTTCTGGTTGAATTTCTTTGGTTTGGTTTTCTGGATGTTCTGAGGTTTGTGGTTGATCAGATTTTTGTTTTTCAGATTGTTGTTGTTTTGATGGCTGTGGTTCTGTTGGTTGTAATTCTGATGGTCGTGGAACAAAGTGTTTGATGTGTATTTTGGGTTGAGATGGTTTTGATACAGAAGCAGTGTGTTGCTTTTGAGGTGAAACAGAACTAGGGGCAGTAACAGAAGTTGTTTGAGTAACAGGTGGTTGTGGAACAGACTTAATATTAGAATCATTAATAACAATATTTTTAGAAATTACAGAAGTCTTAGTACCTTTTACTTTAATCCTCTTGGCAGATGCAGAGGCAGCTTCTTCAGAATCCTTTCTCTTCAAGAGATTCTTGGGCTTCTCAGCAATCTTAACCTTCTTCTGGACAGGTTCAGATTCTTCTGCAGGCTGAGTCCTTTTCCTCTGAAGTGGAACTTCTTCTTCTTCTCCTGCATCTGGTAGTGGTTGTTTGACAAGCTGAAACACATTAGCTGAAACAGGTATTCCTTCCCTTTTGCATTCCTCTATATACATCAGCACTATATGTCTGGGTTCTTCAACAAAGAATAGAGGAAAGTCAGCTACAGGAACCCTCTTATTCAAATCAGACATATTCAGCCTCTTTGGAGCAGTAGTGAGTTCATCAACAATTTTGAGTCTCAGAAGACTTTTAGCGTTCAGAGGTTTTCCCATAATAAACTCTAATTCCTCTGTAACTCCAGCAGCGTACAGAGCAGTCACTAAACCATTTTCAGTGAGAAGATCTGAGATCAACCTTCCAAATGGGATCCAAGTCCTGATCTTCTGGCCTTTCTCTTTCATAGATTCTCTAGATGCATTGATATGATTCCACAGATGCATGAACAAAATGTATGGAAGATCTACCATGTTGCTCTGACTAAGGCAGTACATAAAATAGATATGTTCATTGTTGACATAATCTGGGGAATTGGTTGATTTCCTGTGATGGATGCATCCCATGAAGATCTTGGCCCATATCTTGTAATCAGGCTTCAGATCTTTGAATCTGTTAGAAGCTTGACCAACAGTCATAACTTCCTCATAAACTTCTTCCATGTCCACACGCCCAGCTGGCAAGTGAGAAACACCATCTGTTTCTTCATAACCTATCAATCTTCTTATCAGATCCTCTGTGATGATAATCTCTTTTCCCAGCACAGATGATAAAATGAACTTGGGATAAACAGATGCATGAATCCAGAATTCTTTCACAAGGAGAGGGTAAACTGGTCCAAACAACCTATCAAAGTACTTAACCCATCCTTGAGCTCTAACAATGGAACGAAAATCAAATCCATTATCTGCCAGAGAATCAAACTCAACCATAGATTCACACAGAACTTCTAGTTTATCAACAGGTGTTAGCAGTGTTTTCTTGGGAGGAGAATATGGAGCAGCACCTAAGTTATCTGAAGTCACAGCAGCCATAGTAGATTGGAACTGAGCAGTTGTTGATGAAGAAGACGCCATTGAAGAATGCTTTTTCAAACACTTAGGTTTTGGGTTTTTATGCAGAGAAAATAGGAGATGAAAACGCATGTAATTCTGAGAGTGAAAAGTGTGAAAGTGAATACAAGACAAGTATTTATACTAAACACTTAGGCACATCAAAAGTCAGAAAAACGCACGTTTGAGCAAGCATTAAATGAAGAGAATAAAATCATTTCAAAACATTAAATGCTTCTGACAATTTGGGGGGAAAACCAAGATTCTTACTATTCAAATTTCACTTCAAACGTCTCTTCAGTTATGTACACGCCACCTCTTCAGATTTTGTGTGACACGTGTTTACTTGCATGCTGTTCTGAATTCTCTCAAGAAATGAAACGTTAGACAACGTTCAGATCTTCTAAAGATGGTTAGTTCAAAGTTTCACATCAAAAATATTGATCAGAAAAGAATAAATAGACAGAAGAGATACTTCAGATCATTTAAGCATTTTTGCATCTGTAACAATTTGCTTCTGATAAATATCATTCTGGACAAAAATCCATACCAATATTTTTCAGAATAAAATTGAATCTATCTTCAACAAAGGGTTTTGTAAAAATGTCTGCCCATTGATGATTTGTATCAACAAAGGCTAAATTTATGATTCCCTTCTGAACATAGTCTCTGATGAAATGATGCTTAATTTCTATATGTTTTGCCTTAGAATGTAAAATGGGATTCTTGGACAAACATATAGCAGAAGTATTATCACAAAAGATAGAAATGTTACTCTAAAAAATTTGATAATCTTCTAGTTGACTCTTCATCCAGAGCATCTGCGTGCTACATCCAGCAACAGCAATGTATTCAGCCTCTGTGGTTGAAAATGCAATTGTGGGTTGCTTCTTGCTGTACCAGGAGATTAGATTTCTTCCTAGAAATTGACAACTTCCAGAAGTACTTTTTCTTTCCACTCTGTCTCCAGCGTAGTCAGCATCACAGAATCTAACTAATTTGAAATCATCAGATTTTCTGTAACACAAACCCACATTAGAAGTACCTTTCAGATACCTTAGAATCCTCTTGACAGCTGTTAAGTGTGATTCTCTAGGATCTGATTGGAATCTAGCACACAGACAAACACTGAACAATATGTCAGGTCTAGAAGCAGTAAGATAAAGAAGAGAGCCAATCATACCTCTGTAGAGCTTCTGGTCTACTTTCTTACTTACCTCTTCTTTGCCAAGTAAGCTAGTAGGATGCATTGGAGTCTTTGCCAGCTTGCTGTCAGACATGTTGAATTTCTTCAGAAGTTCTTTAACATACTTTGTCTGATGTATGTAGGTGCACTCTGGAGTTTGATTAACTTGGATTCCTAGAAAGAATCTGAGTTCTCCCATCATGCTCATTTCAAATTCTGCCTGCATACATGTAGCAAACTCCTTTCCAAGCATAATTTTTGTTGATCCAAAAATAATATCATCTACATAAATTTGGAAAATTAGAAGATCTTTCTTAATTGTTTTACAGAATAAAGTTGTATCCACTTTGCCTCTGAAGAAATTCTTCTCTAGAAGAAAATTACTCAATCTCTCATACCAAGCTCTGGGAGCTTGTTTTAATCCATATAGAGATTTCTTTAATTTGAAAACATGATCTGGAAATTTTTCATTTTCAAAACCAGGAGGTTGGTGGACATAAACTTCTTCTTCTATAATACCATTAAGAAAGGCACTTTTAACATCCATCTGATACAGAGTGATGTTATTTTGTGCAGCAAAGGAAATAAGAAGGCGTATAGATTCTAACCTTGCCACTGGAGCATATGTCTCAGTGTAATCAATACCTTCTTGCTGACTGTACCCTTGAGCAACCAGTCTTGCCTTATTCCTCTCAACTTCTCCTTTCTCATTTAGCTTATTTCTGAAGACCCATTTTGTACCAATAATATTGAATCCTTGAGGTCTTTGAACTAGATCCCATACATCATTTCTGCTGAATTGATTTAGCTCTTCTTGCATGGCAATAATCCAATCATTGTCTTGCAGAGCTTCTTCTACAGAAGATGGTTCAATTTCTGACACTAGTCCAAATAGTGATGCTTCAGATGATCTTAGAAAGGATCTTGTTCTGATGGGATCATCCTTCTTTCCAATAATGACATCCTCTGGATGAGAAGATTTAATTCTGGATGATGATCCTCTGATAGTTGACTCTTCAGAAATGTTTAGATTATTCATCTAAGAGATTAAGGGAGTAGCATCTGGAGTTGCTTCTGGTTCCTTTACTTGAGTTTTGTCTGCTTCTGGAACTTCAGAGTCAATAAAGACTACTTCCCTATCTGTAGAGTTATCAACCTGCTTTGGCTTTTCAGAGCCAAGCTTATCATCAAATCTGACATGAATGGATTCTTCCACAATCTGTGTCTCAGTGTTGTATACTCTGTAGCCTTTAGAGCGTTCAAAATATCCAAGCATGAAACACTTCTGTGCTTTGGAATCAAACTTGCTCAGATTTTCCTTAGTGTTTAACATATAACAAATACATCCAAAAGGATGAAAATATGAAATGTTGGGCTTTTTGTTCTTCCACAATTCATAAGGAGTCTTTTTCAGAAGAGGTCTAACAGACACTCTGTTCTGAATGTAGCATGCTGTATTGATTGCTTCTGCCCAAAAATGTTTTGCCAGATTTGTCTCATTGATCATGGTTCTGGCCATTTCTTGCAAAGTTCTGTTTTTCCTTTCTACAACCCCATTCTGTTGTGGAGTTCTAGGACAGGAAAAATCATGAGCAATGCCATTTTCAGAAAAATATTTTTCAAAATATTTATTTTCAAATTCACCACCATGATCACTTCTGACTTTTATAATTTTGAAATTCTTTTCATTCTGGACTTGCTTGCAGAAGTCAAAGAACACAGAATGTGACTCATCCTTGTGTTTTAATAACTTTACCCATGTCCATCTGCTAAAGTCATCAACAATGACCAATCCATACTTCTTGCCTCTGATGGATGCAGTTTTCACTGGTCCAAACAGATCAATATGAAGTAGTTCTAATGGTTTAGAAGTAAAAACAACATTTTTTGATTTGAAAGATGTTTTTGAAAACTTCCCTTTCTGGCATGCTTCACAAAGAGCATCTGAAGTGAACTTCAGATTATGGAGTCCTCTGACAAGATTAAGTTTATTAATCTGAGATATACGTCTCATATTAATATGGCCCAATCTTCTGTGCCAGACCCATTGCTCTTCATTAACAGACAAGAGGCATTTAACATTTTGAACTTTAAGTTCTGAAAGATTTATTTTATAAATGTTGTTTTTCCTCTTACCACTAAATAGGATAGAGCCATCCTTCTGACTAATAGCTTTACAACATTTTTGATTAAAGGTAATATCATAACCATTGTCACTTAATTGACTTATGGACAATAAGTTATGCTTTAACCCTTCAACAAGTAAAACATTAGTAATAGAGGGAAGTTTACCATTTCCAATAGTGCCAGATCCAATGATCTTGCCCTTCTGGTTCCCTCCAAACTTCACATCACCTCCAGATCTAAGTTCCAGGCTTTGGAACATAGACTTTTCTCCTGTCATGTGTCGTGAGCATCCAGAGTCCAGGTACCATGATTGGTGTCCTGACCTTGCTGCTAAGAACATCCGCAACAGGAATTATTTTGTTTTTAGGTACCCAGATCTTCTTGGGTCCTTTGGGGTTAGTTGGTTTGTAGGTTTGTCTAAACTTCTGTTTTACAACATAATGTTTATTCTGACTTGCCTTGGGTTTAAACACATAAGCATTCTTCTCAGAGCTTGTGTGTTTAATGTCATTCAAGTGACCAAATTTGAATTGAGAATACAGAGGTGTCTTCTTGATGAAAAGTTTGTCAACAGGTTTTGGATTGCTTCCAGATGAAGATTCATATACAATACCTCTTCTGTTGTTTCCACTAACACCATAGATCATAGAAGCCATCTTGCTTCTGTCTATGCTCTTAGTGAGAAATCTATGAAAGCTAGAGTCATATTTTTCTAAAATATTTTCACATGACTTAGTCTCAGATTCAGATTCTTGTTGAGTTATTTCAAAGTCATTTTTGATTTTCAGATTTATTTCTTTTTGCTCAACAAGTTCTGTTTTTAGAAGATCAATCTCAGATTCAAGATTGCTTTTCAGCTTCTTGTATTTGAGTTTGATATTGTTATAACTTTTAAGAACTTCTGTTAAAACTTTAATGAGTTCTTCTTTGGTAAGTTTAGCCATTACCTCTTCTGCATCATCATCAGATTCAGATTCTGATTCATATCCAGAGGTACCTTCCTCTTGATCCTCTGTGCTGGCCATCAGTGCAACATTTGCACATTCTTCTTCTGATTCAGAAGATGATTCACATTCATCTGAGTCATCCCATGTTGCCATCAGAACCTTCTTCTTTTTGTTAAACTTCTTCTTGGGTTTTTCTTTCTGAAGTTTGGGGCAATCATTCTTGTACTGCCCAGGTTCTTTGCACTCATAGCACACAACCTCTTTCTTGGCAGATCTTCTGTGACTAGAAGATTCCTTTCTGTTATCAGATCTTCTGAAGTTGTTAAACTTCTTTCCCTTGTGCTTCCAGAGTTTGTTAATCCTTCTGGACAGCATGGATAACTCATCATCTTCTTCAGAAGAAGATTCTTCAGAGCTTTCTTGAATGACCTGCAAAGCTTTAGCAGTTTTGTTAGATTTTAATGCAACAGATTTACCTTTTTCTTTCTTCTGAGGTTCATCTTCCTCAAGCTCAATCTCATGGCTCCTCAATGAGCTGATGAGTTCTTCTAGAGAGATCTTGTTCAGATCTTTAGCCATCTTCAAGGCAGTCACCATTGGTCTCCATCTGGTAGGCAGACTTCTGATGATTTTCTTTACATGATCTGATGTAGAATATCCCTTGTCCAGAACTTTCAGCCCAGCAGTGAGTATCTGAAATCTGGAGAACATGGCTTCAACAGATTCAGAGTCTTCCATTTTGAAAGCCTCATACTTCTGGATCAGAGCCAGAGCTTTTGTCTCTTTAACTTGAGAATTTCCCTCATGAGTCATTTTTAGGGATTCAAACATATCAAAAGCAGTCTCCCTGTTTGTAATTTTCTCATACTCTGTATGTGAAATAGCATTCAGTAATATAGTCCTGGCTTTGTGGTGATTTCTGAAATCTTTTTTCTAAGCATCTGTCATAGATTTTCTGTCAATCTTTTTGCCATCCCCATCTGTGGGATGTACATATCCATCTATGACAAGATCCCATAGATCAACATCATATCCTAGGAAAAAAATCTCAATTCTGTCTTTCCAGTAGTCAAATTTCTCCCCATCAAACATTGGGGGTTTGGTGCTGATCCTATCCCTCTCTTCATATTTATTGTTAATATTGGACATTGAATTATCAGCCATGGTAACAAATAAATATGTATCAAAGTATTTCTCTCTGGATCTTTACTGACACTGTTAAGTGGTAACACACTCAGAACCGGAGCTCTGATGCCAACTGAAGGTGAGATAATACTTAGAAGGGGGGGGGGGGTTAAATAAGTATGAAAGATTAAGACTTAAAAAATAATCACACAATTATTTTTATCCTGGTTCGTTTAAACAACTACTCCAGTCCACCCTTCCTAGAGTGATTTGCCTTTCTCAACAAGGACTTAATCCACTATTAAATCAAACTGATTACAATAGTAACACCTAAGAACAACAGTTCTTAGACTTCTCAAGAGCTACTGATTCTAACTGAATCCTCTTAAGGAATAACCTTTACAATCAATGTAAATTAAATACAAGAGTATTAATGCTTCTATAAAGCTTTTATCACAACAGTGATTTTTCTCTTAAGTTTAAGTACAATAAGATTCTAAGAAGAATATGAAATAATGAGAGCTTGTAATAATGTGATTTCTTTTCAGCAAATTGTGTAACTGAAGAATGTGGTGAAGTTCTCCTTTTATAGGCAGCTGATCCAAGGAAGCTGAGCGTTGAAAAGAGAGTCCCAAAAAGGTCTGAGCCTTTTTGTCTTCACATCAAGTGACCTTTCCTAGAAGTAGATGGCACAGAAAAATCCTTTTTTTCTATGTAAGTGTGTCTAGCACAAATGAGGAAAGAGACGTTGAATAACTCCAACGGATATATTCTTGAATATTTCTTCTTCAGTTTTCAGCAAGTTCTTCAGAGTCTGAATGGATCAGAGTCTTCTAATGATATTCAGAACTTTGCTATATCAGAGTCTTCTAATGATATTCAGAACTTTGCTATATCAGAGTCTTCTGCAGCATGTGTGCTTTTAGCGTGTTGATCATCAGAGCATATTTGACACAGAACTTCTGTACTTGGCAGCGTTGGTACTTTCAGAAACTTCTGTAGAATTATGCTTTGAGAAACTCTTCAATCAATATTCTTCTATGCTTCAGATGCTTCAGCTTCAGATGCTTCTGACTATCTTCAGATGCTTCTGACTCAGAATGTTCTGGAGCTTCTTGCTTCAGATCCTTCTGGAGACTACGCTCAGGATCTTCTGTAAGGAGCAACCAGATTCTTCTGTAAGATGCATCTGGCGCTTCAGAGTCAGGATAACTTCTTGTATCCAAAACAGATTTTCTTCTAAAGAGTTAATTTCGTTTCAATCTACAGTAAAACTCTCAAACAAATTTTAGAGTATATAATTCTTAAATATAAATTTCCTAACAGTTATCATCAAAACAAAGAGTTATTATTAAGAACCAATCTGTGTTCTAACAGTTCTTCTTGGGGAAGTAAAGGAACCCTGTTAAGAAGTGTGTATCGCCGGCTCGTAATAGATCTGGACAGCAGCATGAGGGAGAATAGGCTTGCAAGAGAAACAAGGTTTAACTGGCGAGAAGCATACAATATTCCTGGATTGAAAGGTTTGGCTGCAGCTGAAAGCTTACTTCCTTTTGAGTCTGTAGGTTTTGCTTGATCACTTGAAAGAGAAACCTTTTCAAGTTCTGATGCAGAATTTTCTTGTTTCAATTCATCTTCATGAGTAGCTTCTTTTTTTCAGTATGCTCTCAAAGAATGTGGAAGCAGATCCCTCGGCCACTGGTTGAGTTGATTATATAGAGTAAAACAATGCACTTGTTGCCTCACTTTCAGGTATAGGAGGGCTATCCCGCAAAAACCTCCTGTATAATTTGCGCCACATTCTTCATTAGTGCAACTTCAATGAAAATAAAAGGTTCGCCAGGAACTGCTGGATGTAAATATCCAGAACAACGACGTCCAATTCCCATCCTTCTCTTAAGATCTAGAAGGTTGCTTATAGGGTGCACAACTTCATAAGCAACAATTTTCTCCAGCAGAGAAGTAGGATCATCCCATGTAATTTGGGTGTAGCTCTAATGCAACAAATCATACAAAGTAGACATGTTATCCCTTGGACTAAATTGACTGGCACATCATAGCAATTGCTATTGACTTGATGAGAATTTGATTGTGCGTAAGCTAGAGGTCTAGAGCTTAAACCCGTAGTTGATGAATCCAAATGATATCCATCTAATCAACTATAATCACCCGTAATTGGATTCCCAGAGCATTTACCACCTTTTGTGTAAACATAAATTTGAAATATCACAACACTTGAACTTCAAGTCCGCCTGAGAATGAGCAACCTCACCATCAGTATCATAACACTCATTATTTTTATGGAATCATCACTCATATCATCTTGGATGACCTCAAATTGTCTCTTTCCTTCTCCAAGAGGAACGCTTTGCACTTCCATGTATTTTGGAACTTCAATGATGCTTTAAGTTCACTTGAATGACACACTTGAATGAATACCTCCATAAAAAATTAATCCAAATCAACTTGTAATCAACCAATAATTGAATATGCAATAAGAGGATCACAAAGAGGCCAACAACTATACTTTGTATTCGCATCTCCATAAAACATCTTGATTGAATATTCACCAAACTTGACTTGTACATACAAATATCTGAATCTTTGATTAAAATTGAATCTCTTTGAGTTTATCTGAATTAATCTCTGGGAAAATAAATCCATAGATGAACACAACCTAGACTGATGAACCTTGACCATAATAGTCTGGACCAAACTTCTCATAGAACACTGCTTGATAAACCACTGGATTTCAATACAAGACAATTTGACTTTGAACAAACACAATTCCTGAGAAAATAACCTACTGCCACAACCAATTTGCACTTGAAGCAATCTCTTGATAGTTTGACCAAGATGAGGTCAAACTTCCATTTGATTTAGACTTGAATGAATGTCCTTGCCATCAATCTCCTTGCAAAACCCTAAATACACAGAGAAGAAGAAGAAACAAGCAAAATTGCAAAAATATTTTTGGTATTTTGGTTAGAGGTTAGTAAACAGAAACAAACATAAAGCAAGTAAGAAACAACAGGGGTGTTGGGAGAACCAAAAAAGTACGATCTTGTTTGTGTATGTAATGATGCAAATGAAAAAGGGAGATCTTAGGGGTAAAAATTAGGGTATTACACCAGGGTACTTGTATAGAGGATGCTAGGAGTTTGCAGTCCACTATTGTCCAGCACGAGCTATTGATACAGGGTCTACTCTCCAGACCAGGCCATCCTGAGACGTTGAGACTATTGGAGGATTTACGGGCTCATCATCCGTCTTGACTAGCTTTGATATTTCCCTTTGTATCTTGTTGTACTTGACCATCGCCAGGCTTGTTGGCCGAGGTCTTATCAGTTGTATCTTGTACGCTGCCTATTGGCTCTTTGATTACATATGAGGATTTATGATTCGATTGCCTGTCTATATAGGCTCCATTGTCGTTATGGCTTCTTCCTTGGAACTGGAATCGGGGGGGGGAATTAACCTGTTGCATATTTACATGTTAGCATAATCATGTTGCATAGCAGGTACTTTGAGTGTTTTCGTCTAACCCTCTGTGTGTGCCGGTATGGCAGGATAGATCACAGGTTCCGAGCAATGGAACAGATTCAAGCTGAGTTAATTGAAGTCCGAGGCCAGCTAGGGCAGGTTGTGAAGGACATGAAAACGTTGCGCTTGAATCAGGAGGCGCTTGAAGAGGAGAGCTACCAACTGAAGGCCCAGGTGGGTATGATGGCAGAAGTGTTGAGGAATATACTCCGAAGGGAGTGTGAGCAAGTTCCCGAAGCCGCAGCCACCAGGCTCACTCCACTGGTGTTTGAATAATTTGTGCCAAGGCACGTTAGGCCTAAAAGACTCTCTGCACAGCTTGAAGCATAGAATTTTCCTTGTCAGCGATCACGACTGATCTCTCAGGATAACCCTAGAAGGTATGGTTGTTTCACCCCAAAATTTGCTCAACATTTTCTTACCTAGTTTATGTTTCATTGCATTAACATTTGCATAGTTATATCATTTGCATATCATAGTATCATTCATATAGCAGGGGATCAAGTGTGATTCTTATCAAGATAAGCCTAGCAAGAGGTCTCATTCAAGATTGAGAAGTTGTCAAAGTCATCAGAAGGTGGTTTGAATGCCTAAGGGTTTAGATGTTTGAGTGTGAATCTTCTCCTAACTTGAGGATCAGCTGAAGACCATCAGAGGGTTGTAAAGTGTTGAATGTAAGAAGAGGATGTGTATGAAGCTCATAGAATTCCTAGAGGACCATGGGAGAGTTTAATCAAGTCATTGTGTCAAATGCAAGAGCCACAGTTGAGGTGCAAACAATTAGGGTTTCATCTGGATCAATCCTAAGTCAACTGGGAAATTGAAGAGTGTCAAAGCCTACTTTTAGGTCATGGAATTCATGAAATTATATGATGAGACATTTATGGTGTTGTGCCAAGATCAAGTCAAGAAAAGTCAAGAGTGTGGGAAGTTGCTAAATTAGGGTTTCGGTGTAAAATCCTATGTTTAGTGCCTAACTTCAAGACCACATAAGTCAAGATAAAAGTTTCAAATGGATCTTTGGCCAACATGAAACTTGTAGAGAATCTCAATACCTTTAATTTTAGTACTAGAAATCCTCAAGGGGATTTATAGAACTCAAGTTATGACCCAAACAAGTTACATGTCCTCAGATGCCTCTAAAATTTGTCTGTGAAAATCATCTGACTTCAAAGCTATTTTTGACCTAGAATGATGTTTCAACTGAACTTTTGGCCAACATGAAAGTTGTTCCTCGTGATCTTAGATTTCTAAATTGTACTAGAAGTATTCCATATGATTTGTAGAACTCAAGTTATGAGGTTTACAAGTCAGGGGTATTTTGGGAAAGTGAGATTATAGGTCATTTTCAATCATAGGCCAAAATCTCCAACTTGCACTTGTCAAATGGATTTTTGTTTAACATGAAAGTTGTTCAAAA
This sequence comes from Lathyrus sativus, assembly GCA_963859935.3. Taxonomy (NCBI): domain Eukaryota; kingdom Viridiplantae; phylum Streptophyta; class Magnoliopsida; order Fabales; family Fabaceae; genus Lathyrus; species Lathyrus sativus. The sequence continues at coordinate 517,544,081 of OZ012738.1, forward strand.
CGAGGTTTTTAGGCTATCCATGAGGTCATGATGGATTTATGGGACTCATAGAAAGACTTGGTTTGAAATGGTTTGAATAAAGGAAATTTTCAAATGAATTAAGGAGGGAAAATGCCAATTTTGAGTTATAGGACCAAAACATGTCAAGTAACTACTTTTTTTGAATGGAAATTGAATTTTAGACACTTTGGCATAACCATAATTTTGAGTTTAGGCCATGTAATACCCCAAATTTTACCCTTATATTTAGTCGGTCATTTCACGTAGCATCTCATCTGTGCATTTGCTAACCACTAACAAGTCATGGAGATGTTTGTTTTGCAGGATTTGGTTCCATGGGTATTTTGGTCATTTTACGCGAATTCTGCTAATTCCTTGAAGAAGGGCTTTTACTGAGCTTTGAGACACTTGAGACATATTTCTGAGGCATTTATTTATCACCGGGTTTGATTATATCAAGGCGCCAATTCGATGTGGCCGGTATTGAAATTTGTCGAGCGCAACTGGATTTAAGACCTATTCTATCGCTCATGGCTTATTTCCGGCACACTTCCATTTCTGTTAATAAAGCACAATTTAATTGGGTATTATTGGATTGTCGCTCTTAGCATTTGGTCAGTGGAGTGCAATTACGGGCAATGTTATTGTTGATACCGAATCTATTGTGATTACGGCGCGCATCCGTGTCTGGTTATAAATTTGTTGGTTAGCATTTAAGTTGGAATACAATTGAATTTAATCAAGTGCTGAGATTAAGGCTACAAATGAGACAAGTGTACGAACAAGAATATCATTCGGGAATGTTTATGGTTTACGACGATGTTAATGAATTTAAATATTTGTGGATTTATTCACAAACGTTTATAATTCTTTTAACTAGAAATAAATATAAAAGGATTCGAAACTGAGCGATCATGGATATATAAAAGAAGTTCTTGCATTTTATTTCATAAAAGAGATCATCATACAAAAAGGGGGAAATAGTTTCACATTCTGAATTGCTGTTACAGATGTTACATTCACCCTAAAAAGTCCTAAGTCCTAAAATTTCTAAGTGTCTTCATGATGCTCATCTACTGGGCATTACTCCACGAATCTCCGATTCAACCTGCACATCAAAAAGAAGCAAAACAGAATAGAAAAAATGTTAGAGTTTGTTTTCGACGCTCTCAGAACAGTGTCATCATCGAGTGCCGGGAGTGGCACAACCGAAGCTGCGTCCTACCCCCGTTACCGATCCGCGCCGTTGGCGTCCGATCAGGTAACACCTATTCTTATCATTACGGGACATCCGAGAGATAGAAGTGATAAAAGAAGCGGGACTGGTTCGCTTTTGCCGCAATTGGAGTTCCAAACTGATGCGAGAGTAAGGCAACATAGTCAATCTGGATTCAGACCCGGATGCCGGCAGGTCTAAATCACTCTGTGCTCTAAGTTTTTTCCAACACCTGAAATTCCACAACTGCATCAGTACAAATTGATGACAGAACTCAAAAGCAAAACAACTCATGCACTGCACTTAAGTTGAACAAACATCAAACTCAGGAAGGAAAGGAGGGACTAATGAGTTGTGAGCATCAATTTCAATCCATGCGCAAGAGCAAAGGAAAACATCCAACAAAACTGTCACGGGCAATGTAAACCACAGAGTGCAGTTCTTACTAACAGAAAGTATCCAACAGGATCCAAAGAAAAGCATAACAGCATCAATTCAAGAAACATGGTTCAGCAGAAAAAAATCAGAAATAAGTTCAGATTGGGTCCCAAATATGCAAGGCACCAAACAGGGCATCAAAAATGAAATCACCAAATCACAGCATAAAATCATAGCGCAAACTATACCAGAGAAAGAACAAAGATAAGCTCACGTAATCACAGTGATATATCAGTTCAGGTTGGGTCCCAAATGTGCAAAGCACATCAAAAAAACAAAGCACCAGGCATAGAGGGCTCAGATGAACATCACCGCCCCAAACTCGCAGCCACTATCAAGTAAATGTCTCGAGGCAACGTTAAGCGACATCCGAATTCACAGTTGAACACGGTTGCCCAAATCCGAAGCTAGTTCATAAAATCGCAGCACCTGAAAATTAGAGAACCAAGCCCGTTAAAATCAGAAGTAACGCCAGAAGGTTCAGACCAGTGGTCATCATCACCATGTGACCATCCTCGGCAGCGTTTGACTCAACTAAAGCATCAATACCAGTTCTGAAAAGAGAAAAAGAGGGTCAATGAACTTAAAACCGGAAGAGTAAATTGAACTCGAAACCATATCAGAAAACGATTCAAAGTAGCAGCCCAATTCATGTTCTGAACCAAATTCCACAGAACACAGCAGAAGGCAATCGCAGCATCATCGAGAAGTATCCCTCGAAGGTTCAGAACAAAGTCATCATCACCGCATACCGTTCCCGGCAATTTTGACTCGACCGAAGCATCAGCCTCAATTCACTGAAAAAAAGAAGAAGAAAAAATAAGTGATTTCCAACTGATAACCAAACTGAATGAAACAAGTTCACAAAGACCATGGCAGTTCAGAATGCGAGTGAATCCACAAGACAGGTATCGACTCGCTAAGGCTCAGCAATTGGATATCCACATTGTGAACAAGGGATCCCATTCCACATCTGAAAAATAAAATCCAAAGCATATCAGAGAAACCCAATTCGATCCAATCAAGGAAACGAAGAAACTGGATATCCACAAATCAAGACAAAGCCGTTCAGTTATCAAAATCAAATGAAAATCCGGGCAAATCCATATCCGAGAATAGGGAATCCTGAAAAAGGAAAGCTCAGATCAGATGAGATCAAACATATCAGAAAAAACAAAGTCCAATCTCACCAAAATCCCAATCAAATCTTTAAAGAGGAAACAAGATATATCAGTATCAGAATAATCCAATCAGGGTATCAGAAATTTGATCAAGCCGAAAAAGTGTTCAAACCATATCAAAAAAAATCATACGAAATCAAATCTCAGCCAAGAGTAACGTAAATCCAACAACATCCAAAAGGCCCAAAAGCGAGTCAGAAGAGAGTTATAAAAGGGACGATTTCACCTGTGAGAAAGGAGGAACGAAAATCGCGAAAGCCCCAGAAGAACGGACAAAGTCACATGCAACACCCTAAACGGCGCAAGCAAAAAGCCCAAGCCACAAGGGTCCGTTCATCAACGAACAAACGAAGCTCATCGTAAAACCACGAGCGAACAAACTGAAGGAGACCGCCACCGCCGTTCATCAAAACGACGGGCAATCAATTTCGAGGCTCAGATTATAGCATCATCATCGCCTTCATCATCGTTAAACGACCACCGAAAACCCACCGTAAACTCTCCATTCCCTTATCAACATATTAACTGTTTTTTTTTTTGTTTTTAGAATGGAGAAGGTGATACGAACAAGGGGTGAGACATGGCCGCGAGAGAGAAAACGGAGAATCGAGAAAGAAGAAAGACGAGAGGAAGAAGAAGAACGGCGCCGCGAATGATCTTAGGGTTATGAAACCCTAAGAGATCCTTTTGTCCCCATTTACTTCCACCGGGTTGGGTCCGGAAGTGATTACCGGCCCAACCCATCTTTTTTTAAATTGTTTTTTTATTTATTTTGTTTTTAAATAATAGGTTTTCCTTTTTATATAAAAATTTAATAAACTAACATTTTTTAAAATTTTTTTTTATATAAAACTAAAAACCCTTTTTTAAAAAGAATAAACAAAAAAAAAACTCTTTTTTTTAAAAATATTAAAAAAATAAAACTCTTTTTAATTAAAATTAAATCTTTTTTTTGCAAGTTAGTATTAAATTCTTTTTTAACTTAAATCAAGATTTTTCTATAAAACAATAATCAAAATCCCCAAATCTGCATCTTTTTCTGACTGCCGCCTAACTCTGCCCACTAACGTCGTTTGTTCATTTTGCAGCTCGTTACGTTTACCGTCATTTATTTCATCTTATTTTTCACTCAAAGTCCATTATCATATTGTATATGTTTCTCGGTTGTAACCTCGCGAATATAACAATCGCGTTTACTTTCTGCATTTTATTTCCGTTTGTATGATTTAAATTTCTCACACTTTCATCATTATTACTTCTGTCACACTACACACCTCCGAAGGAATTAGGTCTAGCTTTTGGCCGCCGTGTCAATAGTCCTCAACTTCAAACCCTCAAACCTTTACAACCTCACAAACCCTAATTTTCCACAAATGCCTCGCCGCAGGCCAAATTACAATTTTACCCCTAGCATTAGGTCAAAGAGCCGCCGCGCTCATTTTAGGGTTTCCCGCCGTGGAATCCCTAACCTAACCTAACCCTAATTTCAACTTAACATTTCAACGTAGAAATTTGGAGTTCCTACACTCCACGTAAGCGTGTCCCTAAGATACGTTTATTCCCCTTGAGACCTTGACCACAGTCAAGAAGTCTCTAACCTCCCTTTTGAGGGGAACTACGATTACTCTGATTCCACTCCCGTAAGGATACGTAGGCACAAGATGCGATGTCTTGCCGAGTAAACTTAGAATTAACCCCTTAGGTTTATTTTCTCACTTTTAATCCCTTGTACATATACCTTAAGCAAATAAATAAAGCAAATAGTAAACATTTGAACAAAAGGTTCCCATAGAGTACTACGGAAGTTTAGGGTGCTAATACCTTCCCTAAATTTAACCAACCCCCAAACCCTAGATCTTTCCCCGCATTGTGTTTACGATGCAAAATAGGTTTTCCCTCTTTTGACCTTTTCCTTCGGATAAATCAAAGAGCGGTTGTGAATTGAATTGCGATTCAAACTCATTAATAGTTTGTAATCCTATTTCCACCGCAACAGAAAATGGCGACTTCACTGGGGACGTTCTAAACTTTTGAGGGTTATCCCTAATTTGTCCATATTTATTACTTTTTGTTTTACTATTCATTTGCATGTATATATTGTACTTTGATTTTGGGATGGTTCCTTGTGTTGTGAGATAAGTCCTACGCCCGGACTAGTGACATTATTATAGGATGGGGATATATTCGATGAGGCTTATAGGGAGTGAGTCCCGACCAAGCTGATTTGAGAATCACCGCTCAGTTGAGATCTTTTCGAAAATGGTTCGGTTGAACGAGTAATCGTGAAAACTTTTTCCATGGTCGATTGGAGTCTGTGATATTGGGAACCGTAGTACCTTAACACCACCTTGGCCTTATTTAGGACGTAGTGCGGGAACTATGTGGGAGTAGTCCTACAATGGTTGCTACGCGATACTACACTCAAAAGAGGTTCTCTTGAGAATATTATTAACCCCCGAGTCAGTCGGAAGGTTGATAATATCCGAAAGATGGGCTGATGACTTTGGGCACCTTTTAGAACCTTGTTCTGCAGGTACGACTAACCTATAGTACACTCCTCTTGGGGATGGGTAGACCTTAACTCCGCTCACGTTCCTTTAACCTAGGACTTTGTGTGTTTTCATGCATTGCATCCATAAAGCATCATATTACATTAAGACTTCATGGAATTAAAACTCTATTTATGAACATTGCAGGATACCATGGATCACCATAGAAGGCATACTTTGCAATTTACTTTTAAGGGTTTTAATTTGGAAGTCCTAGAGAAGCTAAGAGATTTGGTTCAAGATCAAGAAAAGTTCCAAAACAGATATGGAAGGCTATTGTCTTTGTTGAAGATTCAAGTAAAAGAAGGACTTCTTGCGACTTTGTTACAGTTTTATGACCCAGATTATCACTGCTTCACCTTTCCAGATTATCAGCTTCTACCTACCCTAGAAGAGTACTCTCAGTTGGTGGGATTGCCTATCTTGGATAAGTCTCCATTCCCTTTCTTGGAGGAAGACCCTAAAGAACAAGATATTGCTAAAGCCATTTGTTTAAGGATATCCGATGTCAAAAACAATATGATCACTAAAGGAGGGATCTCCGGTTTTCTCAGGGACTTCCTAATTAAGAAATCCCAATTTTATGCCGATCATAAAGACATGTTTGCCTTTGAGACAATACTTGCTTTGCTTATTTATGGGTTGCTGCTTTTTCCTAGTTTTGAGGGGTTTGTGGACCTTAATGCAATCAAGACCTTCATGAGGAGAAATCCAGTTCCAACGCTATTGGGTAATACTTATCATTCAGTACATCTTCGAAACTTTCATGGTGGAGGAATGATTACATGTTGTGTGCCATTACTATACAAGTGGTTTATTTCTCACTTACCCAAGTCCGGTCCGTTCTGGAGATCTAATCAAGAACGTTGGTCGCAAAAAGTCATGGCTTTAACTCACTCTGATATTGATTGGTATAATCGCATGTACGATGGGATATCGATCATTGATAGTTGCGGAAACTTCAACAATGTGCCTTTGCTCAGTTTCAATGGAGGAATTAGCTACAATCCAGTCTTAGCTCGCCGACAGTTGGGATACCCCTTGAAGGAACCGCCTAAAGGTATTCATGTGGAGAAAATCTTTTTCAAAGACGACAAAAAGCTTCAAGATCAGATCCTATCCTCTTGGAATCATCTGCATAGGAAAGACAAAGAAAGTTTGGGTAGACCTAATTGTGTGTCTATGGAACCATACCTTCAATGGGTTCGAGGAAGAGCTATTGAGTTGAAGATGCCCTACTCTCGCCAAGATCCTTTACCTCAAGGAGAAGAACCTGTCCAGTATTTCATGACCGAGGCTGAGACCTTGAAGATCGGTTTGAAGAGATCACAACACGAAACAGAACCATGGAAGAACAAATACCATGTGATGGTCAGCAAGTACGAAGAACTCCAAAAGCAGATTCAGTCGAAGAATGATGAGATACAATCCTACAAGAAGCAAAGGCTCTACGAATATTCATTTTCCTCCGACCTCCGTCTGCTCACTGAAGTTGTGGAAGATGCTTCTCTAGGATTTTCCAGGCTTTTATTTAGCTATTTTGGTTGCAAGAATATTATTTGTAATTTGTCTTCAATAAATTAAAAGTTTCCTTGGTATTCCGCAATATTCGTAAATATCTGAATTCCATGAAATCTTCATTTGCATTCACATTTTAGCATCATACTTTTGCATTGCATGTGTCTTCCGTTTTCTCATGTTCGGTTCTCTCACCTTCCAGTTTTGTCACCCTAAGTTCTCTGCATCAATACGACCCTTCGAAAGGATGGAAGATCAAAATCAAGAGATCAACCGTGTCAGCCATGAACTCGAAGATCTTCGAGGAAGTGTAGGGCAGATTTTGGAGATGCTACGAGCTCTTAGTGTGAAGGTGGATGCTCAATCTACTGTTGTTTCTGAGACTACTAATACCGTTATGGAACACCAACAAGCTGTTACTGTCGAGAATGTACCTCCTCACGGTCTTCAATCCGGTTTGGTGCCTCCTAGTGCTCAACCAGTTCGACGAGCTACCCCTCCAAAGTGCAAAACTCCTAACTCCGACCATGGTAAAGGACCTGCACGTTCGAGGAACCGCAAAACAGCTACTCCTCAACCTTGGCAACATCAGCAGAGTTATGTTCAAGGTTATCAGTTTCCATATGTCCAACAACCCTATGTAGCTACTGTGGCACCTCCTTTCAATCAGCAGTTTCCTACATACCAGCCTGTGCAGTCAGCTCCGGTATATCAAGCACCGATTTATCAACAACCTTCCGGTTATCCGCCCATGCAAGTTCCGGTCAACAGTCAACGAGTGCCCAACGCTCCTGTTCACCAACAATCACAGAATCAGGTTCCTTATCCCCGTAAGAGGCAGTATAAGCCTTGTCCTCCAATTCCGATAACTTTCACTGAGTTATACCCCCATTTGGTACAACAAGGTCTGATTACCACCCGTGCTTTGGGTCCTCCGCCTAATCCGTTACCTGCAGGTTACAACGCTGCCGCTCATTGTTTATTTCATGAGGGTGCGCCCGACCATGATCTAGAGAATTGCTACGCACTTAAGAACGTTGTCAGAAATTTGCTAAAAACGAAGAAGTTATCTTTTAGCAATGCTCAGTCGAAGATCGAGACTCTTCTCGGGGTTCCCCGCTTGTCAAGCCTAAATTCTGCAAAGTGTGTTGTCCCCTCAGCAACTCAGTCGAATCCAGTAATTATTCAAAAGCCTAGCTCGCTTCATTTCGGTAACCCTCAAGATGATATGACCGGGATCAACAAAGAATCTGGGAAGTTTATTTTGAAGCAACGACTGAAAACTGTTGAAGATGTGACCAGCGTAACTGGGACAAGCCATGACGACTCGCAGTGATCGTAAACCAGACGTCCCTTCCATTGAGGCTCTGCCAAAGGAAACTGTTACTCTTGAATGCAAGATTTCGTAAACATTTAGAAGGATTTTGCCGACAGTTCATTCGTTTATTTATATGTATTTCTCTTTGATTAAGCATATTTAGCATGTACGAACTTGTTTATCTTTGATTAATGCAACGCATATGTTTGTCTTGAATAAGTCCATTCGTTTCACTCATTCAAAATATATTTTTTCATAAATTATAATGCCAACTTTACCCGATCTCTTGTTCTGATGGAGAATTGGGAGGAGGATGACGAACCCAAAACGTCAGATTTCTTGTCGTATGCTTTCAATTAAAACCTGCTGATGATGTAAGGCATTGTTTCAAATCCTAAACACTGGAGATATAAGGATGTTAATCCCTCGTTAACCTCTTTGAACCGTGAAGTAGGAGTTTTTTTTAAGAACCCTCATCTTAACCTGGGGCAGGGTAGGTTTCAGTTAAACCGATCGAGCACTTAGACTCTAAAAAAGGGAAGAGCAAACCTTCGAGAATTTACCCTTAGCATCTTAAGAAGTCCAATACAATGACTATCCCTCGGTTACCTAAGGAGTGGGGCAGTCACGAGCCTTTCAAGAGATTTACACGACTTGTGCATAAAAGAATATTCAAAAAAATAAGAGCCCGCTAAGTCAAAACCTATGAAGGAAACTTAGGCAAAACTGGGGCATCCCGCTGGACTCCAAAGTCAAATCAATAGACGCTGTCCAGGCAAAAGTTAGGGAATAAGAGCAATAAACCATTAGTTTTTTGAATCCTTATAAAGAACAAAATCGTGTGACCAATTGCCATTAGAAATAGGTGAGTGACTGCCATGTCCAAAGCCTTGATAAGTTCTCGACCATAGCAAATCTGCTTGAAATATGAGCGTTCGTATCCGGTTAACTGAATTAGGATTGGAGAACATCACGAGGAATGGGTGGGTACAAGTATAACTTTGAGCCTATATCCTTTGTTTCTTAAACCGTGAACCGAGCCACGATACAACCTTTAAAAGACCTAATTGAAGTAGGACTTCGGTTGAAAGCATACTCGACAAGATCACGTTTCCTGACTCCTACGAGCTATGCTCAGAAAAAAATTCATGTTGGCATTATAATTAAAACTTATATCCCGACTAGTGATTTCGGTCACAAGTTATGGCGATATCTTTTTCAAAACAAAAATTCAAGACAAATATATGTGTACATTGACAAGCTCAGGATAAGCATTTCAGGCATGACGACTTTGCTTGATATCTTAGAGAGTTACATATGGACATAACCCGTGGAACTTAAAGATCCTGCTAAACAGGGGCAGGCAGTTTCCCAATTCGCTTACCAACGCGAGTCTGACATTCTTAAGAGCTACTTCTCAAAGATTTCGTCGTGACACGATTAATTTGTGCTAGTTACGTCAAGACCTGGCAAATTTCTCAAAGAGTTTGAAAACAGTGGGGCAACCAGACTCCGTGTTCTCTATAAAATCCTCTTGAGATGACCATACCTCACAACACAAGTATCCTGGGGCACCGTGCTTTTTAAAAAAACAAATGGCGACTACTATAAAGGTCCTTCAAGATCAAAACCATGTGGTTTCACAACTTTTCTTCATGCACCCGATGGATTTTACTCATGGCGGCCTTCATTCCCCAGTAAATCTCAGTGTTGCAACAGGCTCCTAAACTATTGCCTCATCACAGTCCCCAGAGAGACTATAAGCTGACAACTCTTTCTTGGGTAATTCGAAAGTGTCCCTCAGGTTTTCTTCTCCCCATATGAAGACGTGACACTGTACACCCAAGCAGATTACTTTCTCCCCCAAAGAATTCAGAACTTTGAAACCAGATTTGGTTCTACCATTGATCTTTCTTACCCATGATTGACGTATTGGTTGCAGAGAACGCAGGGTATCCCCGTCGAGATGTTTATTTCATCTCTCATCCCGTCTCTAGTCTGTTCGTCAGTATACGCGAGGGCATAAGCATCACATGCCTATTTCATTACATATTCGTTACATATCCATTACATATTCATTACATATTCGTTACATATTCATTACATACTCATTACATACTCATTACATACTCATTTCATAACATCTTGCATATTTAACTACATAGACATTAACATACATTCATATTCACGTATTCATTAACATACGCGTTAGCATGCGCAGGTTCATTGTGTCTCTATCATTGGTCGTTACCGCCGAGTAACTGGGTTCGTCCACTCTCTTCAAATAGATTGTCAACCCTAAGCATAAAATACATATGTGTTTCCTGTTTCCCCACAGAGCTCGATCCTCGTGGATGACGGTTACTTCAGCTATCTTTCCTCACCAGGATAAGATATCTACCCTTCGAGTTCATTCCCTCGATGGAGTCTTGATTACCAGTTTTCTTTCTAACTCGATCCTAGATTGAATCTCAGTCTTGTCGATCGTCAAGCCCAACCGGACGTGCATTTATTTTGCACTATCTTTCAACCGCAATCCTTTACAGATACACGCCAGTTCACGCCTGGAAGGTCTATCAGTACAACACTTTACATCTTACAACATTGGTATACGACATTTCTCACCTAAGAAGCCGATCCTATCTTCGTTATGACTCGCAGCAAATGGCCATCTCCATTGAGAAGTTGGGCTTCCATTTTCCTTGTCGTCTTGAAGTATAGGGAGGTTTTGAACCAAATCGTATTCAGGAGAGCACGATCTTGAAATACGGGGAGGTTTGAGCGGAATCATATTCAGGAGAGCACGATCTTGAAGTATGAAGAAGTTCATTTACCCTTTAGTAAAAGAAGGAGCGGAATCATATTCAGGAGAGCACGATCTTGAAGTATGAAGAAGTTCATTTACCCTTTAGTAAAAGAAGGAGCCGAATCATATTCAGGAGAGCACGATCTTGAAGTATGAAGAAGTTCATTTACCCTTTAGTAAAAGAAGGAGCGGAATCATATTCAGGAGAGCACGATCTTGAAGTATGAAGAAGTTCATTTACCCTTTAGTAAAAGAAGAAGCGGAATCATATTCAGGAGAGCACGATCTTGAAGTATGAAGAAGTTCATTTACCCTTTAGTAAAAGAAGGAGCGGAATCATATTCAGGAGAGCACGATCTTGAAGTATGAGGAAGTTCATTTACCCTTTAGTAAAAGAAGGAGCCGAATCATATTCAGGAGAGCACGATCTTGAAGTATGAGGAAGTTCATTTACCCTTTAGTAAAAGAAGGAGCAGAATCATATTCAGGAGAGCACGATCTTGAAGTATGAAGAATTTCATTTATCCTTTAGTAAAAGAAAAATCAGAATCGTATTCCAGGCGCCGACCTTAGATATGAGAAAATTTATGTATCAGATAAGCAGCAGCCTCTTTATTTGAGTGCTTATCCATTTTGGCATGTAAGTCCCCTCCAACGATAAGTGACAGTTCTCCCTCGAGAAGCTTATCAGGGCATTTCCCATTAAAGTCCATTATTTTGGCATACAGTCGGTCTTTACCCTGTATATATGATATGGATTTCTGAAAAGTCCATTCGATCCCATCACGAAGGATAGTTTATTGGAAGCTTGGATGTTATTCTTTGCTCAATGCTCCAGCATTCTATAATCGATCTTGCAACCGTGTAGATCCAATTTTATTATTAGACATTCTCCAGTGGAGGTCATCTCATAGGTGCCATCTCCATTTAAGGATCTTATTCCTAAAGTCCATTTATTTTGGCGTACAGCCGGTTTTTCTACCATGTATATTTGCTACGGATTCCCGAAAAGTCCGTTTGATCCTGTCACGAGGGATAGTTTACAGAAGCTTGGATGTTATTCTTTGCTCAATGCTCCAGCATTCTGTAATCGATCTTGCAATCGTACTTGATCCAGTTTTATTTTTAGATTCCCCAGTGGAGGCCGTCTCATAGGTACCATCTCCATTTGAGAATCTCGTTCATTTTCTAAAAATGACAATTGGTCGTGTTCGCACCAGTTGACCATCATTTTTTGGAATTCCCCACTGTTGTACTGTGTCCCAGCGCGTCGTTTCCCCCAGTGTGTTTCTTCTCGTAGCGTCTGTCCCTGTGCCGTCATATTCATCATTCCAGCATACGCATCATATCATATTCATGGCATCATCTACATTAATCTGTCCTCGTTTTGTCCATAGCATTGCATATCACCGCATATAAGGGCAAAATTTTCGGTTATCTATATTTAAATCTCTCCACCACGATTCCTCGAGTCTCTGTCACTCAAATCGTCCGGTGTAGCTATTTAAATAGGGGCAACTGTAATACCCCAAATTTTACCCTTATATTTAGTCGGTCATTTCGCGTAGCATCTCATCTGTGCATTTGCTAACCACTAACAAGTCATGGAGATGTTTGTTTTGCAGGATTTGGTTCCAGGGGTATTTTGGTCATTTTACGCGAATTCTGCTAATTCCTTGAAGAAGGGCTTTTACTGAGCTTTGAGACACTTGAGACATATTTCTGAGGCATTTATTTATCACCGGGTTTGATTATATCAAGGCGCCAATTCGATGTGGCCGGTATTGAAATTTGTCGAGCACAACTGGATTTAAGACCTATTCTATCGCTCATGGCTTATTTCCGGCACACTTCCGTTTCTGTTAATAAAGCACAATTTAATTGGGTATTATTGGATTGTCGCTCTTAGCATTTGGTCAGTGGAGTGCAATTACGGGCAATGTTATTGTTGATACCGAATCTGTTGTGATTACGGCGCGCATCCGTGTCTGGTTATAAATTTGTTGGTTAGCATTTAAGTTGGAATACAATTGAATTTAATCAAGTGCTGAGATTAAGGCTACAAATGAGACAAGTGTACGAACAAGAATATCATTCGGGAATGTTTATGGTTTACGACGATGTTAATGAATTTAAATATTTGTGGATTTATTCACAAACGTTTATAATTCTTTTAACTAGAAATAAATATAAAAGGATTCGAAACTGAGCGATCATGGATATATAAAAGAAGTTCTTGCATTTTATTTCATAAAAGAGATCATCATACAAAAAGGGGGAAATAGTTTCACATTCTGAATTGCTGTTACAGATGTTACATTCACCCTAAAAAGTCCTAAGTCCTAAAATTTCTAAGTGTCTTCATGATGCTCATCTACTGGGCATTACTCCACGAATCTCCGATTCAACCTGCACATCAAAAAGAAGCAAAACAGAATAGAAAAAATGTTAGAGTTTGTTTTCGACGCTCTCAGAACAGTGTCATCATCGAGTGCCGGGAGTGGCACAACCGAAGCTGCGTCCTACCCCCGTTACCGATCCGCGCCGTTGGCGTCCGATCAGGTAACACCTGTTCTTATCATTACGGGACATCCGAGAGATAGAAGTGATAAAAGAAGCGGGACTGATTCGCTTTTGCCGCAATTGGAGTTCCAAACTGATGCGAGAGTAAGGCAACATAGTCAATCTGGATTCAGACCCGGATGCCGGCAGGTCTAAATCACTCTGTGCTCTAAGTTTTTTCCAACACCTGAAATTCCACAACTGCATCAGTACAAATTGATGACAGAACTCAAAAGCAAAACAACTCATGCACTGCACTTAAGTTGAACAAACATCAAACTCAGGAAGGAAAGGAGGGACTAATGAGTTGTGAGCATCAATTTCAATCCATGCGCAAGAGCAAAGGAAAACATCCAACAAAACTGTCACGGGCAATGTAAACCACAGAGTGCAGTTCTTACTAACAGAAAGTATCCAACAGGATCCAAATAAAAGCATAACAACATCAATTCAAGAAACATGGTTCAGCAGCAAAAAACCAGAAATAAGTTCAGATTGGGTCCCAAATATGCAAGGCACCAAACAGGGCATCAAAAATGAAATCACCAAATCACAGCATAAAATCATAGCGCAAACTATACCAGAGAAAGAACAAAGATAAGCTCACGTAATCACAGTGATATATCAGTTCAGGTTGGGTCCCAAATGTGCAAAGCACATCAAAAAAACAAAGCACCAGGCATAGAGGGCTCAGATGAACATCACCGCCCCAAACTCGCAGCCACTATCAAGTAAATGTCTCGAGGCAACGTTAAGCGACATCCGAATTCACAGTTGGACACGGTTGCCCAAATCCGAAGCTAGTTCATAAAATCGCAGCACCTGAAAATTAGAGAACCAAGCCCGTTAAAATCAGAAGTAACCCCAGAGGGTTCAGACCAGTGGTCATCATCACCATGTAACCATCCTCGGCAGCGTTTGACTCAACTAAAGCATCAGTACCAGTTCTGAAAAGAGAAAAAGAGGGTCAATGAACTTAAAACCGGAAGAGTAAATTGAACTCGAAACCATATCAGAAAACGATTCAAAGTAGCAGCCCAATTCATGTTCTGAACCAAATTCCACAGAACACAGCAAAAGGCAATCGCAGCATCATCGAGAAGTATCCCTCGAAGGTTCAGAACAAAGTCATCATCTCCGCATACCGTTCTCGGCAATTTTGACTCGACCGAAGCATCGGCCTCAATTCACTGAAAAAAAGAAGAAGAAAAAATAAGTGATTTCCAACTGATAACCAAACTGAATGAAACAAGTTCACAAAGACCATGGCAGTTCAGAATGCGAGTGAATCCACAAGACAGGTATCGACTCGCTAAGGCTCAGCAATTGGATATCCACATTGTGAACAAGGGATCCCATTCCACATCTGAAAAATAAAATCCAAAGCATATCAGAGAAACCCAATTCGATCCAATCAAGGAAACGAAGAAACTGGATATCCACAAATCAAGACAAAGCCGTTCAGTTATCAAAATCAAATGAAAATCCGGGCAAATCCATATCCGAGAATAGGGAATCCTGAAAAACGAAAGTTCAGATCAGATGAGATCAAACATATCAGAAAAAACGAAGTCCAATCTCACCAAAATCCCAATCAAATCTTTAAAGAGGAAACAAGATATATCAGTATCAGAATAATCCAATCAGGGTATCAGAAATTTGATCAAGCCGAAAAAGTGTTCAAACCATATCAAAAAAATCATACGAAATCAAATCTCAGCCAAGAGTAACGTAAATCCAACAACATCCAAAAGGCCCAAAAGCGAGTCAGAAGAGAGTTATAAAAGGGACGATTTCACCTGTGAGAAAGGAGGAACGAAAATCGCGAAAGCCCCAGAGGAACGGACAAAGTCACATGCAAGACCCTAAACGGCGCAAGCAAAAAGCCCAAGCCACAAGGGTCCGTTCATCAACGAACAAACGAAGCTCATCGTAAAACCACGAGCGAACAAACTGAAGGAGACCGCCACCGCCGTTCATCAAAACGACGGGCAATCAATTTCGAGGCTCAGATTATAGCATCATTATCGCCTTCATCATCGTTAAACGACCACCGAAAACCCACCGTAAACTCTCCATTCCCTTATCAACATATTAACTGTTTTTTTTTGTTTTTAGTGTGGAGAAGGTGATACGAACAAGGGGTGAGACATGGCCGCGAGAGAGAAAACGGAGAATCGAGAAAGAAGAAAGACGAGAGGAAGAAGAAGAACGGCGCCGCGAATGATCTTAGGGTTATGAAACCCTAAGAGATCCTTTTGTCCCCATTTACTTCCACCGGGTTGGGTCCGGAAGTGATTACCGGCCCAACCCATCTTTTTTTAAATTGTTTTTTTATTTATTTTGTTTTTAAATAATAGGTTTTCCTTTTTATATAAAAATTTAATAAACTAACATTTTTTAAAAACTTTTTTTTATATAAAACTAAAAACCCTTTTTTAAAAAGAATAAACAAAAAAAAAACTCTTTTTTTTAAAAATATTAAAAAAATAAAACTCTTTTTAATTAAAATTAAATCTTTTTTTTGCAAGTTAGTATTAAATTCTTTTTTAACTTAAATCAAGATTTTTCTATAAAACAATAATCAAAATCCCCAAATCTGCATCTTTTTCTGACTGCCGCCTAACTCTGCCCACTAACGTCGTTTGTTCATTTTGCAGCTCGTTACGTTTACCGTCATTTATTTCATCTTATTTTTCACTCAAAGTCCATTATCATATTGTATATGTTTCTCGGTTGTAACCTCACGAATATAACAATCGCGTTTACTTTCTGCATTTTATTTCCGTTTGTATGATTTAAATTTCTCACACTTTCATCACTATTACTTCTGTCACACTACACACCTCCGAAGGAATTAGGTCTAGCTTTTGGCCGCCGTGTCAATAGTCCTCAACTTCAAACCCTCAAACCTTTACAACCTCACAAACCCTAATTTTCCACAAATGCCTCGCCGCAGGCCAAATTACAATTTTACCCCTAGCATTAGGTCAAAGAGCCGCCGCGCTCATTTTAGGGTTTCCCGTCGTGGAATCCCTAACCTAACCTAACCCTAATTTCAACTTAACATTTCAACGTAGAAATTTGGAGTTCCTACACTCCACGTAAGCGTGTCCCTAAGATACGTTTATTCCCCTTGAGACCTTGACCACAGTCAAGAAGTCTCTAACCTCCCTTTTGAGGGGAACTACGATTACTCTGATTCCACTCCCGTAAGGATACGTAGGCACAAGATGCGATGTCTTGCCGAGTAAACTTAGAATTAACCCCTTAGGTTTATTTTCTCACTTTTAATCCCTTGTACATATACCTTAAGCAAATAAATAAAGCAAATAGTAAACATTTGAACAAAAGGTTCCCGTAGAGTACTACGAAAGTTTAGGGTGCTAATACCTTCCCTAAATTTAACCAACCCCCGAACCCTAGATCTTTCCCCGCATTGTGTTTACGATGCAAAATAATTTTTCCCTCTTTTGACCTTTTCCTTCGGATAAATCAAAGAGCGGTTGTGAATTGAATTGCGATTCAAACTCATTAATAGTTTGTAATCCTATTTCCACCGCAACAGGCCAATTTTCATGAGTTGTCATTTGGTTTCTTCATTTGCAAGTCACATAGCCAAACACCTTACCAATGCAATTCAAGCACTCCTTTTGGTCTGAACACACTCACAAGGCAATTTGCAGTTGAAAGGGAAGATTCTAGAACAGTTTCCATGGCAAAATCGTGACTGTCATGTGCAACTTCAAGAGCAAAATCAGAATTTTCAAATTGATGGATTGGGCTTCAAACACATTTCAAAAGCCCATGAAAACATTCTATATATTGATTGCATTCAATTCAAAGTGGTTTTGGGCATTCATTTCGTGAAGAACACTGAAGTTGCAGTTGAAAAATTAAAAGAAGCAAGTGAAATTGTGTTTTGAGTTCCAGGTTGATTTAGAGCAAATTGAAGCTTACAACATCTTTCTCTTGTATCCTTGAATGATTCTGGAGAGTTTTGAAGGTTGAATCAAGCTCTAGCTACCTCTGTTACTAGATCTACAACAGGTTAGTAACTTTCAACTTTCCACATGAATTAGCATGATGTAGTTATATTTGAACTTGTGGTTAGGATCTAAACAAGATGTAGATCGTTTTAGGATCAATTTGGAAGCATTTGGTGATGATTGATCATGATATAGCATTTCTGTTTTGATTCGAATCTCTTGATTCATGGAGAGTTAGAGCAATTTAGATAGATCAGAGTGATGTGTGTGGCATAAGGATGAATTCTATATCATTAGATTTTCAATTGGTGATGTTTGATCTGGATGACATTTCTGAACTTTGATTCGTGATTTAAAATCTATGGAGAGTTAGAATGTTTGAGTAGGAGATTTGAGATCTTGATGAAATTCTGGAAAGATTGATGTAAGGATTGTTGATGTTTGATCACCTGCAACCACTTGCTCACGGAGAAGACGGCTGGAGTCTTCTCCGGCCACCACACTGAGTGTCACTCAGGCCAGTCTGAGTTTTGGAGAAGATGATCTCTGGACCTTTGGATCACTCTTTGACCAACGACTAAGCCAATCATCCAACAGCCACGACTTAAAGTTTTGTTTGACTTTCTGAACATCAAAACGCAGTAGTTTCATTTAATGAGGTGGCATGCCCTCCACGCTTGGATCAGTGGACCAGTCATGCAATCCTGTGGCTCATGTTTTATTCTGAGTTTTATTTTCTTTTATTTGATTTTGTTTATTTTAAATGCTTTATTGATTCAAAAAATCACAATAAATTCAATTTTGATCCAAAAATTATTTCAAAAATATCTCCATGATCTAGAGAGGATTTGTGATTTTCTGAAATCAATAAAATGCATTTACATGTATTTTTCATTTTAATTTGATTTTTCTTATTTTGTTTAATTCTTTTAATTTTGCATATTTGACCATCTGTTTTGTTGAATTTTGTTCTTCCAATTGGTGTGATGAATTTGGCTTTGATTTTTTAGTATGTGTTAGGGTAGTCATGTATGCTCCCTTAGGATTTTTGTTGGAATTTTAGAACAACTTTAGGTTCTGTTTTAGGTGTTGAGATTAGAGCCTTCCCAAACTTGTGGATCACCTTGATACCCTTCAATCTAGAAATTATTTAGGTGACTTAGTAGTTGAATTAGGCTTTAATATTTTAACCCTAGGTTGTTTAAACATTTATGTTCCCCTAGGAATTTTATTAGAATTTTACAACTTTGTTTTCTATTTTAGTTGTATTTTGCAAATTGCTTGTGTGTGTGGTGTTCTATCTTGTGTGCCTTGGCTTGCTTGGTCTTGTTGGTGACTTTGGAGCTGGATTTGCTTGGTTTCCTTCTTGAGAGGTCTTCTAGACTTGGTGTAGCTGCTGTGGCTTGAAGATTGGAGTTTGGAGTTGGAGTTTCCTTTTCTTTTAGGAGTTGTTTTAGGAGCTTAGGAAATTAGGGTTTTAGGAAGAGCCATTAGGACTAGTTTTGATTCTTTCATCAAACATAGAATGCGTTGTGTGCTTCTATTCTATCCAATGGTGTAAAGTCCTCCTAGGGAAACTCCATCTCTCCTTTGGAGGGATGTGTGGTATGCCCATAGTTGAGTAGAACTTTGAGGATGCCCTTCCATTTCAATGTTGGTACTTGATTATTTCCTTTGGTTTTCATTAAGTTTTCAACATTTCAACCTTGATCTTAGTGATTAATCCTTTGCTTGGAGTGTGCTTGCTAGAGCTTGAAGATGAAGTTTGATGAAGCTTGAATGTAGAAGCTAGCTTGAGGATGGAACCTTTTTGCTGTCAACTTTGCTGTCAAGAGGATTTGCTGTATGGACCTGCTGCTGTTGAGTACTGAAGTTGCTGTCTGTTGAAGACTGTTGCTGCTGCTTGGGCTGCTTCCTCTGCTTCTTTTCTTTTGTTGTATTGTCTGTTTACTTGTGTTGATTACCTTTAGGTTTGAGGTGGACCTTGTCTCCTCTTGCCTGTTGTTTTCTCCCTTGCCTCGCTTGTGCTGTTGCATAGCATGCATTTTACTGTTTACTGTTTACTGTTTACTGCTTGCTTTCTTTTGCTGTTTTTCCCTAGGATCTCTGATTTCCTCTGTGCAAGAGGGAATTATGACAGACATTAGGTTTTGACCCATGCATGATAACTGTAGGTAGATTCCCTTTCAACCATAGTTTTAGGCTGTCTTTCTCTTCTCATCTCAAAACAATTCAAAAACACAGTAATAAGGTTAATCGAAGTTGTACGTTACAAGCCTTAAGCTATCTGGGAAAAGGTTGGTGGAGGGTCTCTCTCCAGTAATCTGAATGTTAGTGTCGTACCCTTTGGGTGACATACGAAGCGTTCACTCCTGGGTCATAGTCTCTAGTGCGACTGAGATTGCAAACATCCTAAAAAACATTTCTTTTCGTAAAAAACTCAAACAAACATTCAAACTCTGTTTTTGTCCTCTTGGACCCTTAATCAGGAAAACCCTTTCATAAGGAGATAAAAACTGTCAGACAAGCTTGTGTCTTCTGTAGCCCGAACTACGTTTACTCTGATCTTTCATGCCGTATGAAAGTATGTAGGCATGAGATGCGACATCTCGACGAGCAACCTTCCCCCCATAACCCGTAGTTAAGCGAACTACGTTGACTCTGATTTCTCGTTCCAGACGGGAATACGTAGGCATAAAGTGCGACACTTTGCCGATTCATTTTCAGTTTCTTGTCTTTTTTTACCCAGACCTGTAGAATAGATAGAATAACATACCCTAGATAGAAAACAAGCATGGATCCCGTCGAGTACGACGGACGTGAGGGGTGCTAATACCTTCCCCTTGCGTAACCGACTCCCAAATCCAGGATTTGGTTGCGATGACCATTCCTTTCCCTCTTTGCGTTAGGTTTACTCTGAGTGTTTCCTTTCCCTCTTGTGGGATAAATAACGCACGGTGGCGACTCTTCTGTCATAGCCGGCGCCGATTTTCACAGTAGCGACAATGGTAAAAGGATGAAGCTCTCTGACAGAGTATTTGATAAGCTCCCGATGGATTATGCTCAGTTGGTGCAACTCTTGCTCCAGCTTCAATTGGTTGAACCTCGAACTTTGGCTCCATTGACTGGCCAGCCACCACCAGACTATGACGTGAACGCCCGCCGTGTTTTCCATTCCGGGGCACCGGGGCATGACATCGCAAACTGCAGATCGTTTAAGCATAAGGTCCAAGAAGGCCATTGAATTTGTGCCCGACGGCATGAAGGTACCAGGAGTTGATATTCCTATCCCCCCATCTGAAGATGCAAAGGGACTGGGTTATATGCTGGAATCATTGGAGTCTGAATCCCCTTGCCCACTGCAGTTACCTGTTCCCGGGTCGAACTTGAGAGCGAAAGCGCCTGAACACAAGGAATGCCTCGATCAACATCGATAACCTTTTGCTCAATCGCAGCAAAACTGTCAGAATCAGAGTCGACCTCACAACAATTTGAAAGGAGTTGATAGACAGAAGGTGCATGTCCTTCCCAAAAAGAAAGTTGGTCGTACACCGCTCTTCTGGTCGAGCCTGAAGACCTCAAGGGTCGCTCCCTTCAGCAGTAAATAAGTGTGAAAGCCCAGGGCCTGAAAGCTGGCAATCTGCATTATATCATGTCATTGCTTTGCATTTGTAGTTTCTTTCCCGTTAGAATGCAAATTTTCGCTTGTAAAACTTGTTGTTTTTCAATTGATGTTGACAATGAAATAAATGTGCATGTTTTGAATTAATCCATTTGTGTTCACTCTATTGCTTTCTTTTATTTTAAACGCTTGTTTAAGTGGAATTTGGGGAGGATGACGAAATCGAAAGACGTGTAAGCTTCCGATTGTATGTTCTTGGATGGAAAAACCTGTTGACGATATACAGGCATTGTTTCAAATCCACAAACACCGGAGATATAAGGAAGATAATCCCTTGTCAACCCCTTTGAGCCTAGTAGTAGGAGTTCTTTCTGAAAACGAAAAACCCTCAATCTTAACCTGGGGCAGGGTAGGTGTTAGCTAATTTGACCGAGCGTCCAAATTGCAAAAAAGGAGTATCTGTTCGAGGATCAATCACGCCTCTAGAGGTCGTGCCTAAAAAAACCACAATGGTTAAACGTCAAGAGTGAAACAGTCACATTTATTCCCTAAAGAGTCAGACAACTAGTGTCACACGACTTGTTCGAAAGAAAGGAAAAGAATCAAAAGGAAAAGCCTGCTAAGTCGAATCTTGCGAATAAGCGACTTAGGCAAAAATTAGGGTATCCCGCTGGACTTCAAAATCAGAAACTCAAAAGAGTTAGTCCAGGAAAAAGTTAGGGAAAAATAAAAAAGAACTGAAAAGCAAAAAGGATTACCAAAGGAAAATCCTCAAACAAGAACGAAGTCGTGTGACTCAGACGTCCAAAGATGAAAAGCGAATGACTGTCACTTTGAAAACGTGTGATGTCCTGAACTATCACTCCTATACAACCTTTGAAAGGAGAGCGCTAAGGTCGAATTAGCTGAACATAAGATCGGAGAACATCAAGGAGAATGGGTGGGTTAAAATGAATTTTGAGCCTTTGTCCTTTCTTTCTTAAAACCGTGAACCCGACCACGTTACAACCTGAAAAAGTCCTAATTGAAACAGGTTTAGTTCGAGAGCATACTTCGGTAAAGATCGCATCGAAACTGACTCCTAAGAAACAAATTCCTCTTGCAGCGTTGTATTAATTTTGACATTTTGATAATTGATTCGTTCATTATATGTCATAAATTTTTTCCAGTGAACAGGATTGGATTTCAAAAACTGTCATATGAATTGCATTTAATATATCTTTTATGCAGAACAATTTGTTTTACTCGCAAGTAAGCACTTGACAGCAGGAAAGTTTCCACAGTGGAAAGTTTGATCAGGATAGAATGCAGAACGCTCGAATACTCCGTGAGCCGAGGCAAGCCGTATCAAATGATCCCTAGTGAAGTCAGCCATCTGGGGCAATCAAGTCGAGATTCGGTAAATCTCTCGTAGTCAGAGGCACTACTACGAATCAGCCAGTCAGGGGCAAAGTCGTTACAAGACTGGGGCAGGCCATCCTGAGAGCACAAAGGCTATTGTTAATCAGAAGGCGGTTAATCTGAAACACCTCTTCGAGGTTCGAAACGTGAAAGTAGTTCATATCTAACCATCAGGGTACGGAGATTGCAATGCCCTTTTAGGAGAAGATTTTACGAAGATCCCATGAGCTGGGAGCAAAAGTAGAAGCGAAGGAAATGTTCCTCTCTGTTTTATCGGGGTTTACCAGAAATTGACGCAGGGTCAGGGGCAAGCCATCTCGAAGTCGGTTTGTGGCAAGTTTGCCTTTTCAAGTTGAAATATTTGGATTAGGGCATTGTTGTTACCTTTGCAACAGGTATCCAAGGGATCATGTTCCCCAGCCAGAGTCCTTTAACACAGGAGCGGGCTCTATGTGAAACTTATTCCTCCCTAGCAGACGGAATTTGCTTTTCCTCCCCGGCAGATGGAAGTCGAAGTTTTTATCCCCAGAAGAGTTGGGATTGAATCCGCGCAGGATCAAATTATCCTCAGCAATTCAAGATTGACTTATTCGGTAGGATAAAGTCATCTCCAGTGAGGTAAGATTGATATCCCCAGCGGAGTGTGCATTCCCGGTGGTTGGTTATGAATATATTTACTCCCTAGAGAGAGTCCTCGCAGAGTACAATCAGAGTATGCAAATCGATTCCCAGTTGAGTATCCCCAGCAGGATGTTTAATCCCCATAGAGCATGATCAAGTGATCAGTGGTTTAAAAGGATCATCCCCGTACAGGACCGTCTTTTTTGTTCTCCAGCAGGTTGTTTTTCCTCCGATAGGATGATCATCCTCAATAGAGTTCGTAATTTCGAGCTTGTGAGCCATTCCCCGGCAGGATGATTATCCCCACCAGAGTTGGTTTCACCTTTCCAGCATTAATTTTGTTGAAATATGTCTGTGATACCTGGTTATCCCCAGCGGATTCGGCTTTGTCTTCAGCATTTATTTTGCTGGAGCACCTCCTTGCATTTGCATATATCATAATATTTGCATCTACCCCTGCGTAGCATTTCCATGCTGTATGGAGCATTACGCCATTGTCCAACATGTGCATTTTGAAACATAAGCCAGGTGGGTTACCTCCTTGTTTCAGGTGATTCTTCCCTGCAAGTAATTGAAATTATTGCTCAGGAAGGTGTCCAGATATTCAGATTTATGGCACGAGATACGCGATGATAGCATTCTTCCTATCATATGCTCCCCTAGAAGAGTTGCTTGGTTAAGTTTCTCTTGCCCCAGTGGAGTTCTTCTCAGGTTGCTGTTAAGTCAGCATTAAAGGATCTCGTGGTTTAAATTTTCAGAGTTGTTACCCGTGATCTCCTCGAAAGAGTTTTTTCCCATCAGAGTTGCTTGGTTAAGTTTCTCTTATTCCCCAGCGAAGTATTCTTCAGACTGCTGTACATCAGTTTTGAAAATCTTGAAGTTCTTACCTGTTGTCGAGATAGGTGTTTGACGGCTATCTCAGAATTTCCCTGCAGGGTTGTTTGTTCAAGTCTTCGGATGTCCGATTCTCACTTTTATTTAGTGTTTTTCCCATTTCTTTGGAAATGGAAGGTTGACGTGATGGTTCAACAGTCGATGTGATGGTTGGACGACACTCGCTTTTATTTAGCGTATGCTCGTTTCCTTGTGAACGAAAGGTTGACGTGATGGTTCAACAGTCGACGTGATGGTTCGACGACACTCACTTTTATTTAGCGTATGCTCGTTTCCTTGTGAACGAAAGGTTGACTTGATGGTTCAACAGTCGACGTGATAGTTCGACAGCTCTCACTTTTATTTAGCGTATGCTCGTTTCCTTGTGAACGAAAGGTTGACGTGATGGTTCAACGGTCGACGGGATGGTTCGACAACACTCGCTTTTATTCAGCGTATGCTCGTTTCCTTGTAAACGAAAGGTCGACGTGATGGTTCGAAACACTCGCTTTTATTTAGCGTATGCTCGTTTCCTTGTAAACGAAAGGTTGGCGTGATGGTTCAACGGTCGGCGTGATGGTTCGACAGCTCTCGCTTTTATTTAGCGTATGATCGTTTCCTTGTAAACGAAAGGTTGACGTGATGGTTCAACAATCGACGTGATGGTTCGACAGCTCTCGCTTTTATTTAGCGTATGCTTGTTTCCTTGTGAGAGAAAGGTCGACGTGATGGTTCGACAACACTCGCTTTTATTTAGCGTATGCTCGTTTCCTTGTGAACGAAAGGTTGACGTGATGGTTCAACAGTCAACGTGATGGTTCGACAACACTCGCTTTTATATAGCGTATGCTCGTTTCCTTGTAAACGAAAGGTTGACGTGATGTTTCAACGGTGTCTCTATTGCGAAAATCGGCGCCGGCTGAACAGAAGAGTCGCCACCGTGCGTTATTTATCCCAACGGAGGGAAAGGAAACGCTCGAAGTAAACCTCGCGAAAAATGGGAAAGGTATGGTCATCGCAACCAAAACCTGGGTTCGGGAGTCGGTTACGCAAGGGGAAGGTATTAGCACCCCTCACGTCCGTCGTACTCGACGGGATCCACGCTTGTTTTCGGGTATGGATTGTTATTCTATCTAAACTATAGGTCGAGGGTTAAAAAGAAAATAAAATGAAAAAAAATGACTCGGCAAAGTATCGCACTTTATGCCTACGTATTCTCGCCTGGAACGAGAAATCAGAGTCAACGTAGTTCGCCTACCTACGGGAAAGGAGGGGAAGGTTGCTCGCTAGGACATCGTATCCTATGCCTACGTACTTTCATACAGCATGAAAGATCAGAGCAAACGTAGTTCGGGCCACGTACGACACATGCTTGTCTTGGTTGATTTTATTCTTTCTGAAAAAGGTTTTCTTGATTAGCAGTCCCGGCGGACAAAAATGACGTCTTGATGAATTCACATTCTTTTACGGAAGAAGTGTCTTTTATTGTGTTTGAAATCTTTATGGTATTTTTCTGTTTGTTTTGAGGAAGAAGAGATAGAACTCTAACCTATGGTTGCGAAGGGAAACAAACTAACCTAATGTTATCATGCATGGGTTAAGACCTAGTGTCTATCATGCTCCTCTCTTGCGCAGAGAGAAACAGAGATCCTAAGGGAATAGACGGAAACAGAAACAATAGCAGATATATACAGTAAAACAGTAAAATGCATGAATGCAACAATACAAGCGAGGCAAGGGAGTCCCACTCAACCTCGAACCTAGAAAACAATAGGCAAAAGTGAACAGGCTTCACCTTCCACCCAACAGGGTAAACAGCAGACAATACAGTCAGGAAAACCAGTCAATACATCAGAAATGAAATACAACAAAATAAACAGCCACAGCAGCTCTGCATCAATACCCATCTTCAAGTCATCTCCAATCAACTCCAGGCTTCAACAAGCATCAGTCTCTATCTTCAAGGCCTTCAGGCAAGGGATCTGGCTGACAACCTTCAGTCTACAATGGCTTTTCTTCAAGTCCTATCCTCCAAGCTGAGGGATCAATCACCAGAGTGGATTGGGTGCTAAGCAATTAGTTGACTACCAATGGTGGTAAACCAACTGCTACTAACACATAAGACATTTTCTCTCAAGAGTTCTATC
The DNA here is from genome assembly GCA_963859935.3 of Lathyrus sativus. Taxonomy (NCBI): domain Eukaryota; kingdom Viridiplantae; phylum Streptophyta; class Magnoliopsida; order Fabales; family Fabaceae; genus Lathyrus; species Lathyrus sativus. Next base: position 517,570,322 of record OZ012738.1, read on the forward strand.
CCTTAGACAATAGCACCAAGCCTTCCAAAGGAAGGGGGTGAGTGTCTTAGAGAGACTCTGTATCACAGAGAAGAATGGATGCAGACAAGGCAATCCATGTTTGAGAAACAAGCTTTCTAATCTAGAGCTCTGCCTAGCTCCTAAACCCTAGTCTCCTCAACGGCTGCTAGCAGGAATCTCTCCTTCCTCTCTGGAGGTTGGTCTTCAGCCTCTGGATTTCCAATGGCTTCATCATCACAAGTCTTCAGCTCCCCTAAGTCCCTAAACAAATCCCAATACCCCAAACAAGCAAGCAGAAATCCCCAGAGGGCACACCACACCAGTCAATCAGATATATAGTATATTAATAGCAGTAGAGGAATCCTGACTTTTTCTAAGGGGATCTAATAATTACCCGTAGCCCCTATAGTCCCATAGCTAACCTATTCAATCTCTAAGTCCTAAGGGAAGTGAATTAATTCCCCTAAGTCATCACCTAAAACCCTAGTTTGTTCATGTTGTTCACACCTACACTAAACACCTAAAATTAATTTCTAAAAATGGGAACTAAATTGTATCTACAAGTTTAATTTCTAAACTAAACAACCTAAAAAGAATGGGCAAAAATATTAAAGCATCTAATAGAACAAAAACTAACAAAATCATGCATGAAATGAAATTATTTAAAATGCTATTTATTTGGAAAATATGGGAAAAATGTCAAATAAAAAATAAAATGCAATTTTTATTTTTTATAATTTTCTTGACTCTTTGAAGAAAATGATGCAAAAAGAATGAATTAAAAATATGCAATTTCTAATTTATTATGAATTTTCAAAAATGAATGAAAATAAAAAGAAATTGAAAAAGAACATAGAAAGAAATAAAGGGAGGGGGTGCCAGAAGTAAGTAGGTTAAGTGTATACGCGTATGGGCTTTCAAGAGGAGGTGCGTCTAGTATTCTGGATTAAGCCCAATTGCATTTCAGAAATTTGAATAAACTAAATCCTAAAAAAACAACGGTGTGAAAAGCAAATAATATCAACATATTTCAGTGTGGGCCAGTCTCTGGGGGTGTAAGTAGTACTTAGTATAAGGCCCAGTGTGTAATCAGAAATAAATTGTAAATCAAAACGAAAAAGGGAAATACGCGGTGCAAATAGCGTTGGGATTCAGTTCATTTCGTACCGGGCTTTAAAATGGGGGTGCAGGAATGAAACCAACATAGAGCCCATGAGGCTGCGTTTAATGAAACGCAGCGTCTCATGTACTGCTTTCCCTCTCAATCTGAATTAAACGTGCTCCGTCCGATTGTGATCCAAGTCAACAAGACTTTCCAATCCAACGTCAGCCCTGTCATCCCCTACCTCACGACTTCTAGGGTTTGCGATACCACCATGAATATGCAAGCTATCACGTGAACTTCTCTCCCTCTGTTCTCTCTCGTCTCTCCACGAAATGCAAAAAAGTAAAGACCAATCTCGCGCCAAATCTCACGCTTAACACAACTATGGTCGTGGTTTACACTGAAATGGCCTCTAACAAGCAACCCGATAGTACCAACCTTCATGAATATTCAACTTTCGACCTTCTTGTTTCTCTATTTTCTTGACACTAAAATGATCTACTCCTGGTGCTGATCATTCTGATCTATGTCACTAAGATTATAACTCAAAACCCTAGTAGTTCTTGGTGATCAAAGTTTCATGCCAAATTATCAAACTCCATGAAATCCATTCAAACTTTCCAGGATCAATCCCTATTGGTCACTAATCACGTATATCCTAACCACATAGTCTAATGCTGAATAGATAGAGAGATTCGAATGATTTTGCAAACCTGCAAATTGATGATGGCAGATGTGGTTCTTCTTCAATCCAAGGCTTGTTAATCTTCAATATTGATCTTTGATGAAGGATGAGACTTCTGTATGCAAGAACTTTGATGGATCTTGCTTGTATCTTGAGTTTGGATCCAATTTGCACTCTTGATGATGGAGATTATAGCACATGAGTTTGGAACTATCTCAACCAGATCTTGATGAAAATCTGTCTTCTGATGATTGTGGAGTAGAATAGGACCAAGAATTGTGGGAATTGATGGAGTTTTGAGAGAGTTTGAAGAGAATTTGCAAACTTGAGAAATGAAGTGCAACTATGAGTTTCTAACCAAATGAATCACCAACCCAAATTTGGAGCCACTTTTGTCAATATATAGATGGGATTAGAACTTCCTAGAAACTTGGAGAAGCTTCCCTTGCATTCTTTCCTTTGAATTTGGCTTATGTTACTTTCATTGCAAGTAACCATGTATAACTCTTAAAATATGAACTAAGCTCAAAATTCTACTTTAGCCAATGTCTTTAAAATGATCTTTCCATTCAAAATGACCTATAATTTTGCTTCATTTGGCCAAAATATGAAAAATCCCATTTTTAAGTCCATTTTTCTTCATTAAATTCAACAATTTTGAAACCTTGTGCTATGAACTTTTCCAATCTCTCATGGTCACTTTTCTAGACTCAAAATGTCATTTGGAGCAAGTTTGATGTTGTAAGTTTTTCCATTTGAGGCCTCCTTGTGTGAGTTTTGGGTATAGGTTGAAATGACCTGTAATTCACAAATGACCAAAATACCCTTTGCTTGCCAAGACCATAAGTATAGTTCCACAAATCAGATGAAGGCATACCATACCTCTTTAGAAAGCTAAGACAATGAGGAACAACTCTTATGTTGACCAGAAATTCATTTGAAATCTCCTTGAGGGGTAAAAATTGCTTGGAAGTCAAGTCACTTTCGCAGACAAAATTTCAGATACCCCAGATGACCTGTAACTTGCAAGGACCATAACTTGAGTTCTATAAATCTCCTTGATGTCTTCCACCACTCAAATTAAAGGTCTTGAGATCCTCTACATGTTTCATGTTGGCCAAGGATCCATTTGAAGCTTGCATTTTGACTTATCTTGCTTGGAAATTTGACCTAAACTAGGGGATTTTACACAGAAACCCTAATTTAGAAACTCCTCTTCTCCTTGATTTCTCTTGATTTCTTCTTGGCATATCACCATATCCTTCTATATATGTCAAATGATGAACCCCACATCTCTCCAATAGACCTGAATGCCCTTAAATTAATCAATTGACCTAGGGTTGACCTAGGGTTGACCCAGATGAGACCCCAGTTGACTGTCTTCAACTGCAGCTCTTGTACTTACATCAATGGCTTGTTTTCTTCTCCAAATGACTTTCTAAGTCCTCCAAGATGTCTAGATACTCCCCATGCTCTCAATTCACAACTCATAATTCCCTTGTTGACCCTCAGACACCCTCAGTTAGGAGATATACTCAATGCTTGATCCACTGAACTCCCTGCTTTCAAATTCTTTTCTGATGACTTGAATGAGATTGAATTAGGATAATAACCTCTTGATAAGCCTCTAGAGATGATAATAATGATTGGCCCCCTGCTGGATGACTTGCTATGCTTATGTTATGCAGACGGTTAGGCTATGTACATGACTCTATATGCAAATGCTAATGATATTGAAACATAAACCCAGTGAATAAGGTTGGGCAAATTTTAGGGTGCAACAGCTGCCCCTATTCAAGCGACTTGGACCGATTGGGTGAAGAGCCCGGAGCCTTCAGACATTCGCGGTACGAGACGGTTGAATACCCGTGGAACCAGAAATTTGCCAACCGCAGAAATAAATTATGCTCCTGCTTGGGGGACGACATTTATCAGCGGAATCTGACTGTTACAGTAACCCACTGATCTCGTGCGACCGTGCTGGGGATTCTTCTCATCATCCTGAAGAAGATTTTATCATCACAGAGATAGAACACTGTCCACGTCAGGACGCCTGCTTCGTCAATTTGGAAAAACTTCAACAACTTTGCTGGGGATGGCTCGTCTGCCTTCTCGTCAGAAATAAATCGTCCATGTTAGGAATAAACTCTTCCACGTTAGGAATAACACCGTCCACGTAAGGAATAACACTGTCCACGTAAGGAATAACATTGTCCACGTTAGGACTATATCACTTTTCCACGCAAGGAAACCCTCTATTGTCCTGGTTTGTCCACGTGAGGACTCCACTTTTCCATGTAAGGAAACACATTTCTTTTCTGAACTTGTCCACGTCAGGACTAAACCCTTCCACGTAAGGCATATGTCGTTCTTCCACGTAAGGAATCAGTCTTTCCACGTCAGGAATACAAATCTTCTTTCCACGTTAGGAATTCTTCGTTCCCCGTAAGGAATCACCATCCTTCCACGTAAGGAATACCTTGATTTGTCCACGTCAGGACTAAACTCTTCCACGTAAGGAATCAATCTTGATACGTCCGCGTAAGGACTCAATCTTTCCACGTAAGGAATCATCTTTTTTGAATCCGTCCGCGTCAGGACTAAACTTTCCGCGTTAGGAATACACTTGCTTCCCCGTAAGGAATATACCTGTCCACGTCAGGACTCACGTTTCGTCTTGATTTGTCCACGTCAGGACTCGCCTCTTGACTTAATGAGAAAATAAAAACTCGTCCACGTCAGGACTCGTGCACCTTCGACCCATTAGGGAAGTGAGACTTGTCCACGTCAGGACTCATACCTCAACCTACTGATATAATAGAACCTATCCACGTCAGGACTTGCGCGTCTTCGACTTGCTGGGGAAATAAGACTTTGTCCACGTCAGGACTCCCACTTCTCTTAGCAAAAAACCTGTCAATAAACCCGTCCACGTTAGGACTCATCCTTCCCTTGGTCCGCAAACTTTTTACCACTGACGTTACAGCAACTTTGAGGCTGACTCTACTGGGGATATTTGGGAAACCAAACTTCCGGACGCCTGTTATGATAACCGGCAGTAGCCTCTGAAATTTTGGTTCATGAAACCTTTTAATGTTGACGTAACAACAACTTTGGAGGAAACAATCCGCTGGTCGGACTAGAGAAACTTCAACAAGAAACTCTGGCGGGGACATAAGTAACTCTGCTTGGGGACAAAGAGAAACTTATCCTGCTGACTCTGTGGGGAGTAGTGCCAAGGCTGACACTTCGTTGAATGTCTCACGTTGAGATCTTGAATGCTTGGTAATTTATTTGAGCAAGAGCTCTCTCGACCTGCAAGAGGAACAATACTTGAACGCAAACGGCTAGCCAACCTAGTTTATGTTTCACAAATGCATATGTTTGGCAATGATGCAATGCTCCCTTCGACATGGGAATGCTACACGTTTCTTTGGTTAATGCAAGTATGACACTATATGCTGATGCGAATGCAGACTCGAACTGTTGGGCACAGGAGCTGCTTCAGCAAAATAAATGCTGAAAATAATGCCAACTCCGCTGGGGATAGCCAGGTGCTACAGAATCATTCCAGCAAAATAAATGCTGGGCAGATGAAGTCGATTCAGCTGGGAAATTGGGAACTTAACCCAGCACCTTGTTGAAGGACCACCCTGCTGGGGAACATAACTCTGCTGGGGAACAGCAGATGCGCCTGGTATGATTGAACTTCTGCGGGAAAGTGAACGGATATCATAAGGTATTCTAACAAAATAAATGCCATGACCCACACCAACTCTGCCGGGGAGAGCCTTAATCTTCGAGTTCCACTGGGAGGAATACTTGCTGAGAAGAGAATTCCGCTGGGGATGGGATGATTCTCTTGGGAAAAATCAACTGACTCCACTGGGGGAGAGTAAATAACCCTGCGGGGAAAGGTAAACTGCCTGAACACAGCTCGCCAATTGGAAATATTAATCTTCTGAGGCTGAACCACTCTCTGCTGAGGATAAATGACTTTGCTGGAGCATGTCCTCTTGGATAGGCTACGACTAGCTGGGGAATTCGATCCTTCTTCAGTAAGGAACATGCATGACCTGCGTGGAGATCAAGTCTTTCGTTAACGCAATCTTTTGATCCTCTTCCTCGTACGGCTATGAAACCTGCAACGACACAAACAGGGCAAGACAAGTCTATACAACCGAATCGATTCAAGTTAGTGAAATTACTTTCAGTTAATTCAAAGCTTTAGCAATTGTTGGCAAGGGCCAGTGATGTTATACACATGCTAGTTTCAATAAACTTAGGCGTTTTATCATGCACAAAACAGTAAAGAACCAGCATCAAGTACTGAATAACATATTTTATTGATTGGGCCCCTGAATGGGCAGAGTTTGTACACGGAATGTAACTCCTGAAAAGAGGAAGCTACACAAAGCAAATATACAAGTATGCATAAGAAGCATAAATATATTGACAAACTAAATTTGTACACATGTCGGCAACGGGATGCAGATGAACACCACGAACTGATCCTCCTATGACTCGTCCGACTCTAATGTTTTTCCCGGTATTCATACTTCTGAAAAGGTTGTACCAGATAACCGATCCTCCCCGTTATATTCTCCCGCATTGATGCTCAGTGTAATATCAAATTCGGACCGCAGTCATTTGCTTTTCAAATCCCTAACTTTTGCGTGAACCGCCCTTTACGGGTTTTCAATTCACCGGGATACCCCTTTTTGCCGAAGCCGCCCAGTGTAGGTTTTCAACTTCGCGGGTGTACATTTTTTTCAATTTTATCCCTAACTTTTGCCCGAACCTTTGATTCTGTTTTTGGTTCGCCAGGATGCCCCATTTTTGCCTGGACTATCTTTTTTCTGTCCAGCGGGTCAATTTTAAGCAAAGTATTTTTTAACTGCGTCCGAATTCACAGGCGACGTAAAGTCTTCACCGTCCATAGTAGACAACAACAACGCTCCTCCTGAAAAGACTTTCCTGACAACGTATGGCCCTTCGTAGTTGGGGGTCCACTTGCCCCTGTGATCTGCTTGCGGCGGGAGAATCCTTTTCAGCACAAGGTCGCCCGTCTGAAAGCTTCGCGGATGTATTTTCTTATCATACGCTTTCTTCATTCGGCTCTGGTATAAACGACCGTATGCTAGAGAAGCTAGCCTCTTCTCGTCCATCAAACTTAGTTGGTTCAACCTGTCTTTCACCCATTCTGCCTCATCCAGCTGAACGTCTCGCAATACCCTCAGAGAAGGGATCTCAACTTCCAATGGTAATACCGCTTCCATTCCGTATACTAACGAGAACGGGGTTGCCCCGGTTGATGTGTGTACCGTCGTACGATAACCGTGCAAAGCGAAAGGCAGCATCTCGTGCCAATCCTTATAGGTCACCACCATTTTCTGAACGATTTTCTTGATATTCTTATTGGCCGCCTCAACAGCGCCATTCATCTTGGGTCGATACGGGGAGGAGTTGTGATGTTCGATCTTGAAATTCTGACAGAGCTCCTTCATCATTTTGTTGTTCAGGTTCGAACCGTTGTCCGTGATTATCCGCTCGGGAATCCCGTATCAGCAAATGATATCTCTCTTGATGAATCTGGCCACCACTTGCTTAGTTACATTTGCGTAAGACGCCGCTTCCACCCACTTGGTGAAATAATCGATTGCTACAAGAATGAACCGGTGCCCGTTAGAAGCTGTCGGCTCGATCTTTCCAATCATATCGATTCCCCACATCGAGAATGGCCATGGCGATGACATCACATTCAGAGGACTCGGAGGCACGTGGATCTTATCAGCATAGATTTGACACTTGTGGCATTTTCTTGCGAACTTGAAACAGTCAGTTTCCATAGTCAGCCAAAAATAACCTGCCCGCAGCAGTTTTCTCGTCATAGCATGCCCGCCAGCATGCGTACCAAAGGTACCCTCGTGTATTTCCTCCATGAGCAGCTTTGCCTCTTGTTCGTCTACACAACGCAACAACACCAAGTCGTGATTTCTTCTGTATAAGACGCCATCCGGATTCAAATAGAAATTGCCTGCTAATCTCCTGAGAGTCTTCTGATCTTGACTGGATGCCCCAGCCGGATACTCTTTATTCTTCAGGAAATTAAGGATATCGAAATACCATGGTTTGTCATCAGATGCTTCATCAATAGCAAATACATAAGCTGGTCTGTCAAGCCGAGAGATAACGATTCGGGGAGCCTCGTTCCAGAAGTTGACTTTGTACATGGAAGACAATGTGGCCAGGGCGTCAGCCATTTGATTCTCTGCCCGCGGTACGTGATGCAATTCAACCTTGTCGAAGAAAGGCAACAATCTCCTTGCATAATTCATGTAATGTATCAAGTTGGGCTGACGCGTCTCCCATTCCCCTTTAATTTGATTCACCACCAGAGCTGAGTCTCCGTATACGTCTAAATTCTTGATTCGCAAATCAATGGCCTCTTCAATCCCCATTATACAAGCTTCGTATTCGGCCTCATTGTTGGTAACTGCAAAGGTCAATCGGGCAGTAAACGGGATGTGCGACCCGTGTGGAGTAGTGATGATTGCCCCTATTCCGCTACCGTAAGCATTTACAGCTCTGTCAAATATCATCTTCCATTTGGAACCCAACTCCGGTCCTTCGTCTGGCGACGGCTCTTCACAATCTTTCATCTTTAGGTACATGATATCCTCGTCAGGAAAATCAAACCTCATCGATTGGTAATCTTCAATAGGCTGCTCCGCCAGATACTCAGACAGCACACTCCCCTTTATAGCCTTTTGCGAGACGTATTGGATGTCATATTCAGTCAAGACCATATGCCAACGGGCAATTCTCCCTGACAACGCCTGCTTTTCAAATACATATTTGATAGGATCCATCTTCGAGATGAGCATGGTTGTATGATTCAGCATGTACTGCCTCAAACGCTTGGCGGCCCAGGCTAGCGCGCAACAAGTTTTCTCAAGCATTGAGTATCGAGATTCGCAATCTGTAAATTTCTTACTCAAGTAGTAGATCGCATGCTCTTTTCTCCCTGTCTCGTCGTGCTGACCGAGAACACAACCCATGCTTCCCTCAAGAACCGTCAAATACATGATCAAGGGTCTACCCGCCACTGGGGGTATCAAAATAGGAGGCTCCTGCAGATACTTCTTTATTTTATCGAACGCCTTTTGACAATTTTCGTTCCACGTTACAGCTTGATCTTTCTTCAACAGCTTGAACAATGGTTCACACGTAGCAGTTAGGTGAGATATGAACCGGGCGATGTAGTTCAACCTCCCTAAAAACCCGCGCACCTCTTTCTCTGTTTTAGGCGTCGGCATTTCTTGAATTGCTTTTATTTTAGCAGGATCGACCTCTATTCCTCTTTCGCTTACGATAAATCCCAGCAGCTTACCCGATCTCACCCCGAAGGTGCATTTATTAGGGTTCAGCCTCAGCCTGAACTTCCTAAGTCTTTTAAATAACTTCAGCAAATTCACCAGATGCTCTTCCTCCGTCTGGGATTTGGCAATCATATCGTCAACATAAACTTCGATCTCTTTATGCATCATATCATGGAAAAGAGTCGTCATCGCACGCTGATATGTTGCCCCAACATTTTTCAAACCAAAGGGCATCACTTTATAGCAAAATGTTCCCCAAGGCGTTATGAAAGTGGTTTTCTCCATATCCTCTGGCACCATTTTAATCTGATTATAGCCTGAAAAGCCATCCATGAAGGAGAATACGGAGTATTGAGCAGTATTATCAACTAACACGTCAATGTGAGGAAGTGGAAAATCGTCTTTTGGGCTTGCTCTATTCAAATCTCTATAATCCACGCACATTCGAACCTTGCCATCTTTCTTTGGCACTGGTACGATGTTAGCAACCCATGAGGGATATTTCGTCACAGCCAGGAAACCAGCGTCCCACTGTTTTTGAACTTCCTCTTTGATCTTCACTACCATATCTGGTCGAGTTCTGCGAAGTTTTTGTTTGACTGGCGGGCAATCTTCTTTCAGTGGCAGGCGATGCACAACCATATCTGTATCGAGCCCCGGCATGTCTTCATACGACCAAGCGAATACATCACTATACTCTCGGAGCATTTCAACCAGTCTTCGCTTGATATCGCCCTGCAGCGCGGCTCCGATACGAATATTCTTCTCAACCCCTTCCGACCCCAAGTTAATAATTTCGATGACCTCGTCGTGAGGCAGAATGGCTCTTTCCTCTTGCTTCACCAACCAAGACAGTTCTTCAGGAATGTCGCTATCTTCGACAACCTCTTCTTCGGCCTGAAATACCGGGTGTTCAAAGTCGGGACGAGTCATAGGTGGTTCAACGATGTCATCTGAAAATGTTATCCTGCAAAAGGAATGGTTAAGTGCTTCAAAATGCGTATAAAGCGAATAACCACGTTGCCATTTTATTGAAAATTATAAAACAAGAAAGACAGAGATTACATTATTTGCACATGAAAAACGCCATTTATTCAATGATTAACACGCAATGTTCATAACAACACAGCCATAAGCAAATCATGATGCCCCGGGCAAGACATCAGATTATTCAACAATTAATAAAGCAAAGCATTACTGTTTAAGAGTCACAGGAACAAGCTCCTGAATAGACCAGTTGCACAGTCCTTGTCCTGACGTGCTTGGCTGAATCCAGGCATCCATATCACAGTCACTGTCTCCTTCGTCAGACTCCGAAGCAGCGTTGATGGTTTCATGACATACTCCACTGGCAGAGATGGTAATTGGCCCTCTGAAACGGGGCGCCCCCACAGCAGGTACTGACGATGACGGTTGGTATCCCAGCCCGAACCAGTCCGTCTTCACAGGAATGTCCAGCACTTTGCCCCAGCCCTTTGCTTCTCCTGCTTCCACTAGAGCTTGAGCTTCTTTATACGATGAGACGGCTATCTCTGGCACTTTGCTCGGCCCGGGACCTTTGTCCTTGATGCGCAACCCTTCAAATGCCTGGCAGGGTGTTTCGTGGATCTCTCCGTCGACTTCCACATATTTAAACGACGACAAATGGCTGACCAAGATGTCTTCTTCTCCGCATACAGTGACTACGCTGTCTCCGACCATATATTTCAACTTCTGATGTAGGGTGGACGTGACTGCCCCCGCCCCATGAATCCAAGGTCTTCCAAGCAAGCAGCTGTACGCAGGCTGAATATCCATGATATAAAACTCAGTTGCAAACACCTCCGGCCCCACCTGTAGAGGCAATGTGATCGATCCAAAGACTGTTCTCCGCGTGCCATCAAACGCTCTGACTACCAAGTCGCTGGGCGTGCACAAGATTCCTCTAACGTCCAGCTTCATCATCGCCTTCTTGGGCAGCACATTCAAAGACGATCCGGTGTCGACCAATACATGCGACATTACTGATCCTCTACATTCGACAGATATGTGCAGCGCCATATTATGATCTCTCCCTTTCAGGGTCAAATCGAAGTCGGTAAAGCCCAAGTTGTGGCCTGCATTCACATGTGCCAACACTCCTTCCAGCTGATTCACGGAGACGTCTTGAGGTACAAAAGAAGTATCCAGGACTTTCAACAAAGCATTTCTGTGGGCTTCCGAACACAAGAGCAATGACAAGATGGATATTTTGGACGGCGTCTGCTGCAGATGCTCCACAATCTTATAATCACTTTTTCGAATCAAGCGCATGAACTCTTCTACATCTTTCGATGCCGATTCTTTGTCACTCGCTTGTACCGGGACATTCTCAACCACTTTCCCTTTTCCTTTTGCTAGTCTTTCGGCCTCCACTTCAGGGGATATAAAGATCCTACCACTCCTTGTCATACCTCCCGAACCAACAACATTATCCACAGTCTCGGCTGGCTACTTATTAACATCAATCTTTATCCCGTCACAATACACCTCCAACCCATATGACCATGGGACTGCTTTCGTGTTCTCGTACGGGACCGGCCCGGCCTTAGTTATGGTGATCGGTGGTCGCTGAGCTGGTGCTGCGATAGTGATTGTCTTTCGAGGAATCGTTACAGTGGCCACATCATTCTGATCACATGCTACTGCCCCTGCGGGCTCTTCAGTTGCTGCTTGGTCAAACTGCAATATGCCTTCATTAATTAAAGCCTGAACGCCTTTCTTCAAATCATCACACCCCCCAGCTAGGGTCCAACATTCTAAGCAATACTCGTCACACCCCGGGTAAACACCCCCTTGTAACAGTCGGCTCTTTATCTCTCTCAGCAGCGTCTTTAAATCTTCGACATTCATGATCAGATTCAACCCTTCCTCAGTCAGAATGGCGTTCGCCCCATGATTGGGCATGGGTTTCTGCACTATATTCGGACCTGCCGTTCCGAAATTGATAGTCTTATTGTCCAAAAGATCCTGCACAACATGCTTAAAAGCATGGCAACCCTCTATATCGTGGCCCGGCGCCCCAGAATGAAACTCACAGTGCCTGCTTGCATCGTAACCAAACGGGGGAGCTCTCGTTGTCGGTGCCAGAGTTCTCTTCTCTACCAGGTTCAAACCCAACAATGTCTGCAATAAATCAGCATATGTCGTGGGAGGCTTCTCAAACACTCTTCTTGGTTTACTACCCTGGAATCTTCGCTGAGCCTGCTGTGCCCCCTGCTGAGGCTGTTGCTGCTGCATTGGCTGCTGCTGAGACGGTTGTTGTTGCTGAAGTGGTTGTTGCTGGTACGGGATAGTAACACTCGCCACCTGCTGCGGCTGATGATATTGGTTTCGTCCCCTGCCTCGGCCTCGGCCTCGGCCTCCAAACACTGCGCTTGCCTCGCCCTGACGGCGCCCACCAAAAGCCTTCATATTACTGCCAGATGCAGTCGATTCCTCAACCTGGAATTTTCCTTGCTTAATGTTGCGCTCAATCTTTTCTCCCATCAGAATTAGGTCTGAAAAACTGGCCAGAGATGTGTGAAACAGCATGTCATGAAACAAGCCTGTGAATGTGCCGACGAACATGTCATTCATTTCCTTGTCTTCTACAGGAGGACGGACCCTGGCAGCCATATCGCGCCACCTTTGCGCATACTCTTTAAAGCTCTCCCCTTTCTTCTGAGACAGCCCTGCCAATTGGACCCGATTGGGTGCCAAGTCGCTGTTATACTTGTAGTGAGCTACAAATGCCTCTGCCAATTGCTTCCATGTCTTGATATTGGTTGGTTCCAACCCCATATACCACTCTAGGGAAGGACCCGATAGACTATCTTGAAAGATGCATTAGCATTCTTTCATCAGTTGAGTACGCAGACATCTTTCGGTAATAAGCCTGCACATGCACTTTCGGGCATGTGTCCCCTTTATACTTATCAAACGCAGGAGCTTTGAATTTGATTGGCACCCTCAAGCCAGGTACCAGACCCATTGTTGCCATGTCCAAGCCCACGGCACTTTGGTTCAGGACTCCCCTCATCTGTTCTTCTAGCATTCTGATCTTCTGGGAGTTGTCCATCGGCCCTTCGAAACCTCCGTCGGAGAAAGCGTCCTCCTGCTGATCTTCTTGCCATATACCATTCCCACCTCCATACTCGTCATATCCATTATTACGTCCAGCCCTGATCTGATTCATCCCCGGACCTCGGCCTCTGTTGTCGTACCCTTGAACTCCTCCAGCAGGCCCAAAAGCCATAAACCCAGCGCCGTTTCCATTTCCGAAACCTCGATAACCTTGATTGGCCACACCATAGCCATCTTGCCCAAAGCCTTGAGCATTGAAACCATATTTCCCAGCATTATCGAATCCCTGATCATTGAACCCGAATCCAGCATTGACAAAGCCGTTGCCTCCCATATTATCACCCAAGTTGACATCACCAAGCCCAATGTTATGGCCAGCAGTCTCATTCCCAACTCCGACGTTACCATTCACAGCAGCGGTAGCGTTGTTGCCATTAGCAGCAGGTATATTGACTACAGGTGGAGCCACTGGCGTGGGAGTGCCATCTCCATGAGCAGTGTCGACTCGCACAGACTGATGATCCTCGTTACCGTGACCAGCATTTCGGGCCAACAGAGGCTGGACCATGGCCTGCAAATTCTCCTGACCTTTTGCAATAGCTTCCATGGTCTGCATAAAGAGAGTGAGCTTCTCGCGCACATCTTGCATCTCGTTCTGCACTTGGTCCAATATTCTTCGACAGTTGGTGCGGGTAGAATAGCGGTGCGGGTGTTGATCTGCAATCCTGGAAAGTACCTGGTACAAAGCAGGAAATAAGATAACGTCCGATGATTACCTGTAATGCAATATGAATATGAATGCAATGCAATGTGTGTCTGTTCATTAGGGAAATTCATTCCCCGATTCTAGTGTGAAGGTGCCGGTGCAGTGACAGTGCTAGCAATATAAAGATCGGAGCTGAATCACAGAAAGCCTCATATATTGCAGAGAAAACCAATAGGCCAAGAGTACAATGTTACTGAAAGTACAAAGAGAAGGCATGACCTCAACCAACAATCCTGGTGATGGTCAGCACTATGCAAATGAAGCATACAAGCTACTACATGGCGTGATCAAATCCTCCCAAAAGTCTGGTATTCTTCTAGCAATTTCTTGGTCTCCGGATGACTTGGTCGATCAAGCAGCCCTTCAACGAGTTGGTTTCTCTTCTTAAGAACACGGCGCACGTCTTCAGCAGTTTCTTCCCATGCCCCCTCTCCGAAGCGATCTTCTAGTTTACGCTTCTGAGACACAGCTTCATCTCTGCCCTTGATGGCCTTGTTTAGTGCGTTCTGGAGACTGTACCGGGTCATCACTTCTTCCTCACACTTCTTGATGCTGGACTTCAACTGCTCTTCGAGGTCGGAGATTTGCTGCTTCAACTTATCCTCCCTCTTCTTGTTGTTAGTGAGCGTGGCATTCCAAGTCTTATTGCAAGAAGAGATCTCTCGGTGAGCGATGTCAAGCGCTTTCTTCTTGGATTCAAGCATGTCATGGGAACTTCTGAACTCTTGCCCCAGACGTTTGCGCTTCTTCCTCTCCTCAGTCAGCTCAGCCCCTAATCTGTTCATTAGCTCAATCTGCTGTTGGAAAGCATGGACGGCCTTGTTTTTCTCGCTGCGTATCTGGGCTAACTCCTGCTCTAACCCTTCGTTGATCTTCAATAAGGCTTCTTTTTCTCTCACAACCTGCTCATAGGCTTCCCTAGAAACAGTAGTTGGCTCCGCTACCGGAATAGGAACGAGAACTGGTGCGTCTGGAAATGGCATCTTCAACTGACTGGCTCTCTCCTAAATCCACACTCTATAAGGTGCATAGGCCTGACAGTCATTCTTTCCTAACAACGGCTTCCCTCTTCGGTTAATATGCGTCCAGGCATGCTGCAGCTTGGCTAGTAGCTCCCCCTTCACATCTCCAGTGAAGTACAGAGATTCCTGTACTTCTTCCTCTTTTGGCGGGTTCTTCAGGGCATATCCGAACTGACGGACGAACAGAGAAGGGTTGTGGTTGATACACCCTTTTCTCCCTATCAGCGGAACATTAGGGTAACCAGAACAACTGAAGATAAGCTCAGATCCCAGCAGATCTTTATCAAACCAATCAACGTCTTCAGAAGTTAACCTCATCATATGCTCTGGCCAGTCGGGCGTAATTGCATTATCCATGAAAGGTCCCCTTGATGGAAAATGACTCTTGAACCACATATATAGCAAAGGTACGCAACAGGAGACATTTTTGCCTCTCCTGTTTTCATTCCTATAGTGCATCGAATGGTAAAAGTCCCCGATCAGTGTTGGTATTGGGTTACCGGCAGCAAACAGATGAAACGCATCCATGTCTACGAAGTTTGGGAAGTTAGGGAACAGCACTATCCCATAAATGCAGAGGGCCAAAATAGCGTTAAAGACCACCCAACACCCATTCTTGGCGTACTCTTGAGCCTTACCAACCAGAAACTGAAGAGAAAAACCCGGAACCCCTCGCCACGCAGTCATCAACAAGTCAGAAGCATTCATATGCAGGGCCTTGGCTAAATCCTCCAAATTGGGCTCAGCGGCGGAGTGAATAAAAGGAACTGCATTCTGAACTGGCAACTCAGTAAACTCTACATACTCCTCCATGGTGGGCCCCAAGATAAAATCCGCAAACGTGAAACATCTCAAAGTCGGGTCATAGAATTGCATCAAGGTGTACAGCCCATTCAATTCGTCCTCGGTAGACCTACGCACTAATCCCAACAACCGCCCGTAACTCTGCCTGAAGCTTCTACGGACATCCTCATTCGCAAGAGAAATCAGACCCAGGAGTGGAGTAATATCGGGGACAGGTAGCTTATACGCAACGGTCATCCTCAAACCAGCCATGATCAAATACTCAGAAGTCCCGACACTAGAACCGGGGGAATGCAAATGCACCTGCAGCACAGACACACGTTAGTGGGATGCAATGATAATGGGTATGCAAACAATGCAATGCAAATAACATGCAACAGGGACCAACTGCCGTAGCTGAATAGCCTGAACCATAACAAGAAGTCTCAGATAGACTCTTTAGAAGTCCTCAAACCCTGATCTCAGATAGACCTAAAACAAAGCTCCAACAATGGTCTCTGACAGACCTCAAATCATAACTCAGACTGGTCTCTGGTAGACCTCAAATCATATCTCCAAAT
Organism: Lathyrus sativus; assembly: GCA_963859935.3. Taxonomy (NCBI): domain Eukaryota; kingdom Viridiplantae; phylum Streptophyta; class Magnoliopsida; order Fabales; family Fabaceae; genus Lathyrus; species Lathyrus sativus. Next base: position 517,586,729 of record OZ012738.1, read on the forward strand.
GGTCTCTGACAGACCTCGGAACTATCCAACTGGTCTCTGACAGACCTCATACCACATCTTCGAATGGTCTCTGACAGACCTTATAACTCTCCATAAATACCCAGGATCTCTGATCAAGAAATAACCGGTAATCTGAAAGTCTAGTTACCTGCATAACCCCAAAACCCTCTCATAGGTGGATGTCCTAGTAACTGACAAAGGTATGGCATCCTATGCGGTCGTCGGCGTCACAGACTTTCAGGGTTGACGATACGATTCCCAGAAGGAGTGGCATCATCAAATCCTGAAGAGGCCTCACTTAGCCAACTTCCAAATGATCGGTCCCTAGAGTCGACAATCCAACTAACCAGCAACCCAAGCCACCCAAAGGGCAGGACAGGAGGCCAACCAGAAGAACCTCGTCTGAGCGTAGATTTCGCGGGACACTAGGACATGCAAAGCACGTGCGCGCCCACTAATCTCTACTCTAAGTCTAAGGTGCACTCAAGCCCAGGTCCGGCTTCTCACTCAATATCAGAACACCCGTCACACCCCAAGATACAGCAATAATAATCCATATATACAACGCTGAAAATAAAGGTCAGAAATATAAATCCATACAAAATCCTCGACGGGAAAACAAGCGTTAGGATTGACTCTCTTAAGGGACGTTGGATCCCAAATGCATAAGAACCATCGCGGTCCTTAGCAGCCAGGGGACGTTGGGTCCCCAGCAGAGTCGCCAGCTGTCGCTATTGTGAAAATCGGCGCCGGCTGAACAGAAGAGTCGCCACCGTGCGTTATTTATCCCAACGGAGGGAAAGGAAACGCTCGAAGTAAACCTCGCGAAAAATGGGAAAGGTATGGTCATCACAACCAAAACCTGGGTTCGGGAGTCGGTTACGCAAGGGGAAGGTATTAGCACCCCTCACGTCCGTCGTACTCGACGGGATCCACGCTTGTTTTCGGGTATGGATTGTTATTCTATCTAAACTATAGGTCGAGGGTTAAAAAGAAAATAAAATGAAAAAAAATGACTCGGCAAAGTATCGCACTTTATGCCTACGTATTCTCGCCTGGAACGAGAAATCAGAGTCAACGTAGTTCGCCTACCTACGGGAAAGGAGGGGAAGGTTGCTCGCTAGGACATCGTATCCTATGCCTACGTACTTTCATACAGCATGAAAGATCAGAGCAAACGTAGTTCGGGCCACGTACGACACAGGCTTGTCTTGGTTGATTTTATTCTTTCTGAAAAAGGTTTTTTTGATTAGCAGTCCCGGCGGACAAAAATGACGTCTTGATGAATTCACATTCTTTTACGGAAGAAGTGTCTTTTATTGTGTTTGAAATCTTTATGGTATTTTTCTGTTTGTTTTGAGGAAGAAGAGATAGAACTCTAACCTATGGTTGCGAAGGGAAACAAACTAACCTAATGTTATCATGCATGGGTTAAGACCTAGTGTCTATCATGCTCCTCTCTTGCGCAGAGAGAAACAGAGATCCTAAGGGAATAGACGGAAACAGAAACAATAGCAGATATATACAGTAAAACAGTAAAATGCATGAATGCAACAATACAAGCGAGGCAAGGGAGTCCCACTCAACCTCGAACCTAGAAAACAATAGGCAAAAGTGAACAGGCTTCACCTTCCACCCAACAGGGTAAACAGCAGACAATACAGTCAGGAAAACCAGTCAATACATCAGAAATGAAATACAGCAAAATAAACAGCCACAACAGCTCTGCATCAATACCCATCTTCAAGTCATCTCCAATCAACTCCAGGCTTCAACAAGCATCAGTCTCTATCTTCAAGGCCTTCAGGAAAGGGATCTGGCTGACAACCTTCAGTCTACAATGGCTTTTCTTCAAGTCGTATCCTCCAAGCTGAGGGATCAATCACCAGAGTGGATTGGGTGCTAAGCAATTAGTTGACTACCAATGGTGGTAAACCAACTGCTACTAACACATAAGACATTTTCTCTCAAGAGTTCTATCCCTTAGACAATAGCACCAAGCCTCCAAAGGAAGGGGGTGAGTGTCTTAGAGAGACTCTGTATCACAGAGAAGAATGGATGCAGACAAGGCAATCCATGTTTGAGAAACAAGCTTTCTAATCTAGAGCTCTGCCTAGCTCTTAAACCCTAGTCTCCTCAACGGCTGCTAGCAGGAATCTCTCCTTCCTCTCTGGAGGTTGGCCTTCAGCCTCTGGATTTCCAATGGCTTCATCATCACAAGTCTTCAGCTCCCCCAAGTCCCTAAACAAATCCCAATACCCCAAACAAGCAAGCAGAAATCCCCAGAGGGCACACCACACCAGTCAATCAGATATATAGTATATTAATAGCAGTAGAGGAATCCTGACTTTTTCTAAGGGGATCTAATAATTACCCGTAGCCCATATAGTCCCATAGCTAACCTATTCAATCTCTAAGTCCTAAGGGAAGTGAATTAATTCCCCTAAGTCATCACCTAAAACCCTAGTTTGTTCATGTTGTTCACACCTACACTAAACACCTAAAATTAATTTCTAAAAATGGGAACTAAATTGTATCTACAAGTTTAATGTCTAAACTAAACAACCTAAAAAGAATGGGCAAAAATATTAAAGCATCTAATAGAACAAAAACTAACAAAATCATGCATGAAATGAAATTATTTAAAATGCTATTTATTTGGAAAATATGGGAAAAATGTCAAATAAAAAATAAAATGCAATTTTTATTTTTTTATAATTTTCTTGACTCTTTAAAGAAAATGATGCAAAAAGAATGAATTAAAAATATGCAATTTCTAATTTATTATGAATTTTCAAAAATGAATGAAAATAAAAAGAAATTGAAAAAGAACATAGAAAGAAATAAAGGGAGGGGGTGCCAGAAGTAAGTAGGTTAAGTGTATACGCGTATGGGCTTTCAAGAGGAGGTGCGTCTAGTATTCTGGATTAAGCCCAATTGCATTTCAGAAATTTGAATAAACTAAATCCTAAAAAAACAACGGTGTGAAAAGCAAATAATATCAACATATTTCAGTGTGGGCCAGTCTCTGGGGGTGTAAGTAGTACTTAGTATAAGGCCCAGTGTGTAATCAGAAATAAATTGTAAATCAAAACGAAAAAGGGAAATACGCGGTGCAAATAGCGTTGGGATTCAGTTCATTTCGTACCGGGCTTTAAAATGGGGGTGCAGGAATGAAACCAACATAGAGCCCATGAGGCTGCGTTTAATGAAACGCAGCGTCTCATGTACTGCTTTCCCTCTCAATCTGAATTAAACGTGCTCCGTCCGATTGTGATCCAAGTCAACAAGACTTTCCAATCCAACGTCAGCCCTGTCATCCCCTACCTCACGACTTCTAGGGTTTGCGATACCACCATGAATATGCAAGCTATCACGTGAACTTCTCTCCCTCTGTTCTCTCTCGTCTCTCCACGAAATGCAAAAAAGTAAAGACCAATCTCGCGCCAAATCTCACGCTTAACACAACTATGGTCGTGGTTTACACTGAAATGGCCTCTAACAAGCAACCCGATAGTACCAACCTTCATGAATATTCAACTTTCGACCTTCTTGTTTCTCTATTTTCTTGACACTAAAATGATCTACTCCTGGTGCTGATCATTCTGATCTATGTCACTAAGATTATAACTCAAAACCCTAGTAGTTCTTGGTGATCAAAGTTTCATGCCAAATTATCAAACTCCATGAAATCCATTCAAACTTTCCAGGATCAATCCCTATTGGTCACTAATCACGTATATCCTAACCACATAGTCTAATGCTGAATAGATAGAGAGATTCGAATGATTTTGCAAACCTGCAAATTGATGATGGCAGATGTGGTTCTTCTTCAATCCAAGGCTTGTTAATCTTCAATATTGATCTTTGATGAAGGATGAGACTTCTGTATGCAAGAACTTTGATGGATCTTGCTTGTATCTTGAGTTTGGATCCAATTTGCACTCTTGATGATGGAGATTATAGCACATGAGTTTGGAACTATCTCAACCAGATCTTGATGAAAATCTGTCTTCTGATGATTGTGGAGTAGAATAGGACCAAGAATTGTGGGAATTGATGGAGTTTTGAGAGAGTTTGAAGAGAATTTGCAAACTTGAGAAATGAAGTGCAACTATGAGTTTCTAACCAAATGAATCACCAACCCAAATTTGGAGCCACTTTTGTCAATATATAGATGGGATTAGAACTTCCTAGAAACTTGGAGAAGCTTCCCTTGCATTCTTTCCTTTGAATTTGGCTTATGTTACTTTCATTGCAAGTAACCATGGATAACTCTTAAAATATGAACTAAGCTCAAAATTCTACTTTAGCCAATGTCTTTAAAATGATCTTTCCATTCAAAATGACCTATAATTTTGCTTCATTTGGCCAAAATATGAAAAATCCCATTTTTAAGTCCATTTTTCTTCATTAAATTCAACAATTTTGAAACCTTGTGCTATGAACTTTTCCAATCTCTCATGGTCACTTTTCTAGACTCAAAATGTCATTTGGAGCAAGTTTTATGTTGTAAGTTTTTCCATTTGAGGCCTCCTTGTGTGAGTTTTGGGTATAGGTTGAAATGACCTGTAATTCACAAATGACCAAAATACCCTTTGCTTGCCAAGACCATAAGTATAGTTCCACAAATCAGATGAAGGCATACCATACCTCTTTAGAAAGCTAAGACAATGAGGAACAACTCTTATGTTGACCAGAAATTCATTTGAAATCTCCTTGAGGGGTAAAAATTGCTTGGAAGTCAAGTCACTTTCGCAGACAAAATTTCAGATACCCCAGATGACCTGTAACTTGCAAGGACCATAACTTGAGTTCTATAAATCTCCTTGATGTCTTCCACCACTCAAATTAAAGGTCTTGAGATCCTCTACAAGTTTCATGTTGGCCAAGGATCCATTTGAAGCTTGCATTTTGACTTATCTTGCTTGGAAATTTGACCTAAACTAGGGGATTTTACATAGAAACCCTAATTTAGAAACTCCTCTTCTCCTTGATTTCTCTTGATTTCTTCTTGGCATATCACCATATCCTTCTATATATGTCAAATGATGAACCCCACATCTCTCCAATAGACCTGAATGCCCTTAAATTAATCAATTGACCTAGGGTTGACCTAGGGTTGACCCAGATGAGACCCCAGTTGACTGTCTTCAACTGCAGCTCTTGTACTTACATCAATGGCTTGTTTTCTTCTCCAAATGACTTTCTAAGTCCTCCAAGATGTCTAGATACTCCCCATGCTCTCAATTCACAACTCATAATTCCCTTGTTGACCCTCAGACACCCTCAGTTAGGAGATATACTCAATGCTTGATCCACTGAACTCCCTGCTTTCAAATTCTTTTCTGATGACTTGAATGAGATTGAATTAGGATAATAACCTCTTGATAAGCCTCTAGAGATGATAATAATGATTGGCCCCCTGCTGGATGACTTGCTATGCTTATGTTATGCAGACGGTTAGGCTATGTACATGACTCTATATGCAAATGCTAATAATATTGAAACATAAACCCAGTGAATAAGGTTGGGCAAATTTTAGGGTGCAACAGCTGCCCCTATTCAAGCGACTTGGACCGATTGGGTGAAGAGCCCGGAGCCTTCAGACATTCGCGGTACGAGACGGTTGAATACCCGTGGAACCAGAAATTTGCCAACCGCAGAAATAAATTATGCTCCTGCTTGGGGGACGACATTTATCAGCGGAATCTGACTGTTACAGTAACCCACTGATCTCGTGCGACCGTGCTGGGGATTCTTCTCATCATCCTGAAGAAGATTTTATCATCACAGAGATAGAACACTGTCCACGTCAGGACGCCTGCTTCGTCAATTTGGAAAAACTTCAACAACTTTGCTGGGGATGGCTCGTCTGCCTTCTCGTCAGAAATAAATCGTCCATGTTAGAAATAAACTCTTCCACGTTAGGAATAACACCGTCCACGTAAGGAATAACACTGTCCACGTAAGGAATAACACTGTCCACGTTAGGACTATATCACTTTTCCACGCAAGGAAACCCTCTATTGTCCTGGTTTGTCCACGTGAGGACTCCACTTTTCCATGTAAGGAAACACATTTCTTTTCTGAACTTATCCACGTCAGGACTAAACCCTTCCACGTAAGGCATATGTCGTTCTTCCACGTAAGGAATCAGTCTTTCCACGTCAGGAATACAAATCTTCTTTCCACGTTAGGAATTCTTCGTTCCCCGTAAGGAATCACCATCCTTCCACGTAAGGAATACCTTGATCTGTCCACGTCAGGACTAAACTCTTCCACGTAAGGAATCAATCTTGATACGACCGCGTAAGGACTCAATCTTTCCACGTAAGGAATCATCTTTTTTGAATCCGTCCGCGTCAGGACTAAACTTTCCGCGTTAGGAATACACTTGCTTCCCCGTAAGGAATATACCTGTCCACGTCAGGACTCACGTTTCGTCTTGATTTGTCCACGTCAGGACTCGCCTCTTGACTTAATGAGAAAATAAAAACTCGTCCACGTCAGGACTCGTGCACCTTCGACCCATTAGGGAAGTGAGACTTGTCCACGTCAGGACTCATACCTCAACCTACTGACATAATAGAACCTATCCACGTCAGGACTTGCGCGTCTTCGACTTGCTGGGGAAATAAGACTTTGTCCACGTCAGGACTCCCACTTCTCTTAGCAAAAAACCTGTCAATAAACCCGTCCACGTTAGGACTCATCCTTCCCTTGGTCCGCAAACTTTTTACCACTGACGTTACAGCAACTTTGAGGCTGACTCTACTGGGGATATTTGGGAAACCAAACTTCCGGACGCCTGTTATGATAACCGGCAGTAGCCTCTGAAAGTTTGGTTCATGAAACCTTTTAATGTTGACGTAACAACAACTTTGGAGGAAACAATCCGCTGGTCGGACTAGAGAAACTTCAACAAGAAACTCTGGCGGGGACATAAGTAACTCTGCTTGGGGACAAAGAGAAACTTATCCTGCTGACTCTGTGGGGAGTAGTGCCAAGGCTGACACTTCGTTGAATGTCTCACGTTGAGATCTTGAATGCTTGGTAATTTATTTGAGCAAGAGCTCTCTCCACCTGCAAGAGGAACAATACTTGAACGCAAACGGCTAGCCAACCTAGTTTATGTTTCACAAATGCATATGTTTGGCAATGATGCAATGCTCCCTTCGACATGGGAATGCTACACGTTTCTTTGGTTAATGCAAGTATGACACTATATGCTGATGCGAATGCAGACTCGAACTGTTGGGCACAGGAGCTGCTTCAGCAAAATAAATGCTGAAAATAATGCCAACTCCGCTGGGGATAGCCAGGTGCTACAGAATCATTCCAGCAAAATAAATGCTGGGCAGATGAAGTCGATTCAGCTGGGAAATTGGGAACTTAACCCAACACCTTGTTGAAGGACCACCCTGCTGGGGAACATAACTCTGCTGGGGAACAGCAGATGCGCCTGGTATGATTGAACTTCTGCGGGAAAGTGAACGGATATCATACGGTATTCTAACAAAATAAATGCCATGACCCACACCAACTCTGCCGGGGAGAGCCTTAATCTTCGAGTTCCACTGGGAGGAATACTTGCTGAGAAGAGAATTCCGCTGGGGATGGGATGATTCTCTTGGGAAAAATCAACTGACTCCACTGGGGGAGAGTAAATAACCCTGCGGGGAAAGGTAAACTGCCTGAACACAGCTCGCCAATTGGAAATATTAATCTTCTGAGGCTGAACCACTCTCTGCTGAGGATAAATGACTTTGCTGGAGCATGTCCTCTTGGATAGGCTACGACTAGCTGGGGAATTCGATCCTTCTTCAGTAAGGAACATGCATGACCTGCGTGGAGATCAAGTCTTTCGTTAACGCAATCTTTTGATCCTCTTCCTCGTACGGCTATGAAACCTGCAACGACACAAACAGGGCAAGACAAGTCTATACAACCGAATCGATTCAAGTTAGTGACATTACTTTCAGTTAATTCAAAGCTTTAGCAATTGTTGGCAAGGGCCAGTGATGTTATACACATGCTAGTTTCAATAAACTTAGGCGTTTTATCATGCACAAAACAGTAAAGAACCAGCATCAAGTACTGAATAACATATTTTATTGATTGGGCCCCTGAATGGGCAGAGTTTGTACACGGAATGTAACTCCTGAAAAGAGGAAGCTACACAAAGCAAATATACAAGTATGCATAAGAAGCATAAATATATTGACAAACTAAATTTGTACACATGTCGGCAACGAGATGCAGATGAACACCACGAACTGATCCTCCTATGACTCGTCCGACTCTAATGTTTTTCCCGGTATTCATACTTCTGAAAAGGTTGTACCAGATAACCGATCCTCCCCGTTATATTCTCCCGCATTGATGCTCAGTGTAATATCAAATTCGGACCGCAGTCATTTGCTTTTCAAATCCCTAACTTTTGCGTGAACCGCCCTTTACGGGTTTTCAATTCACCGGGATACCCCTTTTTGCCGAAGCCGCCCAGTGTAGGTTTTCAACTTCGCGGGTGTACATTTTTTTCAATTTTATCCCTAACTTTTGCCCGAACCTTTGATTCTGTTTTTGGTTCGCCAGGATGCCCCATTTTTGCCTGGACTATCTTTTTTCTGTCCAGCGGGTCAATTTTAAGCAAAGTATTTTTTAACTGCGTTCGAATTCACAGGCGACGTAAAGTCTTCACCGTCCATAGTAGACAACAACAACGCTCCTCCTGAAAAGACTTTCCTGACAACGTATGGCCCTTCGTAGTTGGGGGTCCACTTGCCCCTGTGATCTGCTTGCGGCGGGAGAATCCTTTTCAGCACAAGGTCGCCCGTCTGAAAGCTTCGCGGATGTATTTTCTTATCATACGCTTTCTTCATTCGGCTCTGGTATAAACGACCGTATGCTAGAGAAGCTAGCCTCTTCTCGTCCATCAAACTTAGTTGGTTCAACCTGTCTTTCACCCATTCTGCCTCATCCAGCTGAACGTCTCGCAATACCCTCAGAGAAGGGATCTCAACTTCCAATGGTAATACCGCTTCCATTCCGTATACTAACGAGAACGGGGTTGCCCCGGTTGATGTGTGTACCGTCGTACGATAACCGTGCAAAGCGAAAGGCAGCATCTCGTGCCAATCCTTATAGGTCACCACCATTTTCTGAACGATTTTCTTGATATTCTTATTGGCCGCCTCAACAGCGCCATTCATCTTGGGTCGATACGGGGAGGAGTTGTGATGTTCGATCTTGAAATTCTGACAGAGCTCCTTCATCATTTTGTTGTTCAGGTTCGAACCGTTGTCCGTGATTATCCGCTCGGGAATCCCGTATCAGCAAATGATATCTCTCTTGATGAATCTGGCCACCACTTGCTTAGTTACATTTGCGTAAGACGCCGCTTCCACCCACTTGGTGAAATAATCGATTGCTACAAGAATGAACCGGTGCCCGTTAGAAGCTGTCGGCTCGATCTTTCCAATCATATCGATTCCCCACATCGAGAATGGCCATGGCGATGACATCACATTCAGAGGACTCGGAGGCACGTGGATCTTATCAGCATAGATTTGACACTTGTGGCATTTTCTTGCGAACTTGAAACAGTCAGTTTCCATAGTCAGCCAAAAATAACCTGCCCGCAGCAGTTTTCTCGTCATAGCATGCCCGCCAGCATGCGTACCAAAGGTACCCTCATGTATTTCCTCCATGAGCAGCTTTGCCTCTTGTTCTTCTACACAACGCAACAACACCAAGTCGTGATTTCTTCTGTATAAGACGCCATCCGGATTCAAATAGAAATTGCCTGCTAATCTCCTGAGAGTCTTCTGATCTTGACTGGATGCCCCAGCCGGATACTCTTTATTCTTCAGGAAATTAAGGATATCGAAATACCATGGTTTGTCATCAGATGCTTCATCAATAGCAAATACATAAGCTGGTCTGTCAAGCCGAGAGATAACGATTCGGGGAGCCTCGTTCCAGAAGTTGACTTTGTACATGGAAGACAATGTGGCCAGGGCGTCAGCCATTTGATTCTCTGCCCGCGGTACGTGATGCAATTCAACCTTGTCGAAGAAAGGCAACAATCTCCTTGCATAATTCATGTAATGTATCAAGTTGGGCTGACGCGTCTCCCATTCCCCTTTAATTTGATTCACCACCAGAGCTGAGTCTCCGTATACGTCTAAATTCTTGATTCGCAAATCAATGGCCTCTTCAATCCCCATTATACAAGCTTCGTATTCGGCCTCATTGTTGGTAACTGCAAAGGTCAATCGGGCAGTAAACGGGATGTGCGACCCGTGTGGAGTAGTGATGATTGCCCCTATTCCGCTACCGTAAGCATTTACAGCTCTGTCAAATATCATCTTCCATTTGGAACCCAACTCCGGTCCTTCGTCTGGCGACGGCTCTTCACAATCTTTCATCTTTAGGTACATGATATCCTCGTCAGGAAAATCAAACCTCATCGATTGGTAATCTTCAATAGGCTGCTCCGCCAGATACTCAGACAGCACACTCCCCTTTATAGCCTTTTGCGAGACGTATTGGATGTCATATTCAGTCAAGACCATATGCCAACGGGCAATTCTCCCTGACAACGCCTGCTTTTCAAATACATATTTGATAGGATCCATCTTCGAGATGAGCATGGTTGTATGATTCAGCATGTACTGCCTCAAACGCTTGGCGGCCCAGGCTAGCGCGCAACAAGTTTTCTCAAGCATTGAGTATCGAGATTCGCAATTTGTAAATTTCTTACTCAAGTAGTAGATCGCATGCTCTTTTCTCCCTGTCTCGTCGTGCTGACCGAGAACACAACCCATGCTTCCCTCAAGAACCGTCAAATACATGATCAAGGGTCTACCCGCCACTGGGGGTATCAAAATAGGAGGCTCCTGCAGATACTTCTTTATTTTATCGAACGCCTTTTGACAATTTTCGTTCCACGTTACAGCTTGATCTTTCTTCAACAGCTTGAACAATGGTTCACACGTAGCAGTTAGGTGAGATATGAACCGGGCGATGTAGTTCAACCTCCCTAAAAACCCGCGCACCTCTTTCTCTGTTTTAGGCGTCGGCATTTCTTGAATTGCTTTTATTTTAGCAGGATCGACCTCTATTCCTCTTTCGCTTACGATAAATCCCAGCAGCTTACCCGATCTCACCCCGAAGGTGCATTTATTAGGGTTCAGCCTCAGCCTGAACTTCCTAAGTCTTTTAAATAACTTCAGCAAATTCACCAGATGCTCTTCCTCCGTCTGGGATTTGGCAATCATATCGTCAACATAAACTTCGATCTCTTTATGCATCATATCATGGAAAAGAGTCGTCATCGCACGCTGATATGTTGCCCCAACATTTTTCAAACCAAAGGGCATCACTTTATAGCAAAATGTTCCCCAAGGCGTTATGAAAGTGGTTTTCTCCATATCCTCTGGCGCCATTTTAATCTGATTATAGCCTGAAAAGCCATCCATGAAGGAGAATACGGAGTATTGAGCAGTATTATCAACTAACACGTCAATGTGAGGAAGTGGAAAATCGTCTTTTGGGCTTGCTCTATTCAAATCTCTATAATCCACGCACATTCGAACCTTGCCATCTTTCTTTGGCACTGGTACGATGTTAGCAACCCATGAGGGATATTTCGTCACAGCCAGGAAACCAGCGTCCCACTGTTTTTGAACTTCCTCTTTGATCTTCACTACCATATCTGGTCGAGTTCTGCGAAGTTTTTGTTTGACTGGCGGGCAATCTTCTTTCAGTGGCAGGCGATGCACAACCATATCTGTATCGAGCCCCGGCATGTCTTCATACGACCAAGCGAATACATCACTATACTCTCGGAGCATTTCAACCAGTCTTCGCTTGATATCGCCCTGCAGCGCGGCTCCGATACGAATATTCTTCTCAACCCCTTCCGACCCCAAGTTAATAATTTCGATGACCTCGTCGTGAGGCAGAATGGCTCTTTCCTCTTGCTTCACCAACCAAGACAGTTCTTCAGGAATGTCGCTATCTTCGACAACCTCTTCTTCGGCCTGAAATACCGGGTGTTCAAAGTCGGGACGAGTCATAGGTGGTTCAACGATGTCATCTGAAAATGTTATCCTGCAAAAGGAATGGTTAAGTGCTTCAAAATGCGTATAAAGCGAATAACCACGTTGCCATTTTATTGAAAATTATAAAACAAGAAAGACAGAGATTACATTATTTGCACATGAAAAACGCCATTTATTCAATGATTAACACGCAATGTTCATAACAACACAGCCATAAGCAAATCATGATGCCCCGGGCAAGACATCAGATTATTCAACAATTAATAAAGCAAAGCATTACTGTTTAAGAGTCACAGGAACAAGCTCCTGAATAGACCAGTTGCACAGTCCTTGTCCTGACGTGCTTGGCTGAATCCAGGCATCCATATCACAGTCACTGTCTCCTTCGTCAGACTCCGAAGCAGCGTTGATGGTTTCATGACATACTCCACTGGCAGAGATGGTAATTGGCCCTCTGAAACGGGGCGCCCCCACAGCAGGTACTGACGATGACGGTTGGTATCCCAGCCCGAACCGGTCCGTCTTCACAGGAATGTCCAGCACTTTGCCCCAGCCCTTTGCTTCTCCTGCTTCCACTAGAGCTTGAGCTTCTTTATACGATGAGACGGCTATCTCTGGCACTTTGCTCGGCCCGGGACCTTTGTCCTTGATGCGCAACCCTTCAAATGCCTGGCAGGGTGTTTCGTGGATCTCTCCGTCGACTTCCACATATTTAAACGACGACAAATGGCTGACCAAGATGTCTTCTTCTCCGCATACAGTGACTACGCTGTCTCCGACCATATATTTCAACTTCTGATGTAGGGTGGACGTGACTGCCCCCGCCCCATGAATCCAAGGTCTTCCAAGCAAGCAGCTGTACGCAGGCTGAATATCCATGATATAAAACTCAGTTGCAAACACCTCCGGCCCCACCTGTAGAGGCAATGTGATCGATCCAAAGACTGTTCTCCGCGTGCCATCAAACGCTCTGACTACCAAGTCGCTGGGCGTGCACAAGATTCCTCTAACGTCCAGCTTCATCATCGCCTTCTTGGGCAGCACATTCAAAGACAATCCGGTGTCGACCAATACATGCGACATTACTGATCCTCTACATTCGACAGATATGTGCAGCGCCATATTATGATCTCTCCCTTTCAGGGTCAAATCGAAGTCGGTAAAGCCCAAGTTGTGGCCTGCATTCACATGTGCCAACACTCCTTCCAGCTGATTCACGGAGACGTCTTGAGGTACAAAAGAAGTATCCAGGACTTTCAACAAAGCATTTCTGTGGGCTTCCGAACACAAGAGCAATGACAAGATGGATATTTTGGACGGCGTCTGCTGCAGATGCTCCACAATCTTATAATCACTTTTTCGAATCAAGCGCATGAACTCTTCTACATCTTTCGATGCCGATTCTTTGTCACTCGCTTGTACCGGGACATTCTCAACCACTTTCCCTTTTCCTTTTGCTAGTCTTTCGGCCTCCACTTCAGGGGATATAAAGATCCTACCACTCCTTGTCATACCTCCCGAACCAACAACATTATCCACAGTCTCGGCTGGCTACTTATTAACATCAATCTTTATCCCGTCACAATACACCTCCAACCCATATGACCATGGGACTGCTTTCGTGTTCTCGTACGGGATCGGCCCAGCCTTAGTTATGGTGATCGGTGGTCGCTGAGCTGGTGCTGCGATAGTGATTGTCTTTCGAGGAATCGTTACAGTGGCCACATCATTCTGATCACATGCTACTGCCCCTGCGGGCTCTTCAGTTGCTGCTTGGTCAAACTGCAATATGCCTTCATTAATTAAAGCCTGAACGCCTTTCTTCAAATCATCACACCCCCCAGCTAGGGTCCAACATTCTAAGCAATACTCGTCACACCCCGGGTAAACACCCCCTTGTAACAGTCGGCTCTTTATCTCTCTCAGCAGCGTCTTTAAATCTTCGACATTCATGATCAGATTCAACCCTTCCTCAGTCAGAATGGCGTTCGCCCCATGATTGGGCATGGGTTTCTGCACTATATTCGGACCTGCCGTTCCGAAATTGATAGTCTTATTGTCCAAAAGATCCTGCATAACATGCTTAAAAGCATGGCAACCCTCTATATCGTGGCCCGGCGCCCCAGAATGAAACTCACAGTGCCTGCTTGCATCGTAACCAAACGGGGGAGCTCCCGTTGTCGGTGCCAGAGTTCTCTTCTCTACCAGGTTCAAACCCAACAATGTCTGCAATAAATCAGCATATGTCGTGGGAGGCTTCTCAAACACTCTTCTTGGTTTACTACCCTGGAATCTTCGTTGAGCCTGCTGTGCCCCCTGCTGAGGCTGTTGCTGCTGCATTGGCTGCTGCTGAGACGGTTGTTGTTGCTGAAGTGGTTGTTGCTGGTACGGGATAGTAACACTCGCCACCTGCTGCGGCTGATGATATTGGTTTCGTCCCCTGCCTCGGCCTCGGCCTCGGCCTCCAAACACTGCGCTTGCCTCGCCCTGACGGCGCCCACCAAAAGCCTTCATATTACTGCCAGATGCAGTCGATTCCTCAACCTGGAATTTTCCTTGCTTAATGTTGCGCTCAATCTTTTCTCCCATCAGAATTAGGTCTGAAAAACTGGCCAGAGATGTGTGAAACAGCATGTCATGAAACAAGCCTGTGAATGTGCCGACGAACATGTCATTCATTTCCTTGTCTTCTACAGGAGGACGGACCCTGGCAGCCATATCGCGCCACCTTTGCGCGTACTCTTTAAAGCTCTCCCCTTTCTTCTGAGACAGCCCTGCCAATTGGACCCGATTGGGTGCCAAGTCGCTGTTATACTTGTAGTGAGCTACAAATGCCTCTGCCAATTGCTTCCATGTCTTGATATTGGTTGGTTCCAACCCCATATACCACTCTAGGGAAGGACCCGACAGACTATCTTGAAAGAAATGCATTAGCATTCTTTCATCAGTTGAGTACGCAGACATCTTTCGGTAATAAGCCCGCACATGCACTTTCGGGCATGTGTCCCCTTTATACTTATCAAACGCAGGAGCTTTGAATTTGATTGGCACCCTCAAGCCAGGTACCAGACCCATTGTTGCCATGTCCAAGCCCACGGCACTTTGGTTCAGGACTCCCCTCATCTGTTCTTCTAGCATTCTGATCTTCTGGGAGTTGTCCATCGGCCCTTCGAAACCTCCGTCGGAGAAAGCGTCCTCCTGCTGATCTTCTTGCCATATACCATTCCCAGCTCCATACTCGTCATATCCATTATTACGTCCAGCCCTGATCTGATTCATCCCCGGACCTCGGCCTCTGTTGCCGTACCCTTGAACTCCTCCAGCAGGCCCAAAAGCCATAAACCCAGCGCCGTTTCCATTTCCGAAACCTCGATAACCTTGATTGGCCACACCATAGCCATCTTGCCCAAAGCCTTGAGCATTGAAACCATATTTCCCAGCATTATCGAATCCCTGATCATTGAACCCGAATCCAGCATTGACAAAGCCGTTGCCTTCCATATTATCACCCAAGTTGACATCACCAAGCCCAACGTTATGGCCAGCAGTCTCATTCCCAACTCCGACGTTACCATTCACAGCAGCGGTAGCGTTGTTGCCATTAGCAGCAGGTATATTGACTACAGGTGGAGCCACTGGCGTGGGAGTGCCATCTCCATGAGCAGTGTCGACTCGCACAGACTGATGATCCTCGTTACCGTGACCAGCATTTCGGGCCAACAGAGGCTGGACCATGGCCTGCAAATTCTCCTGACCTTTTGCAATAGCTTCCATGGTCTGCATAAAGAGAGCGAGCTTCTCGCGCACATCTTGCATCTCGTTCTGCACTTGGTCCAATATTCTTCGACAGTTGGTGCGGGTAGAATAGCGGTGCGGGTGTTGATCTGCAATCCTGGAAAGTACCTGGTACAGAGCAGGAAATAAGATAACGTCCGATGATTACCTGTAATGCAATATGAATATGAATGCAATGCAATGTGTGTCTGTTCATTAGGGAAATTCATTCCCCGATTCTAGTGTGAAGGTGCCGGTGCAGTGACAGTGCTAGCAATATAAAGATCGGAGCTGAATCACAGAAAGCCTCATATATTGCGGAGAAAACCAATAGGCCAAGAGTACAATGTTACTGAAAGTACAAAGAGAAGGCATGACCTCAACCAACAATCCTGGTGATGGTCAGCACTATGCAAATGAAGCATACAAGCTACTACATGGCGTGATCAAATCCTCCCAAAAGTCTGGTATTCTTCTAGCAATTTCTTGCTCTCCGGATGACTTGGTCGATCAAGCAGCCCTTCAACGAGTTGGTTTCTCTTCTTAAGAACACGGCGCACGTCTTCAGCAGTTTCTTCCCATGCCCCCTCTCCGAAGCGATCTTCTAGTTTACGCTTCTGAGACACAGCTTCATCTCTGCCCTTGATGGCCTTGTTTAGTGCGTTCTGGAGACTGTACCGGGTCATCACTTCTTCCTCACACTTCTTGATGCTGGACTTCAACTGCTCTTCGAGGTCGGAGATTTGCTGCTTCAACTTATCCTCCCTCTTCTTGTTGTTAGTGAGCGTGGCATTCCAAGTATTATTGCAAGAAGAGATCTCTCGGTGAGCGATGTCAAGCGCTTTCTTCTTGGATTCAAGCATGTCATGGGAACTTCTGAACTCTTGCCCCAGACGTTTGCGCTTCTTCCTCTCCTCAGTCAGCTCAGCCCCTAATCTGTTCATTAGCTCAATCTGCTGTTGGAAAGCATGGACGGCCTTGTTTTTCTCGCTGCGTATCTGGGCTAACTCCTGCTCTAACCCTTCGTTGATCTTCAATAAGGCTTCTTTTTCTCTCACAACCTGCTCATAGGCTTCCCTAGAAACAGTAGTTGGCTCCGCTACCGGAATAGGAACGAGAACTGGTGCGTCTGGAAATGGCATCTTCAACTGACTGGCTCTCTCCTAAATCCACACTCTATAAGGTGCATAGGCCTGACAGTCATTCTTTCCTAACAACGGCTTCCCTCTTCGGTTAATATGCGTCCAGGCATGCTGCAGCTTGGCTAGTAGCTCCCCCTTCACATCTCCAGTGAAGTACAGAGATTCCTGTACTTCTTCCTCTTTTGGCGGGTTCTTCAGGGCATATCCGAACTGACGGACGAACAGAGAAGGGTTGTGGTTGATACACCCTTTTCTCCCTATCAGCGGAACATTAGGGTAACCAGAACAACTGAAGATAAGCTCAGATCCCAGCAGATCTCTATCAAACCAATCAACGTCTTCAGAAGTTAACCTCATCATATGCTCTGGCCAGTCGGGCGTAATTGCATTATCCATGAAAGGTCCCCTTGATGGAAAATGACTCTTGAACCACATATATAGCAAAGGTACGCAACAGGAGACATTTTTGCCTCTCCTGTTTTCATTCCTATAGTGCATCGAATGGTAAAAGTCCCCGATCAGTGTTGGTATTGGGTTACCGGCAGCAAACAGATGAAACGCATCCATGTCTACGAAGTTTGGGAAGTTAGGGAACAGCACTATCCCATAAATGCAGAGGGCCAAAATAGCGTTAAAGACCACCCAACACCCATTCTTGGCGTACTCTTGAGCCTTACCAACCAGAAACTGAAGAGAAAAACCCGGAACCCCTCGCCACGCAGTCATCAACAAGTCAGAAGCATTCATATGCAGGGCCTTGGCTAAATCCTCCAAATTGGGCTCAGCGGCGGAGTGAATAAAAGGAACTGCATTCTGAACTGGCAACTCAGTAAACTCTACATACTCCTCCATGGTGGGCCCCAAGATAAAATCCGCAAACGTGAAACATCTCAAAGTCGGGTCATAGAATTGCATCAAGGTGTACAGCCCATTCAATTCGTCCTCGGTAGACCTACGCACTAATCCCAACAACTGCCCGTAACTCTGCCTGAAGCTTCTACGGACATCCTCATTCGTAAGAGAAATCAGACCCATGAGTGGAGTAATATCGGGGACAGGTAGCTTATACGCAACGGTCATCCTCAAACCAGCCATGATCAAATACTCAGAAGTCCCGACACTAGAACCGGGGGAATGCAAATGCACCTGCAGCACAGACACACGTTAGTGGGATGCAATGATAATGGGTATGCAAACAATGCAATGCAAATAACATGCAACAGGGACCAACTACCGTAGCTGAATAGCCTGAACCATAACAAGAAGTCTCAGATAGACTCTTTAGAAGTCCTCAATCCCTGATCTCAGATAGACCTAAAACAAAGCTCCAACAATGGTCTCTGACAGACCTCAAATCATAACTCAGACTGGTCTCTGGTAGACCTCAAATCATATCTCCAAATGGTCTCTGACAGACCTCGGAACTATCCAACTGGTCTCTGACAGGCCTCATACCACATCTCCGAATGGTCTCTGACAGACCTTATAACTCTCCATAAATACCCAGGATCTCTGATCAAGAAATAACCGGTAATCTGAAAGTCTAGTTACCTGCATAACCCCAAAACCCTCTCACAGGTGGATGTCCTAGTAACTGACAAAGGTATGGCATCCTATGCGGTCGTCGGCGTCACAGACTTTCAGGGTTGACGATACGATTCCCAGAAGGAGTGGCATCATCAAATCCTGAAGAGGCCTCACTTAGCCAACTTCCAAATGATCGGTCCCCAGAGTCGACAATCCAACTAACCAGCAACCCAAGCCACCCAAAGGGCAGGACAGGAGGCCAACCAGAAGAACCTCGTCTGAGCGTAGATTTCGCGGGACACTAGGACATGCAAAGCACGTGCGCGCCCACTAATCTCTACTCTAAGTCTAAGGTGCACTCAAGCCCAGGTCCGGCTTCTCACTCAATATCAGAACACCCGTCACACCCCAAGATACAGCAATAATAATCCATATATACAAAGCTGAAAATAAAGGTCAGAAATATAAATCCATACAAAATCCTCGACGGGAAAACAAGCGTTAGGATTGACTCTCTTAAGGGACGTTGGATCCCAAATGCATAAGAACCATCGCGGTCCTTAGCAGCCAGGGGACGTTGGGTCCCCAGCAGAGTCGCCAGCTGTCGCTATTGCGAAAATCGGCGCCGGCTGAACAGAAGAGTCGCCACCGTGCGTTATTTATCCCAACGGAGGGAAAGGAAACGCTCGAAGTAAACCTCACGAAAAATGGGAAAGGTATGGTCATCACAACCAAAACCTGGGTTCGGGAGTCGGTTACGCAAGGGGAAGGTATTAGCACCCCTCACGTCCGTCGTACTCGACGGGATCCACGCTTGTTTTCGGGTATGGATTGTTATTCTATCTAAACTATAGGTCGAGGGTTAAAAAGAAAATAAAATGAAAAAAAATGACTCGGCAAAGTATCGCACTTTATGCCTACGTATTCTCGCCTGGAACGATAAATCAGAGTCAACGTAGTTCGCCTACCTACGGGAAAGGAGGGGAAGGTTGCTCGCTAGGACACCGTATCCTATGCCTACGTACTTTCATACAGCATGAAAGATCAGAGCAAACATAGTTCGGGCCACGTACGACACAGGCTTGTCTTGGTTGATTTTATTCTTTCTGAAAAAGGTTTTCTTGATTAGCAGTCCCGGCGGACAAAAATGACGTCTTGATGAATTCACATTCTTTTACGGAAGAAGTGTCTTTTATTGTGTTTGAAATCTTTATGGTATTTTTCTGTTTGTTTTGAGGAAGAAGAGATAGAACTCTAACCTATGGTTGCGAAGGGAAACAAACTAACCTAATGTTATCATGCATGGGTTAAGACCTAGTGTCTATCATGCTCCTCTCTTGCGCAGAGAGAAACAGAGATCCTAAGGGAATAGACGGAAACAGAAACAATAGCAGATATATACAGTAAAACAGTAAAATGCATGAATGCAACAATACAAGCGAGGCAAGGGAGTCCCACTCAACCTCGAACCTAGAAAACAATAGGCAAAAGTGAACAGGCTTCACCTTCCACCCAACAGGGTAAACAGCAGACAATACAGTCAGGAAAACCAGTCAATACATCAGAAATGAAATACAGCAAAATAAACAGCCACAACAGCTCTGCATCAATACCCATCTTCAAGTCATCTCCAATCAACTCCAGGCTTCAACAAGCATCAGTCTCTATCTTCAAGGCCTTCAGGAAAGGGATCTGGCTGACAACCTTCAGTCTACAATGGCTTTTCTTCAAGTCGTATCCTCCAAGCTGAGGGATCAATCACCAGAGTGGATTGGGTGCTAAGCAATTAGTTGACTACCAATGGTGGTAAACCAACTGCTACTAACACATAAGACATTTTCTCTCAAGAGTTCTATCCCTTAGACAATAGCACCAAGCCTCCAAAGGAAGGGGGTGAGTGTCTTAGAGAGACTCTGTATCACAGAGAAGAATGGATGCAGACAAGGCAATCCATGTTTGAGAAACAAGCTTTCTAATCTAGAGCTCTGCCTAGCTCTTAAACCCTAGTCTCCTCAACGGCTGCTAGCAGGAATCTCTCCTTCCTCTCTGGAGGTTGGCCTTCAGCCTCTGGATTTCCAATGGCTTCATCATCACAAGTCTTCAGCTCCCCCAAGTCCCTAAACAAATCCCAATACCCCAAACAAGCAAGCAGAAATCCCCAGAGGGCACACCACACCAGTCAATCAGATATATAGTATATTAATAGCAGTAGAGGAATCCTGACTTTTTCTAAGGGGATCTAATAATTACCCGTAGCCCCTATAGTCCCATAGCTAACCTATTCAATCTCTAAGTCCTAAGGGAAGTGAATTAATTCCCCTAAGTCATCACC
This sequence comes from Lathyrus sativus, assembly GCA_963859935.3. Classification (NCBI taxonomy): domain Eukaryota; kingdom Viridiplantae; phylum Streptophyta; class Magnoliopsida; order Fabales; family Fabaceae; genus Lathyrus; species Lathyrus sativus. The sequence goes on from OZ012738.1 coordinate 517,607,575, forward strand.
TAAAACCCTAGTTTGTTCATGTTGTTCACACCTACACTAAACACCTAAAATTAATTTCTAAAAATGGGAACTAAATTGTATCTACAAGTTTAATGTCTAAACTAAACAACCTAAAAAGAATGGGCAAAAATATTAAAGCATCTAATAGAACAAAAACTAACAAAATCATGCATGAAATGAAATTATTTAAAATGCTATTTATTTGGAAAATATGGGAAAAATGTCAAATAAAAAATAAAATGCAATTTTTATTTTTTATAATTTTCTTGACTCTTTAAAGAAAATGATGCAAAAAGAATGAATTAAAAATATGCAATTTCTAATTTATTATGAATTTTCAAAAATGAATGAAAATAAAAAGAAATTGAAAAAGAACATAGAAAGAAATAAAGGGAGGGGGTGCCAGAAGTAAGTAGGTTAAGTGTATACGCGTATGGGCTTTCAAGAGGAGGTGCGTCTAGTATTCTGGATTAAGCCCAATTGCATTTCAGAAATTTGAATAAACTAAATCCTAAAAAAACAACGGTGTGAAAAGCAAATAATATCAACATATTTCAGTGTGGGCCAGTCTCTGGGGGTGTAAGTAGTACTTAGTATAAGGCCCAGTGTGTAATCAGAAATAAATTGTAAATCAAAACGAAAAAGGGAAATACGCGGTGCAAATAGCGTTGGGATTCAGTTCATTTCGTACCGGGCTTTAAAATGGGGGTGCAGGAATGAAACCAACATAGAGCCCATGAGGCTGCGTTTAATGAAACGCAGCGTCTCATGTACTGCTTTCCCTCTCAATCTGAATTAAACGTGCTCCGTCCGATTGTGATCTAAGTCAACAAGACTTTCCAATCCAACGTCAGCCCTGTCATCCCCTACCTCACGACTTCTAGGGTTTGCGATACCACCATGAATATGCAAGCTATCACGTGAACTTCTCTCCCTCTGTTCTCTCTCGTCTCTCCACGAAATGCAAAAAAGTAAAGACCAATCTCGCGCCAAATCTCACGCTTAACACAACTATGGTCGTGGTTTACACTGAAATGGCCTCTAACAAGCAACCCGATAGTACCAACCTTCATGAATATTCAACTTTCGACCTTCTTGTTTCTCTATTTTCTTGACACTAAAATGATCTACTCCTGGTGCTGATCATTCTGATCTATGTCACTAAGATTATAACTCAAAACCCTAGTAGTTCTTGGTGATCAAAGTTTCATGCCAAATTATCAAACTCCATGAAATCCATTCAAACTTTCCAGGATCAATCCCTATTGGTCACTAATCACGTATATCCTAACCACATAGTCTAATGCTGAATAGATAGAGAGATTCGAATGATTTTGCAAACCTGCAAATTGATGATGGCAGATGTGGTTCTTCTTCAATCCAAGGCTTGTTAATCTTCAATATTGATCTTTGATGAAGGATGAGACTTCTGTATGCAAGAACTTTGATGGATCTTGCTTGTATCTTGAGTTTGGATCCAATTTGCACTCTTGATGATGGAGATTATAGCACATGAGTTTGGAACTATCTCAACCAGATCTTGATGAAAATCTGTCTTCTGATGATTGTGGAGTAGAATAGGACCAAGAATTATGGGAATTGATGGAGTTTTGAGAGAGTTTGAAGAGAATTTGCAAACTTGAGAAATGAAGTGCAACTATGAGTTTCTAACCAAATGAATCACCAACCCAAATTTGGAGCCACTTTTGTCAATATATAGATGGGATTAGAACTTCCTAGAAACTTGGAGAAGCTTCCCTTGCATTCTTTCCTTTGAATTTGGCTTATGTTACTTTCATTGCAAGTAACCATGGATAACTCTTAAAATATGAACTAAGATCAAAATTCTACTTTAGCCAATGTCTTTAAAATGATCTTTCCATTCAAAATGACCTATAATTTTGCTTCATTTGGCCAAAATATGAAAAATCCCATTTTTAAGTCCATTTTTCTTCATTAAATTCAACAATTTTGAAACCTTGTGCTATGAACTTTTCCAATCTCTCATGGTCACTTTTCTAGACTCAAAATGTCATTTGGAGCAAGTTTGATGTTGTAAGTTTTTCCATTTGAGGCCTCCTTGTGTGAGTTTTGGGTATAGGTTGAAATGACCTGTAATTCACAAATGACCAAAATACCCTTTGCTTGCCAAGACCATAAGTATAGTTCCACAAATCAGATGAAGGAATACCATACCTCTTTAGAAAGCTAAGACAATGAGGAACAACTATTATGTTGACCAGAAATTCATTTGAAATCTCCTTGAGGGGTAAAAATTGCTTGGAAGTCAAGTCACTTTCGCAGACAAAATTTCAGATACCCCAGATGACCTGTAACTTGCAAGGACCATAACTTGAGTTCTATAAATCTCCTTGATGTCTTCCACCACTCAAATTAAAGGTCTTGAGATCCTCTACAAGTTTCATGTTGGCCAAGGATCCATTTGAAGCTTGCATTTTGACTTATCTTGCTTGGAAATTTGACCTAAACTAGGGGATTTTACACAGAAACCCTAATTTAGAAACTCCTCTTCTCCTTGATTTCTCTTGATTTCTTCTTGGCATATCACCATATCCTTCTCTATATGTCAAATGATGAACCCCACATCTCTCCAATAGACCTGAATGCCCTTAAATCAATCAATTGACCTAGGGTTGACCTAGGGTTGACCCAGATGAGACCCCAGTTGACTGTCTTCAACTGCAGCTCTTGTACTTACATCAATGGCTTGTTTTCTTCTCCAAATGACTTTCTAAGTCCTCCAAGATGTCAAGATACTCCCCATGCTCTCAATTCACAACTCATAATTCCCTTGTTGACCCTCAGACACCCTCAGTTAGGAGATATACTCAATGCTTGATCCACTGAACTCCCTGCTTTCAAATTCTTTTCTGATGACTTGAATGAGATTGAATTAGGATAATAACCTCTTGATAAGCCTCTAGAGATGATAATAATGATTGGCCCCCTGCTGGATGACTTGCTATGCTTATGCTATGCAGACGGTTAGGCTATGTACATGACTCTATATGCAAATGCTAATGATATTGAAACATAAACCCAGTGAATAAGGTTGGGAAAATTTTAGGGTGCAACAAACGGTCGATGTGATGGTTTGAAAACACTCGCTTTTATTTAGCGTATGCTCGTTTCCTTGTTAACGAAAGGTTGACGTGATGGTTCAACGGTCGACGTGATGGTTCGACAGCTCTCGCTTTTATTTAGCGTATGCTCGTTTCCTTGTAAACGAAAGGTTGACGTGATGGTTCAACGGTCGGAGTGGTGGTTCGACGACACTCGCTTTTATTTAGCGTATGCTCGTTTCCTTGTAAATGAAAGGTTGACGTGATGGTTCAACGGTTGACGTGATGGTTCAACGGTTCGCAAGCTTGTGTCTTCCGTAGCCCGAACTACGTTTGCTATGATCTTTCATGCCGTATGAAAGTACGTAGGCACGAGATGCGACATCTCGGCGAGCAACCTTCCCCCCATAACCCGTAGTTAGGCGAACTACGTTGACTCTAATTTCTCGTTCCAGACGGGAATACGTAGGCATAAAGTGCGACACTTTGCCGAGTCATTTTCAGTTTCTTGTCTTTTTTTACCCAGACCTGTAGAATAGATAGAATAACATACCCTAGATAGAAAACAAGCGTGGATCCCGTCGAGTACGACGGACGTGAGGGGTGCTAATACCTTCCCCTTGCGTAACCGACTCCTGAATCCAGGATTTGGTTGCGATGACCATTCCTTTCCCTCTTTGCGTTAGGGTTACTCTGAGCATTTCCTTTCCCTCTTGTGGGATAAATAACGCATGGTGGCGACTCTTCTGTCATAGCCAGCGCTGATTTTCGCAGTAGCGACAGCTAGCGACTCTGCTGGGGACAATCGATTCCCTATGCGAGTCAATCCTAGCACTTGTTTTACCGTCTGGGGGTTTTGTATGTATTTATCTTTATGTCTTTACTTTCAGTACTGTATATTATTGTTATTATGCTGTGGGTAGAGGGTTAGTTTGAGAGGTAAGTCGGACCTGGGCTTGAGTGCACATAGACTTATAAGTAGAGAGTAGTGGTTAGCCTGCTTGCTTTGCTCGCACCAGCTAGCTACGAAATTTACACTCAGACAAGATTCTCTTTGATGGCATCTTGCCTGACCCTTTGGGCTCGACAGGTTGTTGGATTTGAGGGTTGTTGACTCTGGGAACCTATCATTTGGGATTCGGCTAAGTGAGGCCTCTTCAAGGGATGATGATGCCACACCTTCTGGGTATCGTATCATCTCTCTTGAAAGTCTGTGATGCTGATGACCGCATAGGATGCCGTACCTCGTCTGTGAGTTAAGTACATACCTGTGAGGGGTAGGTGGGTCTTTTTACAGGAAAACTCTGGCCTCAGAACACCTGGTTTGTCTCTGTCAGTGAGAATTGGTTGTGAGGGTTCTTTTGTGGTTGGTTTGGTTTGAGGAGAAGATCTGATGGTTCTCAAGCTGCAGTACAACACATCACAGTTCTTCATCATTGCACTTGATCCCCTGTTTGCATATGCATTTGCATTTTCATGTTTGCATTTCATTAACGTGTATTTATGTTGCAGGTGTGTTTGTTCCCCTCAGATTCTAGTGTTCTTCTTACCAGACATGGAGTCCATGAAGAGAACAGTTGCTTACAGGTTACCTTCTCCAGATATCAGTTCCTTATTGCAGTTGGTTGCTCTAGCAGATCAGAGAGTGAGGGTTGAGTTTAGAGAGTCTTTTGGGAAACTGCTCAGTTTGGTGTGCAGGCCTTCTGTGTTTGAGATGACTGGATTGTATACTTTGATGCAGTTTTACGAGCCTCAGTTGAGATGCTTCTTGTTCCCTGATTTTATTCTGGCTCTTACTCTGGAGGAATATTCTGATATGCTAGGAGTTCCTGTGTTAGATCAGATGCCTTTTATTCACGAGGATATTGAGCCTGAGTTGGCTAAGCTTGCTGAGATTGTCAGTTTAGATGCTTCTGAGTTCCCCGGAGGTTTGGTCAAGTTGAATGGAGCTTATGGTTTTCATCTTTCTTGCTTGGTTGAGAAGGCTACGCAGTGTGCGAAGGATGAATGTTGGATTGTTTTCAATGCTATTCTGGCTGTTTGCATTTATGGGATTGTATTGTTCCCTAACTTGCCTGATTTTGTTGACTCAAATGCTTTCTTTATTCTTGCCTCAAAGAATCTGGTGCCTACTCTCTTGGGTGACGTTTATCATTCTATTCACTATAAGAATGAGAAGCGTCGGGGAAAGAATGTTTCTTGCTGTGTACCTCTTCTATACAGGTGGTTTCAGGGACATCTTCCTAAGAAGGGACCTTTTATTAACACTGCTGGTACTTTAGATTGGTCTTCCAGATTGATGGGATTGTATGCTGAGAACATCGTTTGGTTTGATCGGAACTTGCTTGGAGTGGATATTATATATAGTTGCAGTGGCTTTCCGAACGTTCCTTTGATTGGACGGAAAGGTTGTATTAACTATAACCCTTCTCTGCTTGTGAGGCAATTTGGCTATGCTTTGAGGGACTCTCCGATTGAAGACGAGATACAGGAATCTCTGTATCTCACGGGTTTATTAGACGGAGATGTTTTGGTCAGATTGAGGCGTGCTTGGGGTAATATTCACAGAAGAGGAAAGACATTGCTTGGTAAGAGTGACAGTCGAGCTTATAATCCTTATCGACTCTAGATCCATGAGAGGGTTAGGACTTCTTTGATGTCATATCCTGCTGCAGAGCCTTTGTATCTTCTGGTGATTGAAGAACCTACTTCAGTAGAGATCGAGAAGTATAACAAGCTGCTGGCTGAGAAGGAAGAGTTGCAGAGAGCGAATGAAGAGCTAGAGAAAGAGATTTTCCAGCTTAGACATGAGAAGAATGAGGCAACTTTCACTTTGAAGAAGCAGACTGAGATGATTAATAGGTTGGGTTCAGACATGATTGAAGAAACCAGCAAGAGAGAGAAAGTAGGAGTAGCCCTGAATGGTGTTAGTAGTGTACTTGCTACTAAGAAAGAACTTCTGAACAAGGCTTATTCTCGACTTTCCAAATGGGAATTTTTGTGGAATGCCACGCTTACTAGCCGCAAGGAACGTGAAGATGAATTGAAGCTTCAGATTTCCCAGTTAGAGGAGCAGCTCATTGCTAAGGATGCGAAGATTGCTGAAGAAGTATCTCTTAGACGTGACGCTGAGTCTAGAATGAGCAACATGGTCAAAGAAACTAGGGGTTGTGAACTGAAGTCTGGCTTCAAGAGATGCAAGATTGATGAGTGTTTTGGCAGGGGAACTTGTGAAGAGGACGCCAAAAAGCTGAGATCCACTGTTGAGCGGCACGCATTACTGATACAGGAACTAATCTCCAGACTAGGTCATCCAGAGATGTTGAGGATACTGGAAGATGTCAGGGCGCGCCATTTGGCCTGATTTACCTTTGCTTTTCTCTTGTTATTTGTACTGGTATTTTGACCATCGCCAGGTTTGTTGGCCGAGGTCTTTTTCAGTTGTATTCAGTTGTACCTTTGTACTATGCCTCTTGGTATTTGTCTATGTATGAGGTTTCTGATTCTACGCTTGCTTACTTGGGACTCCATTGTCGTTATGGCTTATTCTCCGGAACTAGAATCGGGGGGGGGGGGGGGGGGGGGGAATTAACCTGTTGCATATTTACACGTGTGCATTTGCATATTCATATTGCATGGCATGTACTTTTTTGTTGAGCTCGAATCTTATCTCTTGCATCTTACAGGTTGTTTCAAGATTGACGAACAGAGAACTCACCGGTACGCTACAAGAAGCAACAGTAAGAAGATCATGGATCAAGTACAGTCTGAGATGCAGGAGATCTGGGATAGGTTGGCCCAATTCATGCAGACTATGGAGGTTGTGGCTAAAGGCCAAGAACATCTTCAAACTCTGGTGCAACTGCTGCTGGCGCGAGCGGCTGGTAATACTGAATACAACTCTGCTCATGTTGAGACTCCTCGCAGGGAGGAAGTGATACCAAATGCTGGTGAGACTGGTATTGGCAACGGCAACGACAACGCTGGTAATAGAAATGCTGATAATGTTAATGGGAACGTGGAAACCAACAGGAATGTTGGTATCAATACTGGTTTCGGAGACAACAATCAGGGTCTTGGCTTTGGCAATCGAGATGGCAATGATGGTTTCAATAATCAGGGCCTCGACAACGGAAGGTTGGTGATAACAATCAAGGTTATGGTAATAATGGCTACGACAATGCTGGGTTTGGCAATGTGAATACTAATGGTGCTGGGATGGGTCCTTTCAATACTGGTTTTGGGACAGTGGCTGCTAATCAAGAGCTTGGCAATCTGAGGTATGACCCCAGGTTCTTCCAAAGTGGTCATGGTCATGGTCGTAATGCTGCTTATGACGGATATGGTAATGAGGGTCCGTACTGGAATAGAGATCGTCAGGAAGATGCCTTTTCTGGGCAAGGCATGGGTTTTGAGGGTCCCACTGATAGTGATCGGAAGATTAAAATGCTGGAGGAACAGATGAGAGGTATAGCCAATCAAAATTCTGTAGGTTTGGACATGGCTACCATGGGGCTGGTTCTTGGGCTGAGAGTGCCATTGAAGTTCAAAGCTCCCACTTTTGATAAATATAAAGGGGATACATGCCCACGGGTTCATATGCGTTCATACTACCGGAGGATGTCTGCTTACTCTGATGATGAGAAGATGCTTATGCATTTTTTTCCAAGATAGTTTGTCAGGGCCATCGTTGGAATGGTACATGGGAATAGAGCCTGCACAGGTCGGAAGTTGGAAAGAATTGGCTGATGCTTTCGTCAAACATTACCAATACAACAGTGACCTTGCACCAAATAGGGTCCAGCTTCAAAGTCTTTCACAGAAGAATGGGGAAAGTTTCAAGGAGTATGCTCAGCGTTGGCGCGATCTGGCGGCAAGAGTCCACCCACCTATGGTTGAAAGGGAATTGATTGATATTTTTGTTGGAACATTCTCTGGGATGTATTATGATAAATTGCTCAATTGCTCGATGGGTAGTTTCTCTGACATGATACTCATGGGGGAACGAATTGAAAATGGCATCAAAATTGGTAAGATTCAAGCCGGTGAATCGACCTCAGCTGGAGGTGCCAAAAAGGTCTTTGGTGGTAAAAGGCAAGGAGACGCCAGTGCAATGTATGGTGGTCGAGGACGAGGTAGAGGTCGGAATCAGTATGTTCAATAATAGGTTGCTAGTGTGACGATCCCTATACCACAACAACAACAACAACAACAAAGGTATAATCCTGCTCAGAGAAGGATCCAGAATGGGAAGCCGAAGAGGGTATTTGATACACCTCCGTCAATGTATGTAGAATTGCTTCAGATGCTGTTAAGTTTGAATCTGGTTGAGAAGAGAACGTTGGACCCACCCACAGGAGCGCTTCCTTACGGGTATGATACTAGTAAGCAGTATGAATTTCATTTTGGGGCACCCGGACATGATATCGAGAGTTGTCATGCTTTTAAACACAAAGTCCAAGATTTGATTGATAGTAAAGTCATTAACTTCAGTCAGGATGAGCCCAACATTGTACAGAAACCAATGCCGAATCATGGAGCGAATGCTGTTTTGACAGAGGAGGATTTGGATTTGGTTATGGACGTAAATGATCTGAAGACACCTTTGAGCTATGTTAAAAGCAGATTGTTGAAAGGAGGGGTCTTCCCCGGATGTGATGAGTACTGTTTGGATTGTTGGACCCGACCAGAGGGCTGTATTGATTTGAAGAGAGGTATTCAGGCCATGATTGATGAGGGAACTTTGCAGTTTGACCGCACTGCTGTTGAGAAATCTGATGAGGTAACATGTGAAAAGCAGGGTGAGGTCGTAATGATTACAATTCCACTAAAGACTATTACGATATCAGCGCCCGCCAAGCAGCCAACTATCACGATAACGAAAGCAGAACCTGTTCCCTATGAGAGTACGAAAGCCATTCCATGTAATTATGGGTTGGAGGTTTTTTGCAATGGGGAAAAGATTGATGTGGATAGCCAGCCAGCAGGGGCAGTGGGTATTGTTGAAGCGGGAGGTATGACCCGAAGTGGTAGAATCTTCACTTCACCTGAAATCGAGGCTGAAAGGATTGCTAGAGGCAAAGCCAAAGTGAATGAAGGAGGACCATCCCAGTCAAAAGAGAAGGAAACATCGGTCAAGGATGTAGAAGAGTTTATGAGGTTGATTCGCAAAAGTGACTATAAGATTGTGGAGCACTTGCAGCAGACGCCCTCCAAAATTTCAATACTATCATTGCTGCTTTGTTTTAAGGCCCATCGGAATGCCTTGTTAAAGATCTTGGACACATCTTTTGTACCTCAGGAAGTAACTGTTAATCAGCTTAAGGGGGTACTGGCGCATGTGAATGCCAGACACAGCCTGGGATTTACTGATTTTGATTTGACGCCTAGAGGTCAGGACCATAATATGGCTTTGCACATTTCAGTGGAGTGTCGGGGCACTGTTATGTCGCACGTTCTTGTAGAGACCAGATCATCTTTGAATGTGTTGCCGAAGAAGGCTATGATGAAGCTAGATGTCCGAGGAATCATATGCACGCCAAGTGATTTGGTCATGAGGGCTTTTGATGGGACTAGGAGGTCGGTGTTTGGGTCCATAATGTTGTCGCTCCAGAAGTGTTTGACACTGTGTTCTACATCATGGATATACATCCAGCTTACAGTTGTTTACTTGGGCGACCATGGATACATTCTGCAGGGGCTGTGACGTTCACGCTGCATCAGAAGCTCAAATACATGGTCGGTGACAGTGTTGTTACTATCTGCGGAGAGGAGGACATTCTGGTTAGTCATCTTTTGTCATTCAAGTACGTCGAAGTGGATGGGGAGATCCATGAGACGCCATGCCAATCCTTCGAGGGGTTGCAGATCAAAGACAAGTCTCATGTTCCTAGCAAAGGGCCAGAGGTGGCCATGTCTTCGTACAAAGACGCTCAGGCAGTGGTTCAGGCTAGAGCAACCGAAGGATGGGGCCAAGTCTTAGAAATTCCAGTCAAGATGGACAAGTTTGGATTGGGGTATCGCCCGACGTCGTTGTCACTACTGCGAAAATCGGCGCCGGCTGAACAGAAGAGTCGCCACCGTGCGTTATTTATCCCAACGGAGGGAAAGGAAACGCTCAGAGTAAACCTACCGCAAAGATGGGAAAGGGATGGTCATCGCAACCAAAACCTGGGTTCGGGAGTCGGTTACGCAAGGGGAAGGTATTAGCACCCCTCACGTCCGTCGTACTCGACGGGATCCACGCTTGTTTTCGGGTATGGATGGTTATTCTATCGACACTAAGGGTTAAGGGTTAAAAAGAAAAGAAAATGACTCGGCAAAGTATCGCACTTTATGCCTACGTATCCCCGTCTGGAACGAGAAATCAGAGTCAACGTAGTTCGCCTACCTACGGGAAAGGAGGGGAAGGTTGCTCGCTAGGATATCGCATCCTATGCCTACGTACTTTCATACGGCATGAAAGATCAGAGCAAACGTAGTTCGGGCCACGTACGACACAAGTCTGTCTTGATTGTTTTTATTCCTTCTGAAAAAGGGTTTTCCTGATTAGCAGTCCAAGCGGACGAAAATGACGTTTTGATGAGTTCACATTCTTTTACAGAAGAAGTGTCTTTTATTGTGTTTGGAATATTATTGTGTTTTTTCTGTTTGTTTTGAGAAAGAAGAGACAGAACTCTAACCTATGGTTGAAAAGGGAATCAAACTAACCTAATGTTATCATGCATGGATTAAGACCTAGTGTCTATCATGCTCCTCTCTTGCGCAGCGAGAAACAGAGATCCTAAGGGAATAGACGGAAACAGAAACAACGGATATATATAATAAAGCAGTAAAATGCATGGATGCAACAATACAAGCGAGGCAAGCGAGTCCCACTCAACCTCGAACCTAGAAAACAACAGGCAAAAGTGAACAGAATTCACTTTCAACCTAACAGGTTAAACAGCAAGCAATACAGTCAGGGAAATTCAAACAATACATCAAGAATTATAAACAGCAAAAATAAACAGCAAAAGCAGCTTTGCACAACAAGATTCATCAACATCTGTCTTCAAGTCATCTCCAAACATCTATCAGCTCCAAGCAAGCCTCAGTCTTTATCTTCACAGCCTTCAAGCAAGGTCTTTGTCTTCATCTCCAATGGATTTTCTTCAAGTCCCAATCTCCCAGCTGAGGAATCAATCACAAGAATGAACTGGGGTGTTAAGCAATTAGTTGACCACCAAAGGTGGCAAACAGACTGCTAACAACACATAGAATGTTTCTCTCAAGAGTTCTATCTCTTAGACACTATCGCCAAGCCTTCCAAAGGAAGGGGGTGAATTTCTTAGAGAGACTCTGCATCATAGAGAGGGATGGAGGCAACCAAGACCTTCCATGTTTGTGAATCAGGTTTTCTACTCTAGAGCTCTGCCTAGCTCCTAAATCCTATAACCTTCAACAGCTGCCAGCAAGATGCTCTTCACCAACTCTAGAAATTGGTCTTCATTCTCTTTGATCTCCAATGGGCTTCATCAGCACAGTCTTCAACTCAAACCCCAAGCCCCAAACAAGCCCAATACCCCACACAGTCAAATAATAACCCTAGAGAGGGCACACCACACAGTCAAGCAAGCACAAGCAATATACTAATAGTAATAGTAGAATAGGGGAAACCTAGTAATTTCTAAGGGATCTATTATCTAACCATAATACCCCTATAGTCCCATACCCCAAAATTCAATCTACAACTCCTAAAGGAAATGATCTCTTACACCTATGTTATCTCTAAACCCTAGTTTTGATTCTCCTAATCACACCTAAACAAATCATCTAATAATTAATCCTAAAATTATGAATTAAATCCTATGAGGAAGCTAAAGTCCTAAGTTAATCACCCTAAAAAGAATGGATCCAAAATATAAAAGCATCTAACTAAACTAAAATCAACAATATCATGCATTAAACTAAACATTATTCAAAACCTATTTAAAAGAAAAATATACTAAAAATACAAAAATAAAATGAAATGCTAATTTTATTATGTGAAAATTTTCTTAACAAAAATATGAAAAAGATGCAAAAACAACCATTTAAAAATATGCAATTTTCAATTTGTTATGATATTTTAAAGAAATAAAAAAAATTGAATGAGATTAATATGAATTAAGTTGGGTGAAGGGTGCAATTATCAATTATTTCAGTTAAAACAAGATGATGGGCCCAGACTGGGGGGCGCGCATAGCAAGGCGCGTCTGGGCCCAGTTGATCAGAAAAAACACAAAAAGACAAAAACCAAAAACGGTGCATATAGTAAAAATAATAGTGCAATGGTTTGGGCCTTGGTGAACGGGGGTGTGCATAGCAAGGGCAACTTAAGCCCAGTCTGAGGCTTTAAGTGAAACGACGCGTTTCACAACCAGTCTTCCCTCCAAATTTCAACTTTGAATCGTGGCCTTTAGATCATATGCTGAGTCAAAGTCAAGTGAAGGATCCAACGATCCTCACGTTTCTTCTCCAAAGAATTAGGGTTTCAGCCATTATTGAACCCTGCATGCAGCTTCATGAATCAATCTTCCTCCTTCTCGTACGACCTCGTTCCTCCATGAAATCCAATCCTATAAAAAGCAAAAATGTCCTACATCCTCTCCTCTACACAACCATAGATTCAGTTTCCTCCAAAACTCAATCAATATTCAAACCCGATAGGTAGAGAATCCTGGTTCCACCATTTTGCACTGATATCAATCATGCCAATTCTTGCTAACTCTTACACTAATACAATCTACATGCTATACTGGTCATTTTAATCCATCTAACCAAGATCATCATGCCTTAACCTAGGTGCTCTAAGCCATAACAGTTTTGGTGCTCCAATGGTAACTTCCATGAAATGTCTTCAAATTCATCAGAAACAATCATCTAACCATTCCTAACCATTCTAACCTAATGATTCTCTATTATGCTAACTAAATCTATCCAAATCGATGAAAACACTAACCTGGTTTAAAGATGAAAACAGATGTAGAAAACCTTGGATGCACAGCTTGCAATGCTTGGGACTTGCTCAATAATCTTGGTTCTTGATTCTGTATGCAGTAGTTCTTGCTCAAACCCCTTGGATTGCCATAACGACTTCCTTTTGCAATTTGGATGATGCACTTGAATAGCACGAATTCCTCTTCAATTCAAACATATTTTGATGGAAATTTGATCTATGATGGATGTAGATGATGATAGGATCAAGAATTGTCGAGAATGATGAAGATTTGATAGAGTTCTTATGTGATTTGCAAAATGGAAGAATGAGATGAAACTATGTGTTTTGATCAAAATGAATCACCAACCCTTGAATGAAGCCACTCTACTCAATATATAGCTGATCATAGAACTCTCTAGAACTTGTTAGAACCTTCTTGTGCACAATTTCCTTGAATTTTGGCATGTGTAACTTCATACATAAGTAACCAATGGTATCTCTCAAACTTTGCCCTAAACTCAAAAATCCACTTTTTCCAATGTTCTTAAAACATTTTTTCCAATCAAAATGACCTATAATTTCATCCCATTTGACCATGTTATGAAAAATCCCATTTTTAGGTCACTTTTATTCATTAAATTCCCTTTTTAAATGACCAAATTGGAAACCTTGAGCTATGAGCCTTTCCAAACTTTCATGATCACTTTTCTAGACTCAAAATGTCATTTGGAGCAAGTTTTATGTTGTGAAGTTTTTCATTTGAAGCTTCCTTGTATGAGTTTTGGGCATATGCTTGAAATGACCTGTAATTCTCAAATGACCAAAATACCCTTTGCTTGCCAAGGTCATAAGTAGAGTTCCACAAATCAGATGAAGTCATGCCATACCTTTCTAGAAATATAAGACAATTAGAAACAACTATTATGTTGACCATAAATTCATTTGAAATCTCCTTGAGGGGTAAAAGTTGCTTGGAAGACAAGTAACTTTCACAGACAAAATTTCAGATACCTCAGATGACCTGTAACTTGCAAGGACCATAAATTGAGTTCTATAAATCTCCTTGATGTCTTCCACCACTCAAATTAAAGGTCTTGAGATCCTCTACAAGTTTCATGTTGGCCAAGGATCCATTTGAAGCTTGCATTTTGAATTATCTTGCTTGGAAGTTTGCCCTAAATTAGGGGATTTTACACAGAAACCCTAATTTAGAAACTCCTCTTCTTCTTGATTTCTCTTAATTTCTTCTTGGCACAACACCACATCCTTATCCACATGTCAAATGATGAATCCCACATCTCTCAGATAGACCTTGATGCCTTTCAATCAATCACTGACCTAGGGTTGACCCAGGGTTGACCCAGATGAAACCCTAGTTGATTGTCTTCAAATGCAGCTCTTGTGATCACATCAATGACTTGTCTCACTTTCAAAATGACTCTTTAAGTCTTCCATGATGTCTGTATACCCTCCATGACCTCAATTCACAGCTCACACCTTCTTTGATGATCTTCAAATACCCTCAAGATAGGAGATAGATCCACTGCTTGGTCCAATGACCTATCTAGGTTTCAATTTCTTCCTGATGACTTGGATATGCTTGAATTTGAACAATAACCTCTTGATAGGCTCATGGAGATGAGAATAGTACTTGGTCCCTTGTTGGATGACCTGCTATGCTATGTTATGCAGATGATTAGACTATGTACATGACTTTATATGCAAATGCTAAGGTAATTGAAACATAAACCAAGTGAAGTAGGTTGAGCAAATTTTAGGGTGCAACAGCTGCCCCTATTCAAGCGACTTGGACCCGATTGGATGAAGAGTGAACGGCCTTCAAACATTCGAGGTACGAGACGGTTGAATACTAAGAACCCGGAAATTTGCCAACTGCAGAAATAAACTGCACCACTGCTTGAATAACAACATCTGCTGACTGGATCTGGTTGTTACGGCAACCAACTGATCCATTAGCGACCGTGCTGGGGATTATTTTCATCAGCCTGAAAAAGGTTCTATCATCGCAGGGATAGAACTTTGTCCATGTTAGAACGCCTGTTTCGTCAACACGAAGAAATCTCAACTAAAACTTGTCCACGTTAGGACTCCACCTGCTGTCAACACGGAAAAATCTCGGCGACTTCGCTGGGGATGACTCGTTTGCATTTCGTCAGCCCGAGGGGATTCTATCAACATAGGAATGAATTGTCCACGTTAGGACTAACACATCTCGTCAGGAATAAATCGTCCACGTTAGGAATAAACTCTTCCATGTTAGGAATACACTTGTCCACGTTAGGAATGAGCTTTCCACGTTAGGAATAACCTTTGTCTGGATCTGTCCACGTCAGGACTAAACTTTCCACGTTAGGAATAACATTTCCACGTTAGGAATACATCGTCCACGTTAGGAATACATCGTCCACGTTAGGAATATATCTTTCCACGTAAGGAATACATCTTTCCACGTAAGGAATACATCTTTCCACGTTAGGAATACATCGTCCACGTTAGGACTCACACCTCATCTTGATTTGTCCACGTCAGGACTCACATCTCGTCTTGATTTGTCCACGTCAGGACTCACATCTTCGACCCGCTGAGGAAATAAAACTTGTCCACGTCAGGACTCACGCCTCGCCAACACGAAGAGCTATAAACTTGTCCACGTCAGGACGCACATTTCACCATTACGAAGAAAGATATCTGCTGGGAATAAATAGTCCACGTCGGGACACCAACACGAAGAGTAATCAATTTTGTCAACGTCATGACTTCACATTCCACCAATACCGAGAAATCGAATATGTCCACGTTAGGACTAGCACATCTCGTCAACCCGAGGAAATAAATCTGTCCACGTTAGGACACCCATTTCTCTAGCACGAAGAAATCTCGTCAATATAGGAATAAATTGTCCACGTCAGGACTCATATTTTGTCAACGCGAGGAACTCCTATCAACATAGGCGGAAAAAAAAATTTTTTTTTTGACGACTCCGGGGAAACACTCCTATCAACCAGTAAGGAAATACATTCGTCTGTTCCTACGGGAAGATACAGTTTCTCTGCTTATCTCCACAGTAACTAACTCCATTGGTCCCAACCCACAAACCTTTTAGCACTGACGTGACAGCGACTTTGAGGCAGACTCTACTGGGGATATTTGGAAACAAAACTACCGGACGCCTGTTCTGATAACCGGCGGCATCCTCTGAAATTCTGATTCACGAAACCCTTTGATGCTGACGTAACAACAATTTTGAAGAAAATAATCCGCTGGCCGGACTAGAGACACTTCAACAAGCAACTCTGGCGGGGAAAACAAGAGACATTTACGCAAGTAACTCTGCTCGGGGCCAAAGAGAAACTTAACCCAATAACTCTGTGGGGAAAACAGTAAGATGAACCGTATCATCACACGTCTCACGGCGAGATCTTGAATGTTTGGTAATTCATTTGAGCAAGAGCTCTCTCCACCTGCAAGAGAAACAACATTTGAAAACAAAAGGTTAACCAACCTAATTTATGTTTCAAAAATGCGTATGTTTGACAATGACGCAATGCTCCATTCGACATGGAAATGCTACGCGTTTTTATTTGGTGGATGCAAGTATGACACTATATGCCAATGCAAATGCAGACTCGAACTGCTGGGATACAGAAATCGCTTCAGCAAAATAAATGCTGAAGACAACGCCAACTCCGTTGGGGGTAACCAGATGTTACAGAATTATTCCAGCAAAATAAATGCTGGAAGAGTGAAGCCAACTCCGTTGAGGGATAATTGAATGCGCCAATCCCGATTGAACTTCTGCTGGGGAATGAACAGGTATCACACGGTATTCCGACAAAATAAATGTCGGGACACACAACCAACTCTGCCGGGGAGAGTCTTAATCTTCGAGCTCCACTGGGAGGAAAGACAACAGTTGCTGGAAAGAGAACTCCGTTGAGGACGAAACGATTCTCTTGGGGAAAATCAACTGATTCCGCTGGGGGAGAGTAAATGACCCTACTGGGAAGGGTAGACTGCCTGAGTACAGCTCACAAGTTGGAAATGTTAATCTTCTGAGGCTAAACCACTCTGCTTGGGATGGGGGGATCCTTCTGGGGGACACCACACTGTCTGAATACAGTCTACAATCTTGGAATCGTCAATTCTGCTGAGAGTAAACGACTTTGCTGGAGAATGTCCTTTGGATAAGCTACGACTAGCTGAGGGAATTCGATCCTTCTTCATTAAGGAACATTGTTATCTTGGAAGCGCGACCTGCGTGGGGATTCACTTCACTTATCAATCGAGTCTTTTCGTTACGAGCTTCTGGTCCATACTGTAATCTTTTGATCGTCCACTTCATACGGCTATGAACCCTGCAATACCACAAACAAGACAAGACAAGTCTACGCAACCAAATCTGTTCAGGTTAGCGTTAGTGACATTATTTTCAGTTAATTCAAAGTTTTAGCAATTATTGGCAAGGGCCAATGACGTTATACACACGCTAGTTTCATTAAACCTAGGCGTTTATCATGTACAAAACAGTAAAGAACTAGCATCAAATACTGAATAACATGTTTTATTGATTGGGCCCCTAAATGGGTGGAATTTTGTACATGGGATGTAACTCCTGAAAAGAGGAAGCTACGCACAACAAAGATACAAGTATGCACAAGAAGCATAAATATAATGACAAATCAAATTTGTACACATGTCGGCAACGGGATGCAGACGAACATCACGAACCGATCCTCCTATGACTCGCCCGACTCTAATGCTTTTCCGGTATTCACACTTCCGAAGACATTGTATCTGATAATCGACCCCTCAGGTATATTCTCCCGTGCCAATGCTCACTGTAGTATCAAATTCGGACTGCAGTCATTTGCTTTTCAAATCCCTAACTTTTGCGTGAACCGCCCTTTACGGGTTTTCAGTTCACCGGGATACCCTTTTTTGCCGAAGCCGCCCAGTGTAGGTTTTCAACTTCGCGGGTGTACATTTTTTCAATTTTATCCCTAACTTTTGCCCGAACCTTTCATTCTGTTTTTGGTTCGCCAGGATGCCCCATTTTTGCCTGGACTCTCTTTTTTCTGTCCAGCGGGTCAATTTCAAGCAAAGTATTTTTTAACTGCGTCCGAATTCACAGGCGATGTAAAGTCTTCACCGTCCATGGTGGACAACAACAACGCTCCTCCTGAAAAGACTTTTCTGACAACGTATGGCCCTTCGTAGTTGGGGGTCTACTTGCCCCTGTGATCTGCCTGTGGCGGGAGAATCCTTTTCAGCACAAGGTCGCCCGTCTGAAAGCTCCGCGGATGTATCTTCTTATCATATGCTTTCTTCATTCGGCTCTGGTACAAACGACCGTATGCTAGAGAAGCTAGCCTCTTCTCATCCATCAAACTCAGCTGGTTCAACCTATCCTTCACCCATTCTGCCTCGCCTAGTTGGACATCTCGTAGTACTCTCAGAGAAGGAATCTCGACTTCCAGTGGTAGCACTGCTTCCATTCCGTATACCAACGAGAACGGGGTTGCCCCGGTTGATGTGCGTACCGTCGTACGATAACCGTGCAAAGCAAAAGGTAGCATTTCATGCCAGTCTTTATAAGTCACCACCATCTTCTGAACGATCTTCTTTATATTCTTATTGGCCGCTTCAACAGCGCCATTCATCTTAGGTCGGTAAGGGGAGGAGTTGTGATGTTCGATCTTGAAATTCTGACAGAGCTCCTTCATCATTTTGTTATTCAGGTTTGAACCGTTGTCAGTGATTATCAGTTCGGGGATTCCATATCTGCAAATGATATCTCTCTTGATGAATTTGGCTACCACCTGCTTAGTCACATTTGCGTAAGATGCCGCCTCCACCCATTTGGTGAAATAATCGATTGCTACCAGAATGAACCGGTGTCCATTAGAAGCCGTCGGCTCGATCTTTTCAATCATATCGATTCCCCACATTGAGAATGGCCATGGCGATGACATCACATTCAAAGGACTCGGAGGCACATGGATCTTATCTGCATATATTTGGCACTTGTGGCACTTCCTCGCAAACTTGAAACAATCAGTTTCCATAGTCAGCCAAAAATAACCTGCCCGCAGCAGCTTCCTCGTCATAGCATGCCCACCAGCATGCGTACCAAATGTACCCTCATGTATCTCCTCCATGAGCAGCTTTGCCTCTTTTTCGTCTACACAACGCAGCAGCACCAAGTCGTGATTTCGTCTGTACAGGACACCATCCGGATTCAGATAGAAATTACCCGCCAATCTCCTGAGAGTCTTCTGATCGTGACTGGATGCCCCAGCCGGATACTCTTTCTTCTTCAGGAAATTAAGGATATCGAAATACCACGGTTTATCATCAGATGCTTCGTCAATGGCAAATACGAAGGCAGGTCTGTCAAGCCGAGAGATAACAATTCTGGGAGCCTCGTTCCAGAAGTTGACTTTGTACATGGAAGACAAAGTGGCCAGGGCGTCAGCCATCTGATTCTCCGCTCGCGGTACATGATGCAATTCAACCTTGTCAAAGAAAGGCAACAATCTCCTCGCATAGTTCATGTAAGGTATCAAATTAGGCTGACGTGTCTCCCACTCCCCTTTTATCTTATTCACCACCAAAGCTGAGTCTCCGTATACGTCCAGATTTTTGATTCGCAAATCAATGGCTTCTTCAAGCCCCATGATACAAGCTTCATATTCGGCTTCATTATTGGTAACCGGAAAGGTCAATCGAGCGGTAAACGGGATATGCGACCCGTGTGGAGTGGTGATGATTGCCCCTATTCCGCTACCGTAGGCATTTACAGCTCCGTCAAAGATCAACTTCCATTTGGAACCCAATTCTGGTCCTTCGTCTGGCAACGGCTCTTCACAATCTTTCATCTTTAGGTACATGATATCCTCGTCAGGAAAATCAAACCTCATTGATTGGTAATCCTCAATAGGCTGCTCTGCTAAGTACTCAGACAATACGCTCCCCTTAATAGCCTTCTGCGAGACATACTGAATGTCGTATTCGGTCAAAACCATCTACCAACGGGCAATCCTCCCTGATAACGCCTGCTTTTCGAATACATATTTAATAGGATCCATCTTCGAGATGAGCATGATTGTATGATTCAGCATGTATTGCCTCAAACGCTTGGCGGCCCAGGCTAGCGCGCAACAAGTTTTTTCGAGCATTGAATATCGAGATTCACATTCAGTAAACTTCTTACTCAAGTTGTATATCGCATGCTCTTTTCGCCCTGTCTCGTCATGTTGACCGAGAACACAACCCATACTTCCCTCAAGAACTGTCAAATACATAATCAAGGGTCTCCCTGCCACTGGAGGTATCAAAATAGGAGGCTCCTGCAAATACTGTTTTATTTTATCGAACGCCTTTTGACAATTTTCATTCCATGTTACAGCCTGGTCTTTTTTCAACAGCTTGAATAATGGTTCACACGTAGCTGTTAGGTGAGATATGAACCGGGCGATGTAGTTCAACCTCCCTAAAAACCCGCGCACCTCTTTCTCTGTTTTAGGCGTCGGCATATCTTGTATTGCTTTTATTTTTGCAGGATCAACCTCTATTCCTTTTTCGCTCACGATAAACCCCAGCAGTTTACCCGATCTCACCCCGAAGGTGCATTTGTTAGGGTTCAGTCTCAGCCTGAACTTCCTAAGCCTTTTGAATAACTTCAGCAGATTCACCAAATGCTCTTCCTCCGTCTGGGATTTCGCAATCATATCATCGACATAAACTTCGATCTCCTTATGCATCATATCATGGAAAAGAGTCGTCATTGCACGCTGATACGTTTCCCCAGCATTCTTCAATCCGAAGGGCATCACTTTGTAACAAAATGTTCCCCAAGGTGTTATGAAAGTAGTCTTCTCCATATCCTCGGGCGCCATCTTAATCTGATTATAGCCCGAGAAGCCATCCATGAAGGAGAACACGGAGAATTGGGCAGTGTTGTCAACTAGCACATCAATGTGAGGAAGCGGAAAATCATCTTTCGGGCTCGCTTTGTTCAAATCTCGGTAATCTACGCACATTCTCACTTTACCGTCTTTCTTTGGCACTGGTACAATATTAGCGACCCATGAGGGATATTTTGTCACAGCTAGGAAACCAGCATCCCACTGCTTCTGAACCTCTTCTTTAATTTTCACTGCCATATCGGGTCTAGTTCTGCGAAGTTTCTGCTTGACCGGCGGGCATTCTTCTTTTAACGGCAGACGGTGCACAACCATATCTGTATCAAGCCCAGGCATGTCTTCATACGACCAAGCGAACACATCACTATACTCTCTGAGCATTTCAACCAGTCTTCGCTTGATGTCGTTCTGCAGCGCGACTCCTATACGAATGTTCTTTTCAACCCCTTCCGACCCCAGGTTAATAATTTTGATGACCTCCTCATGAGGCAGAATGACTCGCTCTTCTTGCTTCACCAACCAAGACAATTCTTCGGGAACGTCGCCATCTTCAACAATCTCTTCTTCGGCCTGAAATACCGGGTGCTCAAAGTCGAGACGAGTCATAGACAGTTCAATGATGTCATCTGAAAATGTTATCCTGCAAAAGGAATGGTTAAATGCTTCAAAATGCGTATGAAGCGAATAACCACATTGCCATTTTATTGTAAAACACAAAACAAGAAAAACAGAGATCGCAATATTTGTACATGAAAAAACGCCTTTTATTTAATGATTAAACACGCAATGTTCATAACAGCACGGCCCTAAGCAAAATCATGGTGCCCCGGGCGAGACACCAGATTGTTCAACAATTAAAAAAACAAAGCATTACTGTTTGAGAGTCACAGGAACAATCTCCTGAATAGACCAATTGCATAATCCTTGTCCTGGCACGCTCGGCTGAATCCAGGCGTCCATGTCGCAATCGCTGTCTCCTTCTTCGGAATCTGAAACAGCGTTGATGGTCTCGTGACACACCCCACTAGCAGTGATGGTTATTGGTCCTCTGAAACGCGGTGCCCCCACAGCAGGTGTTGATGACGACGGTTGATATCCCAGCCCAAATCGGTCCATCTTCACAGGAATATCCAGCACCTTGCCCCAGCCCTTTGTCTCACCAGTCTCTACTAGAGCTTGAGCCTCCTTGTATGACGAGACGGCTACCTCTGACGTTTTACTCGGCCCGGGACCTTTGTCTTTGATGCGCAACCCTTCAAAGGCTTGACAGGGTGTTTCGTGAATCTCGCCGTCGACTTCTACATATTTGAATGATGACAGATGGCTGACTAATATATCTTCTTCTCCACAGACCGTGACCACACTGTCCCCTACCATGTATTTCAGCTTTTGATGCAAGGTAGACGTGACTGCCCCAGCACCATGGATCCAGGGTCTTCCGAGAAGGCAGCTGTATGCTGGCTGGATGTCCATAATATAAAATTCAGTTGCGAAAACCTCCGGCCCCACCTGTAGAGGTAGTGTTATGGATCCAAAGACTGCTCTTCGCGTACCATCAAACGCCCTGACCACCAAGTCACTAGGCGTACACAGGATTCCTCTGACATCTAATTTCATCATCGCCTTCTTAGGCAGCACGTTCAAAGACGATCCGGTATCGACCAGCACGTGAGACATGATTGATCCTCTACACTCAACAGAGACGTGCAACGCCATATTATGCTTTCTCCCCTTCGGGGTCAAATCAAAATCGGTAAAGCCCAAGCTATGGCCTGCGTTCACATGCGCCAACACCCCCTCCAGTTGATTCACGGAAACGTCTTGGGGTACGAAGGAAGTATCCAGGACTTTCAACAATGCATTTCTGTGAGCTTCAGAGCACAATAGCAACGACAGTATAGATATCTTTGACGGCGTCTGTTGAAGGTGCTCAACAATCTTATAATCACTTTTGCGAATAAGGCGCATGAACTCTTCCACATCCTTCGATACCGTTTCTTTTTCGTTCCCCTGCACTGGGACATTCTCAATCATCTTTCCTTTTCCCTTCGCCAGTCGTTCAGCCTCTACCTCAGGCGATATGAAGATTCTCCCACTTCTTGTCATACCTCCGGTACCGACAACGTTGTCTACAGTCTCAGCTGGCTGTTTATTAACATCAATTTTTACCCCATCACAATACACTTCCAACCCATAGGACCAGGGGACTGCCTTAGTGCTCTCGTAAGGGATTGGTCCTGCCTTGGTGATAGTGATCGGCGGTCGCTTGGTCGGTGCCGTTATGGTGATCGTTTTTCGGGGAATCGTCACAGTAGCTACATCACTTTGCTTGTCTGCTAATAACTTGGCAGGTTCTTCAACTGCCGCTCGGTCGAACTACAATGTGCCTCCATCTATTAAAGTCTGAATACCTTTCTTTAAGCCAGCACACCCCCCAGCTTGGGTCCAACACTCTAAGCAATACTCGTCACAACCTGGGTACACACCCCCTTGCAATAATCTGCTCTTTACCTCGCACAACGGTGTCTTTAGGTCGTCAACATTCATAATCAAGTTTAAACCCTCCTCGGTTAAAATGGCGTTTGCCCCATGGTTGGGCATGGGCTTCTGCACTATGTTCGGACCTGCCTGTCCAAAATTGATAGCCTTACTATCCAATAGATCCTGCACCACATGCTTGAATGCGTGGCAACCCTCTATATCGTGGCCAGGAGCCCCGGAGTGGAATTCACAGTGCCTGCTTGCATCATAACCATACGGAGGAGTGTCTATTATTGGGGCCAGAGTTCTCTTTTCCACCAAGTTCAAACCCAGTAACGTCTATAGCAAATCTGCATACGTTGAAGGAGGCTTTTCAAACACCCTCATTGGTTTGCCCCCTTGGAATCTACGCTGGGCAGGTTGAGCCCCCTGTTGTGGCTGTTGTTGCTGTTGTTGTTGTATTGGTTGTTGCTGAAACGGTTGTTGCTAAAACGGAATAGTAACGCTTGCCACCTGCTGCGACTGATTGTACTGGTTTCGACCTCTGCCCCAGCCTCGGCCCCCAAACACTGCGCTTGCTTCACCTTGACGGCGCCCACCAAAAGCCCTTCTGTTACTGCCACCTGCAGTGGATTCCTCAGCTTGGAATCTTCCCTGCTTAATGTTGCTTTCAATCTTCTCTCCCATCAGGATTAAGTCTGAGAAACTGCCCAAAGAAGTGTGAAACAACTTGTCATAAAACATGCCAGTGAATGTTCCTATGAACATATCATTCATTTCTTTGTCCTCCAAAGGAGGATGAACTCTAGCAGCCATGTCGCGCCATCTCTGCGCATACTCTTTGAAGCTCTCGCCCTTCTTTTGGGACAACCCCTGCAATTGGACCCGGTTGGGTGCCAAGTCACTGTTGTTCTTATAGTGAGCCACAAATGCTTCAGCCAGCTGCTTCCATGTCTTTATATGCGTTGGCTCCAACCCCATATACCACTCGAGGGAAGGACCAGACAAGCTATCTTGAAAGAAATGCATTAGCATCCTCTCATCGTTTGAGTACGCCGACATCCTTCTGTAGTATGACCGCACGTGCACTTTTGGACAGGTATCTCCCTTATACTTGTCGAATGTGGGAGCTTTGAATTTGATTGGCACCCTCAGGCCAGGTACCAGACCCATTGTTGTCATATCTAAGCCAACAGCACTTTGATTTACGACCCCCTTCATCTGCTCCTCGAGCATCCTGATTCTCTGAGAGTCATCCATAGGACCTTCGAAACCTCCACTGGAGAAAGCATCCTCTTGCTGATCTTCTTGCCACATACCATTCTCAGCTCCGTATCCATCATATCCATTGTTACGGCCAACTCTGGTCTGATTCATTACCGGGCCTCGCCCCCTGTTACCGTACCCCGGAGCAACTCCTGCAGGCCCAAAAGCCATTAACCCAGCGCCATTGCCATTTCCGAATCCGCCATAACCCTGATTAGTCATACCAAATCCGTCCTGTCCGAAGCCTTGAGTGTTGAAGCCGTATTTCCCAGCATGATCAAACCCCTGGTCATTGAAGCCGAATCCAGTATTACCGAAGCCATTACCTCCCATATTATCACCCAGGTTGACATCTCCGAGCCCAACGTTGTTGACGACAGTCTCGTTCCCAATTCCAACGTTACCGTTCCCGGCAGCAACGCCGTTGTTCACATTGACAGCAGGCATGTTGACTACAGGTGGAGCCACTGGTGTGGGGGTACCATCCCCGTGAATAGTGTCGACTCGCACAGACTGATGATCCTCATTTCCGTGCCCAGCATTTCTTACCAACAGAGGCTGCACCAGAGCTTGCAAATTCTCCTGCCCTTTCGCAATGGTCTCCATTGTCTGCTTGAAGAGCGCCAGCTTCTCACGCATGTCTTGCATTTCATTCTGCATTTGATCCATAATTCTTAGACAGTTGGTACGAGTGGAGTATCGGTGCGGGCGCTGATCTTCAATCCTGAAAAGACCTGGTACAGTGCAAAAAATGAGATACCATTCAATAATCACCTGTAATGCAATATGAATGGGAATGCAATGCAATATGTGTCTGTGCATTAGGGAAAATCATCCCCCGATTCTAGTGCGAATATGCCAGTGCGGTGACAGTGCTAGCAATACGGTGATCGGAGCCGAATCATAGAAAACACCTCATATATTGCAGAGAAATCCATTAAGCCAAGAATACAATATCACTGAGTGTACAATAAGAAGGCATGACCTCAACCAACAATCCTGGTGATGGTCAGCGCTATGCAGATAAAGCATACACATTAATACATGAAATGGTCAAGCACACTCATAAGCCTGGTACTCTTCTAGCAACTTCTTAGTCTCTGGATGACTTAGTCGGGTAAGCAGACCCTCAACAAGTTGATTTCTTCGCTTGAGAACGCGTCGCACGTCACCAGCGGTTTCCTCCCATGCCCCTTCTCCGAAGCGATCCTCTAGCTTCCGCTTCTGAGATACAGCTTCGTTCCTGCTTTCGATGGCCTTGTTCAATGCATTCTGGAGACTATATCTGGTCACCTCTTCTTCATACTTCTTAATGCTAGCCTTTAATTGCTCTTCGAGTTCAGAAATTTGCTGCTTCAATTTGTCTTCCCTCTTTTTGTTGTTGGTTAGCGTAGCATTCCACGTCTTGTTACAAGAAGAGATTTCCCGGTGAGCGGCATCGAGTGCTTTCTTTTTGGACTCCAACATGTCATGAGAGCTTCTGAATTCTTTCCCCAGGCGTTCACGCTTCTTTTTCTCTTCGGTCAATTCAGCACCTAGCCTGTTTACTAATTCGATCTGCTGTTGGAAAGAATACACAGCCTTGTTCTTCTCACTACGCATCTGAGCCAGTTCCTGTTCTAACCCTTCATTGATCTTCATCAGGGCTTCTTTTTCTTTTATAACTTGCTCGTAGGCCTCCATAGTAACAGTGGTTGGTTCTTCCACTGGAATATGAACAGGGACTGGTGCAACTGGAAATGGCATCAGCAACCGTCTTGCTCTCTCCTGGATCCAAACTTTGTAGGGTGCATAAGCCTGACAATCATTCTTCCCTAACAGTGGTTTCCCTCTTCTGTTGATACGCATCCATGCGTGCTGAAGCTTGGCTAGTAACTCTCCCTTCAACTCACCGGTGAAGTACAGAGATTCCTGTACTTCCTCCTCCTGAGGTGGGTTCTTCAACGCATATCCAAACTGGCGAACAAACAGAGATGGGTTGTAATTGATACACCCTTTCCTTCCTATCAATGGAACATTAGGATACCCCGAACAACTGAAAATAAGCTCAGACCCCAACAAGTCTCGGTCAAACCACTCAATGTCTTCAGAAGATAGCCTCATCAGGCGCTCGGGCCAGTCAGCTGTAGTTGCACTATCTACAAAAGGTCCCTTCAGGGGAAGATGGCTCTTAAACCACATGTACAACAAAGGCACGCAACAAGAGACGTTCTTGCCTCTCCTATTCTCATTTCTGTAGTGCATCGAATGGTAGAAGTCCCCGATCAATGTGGGTACAGGGTTGCCAGCAGCAAACAAATGAAATGCATCCATGTCCACGAAGTTCGGGAAATTGGGAAACATCACTATCCCATAAATGCATAAAGCCAAAACAACGTTAAAGACCACCCAACATCCATTCTTGGCGTATTCTTGAGCCTTACCAATCAGAAACTGGAGAGAGAAACCCGGAACCCCGCGCCAAGAAGTCATCAACAGCTCATAAGCATTCATGTGCAAGGCCTTAGCCAAGTCCTCCAACTTGGGCTCAGCGGCAGAGTGAATAAAGGGAACCTTATTCTGTACTGGCAGCTCAGTAAACTCTACATACTCTTCGATGGTAGGCCCCAAAATAAAGTCAGCGAATGTGAAACACCTCAAAGCAGGGTCATAGAATTGCATCAGTGTATACAACCCATTCAGTTCATCATCAGTGGGTTTGCGAACCAATCTCAACAGCCGTCCGTAACTCTGCCTGAAGCTTCTACGGACATCCTCATCAGCAAGAGAAATCAGACCCAGGAGGGGAGTAATATCAGGAATAGGTAACTTGTAGGCAACTGTCATCCTCAAACCAGCCATGATCAATACTCAGAAGTCCGGACACTAGAACCAGGGAATATGCAAGTGCACCTGCAGCACAGACACACGTTAATGGAATGCAATGATAATGGTTATGCGAACAATGCAATGCAAGTAACATGCAATAGGGACCAAATGCCATAGCTGAGAAGCCTGAACCATATCAAAAGTCTCAGATAGACCCTCCAGAATTCCTCAAACTCTGGTCTCAGATAGACCCAATACAAAGCTCCAACATTGGTCTCTGATAGACCCCACAACATAACTCTGACTGGTCTCTGATAGACCTCATACCATAACTCCAACTGGTCTCTGACAGACCTTATATCATAACTCCGACTGGTCTCTGATAGACCTCTCCACTATCCATAAATACCCAGGATCTCAGATCAAGAAATAACCGGTATCTGAAGGTCTAGTTACCTGCATAACCCCAAAACCCTCTCACAGGTAGGTGTCCTAGTAACTGACAAAGGTATGGCATCCTATGCGGTCGTCGGCGTCACAGACTTTCAGGGTTGATGATACGATTCCCAGAAGAAGTGGCATCATCAAATCCTGAAAAGGCCTCACTTAGCCAACTTCCAACTGATCGGTTCCCAGAGTCGACAATCCAACTAACCAGCAACCCGAGCCACCCAAAGGGCAGGACAGGAGGCCAACCAGAAGAACCTCGTCTGAGTGTGGATTTCGTGGGACACTAGGACATGCAAAGCACGTGCGCGCCCACTAATTTCCACTCTAATTCTAGGTGCGCTCAAGCCCAGGTCCGGCTTATCTCTCAATCATGAAACACCCGTCACAACCCAATACAGCAATAATAACAATAATATAATGCTGAAAGTAAATGACAGAAATATAAATCCATACAAAATCCTCGACGGGAAAACAAGCGCTAGGATTGACTCGCTTAGGGGACGTTGGATCCCAAATGCATAAGGAACTATCGCGGTCCTTAGCAGCCAGGGGTCGTTGGATCCCCAGCAGAGTCTCCAGCTGTCGCTACTGCGAAAATCGGCGCCGGCTGAACAGAAGAGTCGCCACCGTGCGTTATTTATCCCAACGGAGGGAAAGGAAACGCTCAGAGTAAACCTACCGCAAAGACGGGAAATGGATGGTCATCGCAACCAAAACCTGGGTTCGGGAGTCGGTTACGCAAGGGGAAGGTATTAGCACCCCTCACGTCCGTCGTACTCGACGGGATCCACGCTTGTTTTCGGGTATGGATGGTTATTCTATCGACACTAAGGGTTAAGGGTTAAAAAGAAAAGAAAATGACTCGGAAAAGTATCGCACTTTATGCCTACGTATCCCCGTCTGGAACGAGAAATCAGAGTCAATGTAGTTCGCCTACCTACGGGAAAGGAGGGGAAGGTTGCTCGCTAGGATATCGCATCCTATGCCTACGTACTTTCATACGGCATGAAAGATCAGAGCAAACGTAGTTAGGGCCACGTACGACACAAGTCTGTCTTGATTGTTTTTATTCCTTCTGAAAAAGGGTTTTCCTGATTAGCAGTCCAAGCGGACGAAAATGACGTTTTGATGAGTTCACATTCTTTTACGGAAGAAGTGTCTTTTATTGTGTTTGGAATATTATTGTGTTTTTTCTGTTTGTTTCGAGAAAGAAGAGACAGAACTCTAACCTATGGTTGAAAAGGGAATCAAACTAACCTAATGTTATCATGCATGGATTAAGACCTAGTGTCTATCATGCTCCTCTCTTGCGGAGAGAGAAACAGAGATCCTAAGGGAATAGACGGAAACAGAAACAACAGATATATATAATAAAGCAGTAAAATGCATGGATGCAACAATACAAGCGAGGCAAGGGAGTCCCACTCAACCTCGAACCTAGAAAACAACAGGCAAAAGTGAACAGAATTCACTTTCAACCTAACAGGTTAAACAGCAAGCAATACAGTCAGGGAAATTCAAACAATACATCAAGAATTATAAACAGCAAAAATAAACAGCAAAAGCAGCTTTGCACAACAAGATTCATCAACATCTGTCTTCAAGTCATCTCCAAACATCTATCAGCTCCAAGCAAGCCTCAGTCTTTATCTTCACAGCCTTCAAGCAAGGTCTTTGTCTTCATCTCCAATGGCTTTTCTTCAAGTCCCAATCTCCCAGCTGAGGAATCAATCACAAGAATGAACTGGGGTGTTAAGCAATTAGTTGACCACCAAAGGTGGCAAACAGACTGCTAACAACACATAGAATGTTTCTCTCAAGAGTTCTATCTCTTAGACACTATCACCAAGCCTTCCAAAGGAAGGGGGTGAATGTCTTAGAGAGACTCTGCATCATAGAGAGGGATGGAGGCAACCAAGACCTTCCATGTTTGTGAATCAGGTTTTCTACTCTAGAGCTCTGCCTAGCTCCTAAATCCTATAACCTTCAACAGCTGCCAGCAAGATGCTCTTCACCAACTCTGGAAATTGGTCTTCATTCTCTTTGATCTCCAATGGGCTTCATCAGCACAGTCTTCAACTCAAACCCCAAGCCCCAAACAAGCCCAATACCCCACACAGTCAAATAATAACCCTAGAGAGGGCACACCACACAGTCAAGCAAGCACAAGCAATATACTAATAGTAATAGTAGAATAGGGGAAACCTAGTAATTTCTAAGGGATCTATTATCTAACCATAATACCCCTATAGTCCCATACCCCAAAATTCAATCTACAACTCCTAAAGGAAATGATCTCTTACACCTATGTTATCTCTAAACCCTAGTTTTGATTCTCCTAATCACACCTAAACAAATCATCTAAAAATTAATCCTAAAATTATGAATTAAATCCTATGAGGAAGCTAAAGTCCTAAGTTAATCACCCTAAAAAGAATGGATCCAAAATATAAAAGCATCTAACTAAACTAAAATCAACAATATCATGCATTAAACTTAACATTATTCAAAACCTATTTAAAAGAAAAATATACTAAAAATACAAAAATAAAATGAAATGCTAATTTTATTATGTGAAAATTTTCTTAACAAAAATATGAAAAAGATGCAAAAACAACCATTTAAAAATATGCAATTTTCAATTTGTTATGATTTTTTAAAGAAATAAAAAAAATTGAATGAGATTAATATGAATTAAGTTGGGTGAAGGGTGCAATTATCAATTATTTCAGTTAAAACAAGATGATGGGCCCAGACTGGGGGGCACGCATAGCAAGGCGCGTCTGGGCCCAGTTGATCAGAAAAAACACAAAAAGACAAAAACCAAAAACGGTGCATATAGTAAAAATAATAGTGCAATGGTTTGGGCCTTGGTGAACGGGGGTGTGCATAGCAAGGGCAACTTAAGCCCAGTCAGAGGCTTTAAGTGAAACGACGCGTTTCACAACCAGTCTTCCCTCCAAATTTCAACTTTGAATCGTGGCCTTTAGATCATATGCTGAGTCAAAGTCAAGTGAAGGATCCAACGATCCTCACGTTTCTTCTCCAAAGAATTAGGGTTTCAGCCATTATTGAACCCTGCATGCAGCTTCATGAATCAATCTTCCTCCTTCTCGTACGACCTTGTTCCTCCATGAAATCCAATCCTATAAAAAGCAAAAATGTCCTACATCCTCTCCTCTACACAGCCATAGATTCAGTTTCCTCCAAAACTCAATCAATATTCAAACCCGATAGGTAGAGAATCCTGGTTCCACCATTTTGCACTGATATCAATCATGCCAATTCTTGCTAACTCTTACACTAATACAATCTACATGCTATACTGGTCATTTTAATCCATCTAACCAAGATCATCATGCCTTAACCTAGGTGTTCTAAGCCATAACAATTTTGGTGCTCCAATGGTAACTTCCATGAAATGTCTTCAAATTCATCAGAAACAATCATCTAACCATTCCTAACCATTCTAACCTAATGATTCTCTATTATGCTAACTAAATCTATCCAAATAGATGAAAACACTAACCTGGTTTAAAGATGAAAACAGATGTAGAAAACCTTGGATGCACAGCTTGCAATGCTTGGGACTTGCTCAATAATCTTGGTTCTTGATTCTGTATGCAGTAGTTCTTGCTCAAACCCCTTGGATTGCCATAACCACTTCCTTTTGCAATTTGGATGATGCACTTGAATAGCACGAATTCCTCTTCAATTCAAACATATTTTGATGGAAATTTGATCTATGATGGATGTAGATGATGATAGGATCAAGAATTGTGGAGAATGATGAAGATTTGATAGAGTTCTTATGTGATTTGCAAAATGGAAGAATGAGATGAAACTATGTGTTTTGATCAAAATGAATCACCAACCCTTGAATTAAGCCACTCTACTCAATATATAGCTGATCATAGAACTCTCTAGAACTTGTTAGAACCTTCTTGTGCACAATTTCCTTGAATTTTGGCATGTGTAACTTCATACATAAGTAACCAATGGTATCTCTCAAACTTTACCCTAAACTCAAAAATCCACTTTTGCCAATGTTCTTAAAACACTTTTTCCAATCAAAATGACCTATAATTTCATCCCATTTGGCCATGTTATGAAAAATCCCATTTTTAGGTCACTTTTATTCATTAAATTCCCTTTTTAAATGACCAAATTGGAAACCTTGAGCTATGAGCCTTTCCAAACTTTCATGATCACTTTTATAGACTCAAAATGTCATTTGGAGCAAGTTTGATGTTGTGAAGTTTTTCATTTGAAGCTTCCTTGTATGAGTTTTGGGCATATGCTTGAAATGACCTGTAATTCTCAAATGACCAAAATACCCTTTGCTTGCCAAGGTCATAAGTAGAGTTCCACAAATCAGATGAAGTCATGCCATACCTTTATAGAAAGATAAGACAATTATAAACAACTCTTATGTTGACCATAAATTCATTTGAAATCTCCTTGAGGGGTAAAAGTTGCTTGGAAGACAAGTAACTTTCACAGACAAAATTTCAGATACCTCAGATGACCTATAACTTGCAAGGACCATAACTTGAGTTCTATAAATCTCCTTGATGTATTCCACCACTCAAATTAAAGTTCTTGAGATCCTCTACAAGTTTCATGTTGGCCAAGGATCCATTTGAAGCTTTCATTTTGAATTATCTTGCTTGGAAGTTTGCCCTAAATCAGGGGATTTTACACAGAAACCCTAATTTAGAAACTCCTCTTCTTCTTGATTTCTCTTGATTTCTTCTTGGCACAACACCACATCCTTATCTACATGTCAAATGATGAATCCCACATCTCTCAGATAGACCT
Source organism: Lathyrus sativus (assembly GCA_963859935.3). Lineage (NCBI taxonomy): Eukaryota > Viridiplantae > Streptophyta > Magnoliopsida > Fabales > Fabaceae > Lathyrus > Lathyrus sativus. The sequence goes on from OZ012738.1 coordinate 517,640,391, forward strand.
TGATGCCTTTCAATCAATCACTGACCTAGGGTTGACCCAGATGAAACCCTAGTTGACTGTCTTCAACTGCAGCTCTTGTGATCACATCAATGACTTGTCTCACTTTCAAAATGACTCTCTAAGTCTTCCATGATGTCAGTATACCCTCCATGACATCAATTCACAGCTCACACCTTCTTTGATGATCTTCAAATACCCTCAAGATAGGAGATAGATCCACTGCTTGGTCCAATGACCTCTCTGGGTTTCAATTTCTTCCTGATGACTTGGATATGCTTGAATTTGAACAATAACCTCTTGATAGGCTCATGGAGATGAGAATAGTACTTGGTCCCTTGTTGGATGACTTGCTATGCTATGCTATGCAGATGATTAGACTATGTACATGACTTTATATGCAAATGCTAAGGTAATTGAAACATAAACCAAGTGAAGTAGGTTGAGCAAATTTTAGGGTGCAACAGTCGTCACCTTCCGCATCAGGCATGCCAAAGTTCAAAGGACCAGTGGTGATTACTCCAGGTGGGGTCTGTTATGAAACGATCAATGCTGTTTCCGATGCTGAAGACGAAGATAGTGACTGCGATATGGACTCGTGGATAAAGCCCGGCGTGCCAGGACAGAGCCTATGCAACTGGTTTATCCAGGAACTTGTCCAAGTGACTACAAAACAGTAATGATTTGTTTTCTCGAGTATTGTATAATCCTATGTCCTACCTGGGGCATAGTGATTCTGTTTTTAGGGCTACCTGCTTATGTGTGTACTTTGTTTAATCATTAATAAAGGCGTTTTTCTCATACAAATTTTGTGATCCTTGTTTTTCCTGTTTTTGTTTAACAATAAAATGGCAACGTGGTTATGTGTTTTGTTTGCATTATTTGAAACATTTAACCATTCTCATTGCAGGATTCATATTTCAGACGACACCGATCACAAACTTCCTATAACTCGCTTCGACTTCGAGCACCCGATATTTCAAGCAGAAGAAGAGATTGTTGAGGATAATGACTTATCAGAAGAGCTGACTCGACTTTTGAAACAAGAAGAGAGAATCATTCTGCCTCATCAGGAGGAAATTGAAATCATCAATGTGGGGTCCGAAGAGGTTGTCAGGAATATTCGAATAGGGGCTGCACTGCAAAGTGATATCAAGCAAAGGCTTATTGAGATGCTGCGGGAGTACAGTGATATTTTTGCTTGGTCTTACGAAGACATGCCTGGGTTGGATACTGATATGGTGGTTCACCATCTGCCATTGCGCGAGGAATGTCCGCCGGTTAAGCAAAAACTCAGAGGAACTCGACCAGATATGGCTGTGAAAATTAAGGAGGAAGTTCAGAAACAGTGGGATGCTGGTTTCCTAGCTGTCACAACTTATCCCTCATGGGTCGCTAATATAGTACCTGTATCAAAGAAAGATGGTAAGGTGCGAATATGCATGGACTATCGAGATTTGAATAAGGCGAGCCCAAAGGATAACTTTCCGCTTCCTCATATTGATGTGCTGGTCGACAACACCGCTCAATTCTCCGTGTTTTCCTTCATGGACGGCTTTTCGGGCTATAATCAGATAAAGATGGCGCTGGAGGATATGGAGAAGACAACTTTTATTACCCCGTGGGGAACGTTCTGCTACAAAGTGATGCCCTTTGGTTTGAAGAATGCTGGGGCAACATATCAGCGAGCTATGACGACACTCTTTCATGACATGATGCATAAAGAGATCGAAGTCTATGTTGACGATATGATTGCCAAATCCCAGACGGAGGAAGAGCATCTGGTCCATCTTCTGAAATTGTTCAAAAGGCTTAGGAAATTCAGACTGAGGCTGAATCCTAACAAGTGCACCTTCGGGGTGAGATCTGGTAAGCTATTGGGGTTTATTGTGAGCGAAAAAGGAATTGAGGTGGATCCTGCTAAGATAAAAGCAATACAAGAAATGCTAACGCCGAAAACAGAAAAAGAGGTTCGTGGCTTTTTAGGGAGATTGAACTACATTGCCCGGTTCATATCTCATCTAACGGCCACGTGCAAGCCATTATTCAAGTTATTGAAAAAAGATCAGGATGTGACCTGGAATGAAGATTGTCAAAGGGCGTTTGAGAAAATATAAGAATATTTGCAGGAACCTCCAATATTGATACCCCTAGTAGCCGGGAGACCATTGATTATGTATTTGACGGTTCTTCAGGAAAGTATGGGTTGTGTTCTCGGTCAACATGACGAGACTGGACGTAAAGAGCATGCGATTTACTACTTGAGTAAAAAGTTCACAGACTGTGAGTCCCGTTACTCAATGCTCAAAAAGACATGTTGTGCGCTAGCCTGGGCTGCCAAACGTCTGAGACAATACATGCTAAATCATACAACCATGATAATTTCAAAGATGGATCCGATCAAATACGTATTTGAAGAGAAAGCACTTTCCGGAAGGATTGCCCGATGGCAGATGGTATTGACAGAATACAACATTCAGTACGTTTCTCAAAAGGCTATTAAAAGTAGTGTTCTGTCAGAGTACCTAGCTGAGCAGCCAGTTGATGATTACTAGTCGATGAGTTTTGATTTTCCTGACGAGGATATCATGTACTTAAAAATGAAGGACTGTGAGGAGCCGTTGCCGGATGAAGGTCCAGAGCCGGGTTCCAAATGACAATTGATATTTGACGGTGCCGTCAATTTGTATGGAAGTGGAGTAGGGGCAATCATTACTACTCCTCATGGGCCGCACATCCCATTCACTGCCAGATTGACCTTTCTAGTTACCAACAATGAGGCCGAATATGAAGCATGCATTATGGGGCTCGAAGAAGCTATCGATCTGAGAATCAAAAATCTTGATGTGTACGGAGACTCTGCTCTAGTTGTGAACCAGATCAAGGGAGAGTGGGAGACTCGCCAGCCCAATTTGATACCCTATATGAATTATGCAAGGAGGTTGTTACCTTTCTTTGACAAGGTGGAATTGCACCATGTACCACGAGCAGAAAATCAGATGGCAGGCGCTCTCGCGACTTTGTCTTCAATGTATAAGGTTAACTTCTGGAATGAGGCTCCCAAGATAGTTATTTCTCGCCTTAATAGGCCCACTTTCATATTCGCCATTGAGGAAGCTTCCGATGGCAAACCGTGGTATTTTGATATCCAGAATTTCCTGAAGAACCAAGAGTATCCGGATGGGGCATCCAGTCATGATCAGAAGACTCTTAGGAGATTGGCTGGCAATTTTTATTTGAATCCGGATGGGGTTTTGTACAAGAGAAACCACGACTTGGTGTTGTTGCGGTGTGTGGATGAGAAAGAGGCTAAATTGCTCATGGAAGAAATCCACGAGGGTACATTTGGCACGCATGCCGATGGACATGCAATGACGAGAAAGCTATTAAGAGCAGGGTATTACTAGCTAACAATGGAAACAGATTGTTTCAAATTTGCAAAGAAGTGTCATAAATGCCAGATTTATGCGGACAAGATTCATGTGCCTCCGAGCCCTATGAATGTTATGTCGTCACCTTGGCCTTTTTCCATGTGGGGAATTGATGTGATTGGAAAGATTGAGCCCACGGAATCCAACAAACATCATTTTATCTTGGTAGTTATTGATTACTTCACCAAATGGGTTGAAGCGGCATCGTATGCTAATGTTACCAAGCAGGTGGTGGCCAGATTTATCAAGAAAGATATTATCTGCAGATATGGAATCCCGGAGCGGATTATCATTGACAACGGTTTGAATTTAAATAATAAGATGATGAAGGAATTGCGCCAGAATTTCAAAATTGAACATCATAACTCTTCTCCTTATCGGCCCAAGATGAATGGCGTTGTTGAAGCGGCCAATAAAAACATAAAGAAAATTGTTCAGAAGATGGTTGTGACCTACAAGGACTGGCATGAGATGTTGCCTTTTGCTTTGCGCGGTTATCGTACGACGGTATGCACATCAACCGGGGCAACTCCTTTTTCATTGGTATATGGTATGGAAGTTGTCCTACCATTGGAGGTTGAGATTCCTTCTCTGAGGGTTTTGCGGGATGTCCAACTTGATGAGGCAGAATGGGTGAAAGATAGACTGAATCAGCTCAGTTTAATGGATGAGAAAAGACTGGCTTCTCTAGCATACGGTCGGCTGTATCAGAGCCGGATGAAGAAAGCTTATGATAAAAAGGTGTGTCCTCGAAGCTTTTAGACAGGCGATCTTGTGCTGAAAAAGATTCTCCAACCACAATCAGATCACAGGGGCAAATGGACTCCCAACTATGAAGGTTCGTATGTCGTTAGAAAGGTTTTCTCTTAAGGAGCCTTACTGTTGTCCACCATGGATGGTGAGGATTTCACATCCCCTGTGAACTCGGACGCAGTTAAAAAATACTTTGCTTAAAGAGACCCGCTGGACAGAAAAAAGAGAGTCCAGGCAAAAATGGGGCATCCCGGCGAACCATAAAAAAGGAATAAAAGGTTCAGGCAAAAGTTAGGGATAAAATTGAAAAATGTACACCCGCGGGGTTGAAAACCTGAAAAGGGCAACTTCGGCAAAAAAGGGTATCCCGGTGAATTGAAAACCCGCAAAGGGCGGTTCACACAAAAGTTAGGGATTTGAAAAAGCAAATGACTGCGATCCAAGTTTGATACTGCATTGCTTAGTGGTTTGGGAGTACCTGAGGGTCGTATATCCGAAACAATCTCTTCTGAAGACCGAGTATCGGGAAAGCGTCAGAATCAGGCGAGTCATAGGAGGATCAGCTCATGGTGTTCGTATGTACCACGTTGCCAACATGTATACAAATTTTCTTTGTGCTTCTGTAATATTTGTATTTTGCTTGTGCGTAACTTCATCTTTTCAGGAGTTGCATCCAGTGTACAAAATTTTTCCTATTTACAGGCCTGTTATCAATAAAGCATGTTATTCAGTACTTGATGCTTGTTCTTTATTGTTTTGTTTGTGAAAAACTCCGATGTTTTTAATAAACTTGCATGTACATAAACTTGCTGGCCCTTGCCAATAATTGCTAAAACTTTGAATTGACTGAACGAACGTCACGGATACTAACCGGAATAGATCTTGTTGTATAAATTTGTTTTTGTCTCGTTTGTGTTTTGCAGAGTTCTCACCTTTGGAGTAAACAGGCAGGGAAGTTGTGTTCCCCAGCCAGAGTCCTGTGACATATGGATTGTATCACTCCTCGGCAGATGGAAGTCACATCTTATCTCAGAAGATTTGAGATGGCGCTGGTCCTCCCCAGAAGAGTATTCCCCAGGGAAGTTGCCAAGAGAGTATCCTCAGTGGATTTGAATGTCCCCAATAGAAGGTGCATTCCCAGCAGTGAGTATGTGTGCACCCCATTCCCAGCATGGGTAACTCCCGCAGAGTATAACCAAGTCGTCTTTGGGTTCAGAAGGATTATCCCCGCGCAGGATTGTTTCTCCTTCTCCCCAGCAGGTTGTTTTTCCTCTGACAGGATGAACATCATCAGCAGAGCTCGTAATTTCAAGCTTGTGAGCCATTCCCCAATAGGATGATTATCCCCAGCGGAGTGGGTTGCACCGTTCGAGCATTTATTTTGTTGGAATATGTCTGTGGTACCCGGTTCTACCCAGTGGATTCGGCTTTGTCTTCAGCATTTTTTTTGCTGAAGCGCCTCTTGGCATTTTTGCATTTTTTGCATATATCATCATATTTGCATCTACCTAAATGCGTAGCATTTCCATGCCGTATGGAGCATTACGCCATTGTCAAACATACGCATTTTGAAACATAAGCCAGGTTGGTTACCTCTTTGTTTTCAGGTGTTATCCCTTGCAGAGGAGTGGTATTCTTGCTCAGAAGGATTTCTAGATACTCAAGTGCTCAGCGTGAGATAGGTGATGATAACGTTCGTCCCCTAACAGAGTTGCTTGGTTAAGTTTCTCTTTATCCCCGGCGGGATTCTTCTCAGGTTGCTGATACGTCAGCGTTGAAAGATTTCATGCCTTAAACTTTCGGAGGTCACTAGTGATTTCCCCACAGAGTTGTTTGGCTAATTTTCTCGTATTCTCTAGCGAGGTATTCTTCAAATGCATCCGTGTTGATGGATTGTTACCTGTGATGGACAGAGATTGTGCCTATGTTGACAGAGATTGCTACCTGTAATGGACAGAGATTGCGCCTGTGTTGACAGTGATGGTTACCTGTGGCTGACAGAGATCGTACATGTGTTGACAGTGATTGTTATCCGTGTTGACGGAGTCGTTACCTGTGATTGACGGAGTTGTCCCAGTGAAATCTCTAGAGATTGTTATCTGTGTTGACGAAATTTCTTCCCTGTGTTGACAAAGATTCATACCTGTGATTGACAGTGATTGTGCCTGTATTGACAGTGATTGCTACCCGTGCTGACGGTGCTTGTTATCCGTGTTGACAGAATTGTACCCGTGCTGATGGTGATTATTATTCGTGTTGACGGAATCGTACATGTGTTGACAGCAATTTTTATCCGTGTTGACGAAATTGTTACCTATGTTGATAGTGATTGTTACCCGTGTGGACGGAGTTATTATCCGTGATCGACGGAATTGTCTCCAGCGGAATCATTACTTGTGACTGACAGAGATCGTTATTCCAGTTATGGACGGAATTGTACCCATGGTGATGGAGTCTTTCCTCGTGTTGACGAAGTTTAGTCCAGTTGTGGGCGGAGTTGTTTCTTGCAAAGTTAATTCGATGCCTGTGGCGTCACACAGGGGGTTAATATTGAAATCCCAAGTTTTATCAGATGATTGATCAGTTGTTGCCGTAACAACTAGGTTCAGCACAACGGATGTTGTTCCCCAAGCAGCAGTCCGATCAAACTGCAAAATCCCCTCATCTATCATGGCTTGGATACCTCTTTTCAAATCAACGCAACCCTCTGGTTGGGTCCAGCAATCTAGACAATATTCATCACACCCAGGGAATACTCCCCCTTTCAACAGTCTACTTTTAACACAACTCAACAGTGTCTTCAATTCATTCACATCCATAACCAAGTTCAAATTCTCTTCCATTAGGATAGCATTCACTCCATGATTCGGCATGGGTTGTTGTACAATATTGGGACCATCCTGACCAAAGTTAATGGCCTTACTATCAAGAAAATCTTGAACCTTATGTTTGAAAGCATGGCAACCTTCAATATCATGTTCGGGCGCCCCGGAATGAAAATCACAATGTTTACCGGCGTCAAAACCAAATGGAGGAGTGCCTGTCAACGGGGCCATCGTTCTCTTTTCAACCAAATTCAAACCCAACAGCGTTTGAAGAAGTTCGGCATAAGTTGAAGGAGGTGCTTCAAATACTCTCTTCGGCCTACCCTCTTGAACTCTACGCTGAGCAGGGTGCATTCTTTGTTGTTGCGGTTGTTGTTGTTGTTGTTTTTGCTGAGGTATCGGGATAGTGACACTAGCAACTTGCTGTGGCTGATACTGATTCCTACCTCTTCCACGACCTCGACCACCATATACCGCACTGGCGTCGCCTTGTCTCCTTCCACCAAAGGCTTTCCTTGCACCTCCAGCTGAGGTGGATTCACCTGCCTGAATCTTCCCAATCTTAATTCCGTTTTCAATCCGTTCTCCCATGAGAATCATGTCGGAGAAACTACCCATCGAAACATTGAGAAATTTGTCGTAATACATTCCAGAGAATATTCCAATAAACATATCAATCAACTCTCTTTCAACTAAAGGGGGATGCACTCTAGCCGCAATATCACGCCAGCGCTGCGCATACTCCTTGAAGCTCTCACCATTTTTCTGAGACAAACTCTGCAGCTGAACCCCGTTTGGCGCCAAGTCACTATTATATTGGTAATGTTTAAGAAAAGCATCAGCCAATTCTTTCCAGCTTCTAATTTGGGTGGGCTCCAGTCCCATGTACCATTCCAGCGATGGTCCCGATAAACTGTCTTGAAAGAAATGCATAAGCATCTTCTCGTCGTTAGAGTATGGAGACATTCTTCTGTAATAAGAATGTACATGAACTCTAGGGCATGTATCCCCCTTATACTTGTCAAATGTTGGAGCTTTGAATTTCAAAGGCACCCTCAGCCCAGGCACTAGTCCCATGGTAGTCATATCTAACCCAACAAAGTTCTGATTGGCTATCCCCTTGATCTGCTCTTCCAGCATTTTGAACCTCCTATCATTGTCATTAGGCCTTTCAAACCCTACACCTTTCCCGGAGAAGGCATCTTCCTGGCGATCCTCGCCCCAGTTCAGATTCTCATTGCCATATCTCTCGTAACCAGCGTTACGACCATATCCCTGTTGATTGAAAATAGGATCCCGTCCTCTGTTGCCGAATCCTTGATTGTCACCATCCAGTCTATAACCGGTGTTGAAAGGCACCATCCCAGCATCGTTGTTGTTCATGTTACCAAAGCCAACATCACCGTATCCATACCCTTGGTTGTTGTTACCATAGCCATCGTAGCCAAAGCCTTGATTGTTGAAACCAAAATTACCATCATGATTACCAATGCCAAACCCTTGGTTATTGTTTCCAAAACCAGTGTTGTCACTGAACCCTTGATTAGCATCTCCAGCATTGCCAGTGTCGTTAACAACATTCCCATCACCATTTCCAGCGTTTCCAGTACCAGTGTTACCGATACCAGTGTTACCATTACCAGCACCAGCGCCAGTATTTCCATTGCCATTGCCATCACCGCCACCAACTCCACCACTTGTGGGAACGACCACTGTAGGTATCCCATCCTACCTGCGAGGAGTTCCAACAGAGTGATAATCAGTATTTCCATTCGCCCGGACCAGCAGCGGTTGCACCAGAGTCTGGAGATTCTCCTGGCCCTTGACCACAGTTTCCATTGCTTGCATGAAAAGTGCCAACTTCTCACGAATTTCCTGCATCTCGACTTGAACTTGATCCATGATTCTCTTGCAGTTGTTCCTGGTAGAATAACGATGCGTTCTCTGGTTGTCAATCCTGAAACCTGAGAGATGTAGAAAATAAGATACAGATTCAAAAATATCGGTCATGCAATATGAGTATGCATATGCAAATGTATAAGTATGCTACAGGTTATATTCCCCCCGATTCTAGTTTCAGAGAGAAGGCCATCACGACAATGGAGTCCCAATCAAGCAAGCAAGGAATCAGAAAAACCTCATACATAAACAAATTCCAAGAGACAGAGTATAAAGATATAACTGAATACAACTGAAGAGACCTCAGCCAACAAGCCTGGCGATGGTCAAAATACAAGTACAGATAACAAAAGCAAAGCAAAGATAAATCAGGCCAAATGGCGTGATCTGACATCTTCTAATATCCTCAACGTCTCCGAATGGCCTAGTCTGGAGATTAGCTCTTGTATTAGTAATGCATGTCGCTCAGCAATGGATCTCAGCTTTTTGGCGTCGCCCTTGCAGGTTCCTTCGCCAAAACACTCGTCGAGTCTGCATCTCTTGGAGCCGGCCTTCAATTCACAACCTCTCAGCTCCTTGCCAAGGTCACTCAATCTAAGCTAAACAGCGCTCCTAAGTGATGTCTCTTCAGCAATCTTGGCATCCTGGGCTCTAATCTGCGCCTCTAACATGGCAATCTGCAGCTTCAACTCATCCTCACGCTCCGTCCGCTTGGTAAGCATGGTATTCCACAATGTTTCCCACTTGCCGAGTCGGGAATAAGCTTTGTTTAAGAGTTCCTTCTTGGAAGCAAGCACCTTGCTAACACTGTTCAAGGCTACTCCCACTTTTTCCCTCTTGTTGGTCTCTTCAGTCAAATCTGAACCCAACCTATTAATCAACTCAGTCTGTTCCTTCACCGTGAAGGTAGCTTCATTCTTCTCATGACGCAACTGGAAGATCTCTTTCTCTAACTCATCATTGGCTTTTCTCAATTCTTCGTTTTCAGCCAACAATTTGTTATACTTCTCAATCTCTACCGAAGTAGGTACCTCAATCACTGGAAGATACAAAAGTTCCACAGCAGGATATGGCATCAAGGAAATCCTAGCTCTCTCGTGGATCTAAGCCAAATAAGGATCATAAGCTTTGATGTTGCTCTTACCAAGCAAAGCTTTCCCTCTCCTATGGATGTTAGCCCATGCATGTCTCAACCTAATCAAAACAGCCTCGTCTAATAAGCCCGTGAGATACAGAGATTCCTGTATCTCAACCTCAATAGGAGCATCTCTCAAGGCATAACCAAACTGTCTCACCAGCAGAGAAGGGTTATAGTTGATACAGCCTTTCCGTCCAATCAAAGGGACATTCGGAAAGCCACTGCAACTATATATAATATCAGTGCCAAGCATACTCCGATCAAACCAAATGATGTTCTCAATAGACAACCCCATCAACCGGGAAGACCAATCCAAAGTATCAACAACATCAACAAAAGGCCCTGTCTTCGGAAGATGTCCCTGGAACCACCTGTACAAAAGAGGAAGACAGCAAGAAACATTCTTGCCACGACGTTTCTCATTCTTATAGTGAATAGAATGATAAACATCGCCCAAGAGAGTAGGAACTGGATTCTTCGAGGCAAGAATCAAGAAGGCATCTGAGTCAACAAAATCTGGCACATTGGGAAACAAGACAATCCCATAGATGCAGACAACTAGAATGGCATTGAAAGCAACCCAACATCCACTCTTCGCGCACTGTGTAGCCTTCTCAACCAGGACAGACAGGTGAAAACCATAGGCTCCGTTCAGCTTGACCAAACCTCCAGGGAACTCAGAAGCGTCTAAACTGACAATCTCAGCAAGTGTAGCCATCTCAGGCTCAACATCAACATGTATAAAGGGCATCTGGTCTAACACAGGAACTCCTAACATAACAGAATACTCCTCCAAAGTGGGTGCCAGAATATAGTCGGGGAACAGGAAGCATCTCAACTGAGGCTCATAAAACTGCATCAAAGTATACACCCTAATCGTCTCAAATGCTGAAGGCCTGTACAACAAACTAAGCAATCTCCCATAAGATATTCTGAACTCAGCCCTCACTCTTTCATCTGCTAGAGCAACTAATCCCAGCAAGGAACTGATATCTGGTGAATGCAACCGGTAAGCAACTGTCCTCTTCATGGACTCCATATCTGGCCAGAAGATACACTAGAATCAGAGGGGAATGATCACACCTGCAACATAAATACACGTTAATGAAATGCAAACATGAAAATGCACATGCATATGCAAACAGGAGATCAAGTGTAATGCTGATGAACTGTGCTGCTCTATACTGAAGCCTGAGAACCATCAAATCTTCGCCTCAAACCAAACCAACCACTCAACAGAACTCTGTAACCACATCTCACTGACAGATATAAACCAGGTACTCTGAGGTCAAAGGTTTCCTGCAAACAGACCTACCTACCCCTCACAGGTATGTACTTAACTCGCAGACGAGGTACGGCATCCTATGCGGGTTCAACGTTACAGACTTTCAAGAGCGATGATACGATACCCAGAAGGTGTGGCATCATCATCCCTTGAAGCGGCCTCACTTAGCTGAATCCCAATTGATAGGTCCCTAGAGTCGACAATCCTCGGGTCAGACAACTTGTCGAGCCCTAAGGGCCAGGCAAGAAGCATCAAAGAGAATCTCGTCCGAGCGCAGATTTCGCGGCTAGCTGGTGCGAGCTAAGCAAGCAGGCTAACCACTACTCTCTACTTCTAAGTCTGTGTGCAAACTCAAGCCCAGGTCCGACTTATCTCTCAATCTAACCCTCTTCCCAGCACAGCAACAATAATATAATACTGAAAGTAAAGGCAGAAAGGTAAATACATACAAACCCCAGACAGGAAAACAAGCACTAGGATTGACTCGCATAGGGAACCGTTGGAGTCCCCAGCAGAGTCGCCAGCTGTCGCTACTGCGAAAATCGGCGCCAGCTATGACAGAAGAGTCGCCACCATGTGTTATTTATCCCACAAGAGGGAAAGGAAACGCTTAGAGTAAACCTAACGCAAAGAGGGAAAGGAATGGTCATCGCAACCAAATCCTGGATTCGGGAGTCGGTTACGTAAGGGGAAGGTATTAGCACCCCTCACGTCCGTCGTACTCGACGGGATCCACGCTTGTTTTCTATCTAAGGGTGTGTTTATCTACCTAATCTAAAGGTCTGGGTTAAAAGAAAAGAAAATGACTCGGCAAAGTATCGCACTTTATGCCTACGTATTCCCGTCTGGAACGAGAAATCAGAGTCAACGTAGTTCGCGTACTTACGGGAAATGAGGGGAAGGTTGCTCGCTAGGATATCACATCATATGCCTACGTACTTTCATACAGCATGAAAGATCAGAGCAAATGTAGTTCGGGCTACGGAGGACACAAGCTTGTCTGACAGTTTTTTTTTATCTCCTTTTGAAAAGGGTTTTCCTGATTAAAGGTCCAAGCGGACAAAAACAGAGTTTGAATGTTTGTTTGAGTTTTTTACGAAAGAAATGTTTTTTAGGATGTTTGCAACTTGTGTTGTACTAAAGACTTGTGATCTGAGAGTGACTACGCCGCATGTCACCCTAACGGTACCATACTAAGCAGCCAGATTACTGAAGAGTGACCCTCCAACAACCTTTTCTCAAATAGCTTAAGGCTCGTAGTGTACAACACGCGTTATCCTTATTATTGTGTTTTTGAATTGTTTTGAGATGAGAAAAGAGACACCCTAAAAATATGGTTGAAAGGGGACTCTACCTACAGTTATCATACATGGGTCAACCCCTAATGTCTGTCATAATTTCCTCTTGCACAGAGGAAATCAGAGATCCTAGGGGATAAACAGCAAAAGAAAACAGATAGTAAACAGTAAACATGCATGCTATGCAACAGTACCAGAGAGGCAAGAGAGAAAACAATAGGCAAGATGAGACAAGCTCCACCTCAAACCTAGAGGTAATCAACACAAACAAACAGACAATACAGAGAAAGACAAAAGATACAGAGGAGGCAACCCAAGCAGCAGCCACTTCTGCAAACAGCAACAACAGCTCTAAACAGCAAAACACAGCAAAGTTGACAACAAGACTTCCTCTTCAAGCAGGCTTCTAGCTTCAAACCTCATCAATCTTCAAGCTCCAACAAGCACACTCCAAGAGGAGGATTAATCATCAAGATCAAGTTATAATGTTAAGAAACTTAATGACAACCAAAGGAAATCACTAAGAACTCAACATTGCAAATGAAAGGTATCCTCAAAGTTCTACTCACTTGGGCATACCACTCATCCCTCCTAAGGAGAGATGGAGCTTCCAAGAAGGACTTTATGTCATTGGATGGAATAGAGGCAAATAATGCACTCTATGTTTGAAGAAATAATCAAAACTAGATCTAAGGCACTTCCTAAAACCCTAATTTCCTAAGCTCCTAAGAAACTTCCACAAGAAGAAAAGCCTTCAACTCCAAGCTCCAATCCTCAATCCCAAGCATCTTCAATGAATCCAGAAGCTCCACTAAAAATAACTCAAGCTTAAACCCACTCCAAAGAAACCAACCAAACCAAACAATCCAAAGCACTCAAGAGAAGAATCCACAAACACAAACCACTTGCAAAATACAACTAAAATAGGAAATGAAGTTTCAAAAATCTAATAAAATTCCTAGGGGAATATGAATGATTTAACAACCTAATGTAAAAATATTGAAGCCTAAATCAACTTCTAAGTTATCTAAACAATTCCCACATTGAGATAGGTCAAGGGAATCCACGAGTTTGGGAGGGTCCTAATCTCAATACCTAAAACAGAACCTAATGTTGTTCTAAACATCCACCAAAAATCCTAAGGGAACATACATGTCTACCCTAACACATACTAAAAAATCAAAGCCAAACTCATCACCAATTGGAAGAACTAAATTCAACAAAACAGGTGAGCAATTATGCAAAATTAAAAGAATTAAACAAAATAAGAAAAAACAAATTAAATTGAAAAATGTATGAAATTGTATTTTGTTAATCCCAGAAAATCACAAATTCCATAAGGATCATGAGGATATTTTTAAAATAATTTTTGGATCAAAATTGGAATTAATATGATTTTTGGAATCAACAAACAATTAAAATAAAACAAAATGAAATAAAAATTGAATTAAAGCTGCGAAATAATGAGAGCCATAGGATCAGGAGACTGGTCAATCCATCCAAGCGCTGGTGATGCCACGCCATTTAATGAAACGGCAGCGTTTTGATATCAGAATTTCCAAACCAACTTTAAGTCACATGCGTTGGATCTTCAGGTCAGTCAATGGTCCAACCTAGATCTAAGGGCTCAGACATCATCTTCTCCAAATCTCAGGTCATTAGGGTGGAGATTGAGTGTGGTGGTTGGTGGTGGCCGGAGAAGACTCCGGTTGTCTTCTCCGGCGAGAGTTCAGGTGCAGACAGCCAAAAATGACAAACTATATACCAATTCAACTCAGTTTTTCATGTACATTTCAAATCTCCACTCAAAATTATCCAATTCTTAACAAGTAAGCAAACATGAATCAAAGTTCAGAAATGTCATCAATATCAACTCTCACCAATTGTCATATTAAATACATAGAAATCCTCCTCATGTTGCACTGATCATCCTGATCTAAACAACTTGCTACAAAACCTCATGAATCAAGAGATTCAAGTCCAAACAGATCTGCTATGTCATCTTCAATCATCACCAATTGAATTCAAATCAAGCCTAAAACGATCTATGGCATGTCTAGATCCTAACGACAAGTTCAAAACTATCTAACTCAAGCTAAATCATGCTGAATTTTGAGAGATGCTAACCTGGTATAGATCTTGAAATAGAAGCAGTTAGAACTCGTGGCTTGCTTCAAAAATCTCCAGATAGCTTCAATGATCCAAGAGAATGAGTTTGCAAGCTTTAATTTGGCTTGAAATGGCTCCAATCTAAGAATTCGATTTCAAGTTGCAGCTGAGAAATTTCACTAGTTCTTTCTGGTTTCAGCATGAAATGAAGCTCAACCTTGATCTGAACTTGCTCTAATGAATATATAGAAGAGTTTCATGGGCTTTTGGATCCAAATTGAAGCCCAAAACAGTGGTTTACATTTTCTGGTTTTTCTTCAAAATTGAAATGTAACAGTCGTGTATCCCTTGCCATAGCTTGCTCTAGAAGCTTCCAACCAGTTGCAAAATCCCTTGTGAATGTTTCTGGACCAACAAGGAGTGTTGAATTGCCTTGGTAATTGATTTTGATATGTGACTTATTCATGAAGTAACAACATTGAAAGTCATGGAATTATGCCTCAAATCAAAAATTTAAAAGTGACAAAGTGTTCAAAATGAAATTTCCAATCAAAAATGTACTCATTTGCTTGGTTTTTGTCATCTAACTCAAAAATCACATTTTCCCTCCTTTAATCATTTGAATTTTCTTCCTTTTCAAGCCATTTTAAGTGACTTTTTGATATGAGCCAAAACAAACTCTCATGACCACTTGGTTGCACTCAAAACATCATTTTAAGCAAGTTCCATGTTGAACAAATTTCCATTTGAAGCTTGCAAGTTAGAGATATGGACCTATGATTGAAAATATCCTATAATCTCACTTTCCCAAAATACCCCTGACTTGTAAACCTCATAACTTGAGTTCTACAAATCATATGGAGGACTTCTAGTACAATTTAGAAATATAAGATCATGAGGAACAACTTTAATGTTGACCAAAAGTTCAGGTGAAACCTCCTTCTAGGTCAAAAATAGCCTTGAAGTCAGATGATTTTCACAGACAAATTTCAGAAGCATCTGAGGACCTGTAACTTGTCTGGGCCATAACTTGAGTTCTATAAATCCAATGGAGGACTTCTAGTACTAAAATTAAAGGTATTGAGATGCTATACAAGTTTCATGTTGGCCAAGGATTCATTTGAAACTTTTATCATGACTTATGTGGCCTTGAAGTTAGGCATTAAACAGGGTAATTTGCACTAAAACTCTAATTTAGCAACTTTTCACATTCTTGATTCTTCTTGATTTGATCTTGGCACAACACCAAAAATGTCTTATC
This sequence comes from Lathyrus sativus, assembly GCA_963859935.3. Taxonomy (NCBI): domain Eukaryota; kingdom Viridiplantae; phylum Streptophyta; class Magnoliopsida; order Fabales; family Fabaceae; genus Lathyrus; species Lathyrus sativus. The sequence continues at coordinate 517,656,387 of OZ012738.1, forward strand.
ACATCAATCCATGAACTCCATGACCTCAAAGTAGGCTTTGATACTCTTCAATTGCATAATTGACCTAGGGTTGATCCAAATGAAACCCTAATTGTCTGCACTTCAACTGTGGCTCTTGCATTTGACACAATGACTTGATTTAGCTCCAACATGGCTCTCTAGGCACTCCATGAGCTCTATACACATCTCATATTCACACCTCATGCTTCACATCCCATTGATGGTCCTTAGCTGATCAAGACCTCCCACCACCTCCTGATGACTTGGATGACTTCTCAAGCTTGGATAAAATTTCTTGCTAGGCTTCTCTTGATAATAATCACACTTGATCCCCTGTTGGATGAATGATATGCCATGAAATGCAAATGATAGAACTATGCAAATGATAATGCAATGAAACATAAACCAGGTAAAAGATGTTGAGCAAATTTTGAGGTGCAACACATAGCATGCATTTTACTGTTTACTGTTTACTGTTTACTGCTTGCTTTCTTTTGCTATTTTTCCCTAGGATCTCTGATTTCCTCTGTGCAAGAGGGAATTATGACAGACATTAGGTTTTGACCCATGCATGATAAATGTAGGTAGATTCCCTTTCAACCATAGTTTTAGGGTGTCTTTCTCTTCTCATCTCAAAACAATTCAAAAACACAGTAATAAGGTTAATCGAAGTCGTATGTTACGAGCCTTAAGCTATCTGGGAAAAGGTTGGTGGAGGGTCTCTCTCCAGTAATCTGAATGTTAGTGTGGTACCCTTTGGGTGACATACGAAGCGTTCACTCCTGGGTCATAGTCTCTAGTGCGACTGAGATTGCAAACATCCTAAAAAATATTTCTTTTCGTAAAAAACTCAAACAAACATTCAAACTCTATTTTTGTCCTCTTGGACCCTTAATTAGGAAAACCCTTTCATAAGGAGATAAAAAACTGTCAGACAAGCTTGTGTCTTCCGTAGCCCGAACTACGTTTGCTCTGATCTTTCATGTCGTATGAAAGTACGTAGGCACGAGATGCGACATCTCGGCGAGAAACCTTCCCCCCATAACCCGTAGTTAGGAGAACTACGTTGACTCTGATTTCTCGTTCCAGACGGGAATACATAGGCATAAAGTGCGACACTTTGCCGAGTCATTTTTAGTTTCTTATCTTTTTTTTTACCTCGATTAGCATCGATAACCTCTTGCTCCATCGCAGCAAAACTGTCAGAATCAGAGTCGACCTCACAACAATTTGAAAGGAGTTGATAGACAGAAGGTGCGTGTCCTTCCCAAAAAGAAAGTTGGTCGTACACCGCTCTTCTGGTCGAGCCTGAAGACCTCAAGGGTCGCTCCCCTCAGCAGTAAATAAGTGTGAAAGCCCAGGGCCTGAAAGCTGGCAATCTGCATTTTATCATGTCATTGCTTTGCATTTGTAGTTTCTTTCCCGTTAGAATGCAAATTTTCGCTTGTAAAACTTGTTGTTTTTCAATTGATATTGACAATGAAATAAATGTGCATGTTTTGAATTAATCCATTCGTGTTCACTCTATTGCTTTCTTTTATTTTAAACGCTTGTTTAAGTGGAATCTGGGGAGGATGACGAAATTGAAAGACGTGTAAGCTTCCGATTGTATGCTCTTGGATGGAAAAACCTGTTGACGATATATAGGCATTGTTTCAAATCCACAAACACCAGAGATATAAGGAAGATAATCCCTTGTCAACCCCTTTGAGTCTAGTAGTAGGAGTTCTTTCTGAAAATGAAAAACCCTCAATCTTAACTTGGGGCAGGGTAGGTGTTAGCTAATTTGACCGAGCGTCCAAATTGGAAAAAAGGAGTATCCGTTCGAGGATCAATCACGCCTCTAGAGGTCGTTCCTAAAAAAACCACAATGGTTAAACGTCAAGAGTGAAACAGTCACATTTATTCCCTAAAGAGTCAGACAACCAGTGTCACACGACTTGTTCGAAAGAAAGAAAAAGAATCAAAAGGAAAAGCCCGCTAAGTCGAATCTTGCGAATAAGCGACTTAGGCAAAAATTAGGGTATCCCGCTGGACTTCAAAATCAGAAACTCAAAAGAGTTAGTCCAGGCAAAAGTTAGGGAAAAATAAAAAAGAACCGAAAAGCAAAAAGGATTACCAAAGGAAAATCCTCAAACAAGAACGAAGTCGTGTGACTTAGACGTCCAAAGATGAAAAGCGAATGACTGTCACTCCGAAAACGTGTGATGTCCTGAACTATCACTCCTATACAACCTTTGAAAGGTGTGCGGTAAGGTCGAATTAGCTGAACATAGGATCGGAGAACATCAAGGAGAATGGGTGGGTTAAAATGAATTTTGAGCCTTTGTCCTTTCTTTCTTAAAACCATGAACCCGACCACATTACAACCTGAAAAAGTCCTAATTGAAACAGGTTTAGTTCGAGAGCATACTTCGGTAAAGATCGCATCGAAACTGACTCCTAAGAAACAGATTCCTCTTGCAGCGTTGTATTAATTTTGAAATTTTGATAATTGATTCATTCATTATATGTCATAAATTTTTTCTAGTGAACAGGATTGGATTTCGAAAACTGTCATATGCATTGCATTTAATATATCTTTTATGCAGAACAATTTGTTTTACTCGCGAGTAAGCGCTTGACAGCAGGAAAGTTTCCACAGTGGAAAGTTTGATCAGGATAGAATGCAGAACAACCGAATACTCCGTGAGCCGAGGCAAGCCGTATCAAATGATCCCCAGTGAAGTCAGCCATCTGGGGCAATCAAGTCGAGATTCGGTAAATCTCTCGTAGTCAGAGGCACTACTATGAATCAGCCAGTCAGGGGCAAAGTCGTTACAAGACTGGGGCAGGCCACCCTGAGAGCACAAAGGCTATTATTGATCAGAAGACGGTTAATCTGAAACACCTCTTTGAGGTTCGGAACGCGAAAGTAGTTCATATCTAACCATCAGGGTACGGAGATTGCAATGCCCTTTTAGGGGAAGATTTTACGAAGATCCCATGAGCTGGGAGCAAAAGTAGAAGCGAAGGAAATGTTCCTCTCTGTTTTATCGGGGTTTACCAGAAATTGACGCAGGGTCAGGGGCAAGCCATCTCGAAGTCGGTTTGTGGCAAGTTTGCCTTTTCAAGTTGAAATATTTGGATTGGGGCATTGTCGTTACCTTTGCAGCAGATATCCAAGGGATCATGTTCCCCAGCCAGAGTCCTTTAACACAGGAGCAGGCTCTATGTAAAACTTATTCCTCCCTAGCAGACGGAATTTGCTTTTCCTCCCCGGCAGATGGAAGTCGAAGTTTTTATCCCCAGAAGAGTTGGGATTGAATCCGCGTAGGATCAAATTATCCTCAGCAATTCAAGATTGACTTATTTGGTAGGATAAAGTCATCCCCAGTGAGGCAAGATTAATATCCCCAGTGGAGTGTGCATTCCCGGTGGTTGGCTATGAATATATTTACTCCCCAGAGAGAGTCCTCGCAGAGTATAATCAGAGTATGTAAATCGATTCCCAGCTGAGTATCCCCAGCAGGATGTTTAATCCCCACAGAGCATGATCAAGTGATCAGTGGTTTGAAAGGATCATCCCCATACAGGACCGTCTTTTCTGTTCTCCAGCAGGTTGTTTTTCCTCCGATAGGATGATCATCCTCAATAGAGTTCGTAATTTCGAGCTTGTGAGCCATTCCCCTGCAGGATGATTATCCCCGGAAGAGTTGGTTTCACCTTTCCAACATTAATTTTGCTGAAATATGTCTGTGATACCTGGTTATCCCCAGCGGATTCGGCTTTGTCTTCAGCATTTATTTTGCTGGAGCACGTCCTTGCATTTGCATATATCATCATATTTGCATCTACCCCTGCGTAGCATTTCCATGTTGTATGGAGCATTACGACATTGTCCAACATGTGCATTTTGAAACATAAGCCAGGTGGGTTACCTCCTTGTTTCAGGTGATTCTTCCCTGCAGGTAATTGAAATTATTGCTAAGGATGGTGTCCAGATATTCAGATTTGTGGCGCAAGATACGCGATGATAGCATCCGTCCTATCATATGCTCCCTTAGCAGAGTTGCTTGGTTAAGTTGCTCTTGCCCCAGTGGAGTTCTTCTCAGGTTGCTGTTACGTCAGCATTAAAGGATCTCGTGGTTTAAATTTTCAGAGTTGTTACCCGTGATCTCCCCGGAAGAGTTTTTTCCCATCAGAGTTGCTTGGTTAAGTTTCTCTTATTCCCCAGCGAAGTATTCGTCAGACTGCTGTACATCAGTTTTGAAAATCTTGAAGTTGTTACCTGTTGTCGAGATAGGTGTTTGACGGCTGTCGTCAGAATTTCCTTGCAGGGTTGTTTGTTCAAGTCTTCGGATGTCCGATTCTCACTTTTATTTAGTGTTTTTCCCATTTCTTCGGAAATGGAAGGTTGACGTGATGGTTCAACAGTCGACGTGATGGTTCGACGACACTCGCTTTTATTTAGCGTATGCTCGTTTCCTTGTGAACGAAAGGTTGACGTGATGGTTCAACAGTCGACATGATGGTTCTACGACACTCGCTTTTATTTAGCGTATGCTCGTTTCCTTGTGAACGAAAGGTTGACGTGATGGTTCAACAGTCGACGTGATGGTTCGACAGCTCTCGCTTTTATTTAGCGTATGCTCGTTTCCTTGTGAACGAAAGGTTGACGTGATGGTTCAACGGTCGACGGGATGATTCGATAACACTCGCTTTTATTCATCGTATGCTCGTTTCCTTATAAACGAAAGGTCGACGTGATGGTTCGACAACACTCGCTTTTATTTAGCGTATGCTCGTTTCCTTGTAAACGAAAGGTTGACGTGATAGTTCAACGGTCGACATGATGGTTCGACAACTCTCGCTTTTATTTAGCATATGATCATTTCCTTGTAAACGAAAGGTTGACGTGATGGTTCAACAATCGACGTGATGGTTCGACAGCTCTCGCTTTCATTTAGTGTATGCTCGTTTCCTTGTGAACGAAAGGTCGACGTGGTGGTTCGACAACACTCGTTTTTATTTAGCGTATGCTCTTTTCCTTGTGAACGAAAGGTTGACGTGATGGTTCAACAGTCAACGTGATGGTTCGACGACACTCGCTTTTATTTAGTGTATGCTCGTTTCCTTGTGAACAAAAGGTTGACGTGATGGTTCAACAGTCAACATGATGGTTCGACAACACTCGATTTTAATTAGCGTATGCTCGTTTCCTTGTAAACAAAAGGTTGACGTGATGGTTCAACGGTCGACGTCATGGTTTGGCAACACTTGCTTTTATTTAGCGTATGCTCGTTTCCTTGTAAACGAAAGGTTGACGTGATGGTTCAACGGTCGACGTGATGGTTCGACAGCTCTCGCTTTTATTTAGCGTATGCTCGTTTCCGTGTAAACGAAAGGTTGACGTGATGGTTCAACGGTGGCATGATGGTTCGACGAAACTCGCTTTTATTTAGCGTATGCTCATTTCCTTGTAAACGAAAGGTTGACGTGATGGTTCAACGGTCGACGTGATGGTTCGACAGCTCTCGCTTTTATTTAGCGTATGCTCGTTTCCTTGTAAACGAAAGGTTGACGTGATGGTTCAACGGTCGACGTGATGGTTCGACAGTTCGCACTTTTATTTAGTGCTTTTCCTGCTTTTTCGGAAATGGAAGGTTGACGTGATGGTTCAACGATCGACATGATGGTTCGACAGTTCGCACTTTTATTTAGTGCTTTTCCTGCTTTTTCGGAAATGGAAGGTTGACGTGATGGTTCAACGGTTGACGTGATGGTTCGACAGTTCGCACTTTTATTTAGTAATTTTCCCACTTCTTCGGAAATGGAAGGTTGACATGATGGTTCAACGGTCGACGTGATGGTTCGACAGTTTGCACTTTTAGTTAGTGCTTTTCCCGCTTCTTCAGAAATGGAAGGTTGACGTGATGGTTCAACGGTTGACATGATGGTTCGTCAGTTTGCACTTTTATTTAGTGTTTTTCTCGCTTCTTCGGAAATGGATGGTTGAAGTTATGGTTCAATGGTCGATGTGATGGTTCGACAGTTTGCACTTTTATTTAGTGTTTTTCCCGCTTCTTCAGAAATGGAAGGTTGACGTGACGGTTCAACGGTCGACGTGATGGTTCGACAGTTCGCACTTTTATTTAGTGTTTTTCCCGCTTCTTTGGAAATGGAAGGTTGACGTGATGGTTTAACAATCGACGTGATGGTTTGACAGTTCGCGATTTGGTTGACGTGATGGTTCGATAGTTCGCACTTTTATTTAGTGCTTTTCCCGCTTCTTCGGAAATGGAAGGTTGACATGATGGTTCAACAGTCGACGTGATGGTTCAACGGTCGACGTGATGGTTCGACAGTTCGCGCTTTGAGTTAGTGCTTTCGCCCGCTTCTTCGGAAATTAAAGGTCGAGGATGATATTTAGATATGGTCTTTAGACGGTGCCCGCTTATTGTGACATATTTCGGGAGGATTGATGGTGTTAATCTAGTTTGTCGTTGACTCGACACCTGTGGCAGTTTGTCGCAGGTGGTTGATGATGAAATCAAGTCAGTTTTTATCAGATGATTGATCAATTGTCGCCGTGACAACCAGATTCAGTTTTCTGGATATTGTTTCCCAAGCAGTTTGCGTAGTTTATTTCTGCGGTTGGAAAATTTCTGGGTTCTTTGGTATTCAACCATCTTCTACCTCTAGTGTTTGAAAGTCGTTTGCTTTTCATCCAGTCGGGTCCAAGCCGTTTGAATAGGGGCAGCTGTTGCACCCCAAAATTTGTCCAACCTTTATTCTCACATGGTTTATGTTTCATTGCATTAGCATAGCATAGTTCTAGCATTTGCATAGTATAACATCCTTCATTTAGTAGTGGATCAAGTGTGGTATATTTCAAGAGAAGCCTAGCCAGAATTCTTATGCAAGCTTGAGAAGTCACCAAGATCATTAGTCAGAGGGTTGAGTTCTTGAGAAGTTTGGTTGCTTGTATGGGGTTCATCTCCTAACTGGGGAGCCATTTGAAGATCATCAGTGATTTTTCAAGCCTTGGTCATGGGTAGAGTATGTGTATAGAGCTCATGGAGTGCCTAGAGGGTCATAATAGAGCTCAGACAAGTGTCCGTGTCAAGTACAAGAGCCACAGTTGAAGTTGGTGCAACTAGGGTTTCATCTGGTTAATCCTAGGTCAAAATGAGCAATTGGAGAAGATCAAAGCCTACTTCTAGGTCATTGAGATCATGAAATGATATGTTGAGGCATATGAGAGGTTGTTTCAAGATCAAGTTGAGAAGAATCAAGAATGGCTGAAGTTGCTAAGTCAGGGTTCCTAGGGTAAAATCCCCTACTTAGTGCCTAACTTCAAAGCCATGTAAGTCAAGATAAAAGCCTCATATGACTTTGGGCCAAACATGAGACTTGTATAGGATGTTCATACCTTTAATTTGAGTACTAAAAGTCATCCATATGATTTATATAACTCAAGTTATGAGTCAGACAAGTTACAGGTCCTCAGATGCCTCTGGAATTTGTATGTGAAAATCATCTGACTTCCAAGCTACTTTTGACCTAGAAGGAAGTTTCACATGACCTTTTGATAAACATGAAAGTTGTTACTTATGTTCTTAGCTTTCCAAAAAGTCTTAGAAGTCCTCATTCTGATTTGCGGAGCTCAAGTTATAAGCTTTGCAAGGGAGGGGTATTTTGGGAAAGTAAGATTATAGGCCATTTTGTGTTGTAGGTCAATTTCTCCATCTTACACACTTCAAATGAAGTTTTGTTCAACATGGAACTGGCTCAAAATGGGATTTTAAGGTCAACCATGGATCAAGTAGAGATTTATTTGGCTTGTAGGAAGACTTGGTTCAAGGATGCTTTGAAAAGAGGAATTAAAAGGCACTAAACTTGAAAAATTCAAAATAAATTCCATGTGCTCAAACAAGACCAAGTAAGGACATATTTTGAGTGAAAAAAAAGCATTCTAAGAAAAATTAAATTATTAGAATTTGCATTTGAGGCTTGGTTCATGGTGTTCCAATTTGTGACTTCAAGAATAAGCTACATATCCAAAATCATTCATAATGCACAAGCAAGGTCTCCTTTTAATCCAAAATAATTCACAATGGTTCAAACAATCACAAATTGGTACATATTTTGATTGCAAATGACATTCTAAACACAATGGCGTTGTTAGAATTTCAATTTGAGTCATATTTAATGGTCATTTTATGGATTGCTTCAAAAAGAGGAATTTACGTACCAAAATCATACCATAAAGCTCCAAACCAATTTTCACAAGCCAAAGTCCAAACCTTACCTTGGGATCCAAGCCTAAGGAGTACTTAAGTGATCTACTCCAAACCAAAAAGGGAATCCTCACAATTTTCATTTTTCATTTTCAAGAATTCTCTCACTCTCTCAATTCTCTCAATTTCTTCATTTTCCAAACTCTCACCCATAGCTCCTCATCATCGGATCCATTGATTTTTCATTGAAATCAATGGAATCTTGAGTATAAACCTCCACTCATCATCATTATCGGATCAAGTTTCATGATCAATTTTCGTGCAAATTGAAGTTGGATATTGGAGCGTAAGTTGGAAGCACTTATTCGGAGCAATTCGGATTCGAAGTGTTCGATCTTCATCTTCTTGCAAGAATTATTGTGGATCTTGAAGTTTTCCGTCTAATCTTGTTCGGATTTTTGCAAATTCACTTGATCAACGATCACCGGATCAAATCTCCGATCCGTAGGTTGGTTTTCCGATTTAATTTAACCATTTGATTGTTGCATTAAAATTCTGTTTTGTGTGCTGTTTGATTTTAATTCCTAAAAAATAGAAAAAATGCTTAGAAAAATATGAGAAAATTCTGGGATGATCCTTATCATGTCTATAATTCTGGTGGGCAATTGGATTTTAGTTTCGTTTAATTTTCAATTTGATTTTGTTTTTCTCCTTTAGTTGGATAATAAAATGCCAAAAACTGCATAGTTTCTTGCCGTTTTTTTCTGGAGTTTGGTATAGAATTTGGACTTAATTCTTTTGTTGGTTTGTTATAGACATATTAAGGAACTCCCAGAATTTCTTAGGTTATTTTTTAGGTAGCTTTAGGTTCTGTTTTGAACTAGATCTTTAGAGGCTTCCCCACTTGATTTCCCTTTTGACCACTTTTGGTGTGTGATTTCTTTAGTGCCTTTAAGTATAGTTTTAGGCCCTGGTTCTTCTACTATAGACCCATAACATGTTTAGGTTCCCCTATAAATAATCATAGAATTTTAGGATTAGCTTTAGTATTTTAGATGGAATTAACAATTAGACTAGTCATAACATGCTTTCAACCTAGTCTTCCCATTTGATTAATTTCAATAATGATTTTTAGATCAAGATAAATTGTTCATTGCTTTTGGGTGTTGTTATATACATGATAAACCTCTGTTTGATTGATTGTGTTGATTTAATTTGAAGTTTTGAGTTCCTTTTGCATAGCTTTTTGTAGCTTTGTTTTAATTAGGCATTAAGGAGAGCCTTAGTGGTTTGCTTTCTCTCTTCAAATAAATATGGTTGGCTTCACTTGCCTTCCATCCTATCCTATGATGCAAAGTCCTCACATGAAAGCCCATCTCTCCTTTGGAGGAATTTATGGCATGTCAAGATGAGTAGAACTTTTGAGGATACTTTTCATGGATGCATGGTTGAGTGCCATGATGGATACCTTTGGTATACATCATGCTTCCCATCATCATACCTTCATCTTGTTGATTCCTTTCCTTGTTGGAGCATTGTTAAAGCATGAATATGGATCATCCTTTCCTTCTCTTGAAGATGGAGTGGACTTGAAGAACAGTTACAGACCTTGGATTGGATTGCTGTCAGAAGATTGCTCTGCTATGGAGTTTGCTGGCTTGTTTTCCCTGTTTGTCTGTTTTCTTCTTGCTCAACTGTATTGATGTGACTTGCTTGGAGTGTTGCATTAGATTTAAGCTTCATGTAGATGATCATAGGCCTAAGAGCATCTTAATGGTTGAGCTTGTCACCTTGCTTGTATTGCATTAGAAGTTAAGTGGGACTCCTTCTGCTTGTATTTTTACTGTGTGGCTTTGCTTGCTGGTATTTGGTAGAGCTCAGCTCCCTTGCCTGTGTGGTGTGTCGCCTTTGTGGCTTGCTTGTTTAGAAGTTGAGCTTGACTCCTTTTGCTTGTGTGATGCATTGCATGCATTTTATTTACAGCAATTTGTTTACAGTAATCTTTCTTGTACAGTTTTTCTGTTTACTGTTGTTTCCATTGCCATGTTCCTCTAGGAACTCTGACTTCTCTTATTCAAGAGAAGTTATAACAGACATTAGGATTCTAACCATGCATGATAACATTAGTTAATTTCCCTTTTAACCACAATCGTAGGACGAATATTGCATGATAACTGTAGGATCGAGTCAGTGTCCCTGTAGAGAGTCTATTTCTCTTCTCATCTTCAAATACAGTTAAAACACTTAATAAAGGTTAACACATGTTGTGTGTTACGAGCCTTATGCTACTTGAGAAAGAGTTGTGGGAGGGTTTCCCTCACATAACTCGAGTGATTAGTGTGGTACCCTTTGGGTGACATGCAACACATTCACTCTCAAGTCCAAGTCTTTAGTGCAACACGAGTTACAAACAAAACTCAATTCACTTCTTCCGTAAAAGACTGCAAAAACAAACATTCAAATCCTTTTTGTCCTCTTGGACCCTTAATCAGGAAAACCCTTTTCTTAAAGGAAATTTCTGTTAACTTTCAGTTCTATCGCAAAACGGTAACGCCTAAGTCTCCAAGGATCGAGCTGCAAACACCAACTGCTGGAACTGATTGTTAACTTTACTTGGATAAAAGATGTTGAACAAACATGTGTTCTCCGTAACGTTTTCTCTAATCTTTCGCGCCGTGTGAAAGTACGTAGGCACAAGATGTGATATCTTGGCGAGCAACCTTCCCCCGTAGTTAGGCGAACTACGTTGACTCTAATTTCTCGTTCCAGACGGGAATACGTTGGCATAAAGTGTGATACTTTGCCGAATCATTTTATTTTCTCTTCAGACCAGACCTTTAGCGTAGATAGATAAAATCAACCCGTCAGATAAACACAACAAGCATGGATCCCATCAAGTACGATGGACGTGAGGGGTGCTAATACCTTCCCCTTGCGTAACCGACTCCCAAATCCAGACAATGGTTGCGATGACCTTGTCTTATACCTTTGCGTCAGGTTTTTCCGATCGTTTCCTTTCCCGTTCTGAGGGATAAATAATGAAAGGTGACGACTCTTCTATTTTGCCGGCACCTGATTTTCACAGTAGCGACAAGGTGCTGGCGAACGCCTGCGAACTCAGAAAAATAATACTGCTCAGAGTCAGAAAAACGCTTCGAACTCAGCTGATTCTACTTCAAACCAGTTCCCATCATATCAGAACAATATTCTACAATCTAACCACATAATCTATTCTCGATTTAACCCGACAAAATGTCAGCTCTACTCATTAATTCAGCTCCGACATAAAACTTCGAACTACCCAGAAACCCCTAAATCGATCAAACAACACATGCAATGGATTCAACATATCATCAACAACTCAGAATTTCCAACACATACCAACAAAAATCATCACAACCTAATGGGGTTAGGGTAATCCCCTTCTACCTAGTATTCATGCACTATACCAATTTGACCTGATTCCCCCCCCCCCCCCCCCCCCCCCCCCGTTACCTCGATAACTCGAACAACTGATGAATTCTGAAATTCTAGCTTCCTCTTGCTCCAATTCACCTTGCTCTTCTTCCTTCCAATTCCTCTTCTCCTTCTAACGTGCTTTCCTTCTTCTCCTTCTTTCCAATATCCCAACAATACCCCTCATCCCAATTCTTTTATTCCATTTCTTTTAATTACTTAATAATAATAATAATAATAATAATAATAATAATAATAACAATAATAATAATATTAATAATATTTTTATTAATCATTAATTTATCATTATCACTAATAATTTTATTATTAGTCTTAAAGTCCCAAATTATCGATTAATCTCCAACTTAAGGGCTAGACGTCATCACACTCAAACACCCCCCACAAAACACACTGAAAACTAAAATAACACGGAAAAAACGAGATAATTAAAATGGGCGTTACACTATGAATTTCCTGGCCTGTCTTATGAAGTTTTCAACCAAAGTATAAGGTTTTTGGCAAGGACGCCAGGAAGTTCATGAAGATTTTGGGATCTTCATGAAGTTGCCAATGAATTCCCCGGAGACCTGTGATGAAGGTCTCGGGGAGCTAGGATGAACGCCTCAGGGAGCCTTTCTCCTTATAAGTGTGTGGCCATCACAGAGAGGTTTCACTCAGAGTCTCCCCGTGCGTGTTGGGGTCCTTCAAATTGAGAAGCATCACTGTCAGGGAAGCTCGCTGTGTGGAGTTATCATCGGGGTCTCTTCTTGGATGTGCCTCCGTCGAGGAGGGGGCCCATTATTCCGGGCATCCCGTCCCTCCCTTCTCCCTTTCACTTGATTTGCGGTGGAAAGGTGGATTTGATCTTTAAAGTCGAATTCACTGTTTTCCTCTACTTTTCAGGTAAAATGGTTGTAAAGATTAAGGGCATCACCACATTGATGATGAGTCTGAGCCTGACACTCCCATCGAGGTCGATGGAGCTGAACCAGTTCATACGCCCACGGACTGGGCCAGGTAGGAACCTCTTACTATAGCGTCATGTTTCGCCTTCGATGAAACTGACGCTTTTCCCAGTGTTGAGGACCGTCTAGAAGGTTCCTCCGCAAGCTGGATGGTCTATAAACCCAAGGAAAAACACTGCATCTGCTTGAGTTTCAGGGATATGAGCTTCTCTATGTATGAATTTTCATCTTGTGAAGCGGGGATCCGCCTCCCCTTCAACGATTTTCACGGGGGAGTGTTCTGGTGGCTCCGCCTGGCACCTTCGTAACTTCACCCAAATGCCATAACGTTCGTGCGGGCATTTGAGCTCGTCTGCGAGTATCTTTGTATTGGGGCCACATTTTCTATGTTCTTCCGCACCTTCCATCTTCAGCACCAATCCTTCGAAGGTAGGCATATTTGGGCATCCTTGAAGTAGCCAAGGAAGCTGTTTCAGGCGTACCAAGATTTTGTCTGCACCTTCAAGGACAGGGTTTACATTGTGAAGCTCTTATTGCACGCGGTCGTTGACTCTCTGTACGACCTTGTAATCATAGAGGAGAATGGGGAGCCCGAGGAGACCTTTTAACTATGTTGTGGAACAGCTCTAGATCGTGAATCCTGATGTTTAGCTCGTCACCGAGGGGATAGACCCTTATCATCGGGTGGTTCAGGGTCGCGTGGTTGCGCCTGAAGCCAAAGAGGAAGATGACAATCAAGCTGTGATGGGCGAACAACCCGAGGAAAATGTAGTTGTTTAGTGCTTTTTTATTGTATTTATATTTTCTGTCCTGGGCGCCATATTTGATATAGTTGTTTCTGGCATGCGCGCTATGTTTTGATGTAGTTGTTTTTGGCCTGCGTGTCATGTTTTGTAACCTTCGAACAATGGGCTCTGCCCGCACTTTCGAAATGAAATATTCTACTTTTATGTTGTGTGTGCCCAATTTTCCTTGTTTTTCATGTGTATGAAATAATGTGCGTTGTTTGTTCGTTATCGAGGTTTTGCTTGACATATATTGTGATTGACTGTGCATGGAACGGGTCGGGTGATCGAAGTTGGTATTTGATCGATAATGGAGCTAAGACCTAGGTCGGGGTCTTTGCTTTGTGGCGTGAACTTCCCATCACAAGCTGGGCATTCTTCCTTACCGATACGACAATGGTGGAGCTCGATTGAGGAGTCCCCATCGAATCAAAAATATGCTCGCACATACAAAGGGCAGCTCTTGTCATTTTGTTTTAAGTTTAGGAGTCGCGCCTGTACCATGTTGTGCCCCTTGTGGTCGAGACGCTAGTGGGTCGCAGGTAGTGCCTAACTGTAGTATTGCTTGAGTTTTTCAGTGTTCCATGGTCGAGCAAGTTCTTCCCCGTGCAGGTTTTTGAGGTAATAGGCCATGTTTCCCATTTTGTCTCAGACTCGGTATGGGTCTTTCCAGTTTGCGGCGAGTTTGCCCTCGCGCGAGTCCTTCTAATTCCTTCGTAAGACCAGGCTGCCCATCTAAAACTCGCGCTTGACGAATTTATTGTCATGCCACAAAGTTATCTTTTATTTCAACGAGGCTTCTCGTAGGAATGCCCCGACCTAATTTCCTCAACTAGGTCGAGTTCCTCCCTTAAGGCCTCGTCGTTTGCCTCCTCGTCGAGGGGAGAATCGATTCTCTTAGAGGGCTCTCTTATTTCCACCAGAATCACTGCCTCAGTTTTGTAGGTTAGTCAGAATGGGGTATCCCCGGTTGTCTAATGCGGGGTAGTCCTGTAGGCCCAGAGCATGTTGTGTAGGGCTTTGACCCACCTCTTCTTGGCGTCTTCCAACATTCGCTTCAGGCCACGCAGAATCACTCTGTTCGTGGCTTTGGCCTGCCCGTTCGTCTGCGGGTGCTCGACCGAGGTGAAGTGTTGCTTCGGGCCTAGCATGGTAACGAAGTCCTGGAAGTTTCTGTTGATGAATTGAGTCCCATTATCGGTGACGATGGCCTGAGGTACGCCGAACCAGACAAGTATATTCCTTTTGTATAAGCAGAGTATGTTTTGGGCCGTGATTTTGGTCAAGGGTTCAGCCTCTAACCATTTAGTGAACTAGTCGATGCTGACTTTCAAATACTTGTTTTGATACGACCCTATGGTGAAGGGCCAGAGGATGTCCATCCCTCACCAGGCGAATGGCCACGGGGATGAGAGCGTTTTGAGCATGTTGGGCGGGGCCAGGTGCATGTCCTCGTGTCGTTGGCATTTGTCGTACTTCTTGACGAGCTCTTTGTTGTCCTGCTGCATAGTGAGCCAATAGTATCCTGCCCGTAAAGCCTTACGGGTGAGTGATCTCCCACCGAGGTGTTGGACGTTGATTCCTTCGTGAACGTCTTGGAGTATCCCCAGTACCTTAGACTCGTTGACGCACTTGAGGAGGGGAATGAAGAATCCCTCGCTGGTACAATTTATCCTCGACCAAGACGTATGAACAGGTTCGACGCTTGACCACGCTGGCCTTCTTGGCATCGTTGGGCAGTCGCCCTATGCTGAGGTAGGTGTATACGGGGTTCATCCAGTAGTTATTTTCGCTGATAGCGTTAACCTCGACAGTCGCTGTGTCCTTCTCAATGACCGGGCGAGGGAGAACCTCTTGTATTATAGACTTATTTTCGCTTTTCTTTTTCGTGCTCGCAAGTTTCGACAGGATGTCTGCTCTGGTGTTGTGTTCACGTGGAACGTGTCGTACTTCTACAAAATTGAAACTCTTCATTTTTTCTTTTACCAAGGTGAGGTACTCAGCAAGGTTGTCATTTTTGGCTTGGTACTCTCCCCGCACTTGGGAGGCCACGAGCTGGGAGTCGATAAAGATCTTTACCTCCTTCGCGCCAAGGCATTCGGCCAGGAAAAGTTCCACGAGAACGCTTCGTACTCAACTTGGTTATTCGACATTGGGAATGCTAAGAAGAGGGAGACTTTTATTAAAATTCCCTCTTCATTCTCCAAGATGATGCCCGATCCACTTCCCGTCGAGCTAGAGGCGTCGTCGACGAAGATGGTCCACTTGTGTGCTCCAGGGGTCGGGGACACCGTGGAAGTCATCTTTGCGATAAAGTTGGCCAAGACTTGAGCCTTGAGGGATTTTCGGCTCTCATGTTGGACATCGAATTCAGAGATTTTGAGGAACCATCTGAGCATTCTGCTTGACATGTCCGACCGCCCGAGTAATTATTTGACAGACTGGTTGGTTCTGACTATGATTGTGTGAGCCAGAAAGTAATTTCGCAGCCACCTGGCCATGTTGATGATGGTCATAGAAACCTTTTTGATCTACTGGTACATGATCTCGGGGCCTTAGAGGGTTTTGCTCGTGAAATATATCAGCTTCTGCCCTTCGGGGGTTTCGCGTATCAGCGTTGCTTTGACGGCCTCGGTCGCAGTGGCAAGGTACATGTACAGGATTTCCGCGACCTCAGGCCTCAATAGTACCTGTGGCTCCGAGAGGACTTGTTTGAGTTGAAGAAGGGTTTGTTCGCACTCCTCGGTCCACTTGAATGCGGCCTTTTTGCGCAGAAGCTTGAAGAAAGAGAGGGCGTGTTGGGCAGACTTGGCGAAGAAACAGGATAGCGATGTGAGCATCCCGTTTAGGGACTGGATGGACTTATTTATGTTCGGCTTGGTGAACTCGGAGAAAGCCCTACATTTGTCTAGATTCACCTCTATTCTGTGTTCTGTTAGGTAGAACCCGGGGAATTTACTTGCCTGTACGCCGAAGGTGCACTTCTTCGGATTGAACCTCATTCTGCATTTCTTCATCGTCTCAAAGACCTTTTTAAGATGGGTGGTATGGTCGATTTTTTCTCGTGAATTCACGATCATCTCGTCCATGTAGACTTTGATCATGTCCCTGATTTCTCCCCGGAAGACTTTATTCATCATCCGCTGATAGGTCGCACTGACGTTCTTCAAACCGAAGGGCATTACGTTGTAGTAATAATTTCCCAACTCGGTCATGAAGGCCGTGTACTCTTTGTCGGCCTTCTACATGGGTATTTGATTGTACCCCGAGTACGTGTCCATGAAAGGCAACTGTTTAAAACCTGCAGAATTGTTGACGAGTCTGTCGGTGTTAGGTAATGGGTAAGCATCTTTGGGACATGCCCAGTTGAGATTAGTATATTCAACTCACATCCTCCATTTTCCATTATGTTTTTTAACTAGTACAACATTGGACAACCAGGTTATGTACTGGGCTTCCGATATAAAATTTTCCTCTAGGAGGTCTTTTACAACTTTTTCAGCAGCCTCCGTTTTCTCGGGAGGCTGCCTACGCCTACGTTAAACTATGACCCTAAAGGTCGGATCTATGGTGAGGTGGTGGCATGCTACGTCGGGGTCGAGGCCGAGCATCTCAGTAGTGTTCCATGTGAACATGTCAGCATTCTCCTGGAGGCAGACTTTTAGTTGCTTCCTCGCCAGGTCGGGGAGTCCATTGTCAGTCTTCACGCTTCTTCCGGAGTCATCTCTGAGCATGATGAACTCGAAGTCTCCATCTGGAATGGGGCGTGTTGGGTGGGATCGTTTCCTGTTGTCTTCTGGAGGTGCATCTTCGGACTCTGTGCTCTGCCCTTACTTGCTGGAGAACCGATTGTCGAGGTCGACGGAGTTGATGCGGGGTAGTGGCTTCTGCTCCGCAGCCCGAGATGATTTGTCGGTTGCCTTGAGGGTGATTTTGATTGAGTTAAGGCCCTTGATTGCTGCCTCAAAACATCTCCTGGCCGCCTTGATGTCCCCGTGGAGGGTGACGACTCGACCTCTGGTCGTGTAATACTTCATCTTCAGGTGCACTGCAGATGGTACTACGATCAGTTCATCTAAGGTCAACCTTCGCCATCTGAGCCCTGATTAAGAGGGGAATGCTGGAGTTGGGTGCACCCCCAGGCAGCTCCTCAAGGTAGAAGGTAATCGGGTTCGATTGACCTTTGAACTTGTCGAGGGTGGCAATCTGCTTCAAGCTCTTGTCAATCAGCTCCTCAAATTTCCTCTTGACCGAGCCGATTGAGAGCTTGCTAGGGCCCCCACCAGATATGACCAATACGGCGGGGAAATCCTCCCAAGGATTTCTGGAAGACAGCGGTGTGTCAGAATTTCTTGGAAGGAAGAAGTCTTCTGGATGGGAGAACATAGGACGACCTGCAGTCCGACTTTTTCAGAGGAGGTGATACCTCCTCGACCCTTTTGGCTTCGCGGGTCTTCTATTGAGGAGCCTCATTTCTTCGGGTGTATTGTTTAAAGTACCCCTCCTTGTTCAAGATCTCGATTGCATCCTTGAGGTGGATGCAATCTTCCGTGATGTGTCTATGACTCTGGTGGAATCGACAGTATATGGATTTTTCGATGTTGGGCTTGGGGGGTGTCGGTTTTGGAAAATGAACACCACCTATATGAAATTCAGAGTTAATACATTCGGCCAGGACGCGTTTGCGGGGAGCTGTGAGTAGCGTGTACTCGGTGAACCGGCCTGCTGGCCCCCTCTGCTCTCGGGACCGGTCTTCCCTTCTTCTTTCCTCGCCTCTTCGAGGAGCAGCGGTATCCTCGCGCCTGGCGCCCCTGATGCCCTCTTGATTCCGTATGTTGTGAATGCAATAGGCGACCTCTATTTCCTCATACTAGATGTATGATTAGGCTTTGAGGAAGAGAGCATTCAAGGTGCAGGGTCTCTCGATCTCGAAGGCCTTGGCAAAATCGGTGCGAGGTCGCAGTCCTCGCTCGACCAGAAACTTCTTCATGTCGTCTGAGGTGGCCACCTGGACAGCTTTTCAATTAAACCTCTTTATGTAATCCCGAAGAGGTCCATTTTTTCCCTGGATGATAGCTTCTAGGGATGGTTCCGTCTTTGGGTGGCGCTGGAAAGCAGTGAAGTGTCTGGAGAACTACCTCTTCAATTCGCCCCAGGAGGTGATGGATTCGAGCGCGAGGCGCTTGTACCATGTCATAGCACCCTTCCTCAGGGTGGTGGGGAAAATCCTTCACTTGATGGCTCGACGGACGTTCTGATAGTTGAACATCGCGTCGATGCTTTCAATATGGTCGTCCAGGCCGGTCATACCATTATACTTCACAAAGGGCGGGGTTTTTCCATCCCAGTGGGAAATGGAGTCTCCCTGATGGCCCCGGACAGTGGTGAGTGCTGGTCATCCTCGTCGCTCCAGATAGGTGATCGAGAAGGGGAAGGTCACTGTGATTGTTTCTATTTCGTTGGGAAGGACTCCTCGGGTGGCTCTTTGGCTTCTCGGGGCCTCCTTCAACTTCGTTCCTTTTTTAATGATGAAGTGTCACTCCTTCCGAGGAGGCGATCAGTCGCGCTTTTGGGAGGCCACTGTCTGAGGGCGACGTTCAGTAGATCGGGGAGAAGGGCTTCGAGAGTCATCGTGTTGCATCCTCCGCGGGGGAGGAGGGGGGCTGCTGGAAATGGGGAGAGTGTCATTGTCGCTCCTTATCGATCATCCTTATGTGCTCATTCTGCTGGAAGACCATCAGGTTGGCCTGGTTGATCGCAGTGAACAGGGCCACCATGGTAGGGTCGATGCTCGGTGGCACCGAGATTGGCTGGTAGACACCCGGGCTATCAAAGTGATGGGCAGCATTGAAGGTCGTGTCTTCCGATGAGGGAGAGGCGGTGTGTTTGTCCCTGAAGTCGCCCTCTTCGATGTGAACGGTTACATTGGGATTATGGCCGTCACCATTGGTGAAAGGGACAAATATGGTTTCCAGAGCATTGTCGTTGCACGGGATGACCATGATCAAATGGAAGTTAGATGTTGCTTTAGTTCTTGAGCTTTTACACTTGTATAGGAGAAAGGACGGGGGAGTAAAGGATCCCCCCAGTCGGCGCCACTGATCTTACCTAATCATAAAGGAATCAATGGTCTGCAACGCGTCATGAGCTCTTGTCTTCACTGGTGTTGAAGAGGAGAAAGGGGTGTACCTACAAGGTACTCTGATGCCTAAGTGAGTAACAAAGTTTAGAAAATCAAGTACAGAGAGATTATGTGTGTAGAATGGAATACCTGACCCTCTAGTGAAAGAAGGTATTTATAATGTTCCCCCGGCGTTGGGCCAACAGTTACATTACATTGGGTTGGATTACAAGGCCCAACACGAGTAACTGTCAGGGCTTACGTGGCGTTGATAAAACCAGTACGTGGTCTTTGCCCTGGGCCAACTGTCCCGAGATCTCGGGAAGGTGGGTGACCTGTTCTTTTGGATGTGGGTAGTTGTTGATGACGTGTCCCTGCATGGGGGGCACATGGAGAACGTGGGGGAGACGTGTGGGAGCTCCCCGTGCTAGGCAATTGTCTACCCGATGACTGAGTTACGCGTGTCCGGCATGGGGGGATTGGTCAATCAAATTTTTGGATGGATCATCAACCAATAAAGTTATCATACACTCAAGAGACCTTCCTTCATCAAATAACAAGTGCAAAATAGCTTCATTACAAGTTCTTCAAGGTTCAAGTTCATCTGACCATGAAATTAGGGGTTTTCAACCAAAGTCAACTGCATCTTTGACTTCTGATCAAGCCATGATCTCAAGCCTTAAGACATGATCCAAGACATCTAAATACACCCTTGGAATCCATCCATGGTGCTCAAATAGCTCAAGAGACTAATTTCATTGAAGATCAAGAAGTGAAGGTTCATCTGATACACAAGTCAATAACTGCAAATTCAAACCTTTGACATTAGGGTTTTTGATCAAATATGAACTTCTAAAGTCAAATTCCATGAATACATGTTTTATGATTGATTTTGAGCAAGAAAAATCAAGAGAACTGAGGTTACTTGCAAAAAGGGCAACAATGAAGTCAGAAATTTTTCTAAGTCATGGAAAACCCTAATTTGGTGTTGACTTGCCAAAGCCGTAACTTCCAATCTAGACATGCATTTTCTTTGATCCAAAGATCATTTTGAAGAACTCATTCCATACTATAACTTTGTCAATGAGGAAAAATTCCCAAAAAGTGCGTAGATTTCAAGTTATGATAGCATGAAGTTGAGAAATATAAGATTTTGAGATTCTATAGTCAGAATTTTTCTAAGTGTTAAAGTTCAACTTGGAGACTGGGTTTTCAAGGCCATTTTTCTCATGGTTCTAGGATCCAATTCAAAATTCTTTCAACATGAAAGTTGTTTCTTATGTTTCAAGCTTTCCATTGATGCCAATAACTCCTCAATTTGATCAATACATCTCAAGTTATGGCATTTCAAAGTTAGGGTTTCCAAGTTAGAAATTCCATAACTTAGTGGATTTTTTTTCTAAGTCATTTTGAGTAGTTTTTGGACATGATTTCAATACTAGTTTTCACTACCTTCCAAGCCTCATTTTGATTTGTTTTCAACTTGAAAATTGTTTCTTGATCTTCATACTTTCTATTGAGCTCAAGATCTCACCAAACGGACCATTATTTATAAAGTTATAATTGCTTAAAGTTGGTTAGATGAAGTTGTCTTCAAGTATGACATGTTGTTGATTTTGGCCAAGGATTTGGATTAGTTCTTGTAGCACACTCTTACCATTATTTTCATGCGCATACCACCTATTGTCATGCCAAAACATTGCTACAAATGGGCAAGTACGTACATGTACTCCCATGCACCATATTTGGATTTTTTGACAAAAGAAGAATGTACAAAAACTTGCACAATAAGAATGCTCTCTCCACTACCACATTCTAACCCTCTTTGCTCCCTTGTCAGACACAAAACCACAACAAAACAACCATAAACCCTAATGCCTCGTATCATTCCTCTCCCATTTTTAAAATTTGCAAACTTTTCATTACAACTTTTAACCACAGTAAAAAAAATCCTAACCTCACCATAACCTCTCTAAAAACCCTCATATATTTTCTAAAAACCCTAGCAAGAGCCACCACAACCTCATTGCTACTTAAAATCAGAACAAAAATTCTCTCTTTCTCAACAAAATAATTTTTTTCCATTCGAAACTTACTTTATAAGGCTTGTTTCTTCATTTCCTTTCCACCATCATCATTCTTAAGGTTGTTAGAAGCAAAAAGGAAGGGTTTGGTAAAATTCTGAAGCAAGAATATAAGCCATAAAGTTCTCAATGGGTAACTTTTTCTTCACTTTTTATTCTCACTTTTTAATGCTTTTTTTAATACATGTTTAGTGCATTTGGAGTTCTGAAGCCATAAGGATCATGTTTGTGTTGTTGTTGTTCTGTTTGTTTAAGTTCCATTATATGAACCATTCTTTCGTGCCCTTTTTTAAACATGATAGAGTAAGTTTTAGCAAAAACTAGGGTCAAGTTCTTGTTCTACGCGAAAAATCGTGCAAAAAGTGTGTTTGTTTTTGTGATTGGGTGATATTCGCAGGGAACTCCAGCGAGGGCCGCCGGAGAAGATGACCGGAGCCCTAACTCTGGCGTCTGATTTTATTTTTGGCTTGCATGGCAGTTTGGACCCTTGACCAGTTGCATGGCGCTGATGTGTTTGCCACCTCATTTAATGAGGTGCTTGCGTTTCCCTTTTTTTGTTTTTGTTTCTGAACCTCACTTAAGTGACTTGGGCCTAACACCATTTCCTATCCACACACCCCACTATTTTGGCCCATTAGTGTTGCAACTAATCCCTTGTTCTTTTCTGAATTGCTAACTCACTCCTTCCTTTATTTTGTTTTTATTTATTTTCTTTCATTTTCCATTTTGATTTTATTTTTATTACTCCCTTTACTTTAAAAATCAACGAAAATATTTTCTAAACTCCTTAGCATCCTAAGAATTCTATAAGAATTTTTATTTTTATTTTTTAATTATTTTCCTATTTTATTTTTATTTATTTGTGAATGTTGTTTTACTAGACTACCCTAGAACTAGGGTTTTGTATTTTGATGCCTCATACATATTTCCTTAAGCCAATCTTTTTCCATCTTTTGGCACATGTTTACTTGTTGTTTGAGTGGTTTTTTTTTGCTTTGATGACACTTGTTTGATTACTTTCCATTTGATTTTGTGGAGCCTGGATTCATGCTCGATTAGTAAGGTATATTGAACTTGTTGATTAGTTTTGTTTGAGCACTTGTGCTATTCTTTTGAGGATATTTCCCTTGCATATTCTTGAGTGTGTTGCCATGAGATATGGACTTTAATTTTTATTTAATTGATCATTTTAATATTTTTGATTGATGCTTCAAGTTAGGGTTGTTTTGAACATGATTTTTGTTTGTCTTTGACCTAGTTTTAGGACTAGTGTTTTGTGTGAATCTCTTTGATGCTTGGTGCTTTTATATGACTTGAATGTCGTGTTTGAGCTTCTGACTTCCATTATGTCAATGCCCATTTCTTTCTCATTTGTCTTATCCACTTGCATTGGATGTTTGTTTCCTTTTATGGATGAATATTGATTGATGCATGCCTAGTTGTTTGCTCATGTTTTGAGTGTGATACTTGTTAAACTTTCTTAATATCATGGTTTTTTTATGAGTTTAAATGTTGGGAATTTCTACTGCCCCATATTGGTTTCATATCTTAACCTCAATGTTTGAATCATCTTTAACGTTTTCTTATAAACTTGTTGTTGACAAGTGTGTGACTAATAATGTGATGAATGTTTGATGTTCTTGTGATCATTTCTCAATCTTTGAAGTGTTTTTGAACATGTTGTGTTTTAGATACTGACTTGTATGAGTTCTCATTTCATTTGGTTCATTTTGTCTTGCTAAATAATGACGTTGGTTATCACTTTGAGTTGTGAATGCTTGTGCACCACTTGTTTGTCTTTGTCCTTAATAAGTTAAATGCCTGATTGGTGACATGATGTCTTACCTCATAAGCTAATTAGTTGATTTATATTTTTCTTTACATATGTTTCCATTCATTCATGATCTTAACTTTGATGCTTGAGGCTTTTCTCTGTACTCCACTGATCATGATCTGCCTGTGCCTAAATTCAAAGGAAAACGATTATTTATGTTGACTTTATGTCATAGTTAGGACAGTTTAGCCTACCTTACCTTTCACATATGACCTTATTATAGTCATTTCCCCCCTTTAACTTAGCCATAGGATAGAGTTTTGTAAACTCTATGTAGGTGTTATTGCTATGAACACTTACTTTCCCTTTTGACCTTGTTAGAGTCGTTAGCTTTTCAACTTAGACTTAAGATAGAGTTTGAAAACTCTATGCAAGTGTCATTGCTATGGACACTTACCTCCCCATTTGGAACCTTGATCACTATCCAGAGTTCCTCACCCGTAGTTAGGTGAACTACGAATGCTCTGATTCCATCCTTGTTAAGATACGTAGGCACAAGACCGTGAAGTCTTGACGAGCATACTTATTAAAACCTTTAGGTCTTTTCCCATCATTAGCAAACAAACAATAACATAACAAAAATACTAACAAGAGGTTCCTATAGAGTACTATAGATATTTAGGATTTTAATACCTTCCCTTAGGATAACCAACCCCCGAACCTTGGATCTCTTAGCATTATTGTTACATTGTGCACTTAGGGTTTTTATTCGATCTTTTCTCTTTCCTTTGGATAACTTAAAGCTCAGTGGTGAAAATTCAAATACTTGTGACTCAAATTAATACAATAGCTTGATATCTGATTCTCACTGCAACAGAAATGACGACTTCACTAGGGAGGCAAAGGGTTAAGCCTAACTTGTTTGTATTTGTGTTATTTTTTATTGATTGTATACTTGTATATATTTATATTGCTTAGGTTTTTCTGCTTGCAGGGTTGTGACCTTTTGTGTAGTGAGATAGGTCCTATACCCAACTTGAGTTCACTTATGATAGGATGGGTGGTATAATCAAGGAGACTTTAATGGAGTAATCCCAAAGAAGTTGACTTGAGATTCCCTGATCAGTTGAGGCCCTCCTGAGGGTAGTATATGTTGAACGAGTAATCGTGAATGCATTATTACTTTCGACCTAGGAGCCCGTGAAACTGAGGACCTTTAGTTACCTTTTACCCCACTTGGCGTTATTAGGATGTAGTGTGGTGACTATGAGGGTGTAAACCTGAAGCAGTTAATACACGATACTACACTCAAACGAGACTCTCTTGAGAATATAACTGATTTCCAAGTAATTGATGTGTCGATAATATCCGAAAATGGGTCGATGACTTTGGGAACCTTTTAGAACCTCATTTCGCATGTGCAAAAAACTCATAGTACATACCCTTGGGATGGGTATACCATGACTTCGTGCTCGTGATCTCAAAACCTAAACCCCATATATGTGTATATGTGTGTTTATGCATACATTCATCCATACATTCATGTATCCTTTTTCTAACCCTCTTCAAGAAACTCAGTGTTATTTTGCAAACACTATAGGATGGATTTTGGAAGGAGAAGAACATATAAGTATACTTTCAAGGGCCCAAAGTTGGAAGACTTAAGGAAGCTGTGAGGTCTGGTTGAGGATCCTCTGACATTCAAGGATAAGTATGAGAGGATATTGCCTCTATTGAAGCTCAAGATGGTTGATGGGATTCTCTCTAAGCTAGTGCAGTTTTATGACCCCTTGTACCGCTGCTTTACTTTCCCCAACTATCAGTTAATGCCCATGTTGGAGGAGTATTCATCATTGGTTGGACTTTCGATTACTTCTCAAGCTCTTTTCTCTGGTTTGGAGGATATACCTAGTTGAAAAGATATTGCAGAGGCCACCACCTCAGATTTTCATATATCAAGGCTAATATGACCATAAAAGGAGGACTCGTTGGGTTACTCGCCAAATTTCTGATGGAGAAAGCCCAATACTTTGTTGACAAGAAGAGTATGGACGCCTTTGAAGCCATTCTTGCCTTGCTAATTTATGGACTTTTTCTCTTCCCGAATATTGACGACTTTATCGATATGGATGCAACCAAGATCTACTTACTTGGGAATCCAGTCCCTACATTGCTTGTTGAAGCCTATCACTTCGTCCATCTGAGGAATTCTCATGGAGGAGGAATGATTACTTGTTTCACCTCTTTGCTCTATAAGTGGTTTATTTCACACTGGCCTCGCTCAGCTACATTTTGGGATCTTAAGGATGGCCTTCTTTGGTCGCAGAAGATTATGACGCTCACACATTCTGACATTGAGTGGTATAATCCTGTTTTTGGAGGAGTGGCTATGATTGATAGCTGTGGTGAATTCCCAAACGTACCTCTTCTTGGTCCGAAGGAATGTATAAGCTACAATCCAATTTTAGATCATCGAAAAATTGGTTATCCCATGAAGGATAAGCCTAATACCATATACTTGGAAGGACTTTTTCTCAAGGAAGGTGAGAATCCAATGCTCAATGAGAAAATTGTGCACGCTTGGCGTCACGTGCATAGGAAAGGAATGACCTCTTTAGAAAATCCTGATTGCATCGCTTTGGATCCTTATCTCCAATGGGTGGAAGATAGAGATATCAAGCTAAAGATTCCCATATCCTCGTTATGAGCCTATACCCATGGCTACTAGAGACCCTACTTTGATCTTCATGAGCAAGGAGGAGAAGTTGAAAAACGCTTTGACCAATGTAAAGCAAGAGAGGAATGCTTAGAAGAATAAGTATCAAGTCCTCAATTATGGGATGGAAGAAATTCAAAAGCTTCATAGGCAAAGGGAAGAAAAATAGTCTACCAAGAAAAGGAAGATGCGAGAGGATTTATTTTCCTCTAGTGTACCATCAGTTCCTACTGCCAGTTCTGACAATCTTCCTACTTCAGGCACATGGAAGATGTATATGGACAAGCTCATTCTCGAGAAGGCTAAGATTCAAGAGGAGATCAAAAGGCTTACGAGGAGTGTAATGCCCCGATTCTGATTTCCCATTTTTGTTGAGTCTTTTTGATTTATTTCGATGATGATTATTTTAATTGTGGAATTTATGTGTTAATATATTATGTTTGCATATTATGCTATTTTACCGATTTGGATAGTTTTCGGGGAAAATAGATTGGAGGGTATTTTAGACATTTAGTATTTAATGTTAAGTTGGATATTTTGTGAGAAAATGGATTGATAGATGTTTTGAGAGAAATAGAATAGAAACAAATATAAATGGAAAGAGGAGAGAAAAGAGATATAAATAGAAAAGAAGAGAAAGAGGAAGAAGAGAAAGAGGAGAAAGAGAGGAAAAGCTTGGATTCATCAAGAACAACATCTAGGCTTCGATTTAATCGGGTAAGGGTGTGAAATGTTATTATCTTATCAATGTTTATGATTATGTATGTGTTTTTTGAATTAGTTTGGATTGTTGGAGAGTTTTTGCTCATTTTCTATTTTAGGGCAGGAACAAGTTTAATCGCTAGAATCGATGTTTTAACGGATACAATCTGGAATAAATGGTGTAGTTTAGTCGAGGAATGTTAGGCTAAGACTACTGGAAGTCGTTGGAATTGAATCGGTTGATTTGGCGATGATTTAATGATTTTGGACAGTTGGGGTTTTGAACATCGCAGACGTTCGCTAGCACCTTCGCTAGGCGAGCAGGTCGCGAGTGTTCGCTGTAGCGAGCTAATAGCGAATGGTCCCAGACTTGGACAGAACAAAAATGATCCTCTTCGCTAGTAGCGAGAGGTTCGCTAGGCGAAGCCCCAGCGAGTGAGTAGCGAGCATAACCAGTAGCTCAAGATCAGGCTTTGCTAGCACGTTCGCTAGGGCCTCGCTAGGCGAGTAGGCCAGCGAACGTGACAGCAACTTGTTTTATTTTGTTGCTTCCATCCAATGTTGACAATTCCGATATATATGTTTATAACGTATAGTTATATGCTATTATATAATATGTTGTGGGTAGCCGTATGGCGTGAATCCTAGATTATGGAATCGATTATGAATCGTGGCCTTTTGGAAATTATATGCATTGTTTTAAATTGATTAAAAATGCATAATGACTGATGGAGTTTGTTGTCATTTGGCATGACTTTGTGAATGTATGATGATAGTATGTGATAATATGAGAAGAATGCATGAAAACATTATGAATATGTATGCATTTCAAGAATTGTATAGAGTCATTTTGCATGTGAAGCATCATGATATACATTCTTGTGCTGATTGATTCCGCGTAGAATCTGCTGAACGATTGTGTGCCCATGTGGGGTGTGAGCAATCGGATTGTGTGCCCGTGTGAGGTGTGAGCAATCCATAAACATTGTGTGCCCATCTGGGATGTTAGCAATGGGTGAACATCGTGTGCCCATGTGGGGTGTGAGCGATGGTTCCAATAAGTTCTTGAGTGAACATGAGATGATTGAGTCGGTACCGTATGTGCATCTGAATAGAGTCGTGAGTCGGTCTCTATGAGTTGCATTTATCATCATGAATTGTGTATTGGTAAATAAACATAATTGTAAATGTTTATGTGGAGTGATGAATGTGTTTAGTGTGAATATATACATTGTGATGTATATGAATGAATGGTGAATATATGCATGATGAATATGCTTGGTGAATTATATATATGTTGCAATATATATACGATTGAATTGTGACGAAATATGGTGAGAAATGTGGAATATGTGTATTCTATGCTTGTATATATATAATTATATGCATTGATTATTATGATAATATTTCTCACCCTTCTACTGTTTTATGATGCTCTATGAGGCATTGCAGAGCAGGATTGCTGGAGGTCTTTTTGTGAAGCGTGGCTTCATTCTTTTTGGTCGGTTGGCTCTGATATGTAGCATCGGGTAGCTAGGATTGTATAGAATTCTTTTGTGATACATTATATATGTATCTTGATGAAATGTTTATGAGAACATGTTGAATATGGTTGAATCAAACTGGTTGATATATATATATGTGATCATATGTTTTGATGTTATTCAATATTTAGACTTTTCCGCTTTTATTCTAAATATTGAGATGTGGGTGTAAGGACTAAGTTCCTATGTTGCAAGTTACCCCATTGTTGCATATTAATTATTGAGCAGGTGTTGGATGTTTTAATTTCATGGATAATGTGACATACCTCTTTTGTACCATGTTTTAATTATACTCTGATGGAAATGAATTTTTAATATGTTCCTAAATGATTTAATTGATTATCTGGGGGTATAGAAAGGGGGTGTTACATTAAGTGGTATCAGAGCCAGTGTTGAGTCAGTCGTGTCTGTCTCGTTGTTGTGTTGGTTAAACAGTTGTTTAACCTTGTTGTTATTTTTGGGAATGATCAGAATATGGCTGGTCGTAACGACAATACAATGGCTACTGCATTGGAAGCAATGGCTAGGGCAGTGCAGCGTGCACCGAATGTGAATGCTAACGATGAGTTTAGGAAGAATCAACCACCGGTCTTCAAAGGAAGATTTGATCCCGATGGTGCCCAAATTTGGTTTAAAGAGATTGAAAGAATCTTTAGAGTCATGGGTTGTGCAGAAGAGAATAAGGTGAGACTTGGGACTCACATGCTGAGAGAAGAAGTCGACGATTGGTGGATCGATATGCGTCAAATTCTTGAAGTAGACGATGAAGAGATAACTTGGGATCTATTTCGTACCGAGTTCTTGAGGAAGTATTACCCTGAGAGTGTGAAGGGGAAGAAAGAGATGGAATTTCTTGAGTTGAAACAAGGTAGTATGTCCGTGGTGGACTATACTGCTAAGTTTGTGGAATTGGTTCAATTTCATCCTCATTATGCTGCGGTTACTGCTGAGTTCTCTAAGTGTATTAAGTATGAGAACGGCTTGCGTCCTGAGATTAAGCAAGCGGTGGGATACCAAAGAATCAGGAGATTTTTGGATTTGACCGAATGTTGTAAAATTTTTGAGGAGGATAGTAAGGCTCGTTCTACATACTATAAGAGTTTGAATGAGAGGGAAGAAAAGCAACAAGTTAGGAGTGGACCTTATGTGACACCTGTTGATAAGGGCAAGCATAAGGGAAACTTTGAGAAGAGATCTGGAGGAGGAAGTTCTGGTTCCGTCAAGTGCTACAAGTGTGGCGAGATGGGCCATAAGTCTTTTGAGTGTGGGAAGACCATTGTGAAGTGTTCTAACTGTGGAGGTATTGGACATGCTACAATTGACTGTAGAATGAATGTGGTGAAGTGTTTTAATTATGGAGAAGTTGGTCACATTAGTACTAAGTGTACTAAGCCGAAACAAGCTCAAGCGGACGGAAAGGTGTTTGCATTAGCATGTTAAGACACTACTAGTGCAAATCGTTTGATTAAAGGTACATGCTTTATTAATAATATGCCTTTAGTTGCTATTATTGATACTGGAGGGACTCATTCGTTCATTTCTTTTGAGTGCGCTAAGCGTTTGGATTTGTGCATGTCTTCTTGTGGTGGTGAGATGATTATTGAGACTCTTGCTTCAGGGCCGGTAACTACTTCTTTAGTGTGTGTAAGTTGTCCTTTGACCATGTATGGTAAAGACTTCATTATGGATTTAGTGTGTTTGCCGTTAGAGGGTTTGGATGTGATATTGGGTATGAACTGGTTGCAATTTAATAGAGTTCGTATAGATTGTTATCACAAGTTAGTGAGGTTTCCTTCTTTGGAAGATGATGAAGATGAGAGTTTTCTATCCACTAAAGAGTTGAAGAAACTTTTAGCGGATGAAGCTCAGTTGTTTGGTTTGTTTGCATCATTGTCGGTGGAGAGCAAAGTTGAGTTCGATGTGTTTCCTGTAGTGTGTGATTTTCCAGAAGCGTTTCCGGAGGATATTACGGATGTACCGCCAAAAAGAGAAGTTGATTTTTATATTGATCTGGTTTCTGGTACTAGACCGATTTTGATGGCACCGTATCGTATGTCGGCATCGGAGTTGGTAGAATTGAAGAAGCAATTGAATGACTTGTTGGAAAAGAGATTTGTAAGACCAAGTGTTTCTCCTTGGGGTGCACCTGTATTGCTGGTAAAGAAGAAAGATGAAAGTATGCGGTTATGCATTGATTATCGGAAATTGAACAAGATGACAATTAAGAACAAGTATCCGCTTCCAAGGATCGATGATTTGAGGGACCAATTGGTTGGTGCGTGTGTTTTTAGCAAGATTGATTTGAGATCGGGATATCACCAGATTCGTGTGAAAGAAGAGGATATTCAAAATACGGCTTTTAGAACACGGTATGGTCATTATGAATATTTAGTGATGTCATTCGGGGTTTCTAATGCGCCGGGCGTGTTTATGGAATACATGAATCGTATTTTTCATGATCAGTTGGATTGTTTTGTGGTTATGTTCATCGACGATATTTTGATTTACTCTAAGTCTCAAGAGGAGCATGAAGAGCATTTAAGGATTGTGTTACAAATTTTGAAAGAGAAGCAATTGTATGCTAAGTTGTCGAAGTGTGAATTTTGGTTGTCGAAAGTAATTTTTCTTTGACATGTTATTTCCGATAATGGTATTAGTGTGGATCCATCCAATATTGATGTGGTGATGCAATGGGAGTCTCCTAGATCATTACGGAGATTCGAAGCTTTTTAGGATTGGCAGGTTATTATCGGAGGTTTATTGAGGGATTTTTAAAGTTGGCACTTCCGTTAACGCAATTGACTTGTAAAAGAAAGGCTTTCATTTGGGATAATGATTATGAAAAGAGTTTCATTGAGCTAAAGAGAAGATTGACGGTGGCGCCAATCT
Source organism: Lathyrus sativus (assembly GCA_963859935.3). NCBI lineage: Eukaryota > Viridiplantae > Streptophyta > Magnoliopsida > Fabales > Fabaceae > Lathyrus > Lathyrus sativus. The sequence goes on from OZ012738.1 coordinate 517,687,645, forward strand.
TGATTTTGCCGAATCCGTTGGAACCATTTGTGGTTTATTGTGATGCTTCTTTAACTGGTTTAGGTGGTGTTTTGATGCAAGATGGGAAAGTTGTGGCCTATGCTTCAAGACAATTGAGAGTGCATGAAAAGAATTATCCTACGCATGATTTGGAGTTAGCGGTCGTGGTGTTTGTTTTGAAAATTTGGAGGCACTATCTTTATGGTGCAAGGTTTGAAGTTTTTAGTGATCATAAGAGTTTGAAGTATTTATTTGATCAGAAAGAATCGAACATGAGAAAAATAACATGGTTAGAACTTTTGAAGGATTATGATTTTGGTTTGAATTACCATCCGGGTAAGGCAAATTTGATGGCCGATGCCTTGAGTCGGAAGTTGTTACATGTGTCCGCATTGATGAAGAGAGAATGAGAATTATTGGAGAATTTTAGAGACTTGAGTTTGGTTTGTGAAATGACGCCGAGTAGTGTGAAACTTGGTATGCTACATGTTACGAATGATTTTCTTGCAACCGTATGTGAAAAGCAAAAGTTGGATTTGAAGTTCGTCGATTTGATGATAAATGAGAATGAGGATTTCAAGGTTGATAATTTTGGAGTTCTGAGATTTCGTGGTCGTATTTGTATTCCCGATGATGTGGAGTTGAAAAAGATGATATTGGAAGAAGGACACCGAAGTAACTTAAGTATTCATCCGGGAGCAAATAAGATGTATCAAGATTTGAAGAAAATCTTTTGGTGGTCCGGATTGAAGAGGGATGTAGCTCAATTTGTGTATGCATGTTTGACTTGTCAGAAGTCTAAGGTGGAACATCAAAAGCCTAGTAGATTGATGCAACCGTTGGATATTCCAGAGTGGAAATGGGATAGTATATCGATGGATTTTGTTACGGGATTGCCGAATACGCAAAGAGGTCATAATTTTATTTGGATGATTGTGGATAGGCTTACTAAATATGCTCACTTCATTCCGATTGATATTAGATATCCTTTGGAGAAGTTAGCTGAGATTTATGTTTGTGTGGTTGTGAAGTTACATGGAGTTCCTAAGAGTATTGTATCAGATAGGGATCCTAGGTTCACATCGAGGTTTTGGGAGAGTTTGCAAAAGGCTTTGAGTTCTAAGCTAAGATTGAGTTCGGCTTATCATCCGCAGACGGATGGTCAAACCGAGAGGAAGATTCAATCGTTAGAGGATTTGTTGCGTGCTTGTGTACTAGAGCAAGGTGGTGCTTGGGATAGTTATTTGGTGTTGATTGAGTTCACCTACAATAACAGTTTTCATTCAAGTATTGGTATGGAACCATTTGAGGCTTTGTATGGTCGGAGATGTCGAACACCTTTGTGTTGGCATGAAACTGGTGAGAAGTCGGTAGTTAGACCGGAGATGGTACAACAAACGACGGAGAAAGTGAAGTTTATTCAGGAAAAGATGAAAGCTTCTCAGAGTAGACAGAAGAGCTATCGTGACAAGAGAAGGAAAGATCTTGAGTTTCAAGAAGGAGACCATGTGTTTTTGAGAGTTACACCGGTTACGGGTGTGGGTCGTGCTTTGAAATCGAAGAAGTTGACTTCTCGTTTTATTGGTCCGTATCAGATTACTGCACGAGTTAGTGTTGTAGCTTATCGTATGGCGTTGCCTCCGAATCTTTCGAATTTGCATGATGTGTTCCATATTTCGCAACTTCAGAAGTATGTTCCGGATCCGTCACATGTTATTCCTATGGACGAGGTTGAGGTGAGAGATAACCTTATGGTGGAAGTTTTACCGATTAGGATTTTGGATCGTGAAGTTAAGAAACTAAGAGGCAAGGATATTGCGCTTGTGAAAGTAGTGTGGGGAGGCGCTTCGGAAAGCAATATGACTTGGGAATTAGAGAGTGGGATGGGAGAGTCATATTCAGAGTTGTTTGGATCAGGTATTATTTTCGAGGACGAAAATTTCTAAAGTGGGGGAGAGTTGTAACGCTCCGATTCTGATTTCCCAGTTTTGTTGAGTCTTTTTTATTTATTTGGATGATGATTATTTTAATTGTGGAATTTATGTGTTAATATGTTATGTTTGCATATTATGCTATTTTACCGATTTGGAGAGTTTTCGGGGAAAATAGATTGGAGGGTATTTTAGACATTTAGTATTTAATGTTAAGTTGGATATTTTGTGAGAAAATGGATTGATAGATGTTTTGAGAGAAATAGAATAGAAATAAATATAAGTGGAAAGAGGAGAGAAAAGAGATAGAAATAGAAAAGAAGAGAAAGAGAAAGAGGAGAAAGAGGAGAAAGAGAGGAAAAGCTTGGATTCATCAAGAACAACATCTAGGCTTCGATTTAATCGGGTAAGGGTGTGAAATGTTATTATCTTATCAATGTTTATGATTATGTATGTGTTTGTTGAATTAGTTTGGATTGTTGGAGAGTTTTTGCTCATTTTCTATTTTAGGGCAGGAACAAGTTTAATCGGTAGAATTGATGTTTTAACGGATACAATCTGGAATAAATGGTGTAGTTTAGTCGAGGAATGTTAGGCTAAGACTACTGGAAGTCGTTGGAATTGAATCGGTTGATTTCGCGATGATTTGATGATTTTGGACAGTTGGGGTTTTGAACATCGCAGACGTTCGCTAGCACATTCGCTAGGCGAGCAGGTCACGAGTGTTCGCTGTAGCGAACTAGTAGCGAATGGTCCCAGACTTGGACAGAATGGAAATGATCCTCTTTGCTGGCAGCGAGTGGGGTAGTGAGGGGTTCGCTAGGCGAAGCCCCAGCGAGTGAGTAGCGAGCACAACCAGTAGCTTAGGATCAGGCTTCGCTAGCACGTTCGCTAGGCGAGCCTGTAGCGAATGTTCGCTAGGGCCTCGCTAGGCGAGTAGGCCAGCGAACGTGACAACAACTTGTTTTATTTTGTTGCTTCCATCCAATGTTGACGATTCCGATATATATGTTTATAACGTATAGCTGTGTGTTATTATATGATATGTTGTGGGTAGCCGTATGATGTGAATCCTAGATTATGGAATCAATTGTGAATCGTGGCCTTTTGGCAATTATATGCATTGTTTTAAATTGATTAAAAATGCATAATGACTATGATGGAGTTTGTTGCCATTTGGCATGACATTGTGAATGTATGATGATATTTTGTGATAATATGAGAAGAATGCATGAAAACATTATGAATATGTATGCATTTCAAGAATTGTATGGAGTCATTTTGCATGTGAAGCATCATGATATACATTCTTATGCTGATTGGATCCGCGTAGAATCTGCTGAACGATTGTGTGCCCATGTGGGGTGTGAGAAATCGGATTGTGTGCCCGTGTGGAGTGTGAGCAATCCATAAATATTGTGTGCCCATGTAGGGTGTGAGCAATGGGTGAACATCGTGTGCCCATGTGGGGTGTGAGCGATGGTTCCAATAAGTTCTTGAGTGAACTTGAGATGATTGAGTCGGTACCGCATGTGCATCTGCATAGAGCCGTGAGTCGGTCTCTATGAGTTGCATTTATCATCATGAATTGTGTATTGGTAAATAAACATAATTGTAAATGTTTATGTGGAGCGATGAATGTGTTTAGTGTGAATATATACATTGTGATGTATATGAATGAATGGTGAATATATGCATGATAAATATGCTTGGTGAATTATATATATATATATATATATATATATATATATATATATATATATATATATATATATATATATATATATATATATATATATATATATATATATATATATATATATATATATATATATATATATATATATATATATATATATATATATATATATATATATATATATATATATATATATATATATATATATATATATATATATATATATATATATATATATATATATATATATATATATATATATATATATATATATATATATATATATATATATATATATATATATATATATATATATATATATATATATATTGCGATATATATACAATTGAATTGTGACGAAATATGGTGAGAAATGTGGAATATGTGTATTCTATGTTTGTATATATATAATTATATGCATTGATTATTATGATAATATTTCTCACCCTTCTGCTGTTTTATGATGCTCTATGAGGCATTGCAAAGTAGGATTGCTGGAGGTCTTTTTGTGAAGTGTGACTTCATTTTTTTTGGTCAGTTGGCTCTGATATGTAGCACCGGGTAGCTAGGATTGTATAGAATTCTTTTGTGATACGTTATATATGTATCTTGGTGAAATGTTTATGAGAACATGTTGAATATGGTTGAACCAAACTGGTTGATATATATATATATATATATATATATATATATATATATATATATATATATATATATATATATATATATATATATATATATATATATATATATATATATATATATATATATATATATATATATATATATATATATATATATATATATATATATATATATATATATATATATATATATATATATATATATATATATATATATATATATATATATATATATATATATATATATATATATATATATATATATATATATATATATATATATATATATATATATATATATATATATATATATATGATCATATGTTTTGATGTTATTCAATATTTAGATTTTTCCGCTTTTATTCTAAATATTGAGATGTGGGTGTAAGGACTAAGTTCTTATGTTGCAAGTTACCCGATTGTTGCATATCAATTGTTGAGCAGGTGTTGGATGTTTTAATTTCATGGATAATGTGACATACCTCTTTTGTACCATGTTTTAATTATACTCTGATGGAAATGAATTTTTAATATGTGCCTAAATGATTTAATTGATTATATGGGGGTATAGAAAGGGGGTGTTACAAGGAGATTTCAATGAAGGGAGGGATCTTCTCGTCAGATTGCTTAGCATTTCTAGTTTCTTTTTTCTTGTATTTATCCACTTTGTATGACTTTTAAAAGTGTGTACTTCATTTTGTAAGCTTCAAATTTAAATCAATGAAATGAAATCTTTTTGCTATTCAAAGAATGTGTTATTTATTTCTATAAATTTTTGCAAATATGCTTTGAGTTCCTTGAAATCTTGCATTTGAATTGCATTTATGGATTCATATCATCACATTTACATTGCATTTGGTTCATTCCATTGCCTCCTCTCCAGTTTCCCATACCAATTATGTCACCTCAGTACTCAATTGCAAGAGAAGATGCATCACTCAGAGCAAGAAAACCAGGCACTTCGTGAGGAGATTGCCACCGTGAGAGCCCACATGGGGACATTCTCTACCATGATGAAGAATTTGATAGACAATCAAGTGTACAAAAATTAAGAGCTCTGAGAGGAATTTTCAAACTTGAAAATTGATAAGAAGCGTCTGACTACTCTGGTCAAAGAATTGGTCATATCCCAACGTCTGAATGGTTCTTCTTCCTCTACTAATTAGCCAGCTGAGCAGAGCGGTGAGTCTAGGGGCATCCTTGTGCACTATGCTAAGTTGTTCTCCGTCCTCTTACAAAAGGGTTTGGTTAAGACAGAAAACCTACATGTTATTCCAATGCTTCATAGGAGCTATTTCAAGACTTATGCTTTCTATTATTTCCATTAAGAGGCATCCGACCACGACATTAAGGAATGATATGTGCTCAAGGAGAAGGTGAAATAGATGGTTCAAAAGGGCATCCCGTCCTTCAAAATGTGTGAACCTCGGGTTCAAATCACTCTTTTGCTTGAGCGTGGAACAAGCTCCTCCGTACATATGGTGGACTGATGTTATTCTTAGGGCTATGTCTTGTCAGATTTTTTAGCTCATTCACTTCTTTCTCATGTGTAATTTTGTGTGTTTGTTAACGCATTTGTTTCGCCATGTAAGAACTTGTTTGTTTTGAACGATTAATGCAATGAATATGTTTGTCTTGAAGAAATTCATTCGTATTCACTTGTTTAAATGCTTTTTTCTGCTATATAATGCCAACACCACCCAATCTCTTGCTTAGGCAGAGAATTGGAGGGAGGATGACAAAAATAAAAATGCAAAATCTCTTGTATATAGTTGAATACAACCTGTTGATGATGTGAGGCATTGTTTCAAACTCCCAAACATTGGAGATATAAGGAAGATAATCCCTCTTTAACCCCTTCTAGCCTTGAAGTAGGAGTTTCCTTCCAAATCAAAAACCCTCATTTTAACCAAGGGGTGGGGTAGTTTTCGGTTAAGTTAATCGAGCACCCAAACTTTCTAAAAAGGAGTGAACATCTGAGGATCCGCTTCACTATACCCTCACACATTAAGAGGCTAGGAATCAGACCCAATTGTCATTGGTATCTAAGACTGTTTGCTACTAACTAAGAAATGAGGCATTCACAATCCTTTCAACAAGTCAAAATGACTTAGAGTCACATGATTTCTTCATAAATAAATAAAATAAAATAAATAAAAAGTCCGCTAAGTTAAAACTTATAAAGGAGACTTAGGCAAGATTGAGGTATCCCACTGGGCTTCAAGGTCATATGAAAAAAGACTCAGTCCATAAAAAAGTTAGGGAAAGAATGAAAAATGTGAAAAGTAAAAAGAAAGGATTAAAAAAATCCTCAATAAATAACAAAGTTGTTTGATCGAACACCAAAAACTAAAAGGTGAGTGACTGCCATGACCAAAGCCTCGGTGGTTTCTCAACCATATTAAAAATCCTCTTGAGAGATGAATGCTCGCACCAAGTTAGCTAAACATAGGATTGGAGAACATCACGAAGATAAGTTGCGTACAAATAAACTTTGAGCCTTATATCCTTTATCTCATAAACTATGAACCAAGCCATGTTATAACCCTCAAAAGACCTATGTGAAGCAGAATTCACTTCGAAAGCATACTCAATGAGATAACGTTTCCTGACTCCTATTGAGCTATGTTTAAATTTTTGTTGGCTTTGTAAAAGAAATTAATGACATATCCCAACTAGTGACTTGGTCACAAGTTATTGCGATATCTTTTCAATAAAAACTTCAAGACAAACATGTGTGTTGCATTCGCAGTATCAGAATTTACATTTTGTTGCTTGCTAACATTGCTCAATTTCATAGAAGCCTGCATATGAACATCAGTGATGAGCTGAATCTTTTGAGACTTGAAACTCTCATGAATAAATGGCTAACCATTTCAAAAGATAACTATATCCAAGAGCATGTTGCCTGAAAAATTTGCTAAGCAAGGGCAAGTGGTTTCCCAATCATTACTGACACTGATCGTTAAAGTCCAATTGTGATTGGTATTCAAAGCCCAGTATTCAATGGCTCCCTTTTCAAGCTATTACTCTCACGGTCTAACCATCCTTAAAGAACAAGTTCAAAGACTCTGTTGCATAGAATACAATCAATATGTGGAAATTATGTCGAGATTCAATAAATCTCTCCAAGAGTTTGAAGACACTAGAGCATTTTAGATGCCAAGTTTTCTATAAAATCTTCTTGAGGTGACTTCTTCTCATAAACCATGTGGTTGAGCATTTGATAATTGGAGTTTGTTTTGATCACAAGATTTGTGATTGTCCATTGTGCAGCTTCTTTAATGTAGAACAAAGTGTTCTCTTAAGCCAGTGTGTTCTTGCGACCTTCCTTACACGTATCCCCAATGGGTCTCTACCCCAGGTAACTCAAAAATGTTTAGGTGATGCCCTAGTGAGTATATGCTTCAAGTGGTTATGTCAAATCCTCGGTGAGTATCCACTTCTAACAGTTTTGACAGGTTTGATGCAAGTTTTCACAGTTGGTGACCTAAGGATTCCTGACAAATTTTCTTGGCTTCATACTTCTTCAGATAAGGGGATATTTATTTCATCCATCAATGAATGTATTACAAAATCCATTCTTCTCCAGTAACGTGAACATTCATTCCTTTCCCCATAGAGTTTCAACTTAGACACCTACAACCACGACTTTGGATGATTCCCCAATGAGGTGGATATTTATTTTATCCCACATGAAGTCTCTAATCATGGGTGATCATTTCCCAGTGGACATTTCTCTTCCAAGGAAATCAGATTTATGATGGCAATCCCTCAGGTGAAGTTATGATGTTATATCCCCGAGTGAAATACTTTTTTCTCCAAAGAAGGTTGAAACCTTGAAGTAGGATTATGGTTCCGCATGTGGCTTCCTATTTATCTCTTGCTAGATGTCTCCATCCTGCGAAGGTTAGCCAAATATCCTCGTCGAGATGTTTATTTCAACTCCAGTTTACTTATCCTTGTTTATTTTGTTAGCATAAGCATAAGCATGACATACCTACATTCATACAAACATGCATGGCATATGAGCATGTGTTACTACCTTGTTGTCTTTTGTTTGTTCACTTTGGCGGTGTTTATCACCAAGTAACCTGGTTTGTCTTCTCTCTCTAGTAGAATCGTCAACTTTAGGCAGAAAGTGCACATCCTTTCTAGTTCCCCACTGAGATTGATCTTTTGGAAGATTGGTTTCTTTAGTTATCTGTTCCATGTTTGGATAAATGAATCCCCAGTTAAGTTCATTCCTCAACGGGTAGAGTCTCGTTTTACTGTTTCTCTCTAGCTTGTTCCTAGATTGAACTTTGATCTCTGGAAATTATGCTTTTGAATCTCTCTAGGCTGTAGAACCTAAATTGAATGTGCATTTATTTTTCACTTTGCCTCCTAAGAATAATCTATTTATAGATCCGCATTGAAGCTTTACCAGACGATAAGTGGCAGTCTCTTTCGAGAAGCTTATTCGTTCTTGGTGGTTCTTTAATATATACAATGATAAGTGGCAATCTCTTTCGAGAAGCTTATTTGTTCTTGTTGGTTCATTAATCTTTACAAAGATAAGTGGCAGTCTCTTTTGAGAAGCTTATGCGTTCTTGGTGGTTCTTCAATCTTTACAACGGTGAGTAGTAGTCTCTTTCGAGAAGTTTATCCGTTTTAGTGGATCTTCAACCTTTTGCAATTATAAATATCTATGCCCCTGGAAGTCCTTCAGAGGAGTATTTGTGAAGAGCTTACAAGTGATTTCTCTTTATTTGAGATATCCCTTTATAAGGATTTTATTACAATTGGTGATGATTCTTCCAACAAGTCTATTACCCAAGTTGCTTCTATCAAATGGCATCTCTCTGAGAAGTTTGATGAAGATTTTTTTGATCTTTCTCTTTATTTGAGAAGACGTATTTAAAAATCAACTGGCTTGCATCTCTTTTGAGATCACCGATGAAGCTCCCTAATCTCCAGTAAGGTTGTGAATCCCCATTGAAGCATAAACTGACAACACTCTTGGACTGATCCTTTGATCATGTGTGATTGGCAAGACTGCATAGAATTTCCCCAGTATACATCATGTGATACATGTTTATTAGTGTTGAGGATTTTCTCCTCAGTGGAGTCATCTTTTGTTCCCCATTGAGGTTACCCTATTTTCCTCAGTAAGCTGCTTTGGCTTCATACTTCCCCAAGTGAAGTGGACGTATGCTCCCTAGTGAATCTCTGGACTACTCCATTCCCCGGTGATTTCCTTGTGACTCTTTTCTTCCCCAGCAAAGTGGATATATTCCCCGTTGAGTCTCCAAACTTTGTGTCTCTCCACGGGGTCAACATTCGCATATCACAATCATCTGTGTCATGTCATATCATGTGCATTTAGCATTAATCCGATTCTCTGTTGGTTGTTGCCCATTTGACCTCAAATCCAATTGTTACTAACATCTTTATTGGGATCTTTGATTGTCATCAATTTCCTGTCCAAGTCCAGTTCTCACTGGAATTCTGTTAAAACTTTGGTTGTCATCAATATATCCCCTTTAAGTATAATTGTTGTTGTCATCTTTGTTAAAGTCCAGTTGTTGCTGGCATCAAACCATTGGAAGCTGGTCATGATACCTTTGCTTGCGATTTAAGTCCAATTATTTTGGTACATACATAAGAGTTTAATTACCCTGTATCTTTCCTGACATTTCCTGAAGATCCTATTTGATCCTTTCATATTAAGGAATTTCCAGAGGCTTGGATGTTTATTCTTGTTTGAAAACTCCAGCATTGTTTGGTTTGATCCTATTGCTATGAGGATCCTAACTTATCCTTGCATGATCCTATTGCTATGAGGGTCCTGTTTTTTTAATCCTATTGCTATGAGGATTTTATCTTGTTTTGCATGATCCTATTGCTATGAGGGTTCTGTTTTGTTTAATCATATTACTATGAGGAACCTACCTTATCCTTGCATGATCTTATTGCTATGAGGGTCTTGTTTTGTTTAATTTTATTGCTATGGGGATTTTATCTTGCTTTATATGATCATATTGCTATGAGGGTCCTATTTTGTTTAATCTTATTACTATGAGGATTCTGTCTTGTTTTACGTGATCCTATTGCTATGAGGGTCCTATTTTGTTTAATTCTATTGCTATGAGGATTCTGTCTTGTTTTACATGATTCTATTGATATGAGGATCTTGCCTTGTCCTTGTTTAATCCTATTACTATGAGGATTTTGTCTTGTTTTGTGTGATCCTATTGTTATGAGGGTCTGGCTTTTGTTCAATCCTATTGCTATGAGGATTTTATCTTGTTTTACACGATACTATTGTTATGAGGTTCTTAATTTTGTTCAATCCTATTTTTATGAGGATTTTACTTTGTTTAATCCTATTGTTATGAGGTTTTTGCTTTTGTTCAATCCTATTGTTATAAGGATTTTGCTTTGTTTGATCATATTATTATGATGGTCTTGTATTTCCTATTGTTCTAGAGTGTCACCCGATCATGTTTGAACCCGTTGATCAATCACTCTGGATATTCCCCAGTGGAGACCATCTTTCTGGTTCGACTCCCAAATGCGGATCTTTTCTTCTACAATGTCATCAGGCCATGCTTGAACCTGTTGATCAATCACTGTAAATTTCCCCTGTTTCTTTTTTGTTTCCCCAATATTTTATCATTCCCAATGAGTTGTTACCCATTGTTGTTGACTTTACCCATAGCTTTCGTCCTTGCTTGCATTGTGCATTTATCATTCCATCATGAATCATCATGCTAGAGTTCATTGCATGTCAGCATTGTATATTAGTTTCTCTTTGTCCATAACATAGCATGTCATTGCATCTAAGGCCAAAATTTATGGTTTTCTATACTTAAATACATTTCACTATGATCTCATGAGGATTGCCATTGCTCATGTTATCCGGTAAAGTTATTTAAATAGAGGTAACTGTCATACCCCAAAATTCACCCCTATATTCATTTATCATTGGCATATCATTCTAGGTCAATCATTCATGCATAGCTAACCAAATTATTAGACAATGTTTTATTTTGTTCATTTGTGAATTAAGGGTTTGCTTCAAGAGACTCAAAGGATTGATCAATCAAAGTTTTGGATGGATTACCAACCAATCAAGTTCTCATACACTCAATAGACCTCCCTTCATTAAATATCAAGTGCAAAATAGCTTCATTACAAGTACTTCAAGGTTCAAGTTCATCTGGCCATGAAATTAGGGTTTTTGAATCAAAGTCCACTACATCTCTGACTTCTGATCAAGCCATCACTTCAATCCTTGATAAATGATTCAAGACATCCAAATAAACCCTTGGAGTACATCCATGGTGCTCAAATAGCTCAAGAGATTGATTTTATTAAAGATCAAGAAGTGAAGGTTCATCTAATACACAAGTCAATAACTGCAAAGTCAAACCTTTGATTTTAGGTTTTTTTGTTCAAATATGAACTTCTCAAGTCAAATTCCATTAAGACATGTCTTATGATTGAGTTTGATCAAGAAAAATCAAGATAATTGAGGTTACTTATAAAAAGGGAAACAATGAAGAAGTTGGAAAATTTTCTAAGTCATGGAAAACCTTAATTTGGCACGACAATAATATAACTATTTCCTCACAAGTAGTTTTCACTCACTTGGGACTAAGGAAAATTTGGTGAAAGGAAATATTTAAAGAGAGAGAAGAGAGTGATAAAATTTTAAGAAATAGGAAAACTTTAAATTCTAGTCAAAAAGTTGTTATGAAGGCTAGAGAAGATTGCCTCACAACTCTATTAGTTTCAATCAAGGAAAAAGTATCTTCAGTTCATGGTTCGAGCATTACTTTTGACTTCTCATATTTCATAGTTCATGATCATTTTTCCTTTGACCTCCCTCTATAAACTTAGCATCGAATTTCATATCGTGCATTTAGTTTTAAGATTAACTTTTTTATCTTTCTTGTTGTTTTTATTGTTTTGGAAATTGGTGATTAATTTTGATTAAATCATGATATATCTATGTGGTGTTATTATTTGTGTTTGCTATTGTGTTATGTAGTTAATTTTTATTCTTCTTTTTCATCTTTATCTTCTGTGCGATGATATACTTGTATGAAATGCGTATATGCTTTGTGTGTTTGCGTAGTTTCTTAATTGTGATATTTTGTGAATTTTTTATATGTGGCAATTATTAGTGTGAATGCATATTTGATATTTATGTTGTTATCTGTATTTTTAGTCTTACTTTTACCTCCCCCTATTTATCTTTGTCAAAAGGGAAGAACTTTACGAGATACCTTAAATGTTTACACTTGTTAAGTTTTGAAGCAAATGGAGCTTAATTTGTCTTGTACGCCACTCTATGAGGAGCCAAAATATCCAAAGTATCTAAAAAATTCCAAACATAAAAAGGGGAGCTGAAATTGCTACATCTGTAACAATGTGATTTAATATATGTTTTGATGTTTTTCCATATTTTTAGATATTTATAATTTGTCATTTTATTGTAGTTGGTGTCCCTCACAATTATCCCTGATTCTCTCGTAGATTTAAGTCATTTGTGTTTTTTTAATTAAGCAATTGATTAAAAGCCAACATTATATGACTTAAATCACAAGTTAGAGACATGAAGCAAGAAATTTGGATTTTGGCACCGAAAGGATTCAATCAATTTAATGACTTGTCTGACTCAAATCAAAAGGCACATTGACTCAAGTCATAGATTTGTTTGACTTGAATCATAAATGAACTCTAAATTTTGGATTTTCATTCGGGATATCTGACTTGAGTCACAAGTTTTTTAAACTCGAATCACATGATTGAAGTTATAACTCGAATCAAATAAGATAAACCTTGATTTTATCATCTTTATTCAAGTCACTCTTTCATATTATTCAAATCATTATTTTAGGTTCTGAATCAAATCACATTGCTAATTTTTTTTACCTATTTTATGTGTTATCTTTAGAACATATAAAAAGTAAAAATTTCTCTCTCAAAATAATAACTTTGCAAAAAAAAATTGTGCATAACTTGTTTAGTGTTATATTTGTGAAGGTCCTAAATTAGGGCACCCTCGCCCAAAAATAATTGTATCGACCAGAAGACATCTTAAGGAATCGCCCAGAGGTACCGATGACGTATAAATACGTCAGTCAAAGGAGAGGGAATCCTCTACAACTCCTAGAAGATGTATGGTAATTAACTCCTCCCGATTAGGGGGGAGCGGTTACCACTATCCAAGTTTACCCAAACCTTAGGCCCAAAGGGCCTCTATAAATACTCCCCCTAGGGGAGGAGGGGAAATAACTTAAGCGATACATATAATTACACCCTAAAGCATAGACCTTATAAAAGACCATCTCTCTTATGATCACACCAAGAGGATGTAAGATCAAGAGTGGTTCTGCGTCTGACCTTAATTTTTTATGATAACTTCACATGTTATCTTAGAGAATAATTACGTACTTTATGGTTTATGTCTAGTGTGTAGCTTTTTCTAAACAAGATATGTCTCTGATAGAAAGGCGTGTGACATCATCAGACTCTAATCTAAACACTCTGGAAGAAAACATATGTTGTGTACAAGTTAAAGTCAATATTCTGGAATGCCTTTGAATACAACAGTTTTGAAGAACGTTTGTACTAAAGCTTATGATTGAGAATTTGTTATTAAGCCTTAAAGGATTTCTAAAAGTTGAGCTTCTATCGCTACAAGTTTTGAAGTTTCTGAAGACAAGGTTCTGTTGAATGAAGTTCTGAAGATTCTAAAGACATCATTTCTGAAGATCAAGTTCTGAAGACTCTGAAGACAAGGTTCTATTGAACGAAGTTCTGAAGACTCTGAAGACAAATATATGCTGAACAAGTTCTGAAGATTCTAAAGACAAGGTTCTGTTGAACGAGTTCTGAAGATTCTAAACACATCACTTCTAAAAGACCAAGCACTGAAGACTCTTAAGATAGTTCTACTAAACAAAGATCTGAGATTATAAAGACTTAGGTTATGAAGTTACAAGTATTGATCTCTCTACAACATGCTTCATCAAATCTACATCTGAAGCCTCTGAAGACTTAGAAGATAGAAGATTAAGAATGGTTAGATAAAGCGTTGAATATAAAAGTACAAAATAGTATGTGACCTCTACCTTGACTAGTGAATGTTGGGATATTACAGTTGGAATATGTTTCCCATTATACCCTCCAACAGATCTCTTGTCATGCTCTCTATATATTGAAGATTTGAATACTTGAAGAAAAAAGAAGGTGAACGCAGAAAAAATGCTTATGTAGCCGCTGCAGCTGCTGCTGCGAGCCGAGTGAAAATGCTAAATGCCGAAGTGCAAAATGCTGCAATAGAAAAAGATAAAATCAAGAGAGAGTAACTAGAACAAGAATTAAAAGAGCTAAAGAAAATATGAGAGTATGTGTGTAAGGCGAAAGCATGCACCAAGTTGTAAGCTTAAGAAGAAGATGCTCAATGCTAAACCAAATTAGAGCGCTACTCTACAAGAAATGAAAGAAGCATTAAAAGAAGCTTTTAAGCTCACAAAACTCATTATTATACGATGCAAACCTCTAGGAGATTATTCTTAAGATAGTTTTTGTACTTCAATTGTGTCATCTTCTTATTTAGAAGCAATTTTTGTACACACCTCTGTAACTTTTCAAAGTGTAGATTCCTCAAGTGACTAAGTTGTTAGTCTGGATACTTAAGAGGGCTAAGTTGTTTTCTAGCACTTAGAGGTTGTAATCTGTTGAGATTATTGGCTTAAGTGTTTGTCTAAGGCGAAATCACCTTGTGGATGGACTGGAGTAACTTTGTTAACAGTGAACCAGGATAAAAATAATCGTGTCTATTTATTTGTATTTCTCTTGTTAGCGTTGTTTTGAATTCTGCACTAAAATCCATAGTTGGTGAAACCTAATTCATACCCCTCTTTCTTGTGTTTCTCACCCCTTCAATTGGTTTCAGAGCTCCGGTTCTAGTATTCATGTTTATCAAACACTTAACCATGTTAGATAAATATCTACACGATCCTTGAGAAACACCTTAATGGTTTCCACTCCACCACCTGTTGTTCCAGTCTCGTATGTTCTTAGTTCTATTTTCCACCATTGTTGGTAAAGAGGTTGAGCACTGGAAAGCTGAACTAGAAAGTTCTGTCTAAAAGGTGATATTGATCATTTGAATATGGTAGTTGATAACTACATATCTCCCTCAGATGAAGCAGGTAAAAGGTTGAAAGCAAATGTAAATTATAAGTTGGAAAAAGATGTAAAGAATCATCAGAAAGCAAGAAGTTCCTTGTTTGCCGAAAGATAATTCTTACTAAGTTTGGGATGTTTTAAAAGCTAGACTGCTATGTCTTTTTTACTTTCTCAAAAACTCATTAAGAACTCCTTTTAGTTAAGGAAACAATTGCTCGTGTTTTGATTCTGAAACATGAACACCTCAAGATGAAGAATGTTAAAATAGGTTGAAATCTTGTTATCAAGTTTTCAAACCATGGCTGAAGGACTTAGAGTTTTGAAATAAAGTTCTCTCTTTTTCAGATCACATGAAGAAAGATATCAGAAGCTTGCTTTCCAGATAAAGACTCTTGGTAACTGCTTCTCAGTCACTGAAGATCTAATCAACGTCTCTCTAGAAGAAATTGGTGAGTTCGTGCTGACAAGTCATGAAAATTAAGCTATAACAGTTTAATTCATATGAAAGGAAATATGTTATGCTTAGATCTTCTAAAAGATCTAAGAAGATCTGAGGTTCTTCATCCAGAAAAATCAAGAATTCTGATGAAGATGAAGAATCAGCTAACATAGCATTTTTTGTTTGTGTTAGAATGTCTAATGAAGAAGATCTCTCCAGAAGTTAAAGTAGTCTCTGATTCAGCAGAAACTATCTCTGTTGCAGAAGTTCTTAGTAGCTTAGTTAAAACTCTAGCCTTGTCACCAGGATTCTAACTGTTTGCACAGATTAAAGGTGTATGTTCCGAATCCTATATACAATGATTCTCGAAAGAAATCAGAAGATGCTCTATCAGAAGCCGTTATAGTTCTTACTTCCCTGAGAAAGCTTAGGCAGAAGTCTTTACTCTCTGAAGTACTGATTCTGGGTGATAAAACTAAGCCAGTAAGAACAAGATCAACATTCAAACCCTCTGAAGAAATATTTTGTGGTTTAATGTTCATGATGATATCTCCATCTATTGAGGAAGAGCGTCTGATCAAAGATTGTACTCCAGTGACGCAAGAAGAATTCAACTAGTTCTCTCAGCATATGGCATTTGGCTTTCTAAATCTAGAATTAAGAATTAGTTGATTGGGTCAATTGACTTTCTAGAAACAAGTATTAGTGAAGAAAAAATCGGTTGATCGAAAGCATAAATCTAAAGGGATTACTTAGATCCCTCGGATGATCTAGATTTAACAAACATCAGGAGAGTTGTTTCATCCATCAGAATGAGAAGACTAAAGAAGCTATGAAGAAAATTTTGTGTATGCACAAGACTCAAAGACTCCTCTACATCTCATTCAAGATCTACAGGAAGAAATAATATTTTGTGAAGACAGTTTCTAAGGAGAATTTGCTCTAGTGATCCAGCTAGAGACATCATCAACAACGTCCTCAAATTAGAATAAAATTGAGTGGTGATTCTGAAGAAGCACGTACATCTCCAAGATACAACGCAAGCTGGAAGCCTACCAGATAACTGAGTAACGTTTTTCTAACTCTTACTTTTTTAAAAATCTATTTTTATATTCTAGGATTAAAACCTTGAGATTTCGTTCAGAAAGGAACTATTTCTTTTTAAAAACTTTTGACACGCTCCTTCTTATGGTTGTTATCCATTTCAAATTCCTTGCTGAATATAAACTTGTTCTCATCATCACATGTGAACTCTGTTCTATGTCTAGAATGAAAAGAAGTGTCTCACAATATATATGTCCTATAGAATAGAAAAATGTGTTTCTAATGTTTTAATTTATAGTGTCTTGCTTATGAGATGTGAGGCCTCTGACAAGTGAAGTTCTGATGTATTTGAAGTATCTATGGTCAGAGTGCTCTATTGAGTTTGTTTTTGACCATTGGAAATTGAAGAGTTTATTTCATTAACACGTTGTCAGGAAAAGTGAAGAGTTTGTGATGTCATTATAAGACGGTTGTATTTTGATAACCACGCTTAGTTCTCATGTCACTTTGTGCTTAACATGACACATTGAGAGTCGAGATTTTCTTGGGATTATGTGATAAAACTTTTTAACTCTCTCCTTGTTGAACTGTTTTCCTCTTCTCTAATTAATTATAATCATTGAAAAATCTCTTACTAATACTCACTCACTTCACATCACACACCTAAGCTACAACTTCCCACACTTTTAATCTTTCAATCTGTTTGCTCTCTTAACCCTAAAAATCCAGTGTGTGTTCCCTTCTCTCTTTGAACAAATGGCTGACTACATGTCCAGTAATTAACTTATGGCTTTACAATAATAACATTTGGGAAACCTCCAAAGCAAGACTCTTCAAATCACTTTAGCTCTTCCTATAGAACATTTGACTGTTCTATATGAGTTAATAGTAAACTTTAGGGATCTATCTATTAATGGCTTTGATTTCTCGAAAATGCTGGAAACCCAAGGTTGGAAGAATTACTTTAACCTTCTAAAAGGGCCAACTTACCCAGAGTTTGTCAAAGAATTTTGGGAAAATGAATATGTCTTAGATGACAGCAAGGTTCACTCAAACATTAAGGGAAATGTTATATGCATAAGCGAAACTGACATTGCTAGATTACTCCTTCATGAAAACTCAAGTGTTCGGTGTTATAGCCAAAATACTGCTATTCTGCTTAAATCCACAATGAATTATACAAGGATTATTGAAATGATCACCCCTACCATTTTCAAAAATGAAATGGACTCATCTTCAGCAACAAATTCGTTTGATAACCTAAGGGTTTAGTTCAGGATTATCACTATAAGCATCTATCATAAGTCTGCAACTAACTCTGCCAAGCATGAGGACATGGACACCAAGTACATGTTGTTTCATTTTTCGACTTGTCTTTTCTTCTATCTATGTTCCTCTATCAACCATGCTAAGAAAATTTCCAAAAATCCGAGAACCTAGATTCCCTATGGAAGATTAATATTTGCAATTCTGATTGATTACAAGATTATAGAGTTATTAAATCCTCGATCTGCACCAGAAATCATTTTTGGAAAACCTTTTTCGTGGTGATGACCTGGTAGATATGTTCTTAATTACAAATGTGATTAGGGCATCTGAAGAACAGAATCTGGAAACTAGTTCAAGCAGAAAGAGAAAGAAAGAAACTGCAATGATTGTTGTGTCTAAAGAAAAGGAGAAAGAAGCTACTGGAATGGTTGCCATTAAAAAGGAATCTACAAAATATCTCTATGGGTCATGCTGTTAATCCTGATCAGTCACTTCATTATGATACTAATCTTCTTCCTCAATTGATGGACATCTTAAAAGATATTCAAGAAGAACAGAAGATGCTGAGAATTAGACTTGAAAAGCAAGAAGAATTTAACAAGAATATTTAGAACTTGCTTAATCAGCTCATCTCAATAACACCTCCCTCTTTCCTACCTTAGGCACATTAGGACTACCCTCGTTTTTTTCTTCCTTCTGTATTTATTTTTCCTTAATGAAGTTTTTTTTTCTTATTTTGTTATCTCTTTTTTTTTCATTCTTAATTATTTTTTATGTTCTTCTTTTGTGAAACTAACTTCACATCTTAGACTTCACAAATAGAAGTTAGGAGGAGCTCACAAACCTCTTCTCTAAGACTGTTTGAGACGTGTGGAACTTACAAACCTCATACCCTGGAAGTTTTTGGTCGTGTTGTTGTTCTCCTAGTTGTTATGTTACTGCACTGATTCGCTTGTACTCTTTTCCTGATAACAAATTTTTTATTTTGATCTTTTATCTTTACTAGTTTTTCTGTTTCTTTTTTTTTTACCTTTTTTATTTCTGAAAAAGGGGGAGAACGTGAAATGATTTTGATATACCTATTCTAAGAATCTTGATCCCAAATACATATTTCAATATGATTTTACCATTAGCCTTTGTTTAATATTTGATCAGGAACTTTGTAAAAGTTCAATATCCTTTAGAACAGGTTATCAGAAGATATGTTCAAGAAATAATAAGAATGCTCTAAATGAGTTTGCTCTGATACAATACACTATTCAATGAAATATTGGCTTTGACCATTCATTAATCAAAAGCAAAACAACAATCTAAAAGAACGTCTATGAATGCTTTGAAACCTCAGGCTTGTCAAAAGTTATGAACTCTCTGAAAGCATGGTAGCTACCCTCTAGTACTTCAAATATTATAGACCTTATGGGTATCAAATCAAGAAAAGGTCATTCAGGAAATATCCATGTTTTGAACCTTCTGATGACATGTTAGTTTATGTACCTTTTAGTGACATGCCTAATATGTTAAAAGAACCTAGCTTTGATACATGATGTGAAGCATCAAGAAAATTCAAATCAGGTTTTGATTACATCAATTGTGCTCTGATAGCAAGCCAGGTTTTGAGATGAAGATCAGGCGGTTCTAGTCAGACTCTGATGAGACGTCTATGAGAAGTATTCCTTCTCTGTTCGTATGCTCTGTAATTCAAAATTATTTTGAGTCTTAGGATCAGGGGGAGACTCTGAACAAGCATAAATGAATTTTGAGAGTAATAGATTTAGGAGCTTGTTAGCTTAACTCTGATTCTGTGGTTTTATGGTTATTAACCTGTACGAATTGCTCTATCAAAATACATGGTTTGTCATCATAAAAAAGGGGGGAGATTGTAAGAACAAGAGTGGTTTTGCATCTGGCCATAAGTTTTGATGATAACTGTACATCTTATCTTAGAGAACAATTCAGTACTTTATGGTTTCTATTTAGTGTGTAGCTTTTGCTAAACAAGATTTGCCTATGATAGAAAGGCATGTGACGTCATCAGACTCTGATCTAAACATAATGGAAGAAAACATATGTTGTCTACAAGTTAAAGTCAATATTCAGGAATTCCTTTTAATACGATGATTCTGAAGAACGCTTGTACTAAAGCTTATGATTGAGACTTTTTTATTAAGCCTTAAAGGTTTTCTAAAACATGTGCTTCTATCGCTACAAGTTCTAAAGTTCCTGAAGACAAGGTTCTGTTGAATGAAGTTCTGAAGATTCTAAGGACATCATTTCTGAAGATCAAGTTCTGAAGACTCTGAAGACAATGTTCTGTTGAACGAAGTTCTGAAGACAAATATGTGTTGAAAAAGTTCTGAAGATTCTGAATACGAGGTTCTATTGAACGAGTTCTAAAGATTCTGAAGACATCATTTCTAAAAGACCAAGTGTTGAAGACTCTTAACATAGTTCTGCTGAGCGAATATCGGAGACTCTGAAGACTTAGGTTATGAAGTTACAAGTATTAATCTCTCTAAAACATGCTTCATCAAATCTACATCTGAAGCCTCTAAAGACTTAGAAGACAGAAGATTAAGAATGGTTGGATAAAGCGCTGAATATAAAAGTACAAAATAGTATGTGACCTCTACCTAGACTAGGTGGCACAATTTTGTATTATGATGTAAATATTCCTTCAGTGAACGTTGGGATATTACAGTTGGAATATGTTTCCCATTATACCCTCCAACGGATTTCTTATTATGCTCTCTATATATTCAATATCTGAATGCTTGAAGAAAAAATAAGGTGAGCGCAAAAAAAATGTTGATGTAGCCGCTACAGCTGCTGTTGCGAGCCGAGTGAAAATGCTAAATTCCAAAATGCTAAATGCTGCAAGAGCTAAAGAGAAAATCAAGAAAGAGTAACTATAACAAGAAGTAAAAGAGCTGAAGAAAACGCGAGAATATGTATGCAAGGAGGAAGCAAGCACCAAGTTGTAAGCTTAAGAAGAAGATGTTCAATGTTCAACCAAATTAGAGCGTTGCTTTACAAGAAATGATAGAAACATTAAAAGAAGCTTTTAAGCTCACAAAACTCATGTTGATACGATACAAATCTCTAGAAGATTATTCTTAAGATGGTTTATTAAATTAGCAAGGAGCTATTGTTTATATCTTGCAAGAAGCAATTCATGTACACACCTTTGTAACACTTTTCAAAGTGTAGATTCCTCAAGTGAATAAGTCGTTAGTCTGGATACTTGAGAGGGATAAATTATATTCTAACACTTAGAGATTGTAATCTGTTGAGATTATTGGATTAAGTCCTTGTCTAAGGTGAAATCACCTTAGTGAGTGGACTAGAGTAACATTGTTAACAGTGAACTAGGATAAAAATAATCGTGTCTATTTATTTTTATTTCTCATGTTAGCATTGTTTTTAATTCCGAACAAAAATTCATAGTTGGTGAAACCCAATTCAAACCCCCCTTTCTTGTGTTTCTCACCCTTTCAGAGGAACACACATATTTATACTTTTTAACTAGTACAATGGCGTCCACTATGGGGCCTCAATAAAACTAACATGGGCCATAATCTCAATAAAACTAACCTCTCGATAAAACTAACATGTGTGCCATCATGGACGAGTTACACTGCTATAACTAGAAGTTGAAGGACGGCGTCCACAACATCACATATAACACCAATAGGATCCCAATCTCTTGGAATTTTTGGACCTTTAACCACTCTCAGATGAGATATGGGGGGAGCTTGTCCCAAAGGGTTTCAAACCTTCTCCGCTGGCCAATTTTGATGGGCACAATGATCCCTACAAGCAAATTTCCTCCATCATTACGCAGATGGCTATCATAGGAGCGCCCAACTCCTTGAAATGCAAGTTGTTATTTGGAACTTTCAGTGACGTGTTGAATACCAATCTTGACTAAATAATCATATTAAAATTGGCATTTTTCAAGCTATTTAGCGTTTTCAATTATTTAAATTCCATAAGTTTGCATAAAATGTCATAATATTTGCATGAGGCTTTGGTATCCTTTATGTGTGTGTTAGTTTACAGGAATTGTGGTAAAAAATCAGAGAAAAATGGCACAAAACAATGAAGAATGAACAAAGCTAAATTTGTTGAGTTTTAGCATGTTCGCTTGGCGAGATCTGGCGAGGAAGAAGCGAGCACGCCTAGCAAGCCCTGGCAAGGTTGGTACGAAACAAATTAAAGTTGAGGCAGTGGAAAAACCATGCCATGGTCGCCCGAAGAGGGTTTGATAACTTGAGCTCGTCGGGCGAGATCATATATTTTTCTAAGGGTAGTTTGATGTTCAATAGGTAGTTGGAAATGCCAAAAAGTGGTTTTTGTCGTGCGAAGCCTTGATCTCCAGGCGAGACAAGACAGATGGAAACAAATATTTAAAGGATCCAATGTTGATTTTATGCACAATCTCATGATCTCTCACATTCTCTAGACACAAAAACCCTAGAAACCCAATTTTGAAGCAAAAGAAGTCACAATCATTTAATTGGAGCTGGATTCACATCCACTATTGATTATTCAACTTGGATGCTCATTCATCTCTCTTTACTTCTTGTGAAGTAAGCTACAATGATGTGTAGCCAAACACCTTGTATCAAGATTAGATGTAATTAATCTAAACTAGTATGTATTTAATTTTATTTTTTGTATGTGAACAAATTAATGATCAATGTAGACGGTGACCTTTGCTTTTATTTAATATTTGTGGTTTGAATCAATGTTGTGAAACATTTTTTAAGTCTTGGCCTAATTTTATCACCTATCAAAGACTAAGTCTAGACATGGAGTTGGAATTTGATATTCACTTTGTATCTTAAATGATATTTGTATTGTTTAATAGGTTGATATATCTTCGATTAAACAATACGGTGAAAATCACAATACTGGTTAGGCATAAGCGGTATTGATGAGTCATATGTTATGTTGATTATAAATGAAGTTCACATACTAGATTAATTGAATACATATGAAATAGGTTGGTGAAATCTAGTCTTGATATGACTTTTAAACGTTAATCTTTCGAATATTTTTCCATTGTTATAAACTCTAGTGAATGTTACTTTTACCAATCAATAACCATTTGAAACCCTTGCTTAAGACATATTTAAACTATAGAATGTCGGTAATATCACACTAATCCCTATGGAGACGATAAAATACTTACTCATCGAGAACACTTTCAACAAAATAGTGTCGTTGTCGGGGATTGACATTTAGATATTTCAAGCATTGTAATAGTTTATCTTGTTTTAAGTCCTTTTGTATTGTTACATATTATCTAATTTGTTATCCTATGTGTTTTTTAACTTCCTTGGTTAGTGTTTCCGAACTCTATTTATGTGAGGAAGTGTGCTTGAAGATCAACTTCTTTTTTATCCTGAGATTGAAAGAAAAGTTTGAAGACTTAATAGTAAAACCAGAAGGAGAAGAGAGCTTGCCAAGGACATAAAATAACTTGAAGTAACTTATACTTCTTCAAAAAATCAAAATCCTGAAGAAGTCATGGTTGAGCCACCACCAGAACCTCCCAGAGGTCCTTGTACTAATAGTCCGAGGAGAAATGCTCAGTTTGCTAGAGCTGCAAACAATGCAAGAAACTCAGAGATGAAGACCAGAATACTTTAGATTTTGTATGCAAATCCTTTCACAGGGCTTGATCATGAAGACCCATACACTTACCTTACCAAGTTCTATAAGATTTCTGGTGCAATCGAAGCTTCAGAAGCGAAAGAAGAACATGTGCTCAAAAGACTATTCCCTCATTCTTTGATTGGAAAAGCAAAAGAATAGTATCTTGATCAACCTACTCAAACAATGATTGATTGAAATGCGTTAGAGGAGAAATTTCTTGAGACATTCTTTCCAAACAACAGTTTATGGAAGCAAAGACTTCAATTGCGGCATTTTCTCATGGTACATGTGAATTCCTTAATGAAGCATGGGAGCGGTACAAGTCAATTTTAAGGAAATGTTCAAGTCATAGTTTTGATGAACTTACTCAAATTCATATCTTTCGAAATGGACTTCTACCACAACCAAAACTTCTTTTGAATGCTACGGTGGGTGGTTCTTTGATGTCTAAGAGTGCAAAAGAGGTAATTGTTATTATTGAGAAAATGACACACAATGATCACGAAGTTCAACATAATAGAAGGCATTCGTAAAAGAAACCGAGAATTATTGAATTGGGAACATATGATGCAATTCTAGCACAAAATAAATTGTTATCTCAACAAGTGGAAGAATTACAAAGAAAATGGAAAGACTCCCACAACAAACCAGAGAGATGCAAAAGTTGCCTAACAAACATCAATAAGTTGTTTCTTGTGAATTGTGAAAAGGAGATCATCCTACCGATTATTTTCCTCCAGTTGAAGAATACGTGAATTATATGGGAAATCAAAATAAATACCAACAAAGGCAAGCACCTTATTAAAACAACTCTAATTATAAACAAAGAGGAAACAACCAACAATATGGCCAAGGTTAGAGACAAGAAGTCGGACCTTCCAACTGATAAAGTCCTTATAAAAATACAATCAAAATCCTCAACCTCAAGGTGGAAACTCAAAGATGGAGGATACTCTCACCCAATTCATGCAAATGTCCATGGAAAATCAAAATGCGGCCATAAAAAATATTGAGACGCAAGTTGGTCAATTGTCTAAGCAATTATCCGATCAACATAAAGGAACTTTTTACGCAAACACTCAAGAAAACCTGAAGGAGCATTGCAAGTCTATTCTAACTCGTAATGGTAGAAAAATTGACATGGGTGTTGGTGATGAAGTTGAGGAAGAGGAAGTTGTAGTAGAAAAGGAGAAGGAAAAAGATGAGATTGATGTAGAAAAAAATGTTGAGGGAGAATTAGTTGAAAAAGAGAAAATTGAAAAAGAAGAGACAGAAAAGAAAAAGAGAGAGGAAAAGAAGAAGAAAAGTCAAAAGGAGAAGGAAAAGATGAATAATATTTTGGTTCAAAACTTTCCCTATCCCCATGCTCCTTCTAAAAAGGGCAATGCAAGGCACTATTCTCGGTTCTTGAATATATTTAGTCGACTACAAATCAATATTCCATTTTTTGAAGCTCTTGAACAAATACCTACTTATGCCAAGTTCATGAAGGATATTCTTACAAATAAAAGAAGATATACGGATCAAGAAACCATCACTCTTGATGCTAGTAGTAGTGAAATAATTCAAATAAGTCTCTTGCGGAAATAAGGAAATTCGAGAAGGGTTACATTACCTGTCATAATATGAAATGTTTACATTAGAAAATCATTGATTTATTTGGGCTCTAGCATCTACTTGATTCCGTTATCTGTGGTTCAAAGGTTAGGAAACATTGAAATGAAATCAACAAAGATGACATTACAATTGGCCGATAAGTCTACAACTCGTTCTCATGGAGTAGCCGAAGATGTTCTTATGAAAGTGGATAAATTCTTGTTTCCGATTGATTTTGTTGTCATTGACATGGAATAAGATGATGATGCACCATTGATTCTAGGTTGACCTTTCATGAAGACCGCAAGAATGATGATTGACATTAATGATGGTCTAATGAAGGTTAAAGTTCAAGATGAAGAAGTGTGATTCAACCTTTTTGAAGCCATGAAGCATTCAAAAGATAAAATTGATTGTTTTTGTACGGATGCAACCAATGAAGCATTAATGAAAGTGAAAAGGCAAGTTCATGTATCCACTCCTCTTTAAAAATATCTTACCAATGCACTCAAGTTCCATATGAAGATGAAGAAAAAGAGATTGAAGAATGTTTAATAGAACTTAGGTCGTTGGAAGAAATTCCTCTTCTTGATGAAAAAGTTGAAGAATTGAAGGATGAGTCATATAATGGTGATTCAAAACATGAGTTGAAAATGCTACCCTCTCATTTGAAGTATGTGTTCCCTGATGAGGGTGGCCATAAATCGGTGATTATTAGCAATGAATTGTCCAAGAATGAAGAACAAAAGTTGATTGAAGTCTTGAAGAAAAATCAAAATGCAATGGGTTGGACACTTCCCAATTTGAAAGAAATAAGTCAATCTTATTGTATGCACAAGATTATGATAGAGGGTGATTAAAAACCATTAGCCCAGCCTCAATGTCGCTTGAATCCTACCATGAAAGATGTGGTAAGGAAGGAAATGGTGAAGTTGTTGGAAGCCGGTATCATTTATCCAATCTCGGATAGTGCATGGGTGAGTCCCGTACAAGTGGTATCAAACAAAGGTGGGATGCTGGTGATAACAAATGAAAAAATAAATTGATTCCGACTAGAACTGTAATGGGTTAGAGGATATGTATAGACTATCGGAAGGATCACGAGAAGACAACTTTTACTTGCCCTTTCGGTGTTTTTGCTCATAGGATGATGTCTTTTGGGTTATGTAGTGCTCCAGCACATTTTCAAAGATGCATGCAAGCTATCTTCTTAGATTGGACCTAGAAATGTATATAAGTCTTCATGGATGACTTCTCCGTGTTTGGATCTTCCTTTGAATTGTGTTTGAAAATTTTGGACACCACTTTGAAATGGTGTGTTGAAATTAATTTGGTCTTGAATTAGGAGAAGTGCAACTTCATGGTGACCGGAGGCATTGTGCACAATCATAAAATTTATTCAAAGGGAATTGAGGTTGATAAAGCAAAGGTTGAAGTTATTGAAAATCTTCCACCACCGTTGAATGTCAAAGGAGTAAGAAGCTTTCTCAGACATGTGGGGTTTTATCGGAAGTTCATAAAAGACTTATCAAAAATTGCCAAACCATTGAGTAATCTACTCAACAAAGATAAGTCTTTTGATTTTGATAATTCTTGTTTAATTGCTTTTGAGGATCTCAAAGAAAAACTAATAACTGCGCGCATAATCATCACTCCCGATTAGAAACTTGATTTTGAACTAATGTGTGACGCGAGTGGTTATATGGTTGGTGCGGTTCCTGGTCAAAGAAAGATAAAAAAATTTCATGTTATACACTATGCAAGTAAATTCTTTAGTGAAGCTCAAATTAATTATGCTACTACTGAAAGATAGCTACTTGTAATAGTGTACTCATTGGAGAAATTTAGGTCTTACCACATTGGTTCGAAAGTTGTTGTTTACACTAACCATGCAATGATAAAGTATTTGCTCACTAAACCTGACTCAAAGTAGAGGTTTATTTGATGGATCCTTTTGTTGTAAGAATTTGATCTAAAAATTCGTGACAAAAAGGGTTCAGAGAATTTGGTGGCGGATCACCTATCTATGTTGGTGAATGTTGAGGTGACCAAGCAAGAAATCGAGGTAAAGGAGGAGTTTCCGGATGAAAAATTACTCATGGTGCAAGTAAGATTGTGGTTTGCCGAACTAGCAAGTTACAAAGCAACTGGGTTGATACCGGAGGATTTAACTTGGAACTAGAAAAAAAAAGTTCTTGTCTGATGCAAATACTATGTGCTGGATGTGTAACACCCTTCTAAACCCCGCAAATAATATATGCATAATCAGAGTAAAAGTTAACATGCATCCATAAAAGGGCATCACACAAAACTTGCACCACATTAAAACAATATGTCATGCTCATAAACACCTTTCCATTTAGCAGCGGATTCATTAATGAAAATCCTTTAAAAGAAACATTTACTTTCATCATATAAAATCAACATCTCTAGGCACTAAGGCCAACATCTCATTATCTCAATTACTCCAAATATGAAAACATCACTTAGGTTACATAATGTAATCCTAAAACATAAGCAATCGATCCCCGTGTTACACGACCAAAGCATGACTCGACCCATAATTAATTACTAAACCGCTACACACGTAGCGACCTCGAACTACAAGCAGAACTTCATAAAGGCCTCCAGCAACCTAATCTGCAATGCCTCATAGAGCATTATAAAACAGCAGAAGGGTGAGAAATATTACCATAATAATCAAAGCATAAAATCATGTATACATAGGTATCATATAATTAACTCCCTATTTCTCACCACAATTCAACTCATAGTCATTTACATCGTCACTTATATATATATATACAACATGAATATTCACCAAGCATTTTACATCAGGCATACATCCACAATTCCACAATCTTAACATTCACACGTAAGCATCTCTTCATGCACGCTTCATAAGTATTCAACAAACATCTCATTCACATGCATACTTCATATATCAATGACATAATACAATGTGACTCAACAACTCAATGCAACTCAATGCAATGCGGTACCGACTCTCGTTATCTTTTTTCGGTTTTTACATTAAACCGGGTCCACACTTCTAGACCGATAACCCGTTATCTTTTTTCGGTTTTTACATTAAACCGGGTCCACACTTCTAGACCGATAACCACAAAGGCCCGTCCTCTAATCCTTCAAACCCACACTTCTAGGTTTGGGACAAGCCACTAGTTTCCACGAAACTAACAGACATTGCCTCTTGACTAAATGATGCATGTACAATCAGCCACAACAAATGCACTTAAGACCGACATCTTAATCTCATGCATTCAAATAATTCATCTCTTCAAGAATTACATTATGATTGCACACACAACATATTCACATAACATTCATCGATGTATTCATAATTCAACACTATCACCATATTATCACTCACAATGCACACATATCCATGACATGTTCTCATGCATTCTTCACAGTTATCAAACAATGCACACATATCCACGATATGTTCTCATGCATTATTCACATTTAATCACATACATACCATATGCATTTACAACATCTATCAAGCAATGCACACATATCCATGACATGTTCTCATGCATTCTATTCATACCACCATATACCAACAATATACATTCACAATTCAATATCATCACCGCATTATCAACAATGCACACATATCCACAATATGTTCTCATGCATTCTCAAGTAATTCATCATACAAGAATTACATCATGCTTACACGCATAACACATTTACCACGCAATGTACATATATTCACGATATATTCTCACGCATTTTTAATACATAATCGCATCCAATCAATACAAACATCATATTTATCAAACGATGCACGCATATCCATCAATATGCTCTCATGCATTCTTCATGTATCTTAACATACAACCGCATATAAACAATATACATCCACAATACATTTTTGTATTATGTTTATTATTCATCTCATGCCATTTCATACAAGGTATACATGTCACAGTACCAATAATACAATTATAAGCTATGCACACATATATCCACAATGTTCTCATGCATACTTATTACCTAATTGTACACTACATCAAACCTTCACAAACTCATCAAATAATACGCACATTACCATTATTAAATAATACTAACATAATCATTATCATGTTCTCATGTATTTATAATCGATCTGATTAATACTCATACCACAAGTCTAGGATTCACGCCCAAAGGCTACCCACAACACATATCATCACCATGGATCACATACTTATTCATATCATAGAGGTATTAACCTATGTGAATCAATCAAACAATCACCACATGAGCAACACAGCAAAAGAAAAATGTTGTCACATTCGCCTTCATTCGCCTGGCGAACCCTCGCAGCGAACCTTCGCCTGGCCTTCGCCTGGCGAACTCTCTCAGCGAACACTCGCTAGGCTTCGCCTGGCGAGACTTCCCAGCGAGCCCAAGTCAGTAGCTACTGACTTCATTCGCCACCATTCGCCAACACCTTCGCTGGGCGAACCTTCGCTATCCAACTTCGCCTGGCGAACTCGCCAGCAAAGTCCACTGGAACTTAAACTTAATTATTCGCCAGCATTCACTGGGCTTCGCCTGGCGAAGCTTCGCCTTCGCTCGCCTGGCGAGAGCCAGCGAACCTGCGCAGAACATAACCACACTCTGTCCCTCCTTCACCATTCCATCATCCACCAACTATTGAACATCCAAATCAGTACAAATAGCATCAATACATGTTACCCGACTATTCTACGGTGTTATTACTCAGTTCCAACCGATTAAATCATCAATCTACCGATTAATCCAACATTTGCCCTAATTAGAAAGTGATGAAAACTCTACCAAAACCCCAACCCAACATACATAACATCATGCAATGATCAAATAGAAACATTTCTCACCCTTACCTCGATTAATTGGAGCTTCGAAATTGGTTCTTGAAGATTCTCCAAGCTTTTTCCCTTTTTCCTCTTCATTTCTCCTCTTCTTCTTTCTTTCTCTTTTCTTTCTTTCTTTCTATCTTTCTCTTTCTCTCCAATCCCCTTTTTATATCCTTTTATTTCTTTTCTTTTTTCCTTCCTCTCTATTATTTTCTTTCCATTCCATTTCTCTCTTCACAATTATCTCATTTTATCATTAATTGGAAAATATCTACTAAGCCTACCTTATTCCACCAAATAGAATAAATTAGTTAAATCCATTAACTCATATTAAATAAATCTCATAACTTATTTAAATCAGATAAACCACCTAAACCAATCCATTAGTACAATTAATCAGTTATCGAAAATTGGGCTGTTACAACCCTCCCCCACTTTAGGAATTTTCGTCCTCGAAAATGTTATCTGATCCAAACAACTCTGGATACGACTCTCGCATTCCAATTCTTCCAAATCCAATTCTCCCATAACTACTTCCACCAAAGGAATCTCTATACTTCGAAGTTGTTTCTTATCAACAACTAGAACTAGCCACGCCTCCGAAGTCAAATTCTCTCTCACTTGTACACCATCCACCTGAATCAATGTACCTCTTCAACTTAGACATATGAACACCTCATGCAATCCTCTCAAGCGACAGCGGTAAAACAGTCTAACATGCTATCCGCCTCACGCTTCCGCTGCGCTACTCTGATACATATCAACAAAACACAGGGTGCTCACGAGACTTCAAGCTCGACCAACACCAATTACTACCATAACTCTCAAAACACGACCTTACTTGGATTCTTTGATCGTTTCCATCGTCCCTTGCACGGTCTTTGATCCGAGTACAACACTCCCGTTGGACATGCAACAACGCAAAGGAGTCATACCCTCTTACCCAACGAACTTCATACAATGTTGTTTCCGATACGAAATGGCAACAGTTATTGTAGGCAACTCCATCAACGACAATTAACTACCCTTAGATCCATCTTGGTCCAACACCCAAGCTCTCAACGAGTCCTCTTCATACTGGATAGTTTTCTTCGTTTGTCCATGCCATTCACGGACGCTAGTCAGAGTTCATCTTCAACATGGCACCCAACCGCTTTCGCAATCTTTCCCATAATCTTAACGAAAAACTTGAGTTCCCATATAACAGAATGATTCATCTTCACTGGTAGGCAACGAGTTACTCTTGTTAATCCATTCTTAACTGTCCAAATCGGATCATACTTCCTCAAATTCATCAGAAAACCCGGCACAAAGCCCATGGGAATACTATCCCATCCCACTCGAAATACTCAACAGTTGTATCAGATCCAACCATCTCTAATGTCCATACTTCAATTCCCAGCAAGTCTAATAAACATATACAAACTCAATCAATTCCTTCTCCATTTATGGCTATCCAAAACTATTTCTCAAATTCGGTCGCATCTTCCTAGTACCTGCACGGATACTCCATCTTTCTCGATGTACTTCTCCCTGAGTACTCTTATCCAACTCACACTATTCAGAATACACACTTCATCACGACATCTCACAATACCATTTCCCTTAATCCGAAAATAAGCCCTCTGACTTTTATCCATTAAATTCAATTAATCTATCAACTCAACTCAGAATTCCGATTTCCTCGAACCTCATCAGAATACCAAAAGTCAATCTCAACATCCAAGGCTCAATTCCATAAGAAGTCTCTTCACAGGCCAAACTCATATCTGAATTTGCTTAATCGGTTCTAACTTCCTTACCATCTTCATTAGTGTATACCAAAATTCCCGATTCGATATCTTAGCTACCACTTGGTCTTATCCGAATGGTAATTTAAACAAAACCATACTCCTTCAGGAGTTCCAATTACTTCTCTGTCTCATATTTGACTCTCTCTCAAATAAAACAAATACCTTAAGGTCAGTAACCATCTCAAATCTCAACTAAACAATTGAGGCTTCCAAACTCCGGTACAAACACACAACAGCAACCCACTCCAAATTACTTGTCAGATAATCCCTCTCTGTACTTTATATTGCCTTCAAGCATAACCAAAACTCATTAATGTTGTACTTAACACATCTCTTAATCATATCAACAAAGTATCTCAAAACACAACGACAATCCTGTCGGACTTGGCAAAACCAATACACGAACTGTTGACAGCTTTCTCAAAACTCTTTGAACTTTCTTCACAGTAGTACATCACTGCCTCTTCCCCAATACTAATAACTCAAGTTCCCGACGCTCAACATGAACCCCTATACTCTCCGAACATATACAAACACCATCGGTTACATAACCATTGACTCTCTCAATCAAGTGTGGAAAATCATTATATCAAACGGACACTCAGCTGTGAACTTATGGTGATAACACAAACCGCACTCTCCGCGCTTACCATAACATCCAAACATTTTTTGCCAATAAATACTTAATTCCATGTCACTACTTTCCCATCACATAGAGCACTATAATATCTTCCAACGCTTCTAATCTTGCGTCATTCCGAATTACGGTTTTCCGTTACGACCAAATCACGGAAACAACCCTTCCACACTTAAAGGTCATCCAATACCTCTCCAACTCTTGAAATGCTTAAGGGTCCAATTATACCAACCATGTATTCCACATCTCATTTCCTTTAGTAATCACTAGAAGTCATTATCCACCCTTATACTCCACTCCACAATCTGTTGCCGTAGCACACACACCAGACATAATTCTCAACATTACTCAATCAATTTAATTCTTCGACTGTCCAAACAGATATAATTAGTCGGCAAAACCGCCATCTTCCCACTTTCATTAGCACCCCGAATTCCCATCAAAATTAACCATCTCCTCACTGTCTCGTGCCGACTCATCAACACACTTCTTAAGCACCTGGCTTAGCTCCAAACAATTCTCTGCTCACGCCACCTAAGCTTGCAAGACACGTCCATCCCATCCAACAGAACTCCAACTACTATCAACAAGAGATTAAGGGTGATCAGTTCCTCAATTTGTCAATAGGCAGCTGAAAATCATGATGGAGTATAGACTATCTTTACCAAACCACAAGAGTGTTAACCACCCACTGAGCTACAACTTCTACACCTGCAGCATCTTGGAGAAGCACAACTTCTCCCCCACTTAGATCATTCCCACTTCTCCAGACAAGGTTAAGCAACAACATGTATCGACAGTGTTTTCACACACATGTCGCATACAAGGGAACAAATAACATTAGACAACTTGGCCGGATGGACCGACCTGCTCTGATACCACTAATGTAACACCCTTCTAAACCCCGCAAATAATATATGCATAATCAGAGTAAAAGTTAACATGCATCCATAAAAGGGCATCACACAAAACTTGCACCACATTAAAACAATCTGTCATGCTCATAAACACCTTTCCATTTAGTAGCGGATTCATTAATGAAAATCCTTTAAAAGAAACATTTACTTTCATCATATAAAATCAACATCTCTAGGCACTAAGGCCAACATCTCATTATCTCAATTACTCCAAATATGAAAACATCACTTAGGTTACATAATGTAATCCTAAAACATAAGCAATCGATCCCCGTGTTACACGACCAGAGCATGACTCGACCCATAATTAATTACTAAACCGCTACACACGTAGCGACCTCGAACTACAAGCAGAACTTCATAAAGGCCTCCAGCAACCTAATCTGCAATGCCTCATAGGGCATTATAAAACAGCAGAAGGGTGAGAAATATTACCATAATAATCAAAGCATAAAATCATGTATACATAGGTATCATATAATTAACTCCCTATTTCTCACCACAATTCAACTCATAGTCATTTACATCGTCACTTATATATATATACAACATGAATATTCACCAAGCATTTTACATCAGGCATACATCCACAATTCCACAATCTTAACATTCACACGTAAGCATCTCTTCATGCACGCTTCACAAGTATTCAACAAACATCTCATTCACATGCATACTTCATATATCAATGACATAATACAATGTGACTCAACAACTCAATGCAACTCAATGCAATGCGGTACCGACTCTCGTTATCTTTTTTCGGTTTTTACATTAAACCGGGTCCACACTTCTAGACCGATAACCCGTTATCTTTTTTCGGTTTTTACATTAAACCGGGTCCACACTTCTAGACCGATAACCACAAAGGCCCGTCCTCTAAGCCTTCAAACCCACACTTCTAGGTTTGGGACAAGCCACTAGTTTCCACGAAACTAACAGACATTGCCTCTTGACTAAATGATGCATGTACAATCAGCCACAACAAATGCACTTAAGACCGACATCTTAATCTCATGCATTCAAATAATTCATCTCTTCAAGAATTACATTATGATTGCACACACAACATATTCACATAACATTCATCGATGTATTCATAATTCAACACTATCACCATATTATCACTCACAATGCACACATATCCATGATATGTTCTCATGCATTCTTCACAGTTATCAAACAATGCACACATATCCACGATATGTTCTCATGCATTATTCACATTTAATCACATACATACCATATGCATTTACAACATCTATCAAGCAATACACACATATCCATGACATGTTCTCATGCATTCTATTCATACCACCATATACCAACAATATACATTCACAATTCAATATCATCACCGCATTATCAACAATGCACACATATCCACAATATGTTCTCATGCATTCTCAAGTAATTCATCATACAAGAATTACATCATGCTTACACGCATAACACATTTACCATGCAATGTACATATATTCACGATATATTCTCACGCATTTTTAATACATAATCGCATCCAATCAATACGAACATCATATTTATCAAACGATGCACGCATATCCATCAATATGCTCTCATGCATTCTTCATGTATCTTAACATACAACCGCATATAAACAATATACATCCACAATACATTTTTGTATTATGTTTATTATTCATCTCATGCCATTTCATACAAGGTATACATGTCACAGTACCAATAATACAATTATAAGCTATGCACACATATATCCACAATGTTCTCATGCATACTTATTACCTAATTGTACACTACATCAAACCTTCACAAACTCATCAAATAATACGCACATTACCATTATTAAATAATACACACATAATCATTATCATGTTCTCATGTATTTATAATCGATTTGATTAATACTCATACCACAAGTCTAGGATTCACGCCCAAAGGCTACCCACAACACATATCATCACCATGGATCACATACTTATTCATATCATAGAGGTATTAACCTATGTGAATCAATCAAACAATCACCACATGAGCAACACAGCAAAAGAAAAATGATGTCACATTCACCTTCATTCGCCTGGCGAACCCTCGCAGCGAACCTTCGCCTGGCCTTCGCCTGGCGAACTCTCTCAACGAACACTCGCTAGGCTTCGCCTGGCGAGACTTCCCAGCGAGCCCAAGTCAGTAGCTACTGACTTCATTCGCCACCATTCGCCAGCACCTTCGCTGGGCGAACCTTCGCTATCCAACTTCTCCTGGCGAACTCGCCAGCGAAGTCCACTGGAACTTAAACTTAATTATTCGCCAGCATTCGCTGGGCTTCGCCTGGCGAAGCTTCGCCTTCGCTCGCCTGGCGAGAGCCAGCGAACCTGCGCAGAACAGAACCACACTCTGTCCCTCCTTCACCATTCCACCATCCACCAACTATTGAACATCCAAATCAGTACAAATAGCATCAATACATGTTACCCGACTATTCTACGGCGTTATTACTCAGTTCCAACCGATTAAATCATCAATCTACCGATTAATCCAACATTTTCCCTAATTGGAAAGTGATGAAAACTCTACCAAAACCCCAACCCAACATACATAACATCATGCAATGATCAAATAGAAACATTTCTCACCCTTACCTCGATTAATCGGAGCTTCGAAATTGGTTCTTGAAGATTCTCCAAGCTTTTTCCCTTTTTCCTCTTCATTTCTCCTCTTCTTCTTTCTTTCTCTTTTCTTTCTTTCTTTCTATCTTTCTCTTTCTCTCCAATCCCCTTTTTATATCCTTTTATTTCTTTTCTTTTTTCCTTCCTCTCTATTATTTTCTTTCCATTCCATTTCTCTCTTCACAATTATCTCATTTTATCATTAATTGGAAAATATCTACTAAGCCTACCTTATTCCATCAAATAGAATAAATTAGTTAAATCCATTAACTCATATTAAATAAATCTCATAACTTATTTAAATCAGATAAACCACCTAAACCAATCCATTAGTACAATTAATTAGTTATCAAAAATTGGGCTGTTACAGGATGAACCTTACTTGTTTAAGATTGGTGTTGATAATCTTCTGAGAAGTTGTGTTTCAAAAGAGGAGTCTAGAAGTATTCAATGGCATTCTCACAACTCACCTTATGGCAGTCACTATAGCGGTCTAAGGACGACAACAAAAGTCCTTCAATCGGGCTTTTATTGGCCTTTCTTATTTAAAGATGCACATATACATGCTCAAAATTGTGATAATTGTCAAAGGGTTGGAGAAATAAACAAAGAAAATGAAATTCCCCTACAAAGCATGTTGGAAGTTGAAGTATTTGATTGTTGGGGTATATATTTTGTTGGCCCATTTCCCCCATCCTTCTCAAATGAGTACATTCTAGTGGCGGTTGATTACGTACCCTAGTGGGTTGAAGCGATTGCTTCATAAAAGGACAATAGTAAAACAATGATCAAGTTTCTAAAGAAAAATATTTTCACACATTTTGGTATTCCAAGAGTGTTGGTTATTAATGGAGGTTCACACTTTTGCAATTCATAACTAGAAAAAGCCTTGGAGCATTATGGTGTAAAACACAAAGTGTCATCACCATACCATCCGTAATCAAATGGTCAAGTCGAGGTATCCAATAGAGAGATCAAGAAAACCTTGAAGATACGATGTCTAATTCAAGAAAATATTGGTCTTTAAAGCTTGATGAAGCTTTGTGGGCATATCATACCACTTACAAAGCTCCAAATGACCTTATCCCGTTTTACATAGTTTATGGTAACTCTTGTCATCTTCCGGTAGAATTGGAACACAAAGAGTTTCAGGCTTTGAAGTTTTTGAACTTCGATCCTAAGTTATCCGAAGACAAGAGAAAATTGCAATTGCATGAGTTAGAAGAAATGAGGTTTCAAACCTACGATTCTAATAAGCTCTACAAAGAGAAGGTGAAAAGTTATCATGACAAGAAGATTCTCTACAAATATTTCAAGCCCAGATAAATGGTGCTTTTGTTCAATTCAGGAAATAAACTCTTTTTGGGAAAGCTAAAGTCAAAATGGTCATGACCGTCTATAGTCAAAGGGGTAAAACATTATGGAGCAATTTTGCTGGAAAACCCTATGTTAAAAGAATTTTGTAAGATAAATGGACAAAGATTGAAAATCTATCTTGGTGGGGAGTTTGATTGGTTGACAGCTTCAATTTCTCTTGGAGATCTATGATATCGCCATCGAACCGTCGAGCTAATTGACGTTAAACAAGCGCTTATTGGGACGCACCCCAATGTTGTAAGTATTCTGATTCTTGCTTAAATTACTTTATTTTAGTTGGTGTGGTGAAAATTCTAAAAAATTTGGTGTCTGGCTAGTTCGCCCCTGGTTCGCCGGGTGAGCTAGCCCCAAGGTCGCTCTATCTTGTCGGGCGAGCTTAGTGAATTCTGACCATCAATTTTGTTTTATTACCATAAGCATTTTAAGTTAAAATGTATTTTTCACTATTTAGGACTGTGTATGTGTGGACCCATATCAGAAAATTTGTTTTTGTGTTTGTGGATTCATTTGTTTCACTTTCCCTCTCACTCACTATTCTACTCTAAACCCTAACAAAAAAATAACTCCCACTTTTCACTTGCACAAGTTATTAAAGCTTCAATCTAGTTTCATTCGTGCTTTCCTTAATTCACTCATCGAACCAGGTATGTATTTGCTATGCTTTTCTCATTGATAAACAATTTCTACAAACTGGTAGTTTGATTGGTAGAACAATAGAAATATTTGGATATTTCTAGGATTATATTAATAACTCATATGTTAGGTCTCTCTTTACTTAATGTTTTTCATCTTTGAGGTTTCTCATATACCAGAATATAGGTTTAAGTTAGGGTGAATTATTGTTGTCTTAATTGACTCTTCTCACATGGAGAAGATAAATTTGTGTGCCCTCACCCTTAGTTCGTCGGGCGAGATTGCCCCTGGTTCACCAGGTGAGCATGGCAGAATTTCTGAAAAATGTGTTTTTTGGTTGATGCATGTTAAACTTTGATTGTCTATTGACTTTCCTATATTCCTAACAATTTTGGTTGATATTGCTTGATGTTGTTCTTTTTTTGTAGATGACACCTCCAAAAGTTCCCAGAGCCTCAAAGAAGCAAAATATGGAAGTAAGCACCCCTCTTCAACCTAGGTTGTTTGATTTGAATCATTTCAAGGGTGCTGAGCAGGAAGAAAGGTATAAGAAATTGGAGAAAAGAAATATTTGGTCTGGGAAAAAGTTCAACATTAATTGGGAAGGGACATATAAAGAAGTGGCACATATTTTTTAGAGCAAGAAATGGGGTGAATTGATAAGTCTGCCGGAGCACATCAACTACGACTTGGTAAGAGAGTTTTATGAAAACACCCTTCCAAATGACAGAAAGGCTTTCACATGGACCACTTTTGTGCGAGGAAGGACATTGAGATTTAATAGAGATGCAATCAATAAGGTTTTGAGAGAACCTCTCACTTTGGATGTTGGAAAGATCGATGAATACCACATCCAACTCAGTAGGTAGAGAAACATTGTTGATATTTATAGCTCTCTGTTGCTTGAGGGGTGAAGTGTGCAGTATAATGCATCTAGTTTGTTTTTAGGCACTTGAGAGAGGATATGAGGCCTCAGGCTCATATTGTCTTTCTTCTTATTCAACATAATATTAGGCCAAGGATGCACTATTTGTCTGCTCCTCTAGACACTACACACCTGGTCCACTGCATTCTCTGAAAATGACAAGTGGATGTGGCCAAGATCATATCCAATGAATTTAAAATGGCGGCTGAAAGTGGGAAACTACCTATGGCTAAAGATAAATTTCCTTTGGTTTTTCCTTGTTTGATTATGGTTATATGTGCTCGTGGTCGCACTAATATCCCTTTGCATAATCATGAGACAATTTCAAGTACCATTGATGATCTGTATGTTGCTAGGCATTTTATTCCA